>CM067321.1:74914777-76114777 GCA_034231615.1 Meghimatium bilineatum | reverse complement strand
TTCTCATTAAGTGGCCACACCAATTCAGTCTTTGTTTTCAATATATTTGATCACATACGTTGCTCCAACAGATCACGTAATCTCCTCATGATCTCTTCATGTTCTGTTTGCTGCTTGTCTTAGACATCTCATTTCACACGTAGTCAGCTTTCTCTCTTGTTCTTCGAATCCGAATATAATAATTGTGAACATACTTTATACTTTCTTTTTCTAGTTCCTACAGTTAAAATCCGATTTTTCTAGACTTTCGACGGTCACAGATGTCGGGAAGTTCTCCGGATAATTACTGACTGTTCGACTTGACTTGTCTGGGATTTTGATCCCTGATTCCAGTATCACGACCTGATCACGCTTGACTGGATGTCTCCAGGGACTAGTGGCATTCATTTTACGCTGATTTTGAAAGACCAGAGACATGGTCGAGAAATGAATGAAGACAAGCGGCAACTCCGTGACTCGGAGAAATACGGTTCACAACCAAGACATTTTTAAAATATTGGATATAATTATTGTTTGTGAAGGCACACCGTTCACACTTAGTTGTTTAGTGTCTTACAGCAACAGTTTTCACTTCCCAGTGTTCATATAGTCGGATTGGTTGGTTGGTTGGTTGGTTGCTGATCCAGCGGTCCATGGGCTCATACACTTTGACCTAGTGCCATTAAATGGCATTATATTGATGGGAAGTCTGTGGATTTTCGGCCCACCCCGGGACAGAGCGAGAGAATAACTATCACACCTCCAGGAAGGTAGGTTTCAACCTATGCACTGCTTCTAGCCACTGTAGCCAAGATAGGGTTCACTGTGCTGATTCCCTGCCACCAAATGACGTCTCTATTGCTCTAGGCATGCAACCAAATGTTCAAGTCAAAAGGATTGTCACGTCCTGAGTCACTGTGCCTCTATAATGGGTTTCAGCCATAGGAAAAAACAGTTCTGTCAGTTTCCTCCTCCCCAGTGCTGCACAGTACATCTCTGGCTCCCTACCAACCACAGGGGGTGCATACATATATTCAAGTATACATGAAACACATTTCAACAACAAAATAACAGCATAATAAGCATAATTGTATAGATGATGTGCCATGAAGCTTCTATAAGAAGATAACCTCAATATAACGGCATGTCATCTACTAAAGTTTTCTGTTGCATGGGTGGTTTGTCTAGTGGGCCATTGGTGAGACCCACAGATGCAACCACATGCGTAGGTGATATGCATGTATACAATCTTCTTGGAAGTTGTTCGAAAAATGCATTCATGTTTACAAGTTATTCTTCATTCATAAATTGATTCGGCGTAATCCTCTCGTTCCTGATTCCCAGTCCATGTCTTCCTTGTATCTTATAGTCTTATGTAGCAACTTAGACGTTGTTCAGACTATCTGAACAAATCCAGTAATATCTTGCCATCGTACACCATTCTTCCGTCAGTATATATCACACTCGTAGATACGTCTCCCTTAAGGATGTGGGGGTGTAGTCGTTCGTGCATTTTCGTCGGTTAATTCTACCCTTTGATGAAAAATATGCCTACCATTCTGTGAAAAATTACTAGTGGGGTGTGGGGCATTTCGCCCATTCGTTGAGTTCCTATTACTAAAACGAGTGTTCGAATTTTCTAAGGTGAGAGGGGCTAAACCCACCTTCTCTCCAACCCCTTTTTCTTTCTACGGGTTAAGTTGTATAACTTAATATAAACCATTTTCAGCCGTGTTTCAATACTGAAGTGTGGGGCAATTGGGCAACATAATTCTTCATATGGAGATACTATTGTCAACAATGATGAGTCTGTGGCTCAGCACATGTACGCGTTTGGGAATTCACGGCTCAATGCAGAGGGACGTGTGTTAAGAAAGGATGTAGTGATTTCTATACAACCAATAGTGGTATGATGGTGGTGGTGGTGGTAATAGCGTTGGCGAAGGCAATGATGTGAAGAGTCTTAAAGTGGTACACGTGTATGTTTTCTTACTGAATCCATGCGTATACTTGGTAAGATTCACTAGAACTATCTACATCGTCAGTGGCTTGAGTCGAGATATCTACATGGTCAGTGGCTTGAGTCGGGATATCTACATCGTCAGTGGCTTGAGTCGATGCCGAAAATTGTTCTGAAGAATATTGCCAATATTTTTGTACCTGGATACGTGGGTATTTTTTATTTGGGGGGGGGGGGGGAATGAAAAAACAGAAATATTTGCTTGCGTGGCCACAATGATAAGTGGTATTTTAACCGACCACGCTGATTTTGTGAATGCAATCATAAGGTTAAACTAGGTGTATGATGTGGGGATGTGATTCTTCATCTATGGCTAAATTGCAGGACATAAAGAGCCAAACGTGGTGTTGAAAGAAACGAGCGGCACATAGGAGTCCACATCGGAGCATATGTGATAAAACCTGAGTACAACTAAATCAATCCTCTGCACCTTTCCAATAAATAACCTTTATACCATGTCAAGGTAATTCCGACGACCTTATGTGAACATTTCTCTTGTCTGCATGTACGAGGTCAGGCCCGTAAATGTCTCTTCAGTAATAGGGTGAAAGTGTGTAGCATTTTAATGAAATATTGCATGACGTTTTTTTAAAAAAAATTCATCACGTATGGAGGAGCGGGATGTTTAATGTATTCCATCTTTAGCTTACTTCTCACTAGTAGATGTAGTGTTGTAATTTATTCCATCTTTAGCTAGTTTCTCACTTCTTGTAGATGTAATGTTCTGATTTCATCACAGAAATTATTCCAACTTTAGATGGCAATGAAAGGTATAAAAAAGCAACATTAGCTTTCAAAATTGTACCCGTCCTACACAGGAATACTCTACTAAAAACAATAATTCCTGATTCTTACGGGAATTGGACCAGTCCGTTAAACGGCACCACATCGCCTAGCAACTATCGTAAACGTGTTTATCCTCTGGCTTCCTACTTGAATTGACTTGTACTAAAAAGAATGCAGACCTACTAGTAGTGTTATCTTATAAAACTCGGGAGATTCTTTCCGATTGAACAAAAGTATACAAGAAGTCTATTTATCATAATTCCTCATGCTCTAAACAAAACATTTGTGATATAAATTTCAAATTGCTTATTGTATTTTGTTTTCATATTCAACTATATTTTTCAAACTTCCATTGGATCTCTCGTATAGCAAGACAATGGTCCTACCATATTTTTCATACTCCTGTTGGATCGCACGTATAGCAAGACAATGGTCCTACTATATTTTTCATACTCCTGTTGGATCTCAGGTATAGCAAGACAGTGGTCCTACCATATTTCCAGTAGAATGTAGTTGAGAATATCAGAGAATGAACAAAAATGCATTTTGTCGCCGTTTTATTTGTGCCAACTGCCCGACACATCCGTATTCGTCTGGCTTACTGTATGAAACAAGTGATAAAATGGCCGTCTACAGCAATTGTCCGCAGTTTGACAGCTTTGGTGATCAACTGAGTAGTTCTCACATTGTGAGGCGATATATCCGTGCTGAAATACCTCACATTGTGAGGCGATATATCCGTGCTGAAATACCTCACATTGTGAGGCGATATATCCGTGCTGAAATACCTCACATTGTGAGGCGATATATCCGTGCTGAAATACCTCACATTGTGATGCGATATATCCTTGCTGAAATACCTCACATTGTGAGGCGATATATCCTTGCTGAAATACCTCACATTGTGAGGCGATATATCCGTGCTGAAATACCTCACATTGTGAGGCGATATATCCTTGCTGAAATACCTCACATTGTGAGGCGATATATCCGTGCTGAAATACCTCTCAATGACCATTTATTTTTAGTTCTGACAACAATATCATTCTAAAATACATATTTAAGGTAATATATGTGACCGTAGATACGTCTTTGATGACGTGCAAGTGGGGGGGGGGGGGGGGAAAGGTATGGTTTATCTAAATAAATAAGGTCGTCAGCCACTTTTCTTCGATCATTTGAGGCTATGATTAATCATTTATCTCTGTAAGGATTTTTCTTTTCTGCCGTACAGTAAACCGAAAGCACTATAAAAGTTTTAATTTTTGGGGTTACCGGCGTAACAAATTTACCTAAGTAACCTTTTCCAGCGGCCTGGCGGAGATAAAGAGTTTTAATTAATGCTTACAGTTTTAAAAATCTGTCTAAGCAACGCCGGCGATCTAAAAACTCTATTCTCAACACAACGTGTCGCTACGCCTGGTCCTCAGTAGAAGACTTATTGGCTGATGAGAAATTCAGCCTTGCAAAATGACGCTATGATATTTTTTATCTTGTTTTTTTTTATTGGCTGCCACACAATGTCAAACCTGTAGGAAAGGGATTTTTTTGTGGGAGGGATGGGGGTTTCTAATCCCTCCCCCGGGATAAACAAGCTCTTAGTTCTGCTATTAAAGACCTTGTAATTGTATTAATAATCAGAGACAACAATAGTTTTATCACAGGTGGGATCGCTTCAATAAATTATCCACTTTGTATACGAAATGATGCAATAAGGATTCGAACCAACGACAGTTTTAGCACGAAGAGAACGGCTCAATCACTACACCTGAACAATCCCGAAGATTTTGTAAAAAGTAACATTTGGAAGCCAAGTGAGAACTTTATGGAAAGTGAAGAGACCAAGTGAGAACTTTATGGAAAGTGAAGTGACCAAGTTAGAACTTTATGAAAAGTGAAGTGACCAAGTTAGAACTTTATGGAAAGTGAAGAGACCAAGTGAGAACTTTATGGAAAGTGAAGAGACCAAGTGAGAACTTTATGGAAAGTGAAGAGACCAAGTGAGAACTTTATGGAAAGTGAAGATACCAAGTGAGAACTTTATGGAAAGTGAAGAGACCAAGTGAGAACTTTATGGAAAGTGACGAAACCAAGTGAAAAATTTCATGGGAAGAAAAGAAAAATAACTGATGTTCTGACAACTCTTGATATAGAAAAAAAAACTATTAAAGCAGATACAAATAAAATATTTTCGGCATATGAAAAGACCGTATTGACGACCATTCTTAAGGGTATAGTCGTGAGCCGGCGAGCAAGACGTAGCCAGAATGAAACAGATTTGTTGATAGAAGCGAGAAGACGGTAAAATTGACAATGTATAAGTCATTACAGAAACGTTTAACAACTGAGATTATCACATTCCGCTGTAAACTTATTAAATGCTCGCTTTCAGTGATTGACGAACTGGTCTGTCATGCAGAAAAGCGAATTTATAATATGGATCACGCAGGGTGACAGAAACAAAAAAAAAACATCAAACTTTGGAATGGAAAATCCGTCTAGCATTGCAATAAAACATGGAAGCAGCAAACAGCAAAGAAAGGCAGGGAAAAACATTTAGACAGATGCCTGTCAACTATAGACCCACGGGGGTTGCTGTATTATGCTCTTTCTATGCGGTTACGGACAAAACAAGGCGTAGTGGGCGGTGCCAATCGGCCATATCAGAGATCGATAAACACGCTCTGATTGGTTGATGAACGTTAGCTAGTTAACGACAAGAAATGTTTTGTTGGCTAATATAGGAACGTATTGTGGAAATTTCATCAAATTTGTCTAAGCATGCTTCAATTGACATCAGTTTTCCTTGTGATAATTCAATATCTCTTACAGAAACAAAACACATTTTGGAGTATATAAACAAGGCGGCATCACTTCTCGAACATCGTTGGATTAGGCTGAATTCTTACACTTTTTGTGGTAATTTCAAGACATATTTTATTCAAGTCTATCCAATTTCCATTTGTGAACATTGATAAAATCAACTACGAATATATTTAATTAATAAATTATGAAAGACAACGCTCCTAATCAGAGGACATTTTGAAAATTGTAAACATTAACCAATTGTTTGTAATATAATTTTCACCGTGAAAAACTAAATGTTTCTAGAAAGATTGCGCAAACTCTAAAAGCCTAGGGGGGTTTCATAAATGACTAAGGACAGATTTACCTGATATATTTCAATATTTTATAGTTAAAATAATACACGTTGAATGAGTCATGTTATCATGTGTGTATTATTTTGAATCTAAGTTATAAAGTTGTTCTGTTAGAATTGTGACGATTTTATCGTCAGGTTGGATTGTTGCAATGAGTCTACAGGACATACGCATGCTAGCCGCTGCTTACCCTGGAGCTTTCGCTGCTGTATCGTCTATGACAACAGTTAATTATCACCATGGTTACCCAATGACATTCAATCCTTTTCCTTATCAAACATCCGCGGACCAGATAGCGGCCTTAGACTGTTCTCTCAGACACCATCATCGTTTTCTTCAGGAAGAGTCATCAGGGCGGTCAACTCTATCATCATCTGTAGTAACTTCAGGAAATATCCACTCCAATAGTATGATGGATAGCATTATTTCCGATGGGAAGACTCACCAAAGATCATCTCCAGCATCAGGTTCCGATATAAACTCGTTTTCGTTCCTGGAGTCTCCGGATCATGTGAAGGTTCCAGAACCTTTTTCTTCATCTGGTAGGTATAATCACAACATGAAATGTCCAAACAAAAACAAATTTATGCATCCAAGTTTGTATGCAATCTAAGTTTGTATGTAATCTAGGTTTGTATGCAATCTAAGTTTGTCTGCAATCTAGGTTTGTATGCAATCTAAGTTAGAACATTTTAATGAATATAACAAACAACAAATGTATGCAATCTAAGTTTATATGCAATCTAAATGTGTATGCAATCTAAGTGTGTATGCACTCTAAGTTTGTAAGCCATCTAAGTTTGTATGCATCTAATTTTGTATGCAATCTAAGTTTGTATGAAATCTAAGTATGTATGCTATCAACGTTTGCATTCAATTCAAGTTTGTATGCAATCTAAGTTTGTATGCAATCTAAGTTATAACATTTTAATGATATAAAGGATTGACTTTATAGTTCTCGGGTTCAGTATAATGACACATAACTCCTTAGCTCGATCTGCTAGTATAGATGACTGATAGATAATCATAGAGACAGGCCCATATATAGGGAAGGTTGGAGTGTTCAACCCCCTCCCCCACCTAGAAAATGGAAACATGACTTTAAATAGTATGAACTCGATCACCATAAGGCAGACCAAAAGATAATCAAAAGATAATCGCCCCCACTCACTTCCTTAGAAATTTGTCACTAAAATGTCCTCACATGTTTACCAACAGAGGATCTGTCGCGAGAATGACCTTTTTTGATAGATAAACCCACCCTCCCCTTGAGGAGTACGTACGTGCGGTCCTGACTATAGGCATACGAAAAGAAACTGTATGTGTGAAAAAAGGTGACGCAGTCAGATTGTGAACTCACAACTTCGAGAGCTCGAGGCAAAAACCTTTGCGTTTTGTACAGAAACTATGAATGATTAAAACATTGACTAAAGCAAGGCAGGCGACATTGACTAAAACATAACAGACATTCAAACATTGACTAAAACATGACAGACATTCAAACATAGAGGTAAATGCAAATAAAGTAAATATGTTACTGAAGAAAACTATCAATATAAAATTATAAAATATAGAAAATAACAATAAACAAAAAGAAGAAATACAATTGTCATCCTCCGATATTTGGGCTATTTATATTCAAACATTGACTAAAGCAAGACAGACGACATTGACTAAACCATGATAGGCATTCAAACATTGACTAAAACACGACAGACGACATTGACTAAAACACGACAGACGACATTGACTAAAACACGACAGACGACATTGACTAAAACACGACAGACGACATTGACTAAAACTCGACAGACGACATTGACTAAAACACGACAGACGACATTGACTAAAACACGACAGGCGACATTGACTAAAACACGACAGACGACATTGACTAAAACACGACAGGCGACATTGACTAAAATACGACAGACGACATTGACTAAAACACGACAGGCGACATTGACTAAAACACGACAGACGACATTGACTAAAACACGACAGGCGACATTGACTAAAACACGACAGGCGACATTGACTAAAACACGACAGACGACATTGACTAAAACACGACAGGCGACATTGACTAAAACACGACAGACGACATTGACTAAAACACGACAGGCGACATTGACTAAAACACGACAGACGACATTGACTAAAACACGACAGGCGACATTGACTAAAACACGACAGACGACATTGACTAAAACACGACAGGCGACATTGACTAAAACACGACAGACGACACTGACTAAAACACGACAGGCGACATTGACTAAAACACGACAGGCGACATTGACTAAAACACGACAGGCGACATTGACTAAAACACGACAGACGACATTGACTAAAACACGTCAGACTAACTGTTTAAGTAAAAGAAGTTTGTGATTCAACATTATTATTGAATATTGATGATTGATTATTGATTACAAGCATAATCACTGTACTCTGCGCAAACCCATAGATGCACAGTCTCCCTAAGCAGATATCGAATGTTTGCTACCCAAAAGAGAACTGGAACTGTCAGCCGTCGTGTAATTACGGATATACTCAGAGAAAAAGAATCATTTAGCAAAATGGATATGAACCAGTACCACTCAGACGGCATCCACTCTCTTCGCAATCGTCACCATGAATAACTGTGTGGTATAAACCGGAAAACGTGTAGATTTAAATTGTGAGGAGAGTTGGTGCCATCTGAGCGGACAAGGTTCAAACTCCGTTTGCTGTATTATGATTTTCTTAAATAATAAATCCTCATTTCTTCTGTCTTATATTATTGATGTACTAAGGTGGTCAGTGGGGAGTTGAATGTGTCCTGTACGCAGTTATGATGTACTAAAGGTGGTCAGTGGGGAGTTGATGTGTCCTGTACGCAGTTATGATGTACTAAAGGTGATCAGTGGGGAGTTGGATGTGTCCTGTACGCAGTTATGATGTACTAAAGGTGATCAGTGGGGAGTTGGATGTGTCCTGTACGCAGTTATGATGTACTAAAGGTGGTCAGTGGGATGTTGGATGTGTCCTATACGCAGTTATGATGCTCTCTCGACTAATTAACTAGCTAAAATAACTAAACTAAACTAACTAAGCTAAGTAACTAATTAACTATCAAATTGGCTAGTTAACTAAATAACTAACTGAATTAACTAAACTAACTAACTAAACTAGCTAAGTTAAGTAACTAATTAACTGACAAATAACTATTTAACTAAATAACAAATTGAATTAATTAAACTAACTAGTTAAACTAGCTAAGTTAAGTAACTAGTTAACTAAAAACATTGGCTAATTAACTAAATAACTAACTAAACTAACTAAACTAACTAAACTAACTAAACTAGCTAAATTAATTAACTAATTAACTATCAAATTGACTAGTTAACTAAATAACTATCTCATTTAACTAAACTAACTAACTAAACTAGCTAAGCTAAGTAAGTAATTAACTAACAAATTGACTAGTTAAATAATTAACTAACTGAATTAGCTAAACTAACAAAATGACTAACTTAGTGTAGTTAGTTTAGTTAATTTGAATAGGTGTTCTACAGACGGTTTATTAAGATTGTGTTATGTAGACCGCATGACAAATCTATTCGACTGGCAGCAAATATACACACTCGTACGTTATTAAGAAGACTTTAGCCAGCGGTGAAATGTTGTAAATCTGTTTGGTTTGAAGACATAATAACGACACACGCTTATTTTCTAAAATTATTTTGCAAGGAACAGTCAAGAGTAGAAGGCGTAGAGGTGAACAAAGAAAATCGTGGATTGATAACATCAAGGAATGGATTCGGCATTGTTTTTCTAGACTTCTCCGAATGGTTCAGGACAGAGATGTTTGGGGGGCTCTGTGTGCTGATGTCTCCAGTGTGACAACCATACCATCCTGATGATTTATAAGTCTTTTTCTTAGTATTATTATTATTAATATTATTATTATTATTATTATTATTATTATTATTATTAGTATTATTATTATTAGTATTATTATTATTAGTATTATTATTAGTATTATTATTATTATTATTATTATTATTATTATTATTATGCCGCCGTATATCTTCTATGCCATGTATGAATCATTTCTAAATGATGTTATAAAATTGGAAGAACAGCATTATCATCACCACCATCATAATCATCATCACCACCATCATTATCATCATCACCATCATCATCATCATCATCACCACCATCATAATCATCATCACCATCATCATAATCATCATCACCATCATCATTATCATCATCACCATCATCATTATCATCATCATCGTTATCATCATCAAAACTATATAGCCCTCCCATTTTTACATGGATGCCACAACACACAAACGTCCCTCAGTCTGTCTCAGGTCACATCCTTATGTAAGAATGTGGATAAACATAATACTGAACCACCTTTACATTTATTAGTTCATGATTTCCTTTGCATGAAGATCAATGCAGAAAATGCATGGTTTGCAGCCGATGTACCCTCTAATTTTCTCCACTTTGTGAGCACATCTGAAGCTGCCTGAGAAGGGAATATGTATATTTGCGGGCCTGCTACCTAAAAAAAGGGTAGTACGTTATGTGTTCGTGTGGTACATTTGGTGAACGGTGTCTTCTAGTGATGTGCGCGGTCGCATACATTAGAGGGAACATTTTTTTTATCTCAATTCTTCTATCCACCTCGTCTTCTTCCAACTTCCACCGCACCATGAAGGACTGGGTGCATTCATTAATTGCAAATACGAAACCGTTATCTATTTAGATATTTAATTAGCTTGTTAGTTCGTTAGTCAGTTAGTTAATTAGTCAGGTAGTCAGTCAGTTAGTTAATTAATTAGCTAGTTGGCTAGTTAGCTAGTCAGTTATTTAGTAAGATAGTTAGTCAATTAGTTAGTCAGATAGTTATTCAGTAAGTTAGTTAACTAGGTAGTTGGCTAATCAGCTAGTTACTTAATCAGTAAGTTAGTCAGGTATTTAGTCAGTTAGTTAGTCAGTTATTTAGACAATTATTTAGTCTAGTGATCATCATCGCTGCACACAGAACACATCCATACGTGCTCCAATCTCTCCCTGAGTATATTCACAAACACAGGACGACCGACAGTTCAATGTCTCTGTTGGTGAACAAACACTTTTATCAGTCAATATTAATGTTAATAGATGGATTAGAACCCGGTTTAGCCATGCGGACACTGAAACAACATTGTGACTGGTCTAGTAAACCAATAATGTACAACTAAAACGGTCGAAGAAAACATGGAGAGTTCTCAGAAGACAACAATCAATCTAACACACAAAAAAAAGGCTGTATCCAGAGAATTCTTCTACTCATGACTCTACACGGCATAAATAAGCAAGAATAAGCAAGGTATAAAGGGGTATAAACGAAAAGAAAGATTTTAAATGCAACTTATTTTTGAATATGATACAGTGAAGTCAATCCGCCTCAGAAATATTGAAAAAAATCAAATATTTATTTACTAACCGTACAGTGAAGTCAATCCGCCTCAGAAATATTGAAATAATCAAATATATATTTACTAACCATACAGTGAAGTCAATTCGCCTCAGAAATATTGAAATAATCAAATATATATTTACTATCCATACAGTGAAGTCAATCCGCCTCAGAAATATTGAAATAATCAAATATATATTTACTAACCATACAGTGAAGTCAATCCGCCTCAGAAATACTGGAAAAAAATCAAATATATATTTACTAACCATACAGTGATGCCAATCAGCCTCAGCTATATTGAAAAAAAATCAAATATTTATTTACTAACCACACAGTGAAGTCAATGCGTCTAAGAAATATTGGAAAAAATCAAATATTTATTTACTTACCATATTATCCTAATATGTAAGTATCAGAATTAATGCAATCACAGATCTATTGGTATGATAAACTGTCGTTCTAAAGTCTGTCTGATTGATGGAAATGTCTGCTCTCTTGATCTATTAATCACAGATTACAACAGATTGCAATTCTATTACGCCTGTTACTGTGTTCCGGTCTTAGAGCGAATACTGACCACTTGACCCGTAGTAATTTTCCACTCAGTGTTGTCAGATTTCGACTATTTCATGACCAAATTTCACACATCCTGTCATTTTGAAGTGTCACTGGAAATGTAATTTATGTTTGGTTATTTTGTTTATTATAATAATTATACAATTAATTATTTAATTAATACAATTATTGTTTAATTTGAGAATGTATTAAAAGTTTGGTCATTTTTGGCTTTATTTTACCAGGAATTGTACTAGCTAAAAGAATCTGGCATCCCTGTTCTGTCTAGTAAAACTGGGAGCTCTTAAGCTAACGTTTGTTTTCTCGAAAGGGGCGAGAATTGACTTCATGATACTAGTTTTTCCTACATGCTACATGCTTTTCCTTTGTTGTCTTTTATGTATTGGTGTGTCTCACAACGAGTCTGAGGTGATTATTGTTTTTGAGGAAACAGAATCCCATAGAGTGTAATATCAAATCGAATGACTTAATATTCACACTTGAAACAGAATCTCATAGAGTATTAGGTAAAAGTGAATGTTTCAACATTCAAACCGGAAACAGAATCCCATAGAGTGTAAGATCAAAGTGAATGTTTCAACATTCAAACCGGAAACAGAATCCCATAGAGTGTAAGATTAACGCGAATGATGCCATATTGAAACTGATTCACCATTTTTAAAAATTGTTAAATACTAATGAAAGTTAATGAAAGTGAAGAGTATACTGTATAATATGTCCCTGTCAATAGAAGTAAGGAAGAGAGGTCTTCAGGGATATATAACACAGATTCTAATATATTGATGCGAATATTGGACAATACATTAAACTAATAGTGGTAAATTAGAGGCAATAGAGATGTGCTCTTATAGAAGAGTGTTCGGAGTATCATGGGCAGTTAGAAAAACTACAGAAGAGATGTTGAAAGAATAAAATGCAAGATGACGATTACTTAACAATAGACAGAGATAATATATCTATAGATTGCTTTGAAAATTATTGCCGATCTTGAAGCAATATTCCTGCTTGTGTGAGTTCAGGTGGTCTTGGATTTGTTGCCTCAATATTCTTCGCGGCATACCCCTTGCTTATTGTCTTGGCATCACCCCTTCAATTATGAAATCTCTAGCCTGTTCTCTTGGCATAATCCCGTCAATTATGAAATCTCTAGCCTGTTGTCATGGCATAATCCCTTCAATTGTGAAATCTCTAGCTTGTCAAATCGTTTAATATTGCTAAAATATTGTAATATCCTAGTCACAAGTCATATGTAGAGCAATATACATTGTAAGTTATAAATGAACGGCACACATTTACTTCGCATCAACCCACGAACTAATTCGGTCTAGATTATATTGCGAGAAAATCTCAATAACTGGGTGTCGCATGTGAGTGAAATATCATAACCTTACTTGTAGATGTTTATTTTGCTCTACTCCAGGAGGATGTGAGGACAACAAAGATGTGAGTGGCAATAAAAGAAGACGAACCAGGACAAATTTTACAGGATGGCAGCTGGAGGAACTGGAAAAAGCCTTTCAGGACTCCCATTATCCGGATGTGTTTATGAGGGAAGCACTGGCATTGAAGCTGGACTTAGTAGAGAGTAGAGTGCAGGTATTGGCACATTTCTGTATATCATAAAGTCTGTCTTATGTCTGTTTACCTATATATCTGTCTAGCCATGTGTCTGTCTAAACCATCATAAATGTCTGTTTACTTGTATGTTTCGTATCCACTCATATGCATGATTTTATGAATTCTACTGTTGGTGCTACTACTACTACTACTACTACTACTACTACTACTATTACTATTACTACTACTACTACTACCACTACTACAACTACCACTACTACCACTACTACTACTACTACTACTACCACTACTACTACTACTACTACTACTACTACTACTAATACTACTACTACTACCACTACTACTACTACTATTACTATTACTACTACCACTACTACTACTACTACTACCACTACTACTACTACTACTACTACTACTACTACTACTACTACTACTAATACTACTACTACTACCACTACTACTACTACCACTACTACTACTACCACCACTACTACTACTACTACTACTACTATTACTACTACAGCAAATACTATTACAAATGATAAAAACTACTACTTCTACTGCTATTACTACTACTATTACTGCTATTTCTGCTGCTACAACAACAACAACAACAACTACTACTACTACTACCACCACCACTACTACTACTACTACTACTACTACTACCACTACGACCGTTATTGCTGATAATACTACTGTTGCTACGATCATTACTACTACTATTATTGATATTATTATTATTATTATTATTATTATTATTGTTATTACCATTATTAAAATAATTGCTAAAACTACTACTACTACTACTACTACTACTACTACTACTACTACTAATGCAACAGATGGTACTACGAAAATTAATAATACTGCAAAAACTATTATTACAACAACAACTATTACTAGAGCAACTACTACAGAAACTATTACTACTACTGCTGCTACGTCTAATATCATTACTACTAGTACTACTACCACTACTACTATTATTACTACTACTACTCTACAACTAATTCTACTACTCAACTACTACTACTACTACTACTACTACTACTACTCAACTACTACTACTACTACTACTACTACTACTACTACTACTGATAAACTGTTATTATTACTACTAACACAACACCTACTAATCGTGTTAATACATCTATTGCTTTTACTACTACAAGTAATGATACTACCGCCACATCCACCCCTTCCAACACACATAAAACTATCAGTAATATATCATTAATTACTATATGTAATGTTAACATTATAAATAATTACTACATCTAATGTTACTAACATTATAACTAATTACTACAACTAATATTAATAATATAAATAATTACTACATCTAATGTTACTAACATTATAACTAATTACTACAGCTAATGGAACAGGTATGGAGAACATTTAATTGATATATGTAAAACAAATGCAAGAGAATATTTCAAAAGTATTAAATCAAAACAAGTGAAAGAAGCGAGTTATAATCATTTAACAATCATCAATGATAAAAATGGTAAACCCTTAGTGAACAGCATAAATAGGAAACCAAGAATATCTACTATTTTTTCCAGTACAGCATGAAAATTAATGTACAAAAAAACCACAATTTATGAAAATTAGCAAGTCTTCAACACCAATGAATATAACAATAGATAACACCAAAGTGAAACAAGCCAATGAATATAACAATAGATAACACCAAAGTGAAACAAGCCAAAGAATTTAAATATCTAGGCAGCATTTTTTTCCGAAGATGGAAGACAAGACAGAGAAATAGAAACAAGGTGCCAGAAAGCAAACACAATGACTTACCAACTTTCACCATTACTTCTTCATCCAAAGATCAAGATGGAAATTAAAAAACAGATAATACTAACAGTTTTTATACCAACACTGTGCTACCAACGTCAAACATGGTCTTTAACAGCTTAGCAGCAAAGGAAAATCGTCACATGTGAAATGAAGTGTCTGAGGAAATCTGCAATAGTTACTAAACTAGATAAAATAAGAAATGAAGAAATTAGGAAAAGAGTTGGTATAATATCATGTATCGAACATATTGAGAGACAGCAAGTAAAATGGTTCGGTCACCTTATGAGAATGAAGCCAAACCAAATACCAATAAGAGTATATAATACAAGAATATCCGGGCGTAAAGCCAAAGGTAGACCAAGAAAACGGTGGATAGAAAACATCAAGATAGCCTTGAACAAACATGGACTAAATGCAACCTCGGCAACACATCTGGTCTTGGAACGACAACTTAAGCTCCAACCCCTACGCTGAACGGCAAGTGTGAATGCAATCAACAATCATTCACCTGCGGAAAGACAATATAAAAAGACAATCACTTTCTATTACTTATTGCTTTCCATTACTTATCACCTTCGATTACTTATCACCTTCGATTACTTATCACCTTCGATTACTTATCACCTTCTATTACTTATCACCTTCCAATATCTATCACGTTGTATTACTTATCACTTTCTACTAATCATCACTTCCTATTACTTATCACAATCTATTACCTATCAGCTTCTATTACTTATCACCTTCCAATATCTATCACGTTGTATTACTTATAACCTTCTATTACTTATCACTTTCTACTAATCATCACTTCCTATTACTTATCACTTTCTATTACTTATCACCTTCTATTATTAATCACTTTTTATTACTTATCACATTAGATTACTTATCACTTTCTATTACTTATCAGGTGTGGTTCCAGAATCGTCGAGCTAAATGGAGAAAGAAAGAAAACACTAAGAAGGGACCAGGGCGTCCAGCACACAACGCTCAACCTCAAACATGCAGCGGTGACCCTATGGATGAAGACGAGATACGGAGAAGAGAACAAGAAAGGATTGAGAAAAAGAGAAGAAAGCAGGAAGAACGACTTCGGAAGTTAGAAGAGAAACGAAAAACAATGGGTGGTATCCAGGCGTCATCGCTAACTTCAGACGAGAGAAGCAAAAGCACTTTTCGGTTTAGCTTAGATGGAATGTTGTCCCCTACATCTTCTGTCTCTGGAAATGATGCAAGCTGTGACAGTTTCTCAGACCACATTTCTTCCGCAGGTGATCGGCACGTCTTCCGCAATCTCTCGTCCGTCAATTCTCATTCAAATTTTGGAACTCAATCAGTCGCCATAGGAAGTCTGTCGCACACGAATAACGCCAAATCTAGCCCTTTCAGTATCGATCGGCTCTTAGAGGCTCCAAAAGTTCCCAGAGGACGACGCCCCAACTCGAAGTACCCACTTGTTCAAGCCTGCAAATCTCTAGGTAATCTGAGTTTGGGTCTACTTCCATTCTTCCCAATCACTCAACCTATGGGATTTCTTGTACAGCAGGTGGTTCACGCCGAAACTCCTCTGACACCTGCAACAGAAAGCTCTACCAGGTGTGCATCTGCCGTTAAACACGACGAGAATTCAAAAAGCGAGAACATCCATGATGTCGACATTTCATCTACTCAGAGCTCTTCCCACGAAGTTATCCCTATTTTAGCAGACAATTTAATCAAGGCCTCGTCAACCAAAACGTATTTTCAGGATCATTTTAATGACTCGCTCACCGATATTAAAAATAAACCCTTAAATATGATAGACATTTCTCAGAGATGTGGGGAGGGAAGTATATTTCCAAATACCCAGGACAGAGAAAATATTGACACAATTCATGCTCAAGAAAACAAAAATGTATGTAAACTCGGTGTATTTAGTGATAGTAATAATAATAACAAAGAGAGAACAATTACCGATAACTGTCAAGGATTCAGTCAGAACATAATTAACAGAGCGCAATCAGATGGTCTTCGTAATAACAACGGTAATAGCAATGTAGAAAGACGTGTAGATAATGGTAGCCCATCTTCTATCCAATAAAATACTTGGAATAGAAGAAAAATAAGAGAAATGCAGCAGCTAAAAAGCGAGGAGTAGGGAGAAACTAATGGGAAGACCAGAGGTAATTTACAGTGGTCATTCCAGGACTGAACTGTCCAGGGACATTTTCGGCCAGAATATGGCTTATTAACCATCTACAAACTCATAGTCAAGGACATAACCCAAACTGAATTTCAAAAGTGGATGAAACAAATGGTCATCATCATCATGTGATAGGCGAGCACCATCAACAAAATACTTGGGTGGAGGAGAATAAATTGAATATTTATCTCCGTAAATGAATGTATGAAAAACTAAGATAATTATTAAAAGTGAGAGATAGAGAGAAAGAGAGAGAGGGAGAGATACGAGCAGTTCGGATCTAGAAATGAAACGATCCGATACAGCAAAGAAGCAGAGTTGAAGCTATAACATTGATAAAAAATCGACGAGCGAGAGACTAATATACAGGGTGTATATAAAGTCGATGTGCACTTCTTTGCTTTACTGGTGACAATATACCACATCAATTGTGGGTATAACATTTAGGGGAAAAACTACCGCTCAATCTTGAATGTGGGTAAAGTGGCTCGGAGCACAACCGAGTTATTATTTGGATAGTAACAAAAGTTAACTCTACACTTAACAGCAATCTGTAATCTGCTGAGTCACGAGGTACAATGGGCCATAGAAATACACAACTATCGATGACGTCATATTTAGCAAATATTTTTCGTTCTACATTCGGTATACAACAACTTTAGAAATTATATAATTTGGTATTACTTGTTTTGTAGTTTGAATTATTGTCTTATATATTTATAAAATAGTGTGTGTGGGAGTGGTGTGTGGGGCAAGTGTGGGGGCAAGCCCAATGTTTCCTCTAAGCAAGTGTGCATGTGAGCAAAAATGTATCCCCGTGGGCTGATCAATTTAGAATACCATTTCATATAGGCAAACCTTCTACCTAAAAGAAAGTGATCTATTTCGGTATGTTATTTTTTAAACCAGTCCTATTAAAAAAACTTTTTAATAACTTTTACACACATTTCTATACGTAATCTTTGTGAGCCAAGTCAAAATTCGCTGTGCTATGGGATCAAAATGTGTGCACTAGCGTACGGAAACGCAGCTTAGCAGGAACAGTAGTGGCAACATTAAACACGTCTCGACCAGTAACTAAGGGCTTAAAGGTAGATCACCCACCATCGGGGATGAAGATAATGCTTCATGTACTAAGCCGTATAAACTATTAGGTGGGGGTGGTCAGTTCCCTTCTTTGCTGTTTTTAACTTCCCCAAGCCATGTGTCAGGTACTTAGTTACAGCTGGATCGACTGCAGAAGCTGTCGTGTTAGGCGAAAAATCACTACCCTGCTTTTTCGTGTCCGGACTGCGTTTCGAACCTGACACTTTGTAACCCAGTGATAGTCAGCAAACTCACAATCAATTAGGTTACCGTGCTTCTCGTCTTGTGATCCAAGTCAAATTTCTTTGTGCCATGGGATAAAAATGAGTGCGCTAGCGCACCGTAGCGCAGGTCAGCGGGAACAGTGGTAACACTACCACCACCCCAGTATCTACGGGCTTAGACATAGTAATAACAGATACTCGGAGATGCTGAAAGGAGATTACTTTATATATTCTGTGAGATCATATGAAATGTGATATATCATATGAAATATCATAAGAGAACTGGAGAAAATTTAAGATGTGATTATGACTGCTGGAAAATGTGATTATGACTGCTGGAAAATGTGATTATGACTGCTGGAAAATGTGATTATGACTGCTGGAAAATGTGATTATGACTGCTGGAAAATATGATTATTACTGCTGGAAAAAAATGTGAATAAAATTGCATTGTGAAGATGAGGAAATGAACAATAAAAATAGAAGCATCCAAGATTTATTATTACAGAAAAATCATAATACAGCAAACACGTTTACCGTCTTTTACCCGACTCATTACTAAGAAATTACGCGATATTTAGTCAAGACTTTCAACTTGTTCAACAAAAAACTTGTTTGATGTTTCTTCTATAAGATATTATTAATTTATCCATGTCTCATCTGAAGCAACCCTGGTTATGTTTATGTGTTATTTATGTTCACAAATAGGCCACATAATATGTCATTGTAGCACTGATGTCTTCTGGCACGTGTTAATGTTGTAATGTTTGTTGTTCACGAGGAATGTACATACATGTGTAGTGCGTGTGTTGTTGTTATCTGTATTGGCGTTCGACATGTCCATATTCATAGTAGCTTTGGTGAATATATACGTGGAATGTCTGGGCTAAAATCACCTTATTTTAGTGATGCTTTGTGGTCTAAGACGGAAAACGTATTCACTCAAATTTCAAGGCGAATAGATACCAGTTAGGCAGACCTGGTTCAAATTTCGTTTACTATATTATGATTTTTCATTATGGAAATGAGAAAGGATTGAATCGATACGAATTGAGAAACGAGGGAAATAATTCCACCTTCATTAATGGTATTATTTGTGTTTTGCGGGGAAAAAATCTTTCTGTTTTCTACCTAGTCACGAGAAAAAAAGGTTCCAGTGCTTAATTTTCTACCGTCTCATCAGAAACTGGGTTCCTTGGCGCACATTTTAGTAGCTACAAGAAAATATTTAGTTACCAAATATAAATTCAACATAAAAATAAATCTTCAACTACTGAAATAAATGCAGGGATTTAAATATCTAGGGAACATTTTTACAGTGGACGGAAGAATGGACAGAGAGCTCGAGACAAGAATTCAAAAGTCAACTACGTAAATTATAAACTTACAGCAATTTTGAAACACACATCTATTCCGATGGAAACCAAAAGACAAATCATAAATTCATTATACATCCCAACATTATGTTATCAATGTCAGACATGGACACTAACTAAAGAACAAGAGAGAAAACTTACTATGTGTGAAATAAGATTTCTAAGAAAAACATCAAACAGAACATGAAGAGATCATGTGAGGAATGAAGAGATTACAAGAACTGTTGGAACAACATATGTGTTCAAATATATTGAAAAACACAGACGGAAACGGTTCGGTTACGTAATGAGAATGTACCCTTATTGTCCAACGGCAAGAGAATACAACATGAAAATGTAAGCAGCTAGATACAGGGGAAAACAAAGACAAAGAAGAATGTGGATTGAAGAAGTTACCAGCATTCTGACACGACACAGTATTACTGCATATCAAGCGACTACCAGTGCACAGCTAGAAGACAGATTGTCATTCAACCCTGCGACGAATCAAAACACAAGCAGAGAAAAAATACCAATAAATATGGGACTGTGAGTGAGACACTAGGCAATCGGTGAATTGTAAAGTATGGGGTATACAACTGTGAGGTATACAACGATGGGGTATACAACTGTGGGGTATACAAACGTGAGGTATACAACTGTTGGTACTACTGTGCGGTTAATGGTAGAACTGTGTGATGCGACAGTGCTTCATAAACCATCATACTTTTTATGAGAAGGCAGAGAAACGGAAAGAGAAATAGAGATTGTCATAAAAACATAAAGAGAAGTGTGGATAGCGAGAAATATAATTAGAGAGAGAGAGAGAGAGAGAGAGAAAGATGCATATAAAGAAGTTTATACAGAAATCAAAGACATAATAATAATAAACAAATAAACAGAGAGAACATATAATGGTAGAAAGAAAATTGAAATAAAATTAGATAAAACGAGAGAAAAATATAAAGGGAGACAAATATAGGGGACTGCACAGACAAGAGTTATACGTCTCTATTGTCTTAATAGCCGAACATAAGCAACAATATGCTATCTGAATAATTGACTTATACTATTAATTTATCGAATATTCGCACAAAACCTTATTGTTTTCATCATTAATGTATTCAACAATCGCATCATCAATTGTTCTAACAATCTCATCGTCAATTGTTCTAACAATTTCATCATCAATTGTTCTAACAATCGCATCATCCATTGATCTAACAATTTCATCATCAATTGTTCTAACAATCGCATCATAAATTGTTCTAACAATCTCATCGTCAATTGTTCTAACAATTTCATCGTCAATTGTTCTAACAATCGCATCATCAATTGTTCTAACAATCTCATCGTCAATTGTTCTAACAATTTCATCATCAATTGTTCTAAGAATCTAACCATCAACTGTTCCAATAATATAATTATCAATTCTTTGTATACTAATAACTAATAATAATAGTAATGACACATAACCCGTCCTTGTCGTAGGGGTGTCACACTGGATACACCATCACAACAGATCTCCAAACATCTCCGCTCTCCTAAGCAATTCCGAGAAGTGTAGTAAATCATGCTCAGACTATTTCTCGATTTGAACAATCTGGGAATCTCTTTACCAGTCTATTCTCCTTCCACCCTCACCTGTTCCTCTTACTCGCATATCAATTTTCCTTACTCATTTATCAATTCCCATGTAATTGATTATCAATTCCCGTTTAACTATTTTTAAAATCACAATAAATTATTTACGCAATCGCCCTTTATCCCTGAGTAAAACACTCACTATTTACAGAATTTTCCATTATCCCTGAGTAAAACACTCACTATTTACAGAATATTCCATTATCCCTGATTAAAACACTCACTATTTACAGAATTTTCCATTATCCCTGAGTAAAACACTCACTATTTACAGAATTTTCCATTATTCCTGAGTAAAGCCCTTATTACTTACGTAATCTTCCATCATCCCTGAGTAAAGCCTTCATTATTTATGCAATCAACCATTAGCTCTGAGTACAACCCTCATCATTTACGCAATCTTCAAATATCTCTGAGTAAAACTCTCATTATTTACTCAATCTCCAATTATCCTGAGTAAAGCCCTCATTATTTACGCAATCTCCCATTACCCCTGAGTATAACCCCTTATTATTTACGCAATCTTCTATTTTCCCTGAGTAAAGCCCTCATTATAATTAATGTATCATTCCTCAGGTATCCATCAACAACTACGCTATTCTCTTACCAATTCTCCTTAACTCATTTATAAAAACAAACGACTTATTATTCTGAAGTGTAATCAGAATTATAACGGGATATAAGGCGATTCGGTTCCGCTAGAAAGAACCTGGTTCAATCCCGTTAGTCTCAAACAATTTTTCTTATACTCATGTTTCCTACATGAATTTACTTGTCTGATCGCATGAAATTCATTTCTCCATTTCATTAATGTTTAGCTTTTCGTGTATGCTGTTCGTCCATCACATGATGATGATGTACAATCTGTATTACCTGCTTTTTGAAAGTCAGAGTTATGTCCATGATGATGACATCGTAATGGACTAATACACCTTATTCTGGTCGCAAATATCCTGCGACAATTCACTCATAGGATGACCTCTGTATATGATTGTTGGTCTACTCGTGACTTTCTATCTACTATCCGCTGTTGAGCTGCTACGCTTCTTCTGTATTCACAAGATTCTGTGCCATTTTGGACTTTAGAGCGTTATGTAGACCTGTTTTGTCAAAGTTCTACCCATGTTTCTTGGTTATGTAGACCTGTTTTGTCAAAGTTCTACCCATGTTTCTTGGTTATGTAGACCTGTTTTGTCAAAGTTCTACCCATGTTTCTTGGTTATGTAGACCTGTTTTGTCAAAGTTCTACCCATGTTTCTTGGTTATGTAGACCTGTTTTGTCAAAGTTCTACCCATGTTTCTTGGTTATGTAGACCTGTTTTGTCAAAGTTCTACCCATGTTTCTTGGTTATGTAGACCTGTTTTGTCAAAGTTCTACCCATGTTTCTTGGTTATGTAGACCTGTTTTGTCAAAGTTCTACCCATGTTTCTTGGTTATGTAGACCTGTTTTGTCAAAGTTCTACCCATGTTTCTTGGTTATATAGACCTGTTTTGTCAAAGTTCTACCCATGTTTCTTGGTATATTTCAAAGGCTTTCATTGAGGTCTTTAACGAGTAGCGCTTCTTGTGGCCACCTTGAGATCGTATGTACTTCTGCAATTCACCATAGAGAAGGAAGTATCTTTGGCAGGCTGTGATTTGGCATATCTGCCAGATGACCTGCCCAATGAATCTGTGTTTGCATCAGATGTGCTTTTCGTTTATAAATTTATCACAAATACAAAGTGTAATACACACACACACACACACACACACACACACTACACATCATTATATTCACACATACACATTGTTTACCCAATGTTTACTAGACAGTCTCCCTGTAACCCCTTAACACAACTGAATAAATTCACACAATTTGTTACAATATCCATGACTTCATATATCTGTATATCCATCTATCCATCGATCCATTTTTTTAATCCAGTAATATTCTTTGTTCCATCAATATATGGTTTACACATTGGATAAATAAATTATAACCAAATTAAATTATTTTTATTTTTATTTTGTCTTGTTGCAGAATTCGTCCACTGATAATGGATAATATTTGTTTCAATAAAAATTAACTTATCTTGAGGTACTCACTTTTAACCACAGAGGTCAGCCCGATTCTGTTATGTTAATTATTCAAGGAACCATTGAGAGTGGCATGAGAAAATGCGGTAAAAGAAAATCCTGGATTGATAACATTAGAGAGTGCTCTGGGAATTATTTTTCTATGTTCATCAGAATGTTGGAGGATAGAGAGGATACTTAGTTATTGTCGTGCAGTCCCGAGGCATACTTCAGATATCAGGGTTGAATGCGTCAATAAGAGATGTTTCAAAGACATTAATTTTGAAATTTCATCCATGGTTCATCAGCAAGCTTAATCACAACATGGTGTGCTCATGTCTGTGAGTTTTGAACCCTAACACTCAGCTTCCTTAGTAATCTCTTATTACTTTAGTGGAAACACCCGCTAAACCTCTATTAACAAAGTGAAACTATTCTTTGCTCCCCTTCTGGATAGTTCTCGTAATCCACGCGCGACACCAGCAACCACAGAATAGGGAACATTCCATAATTTAAATGATTCGTTTTCCACTCCACCAGTCAAGCAAGAGTGTTCAAAACAGAAAGAGTCAATTCATTGCCGGCAGTGGCATTTTCCTGAAAAAAGCATAAATTTTCCTCTGGTTCCTTATCACAATCATTCTGTAGATAAACCTTAACACTTGAAACCTCACGGGCAACACTCTGTAGATAAACCTTAACACTTGAAACCTCACGGGCAACACTCTGTAGCAAATCTATAACTGTCGTGATTAAGATAAAACAGCCATTTATCTGTGACCTTTAGCTTGACAGTGCATAGCTTTTACAACAAAAGAACATGTTCTTCTCAGTTGTGTAACTGATGTTACAGTTCCCCACCACAGGCAATCAATTGTGCATCCGGACCGTTCAGAAAACAATGGCAAACTACTGAAGTATTTATAGTGCCTAGAAAATCACCACAGCCAACAAATGCTGGGATGATAGCTCTGTCCTGTAAAGGATATGCTACCAAACAAAACTGATATTAAAGTTGTGTAACTGAGATTGTAGTTGCGTAACTGAAATTGTAATTGTGTAACTGAGATTGTAGTTGTGTAATTGAGATTGTAGTTGTGTAACTGAAATTGTAGTTGTGTAACTGATGTGTTTCTTCTTTCTCTACCTCTTCTCTACCTCTTTTTTCTCTCTCTTCTCTCGCTACCTCCCTTTCTCTCTCTCTCTGTCTTCTCTCGCTACCTCCCTTTCTCTCTTCTCTCGCTACCTCCCTTTCTCTCTCTCTGTCTTCTCTCGCTACCTCCCTTTCTCTCTCCATAGTTCTCTGTTCTATCTTCTCTTTTTTTATCTTCTCTATGTCTCTTTTTTCTCTCTCTATCTCTTTTCTCTAACTCTTCACTCTGTATCTCTAATTCCTGTCTATCTCTCGTATATCTCTACTTGCTCTCACTGACTCTCTACCCTCTCTCTATCGCTATTCTCTCTACCTGCTCTCTCTGCCCTCTCTATCTCTCTTTTCTCTCTACCCTCTCCCTATCTTTCTTCTCTCTCTTCTCTCTACTTCTTTCTCTCTCTCGTCTTCTCCCTCCTTCTCTCTCTTCCTCTGATTTCGTCCTGCAGATGAGCAGGATGTAGGCTGGAGAACGGTGTTTGTTATTTCGTTATTTTAAGCTTAGCTGTAATATCTGCGCAGTTTGTCATAGCACATCCGATTTCTGCATGGCTTCTGGACAGGTCCGTAGATGTGTCTTCAGTAAAGGGGCGGAGTTTACCTAAAAGAAAGACATTTCACCAATCCTCGTATGCAATATCCTTGTTCATGTTGGATTAATTTGATGGTTCTTTTGTGAAAAGTCGCTAAGGGGGGAGTGGGGAAATTGCCCTTCTTCTGACTATAGGCTTATTATGATTTCTGTAGTGTGGAGGGGCGGGGGGTTGAGTACCCCAACCTCCTCCTCTTCTATACTGGTGTGTTTCTAGATCACGTTGACCCTTTATGAAATGAGACAACCAACCCAACTCAGAAAGGACCTATATCGCCTCTTGCACAATGCTTGCAAAGAACAGTGTCGGGTATTCTTTTAGCACACAGACAGCCCCCACATACCATCACATCATTGATAAGAACAGCTAGTTATAAAAGCCATACTGCTAATAATATTAAGCTTAAAAAATTGACGATAGGACATATTGTCATCAACAAAACTAATTATTCCTTCCAGCATTCATTTTGACACAACAAACAGAAAAATCTGGCGCTAGAAATATTTATCCATACATTTTAATATTATTGAACCCAGATGAGCCAAGAAGTCCAAACGGTGAGCAAACATATTCACCGTTTCAACACAATACAATTTTTTGGCTTAATTTGGTTCAACCTGACAGAGGGGACATAACCGCAAAATAAACTTTGTCGAGTTGGCCAATTTCCGGTGGAGAGACCGCAGTATTTTCATTCAATTAGCCGCCCCGAAACACTAACTCTAATTTGGTAAAATTGGAAGCCAATTGCTTTTTTGGAAAAAGGGCAATTTGCTTTTCCTAAACAATTTTTATTGCTTTCCTCGCATGATCTGGGCAAACACGTTGTAATCTAAAATGGTTTAAATGGCTTTCTATGAAAATATCCAAGCCAACTTTTTGTTTTTCTTGGTTTCTGTTGTAGTCTGGACTCCGAGACAGAGCTAACAAACGAAAGAGAATTTAATTTTCTATCACTTCTAAAAAATAAATGATTGCTGGCCATGGAAGAGCTGTCATTGATCTCTTCATGTGTACCAGGTCTTCTGTATTGAATCCGCGAGTGTCGGCAAATTTAACACTTGTTTGGGAAAGCAATTGGAAAGAAAACATATGCCAGATAGCACTTGGAATCACTCAATTCAATATGAATATGATTTTTCAATTATTTTTTTTTAGTCGAAAATTGACCAGACTTTTTAGATGTTGAATGAGTTAATTGAAACATAACAGAAGTTTTCTATAAATTATAAATATGAATAATTCAATCAATCATTCAATCAATCAGTCGATCAGTCAATCTATCCATCCATCAATAAATCAGTCGATCAGTCAATCTATCCATCCATCAATTAATCTATCTATCTATCTATCTATCTATCTATCTATTTATCTATCTATCTATCTATCTATCTATCTATCTATCTATCTATCTATCTATCTATCTATCTATCTATCTATCTATCTATCTATCTATATATATCTATCTATCTATCTGTCTATGTCTGTCTGTCTGTCTGTCTGTCTGTCTGTCTGTCTGTCTGTCTGTCTGTCTGTCTGTCTGTCTGTCTGTCTGTCTGTCTGTCTGTCTGTCTGTCTGTCTGTCTGTCTATCTATCTATCTATCTATCTATATATCTATCTATCTATCTATCTATCTATCTATATATATATATATATATATATATTTATATATATATATATATATCTACCTATCTACCTGTCTACCTATCTACCTGTCTACATGTCTGTCTCTCTGTCTGTCTATCTATCTACCTGTTTGTCGTCCTGCTTGCCTATTTGTCTGTCGTGTCTATTGTATTTTGTTTTTTTATGCAGTGAGGCATCGCATGTTTGAGTAAAGATCTGTTTTTGGCTAGTGCATGTTTGGTTTCTTGATGTACAGTAATACTGTGCCCTGTCAGAATGTTTTTAGCTCCTTCAATCCACCTTCTTTTTGGTCTTCCTCTGCATTTTGCACTGTCCATTTTCATGTGTTATGCTCTTGCCTCTGGCTAATAATGGTTCAACATTTTCATTAAGTGATCGAACCATTTCAGTCTTTGTTTTTCAATATATTTGACGACAGATGTTGTTCCAACAGTTCTTGTAATCTCTTCATTTCTCACATGATCTCTTCTTGTTCTGTTTGTTGCTTTTCTTAGACATTTCATTTCACACGTAGTAAGCTTTCTCTCTTGTTCTTTAGTTAGTGCCCATGTCTGACATTGATAACACAATGTTGGTATGAATATTGAATATATGATTTGCCTTTTGATTTCCATCGGGATAGTATTTTAAAAATTGGTGTAATTTCATAATTTACGTAGTTGGCCTTTTTGAATTCTAGTCTCGAACTCTCTGTCCATTCTTCTATCGGCTGAAAAAATGCCTCTAGATATTTAAATTCCTGCATTTGTTTCAGTATTTGATCATTTGTTTTTACATTTATTGCATTGTTTTCTGACTATAGACATAACTTCCGTTTTATCTGTGTTGATCTTCATGTTGTGATTGAGACAGCTTTCGTTGAATAGGTTTATCTGTTCTTGAAGTTCTTCACTTGAACTGTGTAGTAGGCACGAATCGTGGTGGTGCAGTAGTTCAGTTATGTCATTTAGATCGTAAGCGTCTGGTGGTGTTTCTACTGCTTTTGTAATATTATCCATATAAATGATAAAAAATAATCGTGATAAGACAAGCCTCTTTTCAACTCCTGATGTTACTGAAAACCACTTCGTTAGTCCAGCATTTGTTCTATCACTATTTGTTCTATCACTATTTGTTCTATCACCATTTGCTCTAAGATGTCATGCTACTGTGTGTAATTTTTGGATGTTGTTGAGACCTTTAATCATGCTGTCTTCGATTGTTGTTCTATGAAGAATGTCTCGTGGTGTTTCTCTTATGACATCTGGTACCCATTTTAATGCTTGTAGTGGCAGTCTGTATTCATTCTTTCTAATTGCATGTTCGATAACTGTTCATCGTTTTATAAAGTCTGTACTGCTACTTGTTCCTGCCATTCATCTTGTCTGTTTTCTTTTTTGCTGTTTCGAGCTGGTGTGTTTTCTTGTGTGTTGTATCGAGCTAGTATGTTTTCTTGTGTGTTGTATCGAGCTAGTATGTTTTCTTGTGTGTTGTATCGAGCTGGTGTGTTTTCTTGTGTGTTGTATCGAGCTGGTGTGTTTTCTTGTGTGTTGTATCGAGCTGGTGTGTTTTCGTGTGTGTTGTATCGAGCTGGTGTGTTTTCGCGTGTGTTGTATCGAGCTGGTGTGTTTTCGCGTGTGTTGTATCGAGCTATTATGTTTTCTTGTGTGTTGTATCGAGCTAGTATGTTTTCGTGTGTGTTGTATCGAGCTGGTGTGTTTTCTTGTGTGTTGTATCGAGCTGGTGTGTTTTCGCGTGTGTTGTATCGAGCTGGTGTGTTTTCGTGTGTGTTGTATCGAGCTGGTGTGTTTTCGTGTGTGTTGTATCGAGCTGGTGTGTTTTCGTGTGTGTTGTATCGAGCTGGTGTGTTTTCGCGTGTGTTGTATCGAGCTGGTGTAGTGGAGAAGTGTGTTGTCTCGAGCTGGTGTATTAGAGAAGTGTGTTGCCTCGAGCTGGTGTATTGGAGAAGTGTTTTGTCTCGAGCTGGTGTATTGGAGAAGTGTGTTGTCTCGAGCTGGTGTATTGGAGAAGTGTGTTGTCTCGAGCTGGTGTATTGGAGAAGTGTGTTGATAACTTCATCATTGTCGTTTTGGTGAAAAATATCAGGTTTTACATCTAGCTCTATCTCCTCGAACTGATGTGTCGGGACAATTGCGAAAATAAAACGAATAATCAACGAATTTTCATTCTCTGAAGTACATGTTGATGAACATCCAGTAAGACCAATGTCCTGCTACAAGAGAGAGCCAGTGGGAGTTTGAGACGGAACGTTGAAAATAGAAAACACGTATCTCTCAGATCGAGCTGTTCTTCATCGTATAATTGCTTCTTCTGCTCTCGTTCTCAAACTCCTGTAGATTATCAGGATGTAGTCCAGAGAAAGGAATGTGTTGTTTCATGGTTTACATCTTAGTTGCGATGTCAGCGCCTTTTGGACTGACACATCCGACTTTAAGCATAGTCTTTTGGTCATTTTGACCTCCCATGGCAATAAACAGCAAACTCCACCCTAAAACATCATTAATCATACATCGAATGCCTTATAGCATACATCGAAGACAAATAGTGTTTCTATTCTTTGCTCCTCTATCAGGTCACTGAAACACACGACAGCCTCGCTCAAGAAATAAAAACTATTGTATTTAAAATCTGCAGCCTCGGATCTTCTACTACTTCTTCTTTCCTTCCTCTTTTACCCTTTACGGGTGTCGAGGGAGATACAATGTTCTTGGTCTCGCTTTTCTGACAGCTTCAGATAATGTTATTTGGTGTTCGTGTAATGTCTCTTTGATGTTGTCGATCCAGCGTACTCTAGGTCTACCCCTGGATCTTCTTTCTGCTACCCTTCTCTTCAAATATGCTTTATAAACTAATGAATCACACGACATTCTTTCCAGATGACCAAACCATTGTATCTGATGGTTTTGTATGTATTGTAGAATTGATATGACACCCACTCTTTCTCTGATGACATGCAAACATTAACTGTGCAATATTTCAATCAATCAATGTAAATTCTGCAAATATTAACTGTGCAATATTTCAATCAATCAATGTAAATTCTGCAAATATTAACTGTGCAATATTTCAATCAATCAATGTAAATTCTGCAAATATTAACTGTGCAATATTTCAATCAATCAATGTAAATTCTGCAAATATTAACTGTGCAATATTTCAATCAATCAATGTAAATTCTGCAAATATTAACTGTGCAATATTTCAATCAATCAATGTAAATTCTGCAAATATTAACTGTGCAATATTTCAATCAATCAATGTAAATTCTGCAAATATTAACTGTGCAATATTTCAATCAATCAATGTAAATTCTGCAAATATTAACTGTGCAATATTTCAATCAATCAATGTAAATTCTGCAAATATTAACACTAGAAAATATGTACTCTACAAAGTTTACTTCTACAAACATTACACATAAAATATATTTACAAAACAAAACTAATTAGAGCCATTCTCCACCTTGTCGGATATCCTGTGATAGTTTGGTTACACTCTCCACCTAGTCGGATATCCTGTGATAGTTTTGTTACACTCTCCACCTAGTCGGATATCCTTTGATAGTTTGGTTACACTCTCCACCTAGTCGGATATCCTGTGATAGTTTGGTTACACTCTCCACCTAGTCGGATATCCTGTGATAGTTTGGTTACACTCTCCACCTAGTCGGATATCCTGTGATAGTTTGGTTACACTCTCCACCTAGTCGGATATCCTGTGATAGTTTGGTTACACTCTCCACCTAGTCGGATATCCTGTGATAGTTTGGTTACACTGTCCACCTAGTCGGATATCCTTTGATAGTTTGGTTACACTCTCCTCCTAGTCGGATATCCTGTGATAGTTTGGTTACACTCTCCACCTAGTCGGATATCCTGTGATAGTTTGGTTACACTCTCCACCTAGTCGGATATCCTGTGATAGTTTGGTTACACTGTCCACCTAGTCGGATATCCTGTGATAGTTTGGTTACACTCTCCACCTAGTCGGATATCCTGTGATAGTTTGGTTACACTCTCCACCTAGTCGGATATCCTGTGATAGTTTGGTTACACTGTCCACCTAGTCGGTTATCCTGTGATAGTTTGGTTACTTATACTTATGTCGCAGGAGACGACTAAGTAAAGTTGGAGGATAGACTGCCAAATGTAAACATTGTGTCATATCTTGTCTGAATTTCTTACTTTTGTCTTCTATCAAATCATCCTCATGGATAATGAAGTTATCTTCTTCTTCTTCTTCAAACCCATAACTCTTCAGTGTCGTAGGCGGTGTCAGTCTGGAAACATCAACATAAAAATATCGTCATGCCTCCCTGTTACCAGTTTTTTGTGTGAGTGTGGAGAACCTGAACCCTGTCCAGTCTATATATTATAGTGGTGATGATGATGATATAGTATATTAGCAATTCATCTTTTCTTCTGAAGCCCTTTCTTCTTCTTCTTCCACCCGCAACTGTTACCTGCAATATTTTTGGAAAAGGAATCGTGCGGCATTACTTGGCCAAATCACACAAGTTTATGTTGCTTCACCACTATCATGAGATGTTGCTGTCGACGTGCAAGAGTATTTATTTGTTTTCCCACGTATTCATTCATTCATTAGTACCATTCCTACCGGCGTAGGCGATCATGTCTCTTCACAGTCCTCTGTCTTTTTATACATTTAAATATAGTTTCTGATGATTCTGCATTATGCCAGACTTTTAAGCATCCAACATTTTCTCACGATACATATTTGGTTTTCCACGTATATTTTGTATATGTTTGGTGTGTCACGTATATGTTATATATATTCGGTTTCCCACGTATATGTTGTACATATTTGGTTTCCCACGCATATGTTGTATATATTTGGTTTCCCACGTATAACACAACCCAAGTAAGCAAAGACTGACTTGCCAGATAGTGTGTTCATAATTAATGCACGTTATTATATATCAGCAACTGAAATACTTGGCTTGAGATTTGAGTTTGTAAATTAACAATTTGACTACTAATCTCTCCGACCCACTTGCCAGAATGCACATATTCGTTGCATATACGCATACATCATCATCAAGTGCGGTCTCCGCAACGAAGGTTAGCTGTAAAGAAACTCCAGCATTCAATATGTCATGCTTTTTGTAGTTAACTCTGCAAGACTGCAGCCTGTCCATCTCGCGATGTTTCTCTCCCATTTATATATCTGTCGACCTCTTGCTCGCCTCCCCCCTCGACTTTAGCCACAAGTAAGGTCTTCAAAAAGGTCTCACGTCTTTTAATATATCCAAAATACTTTATTTGGTTTATTTTTATTTCTTTTAATAGTTCTTTCTTCATACGAATTGTTAGAACCTCTGTGTTCGTTATCTTCTCTTTCCACGATGTTCTCCCTATTCTTCTATATATCCACATCTCACAGGCATCAATTCTACGTGTACATACTTGTTCTAAATGTGTGCATAATTATTTGCACGGGGAAAAAGCAGATATGGAAAGTAGTGATGTTGAAAAATCTGAAATTGAAGCTAACAACAGCAAAACAAAATCAAAACAAAAAGGCGCCGAAAGCTCTAAATCGTCTTCGGGAAAACAAATTTATGCAAACTTTATCTTCTGGTTCCATCGGTCGACGTTTGTCAAAAATGAAGTCTGAAATCCTTCCATGCGGAACACCAGCCAAACGGAATGTCATGCCAAACTAGAGTCCGCCCCAAACTCTATCCTTCATTTGCATGGAAATGAAAATGGCGCTATCAGAAATGGCGGGCTAGCAGATTTCCCTGATCCTATCTGCAGATCTGATGTGACGTGAGAGCCCAAACCTGGGAATTTGCTGGTAACGACAAACAGGAGACTCCCTAATCAATTTTGAATTAATCAGCACTTGCGATTTAATGGAATGAACATGTGCGCAATTATATCTTTTTTCTTCAACACAAGAATAAGTCGAGCCAATCCTTTGATCGTTAGTCAGATTAGGTACCGATTTTTGTCAATTTATGTTCCTTAAAGAAGGGATTCTACTGTTTTCAGTATCTGATGTCTTTGACAAATAAATAATCAAGGCTGCTCAAGTGTGAATGCAGAGGTCTGGTTTGGAAGAGTCTCCCGGCAGCGTGAAAGCAAGAATTACTTCTAGATATTAGGTAAACAGCAAATACCTCTAATAACTGTTAGATACTAGTGAATGTTGATCTAGAAGTTATTAGCTAGTGGTGAATGCTGGTCTAGAATTATTAGATACTGGTGAATGCTGATCGTAAGCCACGAGTCCAAACCCATAGATCAAGACCAGGGCTGGTCATACGTTGCCTCTACAGGAAAAGCGTTGGGGGGAGGCGGGGGGTTTAACTAGGAAAAATAATAAAAATGTAATTCGTGAATTTGCATGTGTCAATTTTACCTTCTGATGAAGATTTTGATATTTTTCGTGAAAAATGACAATGGGGATTGGTGGGGGGGGTGGCTCTCCCTTTGACGAAGTTATAATTACTGAATGTCATGTTCTGCATTGCAACAAAAAGGGGTAGGGGACATTAACCCTGTCAATACTTTCTCTTATATACGGCGTCGGGCGAGAAGGAAGTTGAGTTCGCGAAGGATTTCCACGAGACTTCTGCAAACATAGAAATTTTTAAAACATTGATTTTGAAGCAATTTTCGATGTACTCGATTACACAATTGAACACTATCATCATTAGAAAATGCATGAAAATATGAGTAATGTTCAAATATGAGACAAGCAAATATGAGTAATGTTCAAATATGAGACAAGCAAATATGAGTAATGTTCAAATATGAGACAAGCAAATATGAGTAATGTTCAAATATGAGACAAGCAAATATGAGTAATGTTCAAATATGAGACAAGCAAATATGAGTAATGTTCAAATATGAGACAAGCAAATATGAGTAATGTTCAAATATGAGACAAGCAAATATGAGTAATGTTCAAATATGAGACATGCAAATATGAGTAATGTTCAAATATGGGACAAGCAAATATGAGTAATGTTCAAATATGGGACAAGCAAATATGAGTAATGTTCAAATATGAGACAAGCAAATATGAGTAATGTTCAAATATGAGACAAGCAAATATGAGTAATGTTCAAATATGAGGCAAGCAAATATGAGTAATGTTCAAATATGAGACAAGCAAATATGAGTAATGTTCAAATATGAGACAAGCAAATATGAGTAATGTTCAAATATGAGACAAGCAAATATGAGTAATGTTAAAAATTACATTTTAATTTATTATACTGAAATCTAATTGTGTAAATTCGCTCGATTGGTATAGAGGGATATTATGATTGAGTAACATGGGGAGGAGGATCATGTTCTTCTTCTTCTTCTTTGGTTCACTTGAAACATGTCTATATCTGTAATTCTGTCTCCTGAATAAAACTCACACTTGAAACATGTCTATATCTGTAATTCTGTCTCCTGAATAAAACTCACTGACTTTTGTAGTTCATACAGTATCCCATAGAGCTTTGATTCCAGTGTTGTTTCCTCTGGCCAATAATGTCTGCCTCAGTGTTTCATGCGCAGAACACTCTTGAAGTATATGTTTGGCACTCTGTGCTACCTGTCCACATGTACACATGGCCGTGTTGCCAATCTTGAACTTTGTGTACATGTGACTGTGGGATCTTCTGTGTCCAGTTCTGAGACGTAGAATTACAACTTGTATCAACTTTTGATTGAATAAGATGGGATAAAGTACATGAGGAAAATATTAACATCTAAACAAATTACAAACAAGTTAAAAATGATAATTATAAAATACTACATCTATTCTATATGAATGTATGACTCAGAAACATGGACACTAAATAAACAATTAGAAGACATAATTGATGTCTATAAGATGTGGATATATAGAAGAATAGGGAGAAGACCATGGAAAGAGAAGAAAATAAACAAAGTGATTGTAACAACACTTAATATGAAAAAATAATGGGGGCAGAAATTATTAATGGCGATGAAGGTAAAGCAAATAAAATATTTTGGACTTATTAAAAGGCATGAAACCTTATTGAAGACCGTACTTGAGGGTAAAGTAGAAGTTTAGCGTGCAAAATGTAGGCAGAGATACAAGTGGGAGAGTAACATCACAAGATGGACACGTAGCAGTCTAGCAGAGTGCAGCACCAAAACAAGAGATATAGGATGTTGGAGGTCTGTTGCAGCCAACCTTTGCTGCTGAGACGGAACTTAATGATGATGATGTCCTGACAAAGATGATCAACGCAAACCGTTTTCGTTCTTATTCATGTATTACAAATATTTTGAACATCTTTTTATTTAAAGTAGTAAATGTTTGTATGTGCTAGTATATGTGATAACAGAATGTGTTAGTATATGTGATAACAGAATGTGTTAGTATATGTGATAACAGAATGTGTTAGTATATGTGATAACAGAATGTGTTAGTATATGTGATAACAGAATGTGTTAGTATATGTGATAACAGAATGTGTTAGTATATGTGATAACAGAATGTGTTAGTATATGTGATAACAGAATGTGTTAGTATATGTGATAACAGAATGTGCTAGTATATGTGATAACAGAATGTGTTAGTATATGTGATAACAGAATGTGTTAGTATATGTGATAACAGAATGTGCTAGTATATGTGATAACAGAATGTGTTAGTATATGTGATAACAGAATGTGTTAGTATATGTGATAACAGAATGTGTTAGTATATGTGATAACAGAATGTGCTAGTATATGTGATAACAGAATGTGTTAGTATATGTGATAACAGAATGTGTTAGTATATGTGATAACAGAATGTGCTAGTATATGTGATAACAGAATGTGTTAGTATATGTGATAACATAATGTGTTAGTATATGTGATAACAGAATGCCCTAAACTACATTAACATGGGTACCAGATGGCAAAATAAATAAGAGCAAGATCATTAGAGACTCTTAGCCGGCCAACAATCAACTACAGTTTTCAACAACACAAGAATTACACAAAGTAGCATCATATCGCTTGAACTGGAGAAATCTGGTTTCTGCCCTATGAACTGTATTTGGCGCTGAAGAAACATAGACGGATAGATAAATAGACACATTGATATATAGATGAACAGACAGACAAAAAGAGAGACTGAAAGACAGACAGAAAGACGGACAGACAGACAGACAGACAGACGGACGGACGGACTGACGGACGGATGGACGGATAGATGGACGGATGGATGGACGTATGGATTGATGGATTGATGGATGGATGGATAGATGGATGGATAGATGGATAGATAGATAGATAGATAGATAGATAGATAGATAGATAGATAGATAGATAGATAGATAGATAGATAGATAGATAGATAGATAGATAGATAGATAGATAGATGGATGGATGGATGGATGGATGGATGGATGGATGGATGGATGGATGGATGGATGGATGGATGGATGGATGGATGGATGGATGGATGGATGGATGGATGGATGGATGGATAGATAGATAGATAGATAGATAGATAGATAGATAGATAGATAGATAGATAGATAGATAGATAGATAGATAGATAGATAGATAGATAGATAGATAGATAGATAGATAGATAGATAGATGGATAGATAGATGGATAGATGGATGGATAGATGGATGGATAGATGGATAGATGGATGGATAGATGGATGGATAGATAGATAGATAGATAGATAGATAGATAGATAGATAGATAGATAGATAGATAGATAGATAGATAGATAGATAGATAGATAGATAGATAGATAGATAGATAGATAGATAGATAGATAGATAGATAGATAGATAGATAGATAGATAGATAGATAGATAGATAGATAGATAGATAGATAGATAGATAGATAGATAGATAGATAGATAGATAGATAGATAGATAGATAGATAGATAGATAGATAGATAGATAGATAGATAGATAGATAGATAGATAGATAGATAGATAGATAGATAGATAGATAGATAGATAGATAGATAGATAGATAGATAGATAGATAGATAGATAGATAGATAGATAGATAGATAGATAGATAGATAGATAGATAGATAGATAGATAGATAGATAGATAGATAGATAGATAGATAGATAGATAGATAGATAGATAGATAGATAGATAGATAGATAGATAGATAGATAGATAGATAGATAGATAGATAGATAGATAGATAGATAGATAGATAGATAGATAGATAGATAGATAGATAGATAGATAGATAGATAGATAGATAGATAGATAGATAGATAGATAGATAGATAGATAGATAGATAGATAGATAGATAGATAGATAGATAGATAGATAGATAGATTGGAAGGTAGAGAGTAGGTGTTTGTAGCACATATTCATTGATTCACTATATTTACTTTCATATTTGGATTACAACGTTTCATATCTGCACTTGGAACCTTCTCAGACTTTCTGCTTATTACACGCATTCCACATTAACTCCACAGTTAATAGTAATCTGATGAGACACTGGACAATCATAATACACAAATTCAATTACGTCATATTGAGCAAATATATTTCATTTCAAATTCAGTGCATTACTACCTAATAGACACCCTATATATGTAGCATAATTAATTACTTGGTTTTATTCGTATGTACTTTAGTTAATTATTTCTTTATTTAATGAAGTTATTTTTTAGTTGTTGCTTGTATCTTTTTACTTTATCTAATAACTTGAACTGACTGATGTCAGATAATTAATTACTTGTATTTATATGTAATTTACTGACTTATTTGCTTATTTGTGTGTGTAGTTTAGCGAATGTATGTAATTTAGTTTGTATGTAAATGTAGTTTAGTGAATTACTTCTTTGCATATATATGTAGTTTAGTGAATTACTTGAGTGCATCTTTATGTAAGTTAGTGAATTACTTGAGTGCATCTTTATGTAGTTTAGTGAATTACTTGAGTGCATCTTTATGTAGTTTAGTGAATTATTTGAGTGCATCTATATGTAGTTTAGTAAATTACTTGAGTGCATCTTTATGTAGTTTAGTAAATTACTTGAGTGCATCTTTATGTAATTTAGTAATTTAGTTTCAAACATACCGAATTAAAGGTATCCACATTTAGCAAGAGTGCTCATTTTGCACTTAAATCTGGTAGATGACTGGAGACAAACTGTTCTTTAAATCTGGTAGATGACTGGAGACAAACTGTTCTATAAATCTGGTAGATGACTGGAGACAACCTGTTCTATAAATCTGGTAGATGACTGGAGACAAAATGTTCTATAAATCTGCTAGATGACTGGAGACAACCTGTTCTATAAATCTGGTAGATGACTGGAGACAAACTGTTCTATAAATCTGGTAGATGACTGGAGACAAACTGTTCTATAAATCTGGTAGATGACTGGAGACAAGCTGTTCTATAAATCTGGTAGATGACTGGAGACAACCTGTTCTATAAATCTGGTAGATGACTGGAGACAAAATGTTCTATAAATCTGGTAGATGACTGGAGACAAACTGTTCTATAAATCTGGTAAATTACTGGAGACAAAGTCTGTTTCTGAGAGACAACTAAGTCTTCTAAAGATCACAACAACAATCAACTTCCACATTATTCCCCCAGAGAAACAACGAAAGTTGCGTTATAGATCCCACATTTGCATTCTAAGAGATTCGGACTGGCGGCAGTCCCAAACTGCTTCTCTAATAGATACACACAAAATGAATAACATTACTGCCTGGCCAACTAGGGATCAATGGAAGCTGTTATTAATAAAGAAGACACTCAGAACAAGCTCATGTATCAAATCCATCCTAGGAGAGGTCATCCACAGCCAAGAGGTTGAATATCCAATTTGATGTTCCGACGCAAACGTTTTAAGTGGTATCTCGTTTCCATTCGAAACTAATCTGTTCTGCTCGGGAGAGAGTTTCTGATGTGGCAGATGACGCAGGAAATGGAGTCACAGGGTTAATGAGCCACAGGTACAAATAGAGAGTCATTTGAGCTATTTATAGATATAGATATATATATATATATATATATATATATATATATATATATATATATATATATATATATATATATATATATATATATTTCGGTCCTTCTCAAACTCTCAATGGATCTCTCTAATAGCAGGATGTTTGTACTAGATATCCATCAGGATGTTTGTACTAGATATCCATCAGGATGTTTGTACTAGATATCCATCAGGATGTTTGTACTAGATATCCATCAGGATGTTTGTACTAGATATCCCTCAGGATGTTTGTACGAGATATCCATCAGGATGTTTGTACTAGATATCCATCGGGATGTTTGTACTAGATATCCATCAGGATGTTTGTACTAGATATCCATCAGGATGTTTGTACTAGATATCCATCGGGATGTTTGTACTAGATATCCATCAGGATGTTTGTACTAGATATCCATTTGGATGTTTCCAGCAGGATGTAGTCCAGAGAACTTAATTGCGTTGTGAGGCATTTTTATTTAGCGACAATGACCCGACACATCTGACTACGACGTAACGAGTTTATACACGACTGGAGAATAAGTTAATGAGTGTTTGACGATATCTACATACATGGATTGGAAAAGTGATTTGTACACCTACAGGTCATGTGACTTGTATACCTACAGTTCATGTGACTTGTATACCTACAGTTCATGTGACTTGTATACCTAGAGTTCATGTGATTTGTACACCTACAGTTCGTGTGGCGTGTATACCTACAGTTCATGTGATTTGTACACCTACAGTTCGTGTGGCTTGTATACCTACAGTTCATGTGACTTGTATACCTACAGTTCATGTGATTTGTATACCTACAGTTCATGTGACTTGTATACCTACAGTTCATGTGACTTGTATACCTACAGTTCATGTGACTTGTATACCTACAGATCAATTGACTTGTACACCTACAAATCATGTAACTTGTATACCTACAGATCAATTGACTTGTACACCTACAAATCATATAACTTGTACACCTAAATATCATGTGACTTGTACACCTACATATCATATGACGTAATCTACATATCATGTGACTTGTACAACCTTGAAATTAATGATACAATTAACAATCGACTGACTAGTTCAACATAGTGAATCGTGACTCGTACATCAAGAATTCTAGTGACTCTTAGATCAAGAATTTTAGTGACTCAGAGCATGAATTTTAGTGACTCTAAGATCATGAATTTTAGTGACGAAACATAACGACTCAGATCATGAATTACAGTGAATCATAGATGACAATGACCCAAATTACGAATGCCACCGAAGACGGGTTTGTCGGGCAATTATCGCAAATAAAACGGCGAAACAACGCATTTTCAGGACTACATTCTACTGGAAATCTAGAGTCTAGTAGGACCACGCTCCTGCTTCAAAAGAGATCCAGTGGGAGTTTGAGAATGAACGCGGAAGAAGAATTAGATCATGAAATACAGTGACTCTTAGATGAGTAAATATAATAACTAAAATCAAGAACTACAGTGACTCCTAGGAGATGAAACGTAATGGCTGAGATCAGTGAATTACAGTGACTCGTAGATGACGACATATAATGATTCAGATAATGAATTACAGTGACTCTTAGATGACGAAATATAATAACTCACATCGTTAATTACTATGTCACTATGACACAGATAAAAAAATTCACAAATTCTAGTGACTTAGATCATGAATGATTATGACTCTTAGATTTAAAAAAAAAATCACACTTTAATCACACGTTATATTGACTCGTAGAGGACGAGTTCTATCTTCGTGCATAGCTCGTGCAAGTGCCAAACTAACAATAACAAATACCAGATAGTAGTGATGTTTAGCAACGTCATTCATTTAACTGAATACTGTAAACCGTTGAAAAATCTCATAACTTCATTAATGTATCAAGTTAATTTTTTGAATGCGGTCTTGTAATCAAAAAGAAGTTATATTATCACTAGAAACAGGCTTATGCTAATAGTGATATCGTGGAGACACAGGTTTATTGATTTTTATGACACTGTCCTACGCTTAATAAATAATGTGTGTGTTTACACGATATTTCCAGAAAACTCTGCTACCCCTGATTCTGAAAGGCAACAAAGGGTTTAGCAAACTCTTCTACCCCTGACGCTGAAAGGCAACAAAGGGTTTAGCAAACTCTTCTACCCCTGACGCTGAAAGGCAACAAAGGGTTTAGCGAATATTTAGATGGATAGTACACGATATTTTACATAATTTACGTAAGATTTATTGATGTTACATGTGACAATTTATACAAGCGTGTATCACTTACTGTAGTCGTAGTTCTGCTACTCATTTCTTCAACAAATGGAGGTAGTATAGAATACATACAATTTTAATAGTCATCAACTATTATCTATACGATGTTGCCCTTGTCTGCGTTGCGGAGTCAGGGGTAGAAGAATTCTCTGGAGCTGACCTTCTTGTGTGCTGTTTGTAAGCTTGCTCCTGTAGCTTCTTTGATTTCTGTGGTACATCTTTTACATGGTAGTAAAAGATTGTCCAGAGGGATGTAGTTGAGAGAATGGAAATATGTTATGTTGCCGTTTTATTTGCGTCAATGACTTAACATATCTGATTTCGTTGCCGGTAATTAATACAGTTGTTGTTTTTATCATTCTACTGAAATGTGCACGTCTGTAACTATATCGATAGTATTGTCGACAAGCCATACACGATAACTCGTTCCTGTACCTATTCGCCGGTCACCAGGCTCATAACTATCCATGGTCACGCATGCTTTAGCTTTTGTCGCTGTTTCATATCGTCATAGTCACAGACGCCCGCTAAATATTGGATATAGCAACATTTGAAAAACATCCCTGTTTTATTGTCACTAACATTTTTGGATAGAACATGGTGATGATCGCACATCGTGGAGTATGGAGTTGTGTAGGGGAATCCAATCATCTGCCGAGGAGATATGTAGATGCATCCAATCATCTGCCGAGGCGTTATGTTGATGCAACCAATCATCTGCCGAGGAGCTATGAAAATGTATCCAATCATCTGCCGAGGAGGTATTTAAGGTCATTCAATCATCTGCCGAGGAGGTATTTAAGGTCATTCAATCATCTGCCGAGGAGGTATTTAAGGTCATTCATTCATCAGCCGAGGAGGTATTTAAGGTCATGCAATCATCTGCCGAGGAGGTATTTAAGGTCATTCAATCATCTGCCGAGGAGGTATTTAAGGTCATTCAATCATCTGCCGAGGAGGTATTTAAGGTCATTCATTCATCAGCCGAGGAGGTATTTAAGGTCATTCAATCATCAGCTGAGGAGGTATTTAAGGTCATTCAATCATCAGCCAAGGCTCCGTGTAGGAGCACCAATCATCCACCGAGGCTCCATGTAGGAGCACCAATCATCAGCCAAGGCTCCATGTAGGAGCACTCATCATCTACCGAGGCTCCGTGTAGGAGAATCCAATCATCTACCGAGGCTCCATGTAGGAGCACCAATCATCTGACAAGGCTCCGTGTAGGAGCACCAATCATCTGACAAGGCTCCGTGTAGGAGCACCAATCATCTGACAGGGCTCCGTGTAGGAGCACCAATCATCCACCGAGGCTCCATGTAGGAGCACCAATCATCAGCCAAGGCTCCATGTAGGAGCACTCATCATCTACCGAGGCTCCGTGTAGGAGAATCCAATCATCTACCGAGGCTCCATGTAGGAGCACCAATCATCTGCCAAGGCTCCGAGGAGGAGCACCAATCATCTGACAAGGCTCCGTGTAGGAGCACCAATAATCTGACAAGGCTCCATGTAGGAGCACCAATCATCTGAGAAGGCTCCGTGTAGGAGCACCAATCATCTGACAAGGCTCCGTGTAGGAGAAAAATGGTTTCCATTCTCTTGTCATTGAGACGTATGTGACCGGGGGCGGGGGAGGAATAAGATGTTGCCCGTATTGCTCATTGACCAATAACATTCATATGATTCTGTGGTCGGCATCACGTCAGCCGCCTTAACTATCTCAGACGATCTGGTACCCTTTACTTCATGCTGAGTCGACCCAGGCACTGTTGGTTGTTTAAAATATTTCAATTCCCATATAGATTAAAGAAGGTAGCGATTCAGGTAGTCCTTTCAACACAACTTCCGAAGTATATAATAATTATCTCAATACTCGTTGTTATTAAGTAAAATATATCCCTCGTGATGAGGTATATGTCTTCCTCCCTCGTGGTGAGGTATATGTCTTCCTCCCTCGTGATGAGGTATATGTCTTCCTCCCTCGTGATGAGGTATGTGTCTTCCTCCCTCGTGATGAGGTATATGTATTCCTCCCTCGTGATGAGGTATATGTATTCCTCCCTCGTGATGAGGTATATGTCTTCCTCCTTCGTGATGAGGTATATGTCTTCCTCCCTCGTGATGAGGTATATGTCTTCCTCCCTCGTGATGAGGTATATGTCTTCCTCCCTTGTGATGAGGTATGTGTATTCCTCCCTCGTGATGAGGTATATGTCTTCCTCCCTCGTGATGAGGTATATGTATTCCTCCCTCGTGATGAGGTATGTGTCTTCCTCCCTCGTGATGAGGTATGTGTCTTCCTCTCTCGTGATGAGGTATGTGTCTTCCTCCCTCGTGATGAGGTATGTGTCTTCCTCCCTCATGATGAGGTATGTGTCTTCCTCCCTCGTGATGAGGTATGTGTCTTCCTCCCTCGTGATGAGGTATGTCTTCCTCTCTCGTGATGAGGTATGCGCATTTAATGAACCTTCTACTCAAAGGGGATCTATAATTGTACAGATGACATGCTACAAATCCTCCATAAGATTGTCTCAATATAACAGCATGTCACTACTATGGTTTTATGTTGCATGAATGGTTTGTCTAGTGGCTATTGGTGAGACCCACAGACGTTAAGAGGGTATGTGTCCGAGGATGGTAATTCAGTGTTGCTATTCAAGAAATGTTACTGTCAAAGATAATAGAAGATTTTGGTGAACCACGACCTCCGAAAGTACTCAGTAATACTCTAGAACAATCACTTTTCTGACTTGTAAACTTGTAATCAAGCTATAACTTTAGTTTCAGTGTCCGCTTCATCTTAGAACATCACAAAAAATTAGCACTGTAATAAACCAAGGGAAATAACAACATTATTACATATTCTTGATTCTCCTGTACAAGTAGTGTCCCATACTAAGAGAAATAAATGTTTGTGTTTGTTCCTATACACGATTTGTTAAGTAAAATGATATCGTTATGGTAAGCTACGTTCCAATCAATCGCGGAAGGTGGTCTAATTTGATATTATATGAGAGTTTTTAACCATCAAAATTAGTGGAGATTGTGGTTCTGATAATCCAGCAACCATGATCTCTAGAGTAGGTGATCAAATATTATTATATTCACGGCAGCATTAACTCTTCTATAAGTTTCACTCTGGCAACATGCGGGCGGCTGCATATTAAGATAACATTGTTAATTATGATCATTTTCATCGTCATTTTCATCGTCATCGCCATCATCGCCATCATCGCCATCATTAACGTCAAAATCATCATCATCACTACATAAGAAACAGAAAGAAAAATAAACGGTGAAGTACACGTCAGATACCCTCCACGCCTTCTATAAAACTAAACATTAACCATCAACAGAAACAATCCCGAGAATCTTTAAAACTAAACTATTACCATCAACAGAAACAATCCCCATCTTCTATACAACTAAACAATAACCATGAACAGAAACAATCCACAGCTTCTATACAACTAAACAATAACCATGAACAGAAACAATCCACAGCTTCTATACAACTAAACAATAACCATGAACAGAAACAATCCCCATCTTCTATACAACTAAACAATAACCATGAACAGAAACAATCCCCATCTTCTATACAACTAAACAATAACCATGAACAGAAACAATCCACAGCTTCTATACAACTAAACAATTACCAACAACATAAACAATCCCAAGTTTCTATAACACTAAACAATTACCAACAACATAAACAATCCCAAGTTTCTATACAACTAAACAATTACCAACAACATAAACAATCCCAAGTTTCTATAAAACTAAACAATTACCAACAACATAAACAATCCCAAGTTTCTATAAAACGAAACTATTACCATCAACATAAACAATCCCAAGTTTCTATAAAACTAAACAATTGCCATCAAAGACAATTGATGTAGCTATAGATTTAGCTCGACTATAGCTTAGACAACATTCTAGACAAGAGTTCCTCATCATTCACGGCAGCAGTACACTCGTACAACTAACACAATTTACCGTATGAATGTTTGACTTTATTTTATCTTGTGTACATTGTATATTGATGCAGAAAGTCATCACACGATACATCAGTTTTTGAATTAATTCAGGATACATGTACGACAGAGTCTTTAACAACTAAACTGAAAAATGTAATATTAAAATAATATTGCAAATTTGATTTGTAACCTGTCAATATTGTTGATAAGGATGCCAAGATTGTTCTGAACGTGCATTCTTGGTGTAGACGAACAAGGTGATGTCATAATGAAAGTTTAAAGATGGCCGCTCACTGTAGCCATACAACAAACAGAAGTTTCGTTTTGTTATTCATTTTGTAATAATCGAGGAGTGAAATCTATAGAAATTCATCAGTGAATAAAAGTCCAGAACAAGTATGTGTGCTTTTCAAAAATAAAATAAGACATTAGGAAAATAGCACGTATAATATGGTGTATTGAGCATATTGAAAGACAGCAAGTAAAATGGTTCGGTCACCTTATGAGAATGAATAAAGGAATAACCGAACATAAAACCAAATGTAGAAAAAGAAAACGGTGGATAGAAAACATCAAGATAACCTTTAAAAAAACAACAAGGGCCTTGGAATCATCACTGAAGAACCCACACCCATATGATGAATGGAAAGAGTAGATATGACAACCCATGGTTCTCCGGGGAAACGTCAAAGGGCGCTGCTTGTCGATCTAGCAAGTATTTCAATGGAGTATGCAGTCTAAAAACGTGATGAGCTCTGTGACATGCTGTCCACGATCCTAGTTCGTAATTCTATCTCCAAACTTCCTACTCTACTCATCCACGAACTGGAATGACAGACATGAATCAACATGCCTGACCCTTGTTCACACAGGAATTTCTACAGGTTAAACATCTTCAGCAATTAACGAAAAAAACATATATTTCGGAATTCAGTCTTTTTATTGTTGAATATCAACACATAGGGGTCATCTGAAAACTGGCATCGGCATCTTTCTATTGTCTTTTCCACAAGTGCTCTTAGGTGTCGTGGGGAGTTGAAATATTCTGTCTTTGGTCATGTTTGTTGCTCTTGCCATGGTTAGATCGTGTATTTGTTAAAATAATCTCTATGATTGAATTGTCCCATCTTGTTCTTGGTAGTCCTCTTGCTTTTTAACAGTTCTTTCTGCTGTTGTGCGCCTGGAAGGCTGGTTGTGATGGCTCCATTCGCTGAGGTGGTCGAACCAGTTTATCTGTTGTCTATCTATATATTATTTGCATCATTAGATCTTAACTACATTTCTGATGTCTTCATTTCTCAATCCGTCTCTTCTGGGGACGTCTATAGCCTTTCTCTAGTATTTCCTCTCTCTAACATTGTAACCATTCTCTGACATTTCTTCTCAGATGTTGTAATTTTTCTCATGGGTGTTTTGTCAGTGACATGAGTATTTTGTCAGTGACATGAGTATTTTGTCAGTGACATTAGTGTTTTGTCAGTGACATGAGTGTTTTGTCAGTGACATCAGTGTTTTGTCAGTGACATGAGTGTTTTATCAGTGACATGAGTGTTTGTGTCTCGCACTGATAAAATAACGTGGAAATAATAATAAAGTTTATTATATGCCATAATGCGCAAATAAAACGGCGAAGCAACGCATTTCTATTTTCTGGACTGCATCCTGTTGGAAATCTAGTTGGACCATTGTCCTGTTACAAGAGAGATCCAGAGGGAGTTTGAGAATGAACGTTGAAGAAGAAGAAGATATGCTATAATGTTCGTCTGCACCAAGGTGGTACTTGCTGTAAATTCTTAACAAGAATATTGACAGATTTCAAGGCAGTGCCATGGTTACTCTATTTGTAGCATATTTACGGTTTTCATTTGAATCACCCTCGTATAGACAGCATTGACACAGAGTGTACGATCTACCACTATTTGCCTGAAAGTAAGGTTGAGTTTATAATAATCAGGCCAGCTTTAGTAGGGCACCACATTTTTGGAGACTGTATACGCCCATGGATTCTTGTAGTCGGGACAGCAATCCACGTACATGGGCCGGCACCAGGTACACAGAGATGGTATGCAGGTGCGCATGAGGTGATCAGGCTGCTGTCTCGTGTTGGATGTTGCCAGCCTGAAATTAATATATATAAGATATAAGTTGAATTGTGCATGACGGTTACAGGTGAATTGTCCAGGATAGATTCAGGTGAATTGTACAGATATACATGAGTTATCTATGCACAATGCAGGTGAACGGTTATTTTATATACATGATACAGGTGATCTTTACAAACCAGATACAGGTGAGCTGTACATAACTGATACATATGAACTGAGCATACCTCTTACAGGTGAATTGCACATGCATCCACATAAAGCTATTAGGAGCTGCATCATGTGAACTGTACATACCTGATACAGGTGAACTGTACATACCTGATACAGGTGAACTGTACATACCTGATACAGGTGAACTGTACATACCTGATACAGGTGAACTGTACATACCTGATACAGGTGAACTGTACATACCTGATACAGGTGAACTGTACATACCTGATACAGGTGAACTGTACATACCTGATACAGGTGAATTGCACATGTTTGAAACAGATAGATTGTGCATATCTGATACAGACAAACTGTATGTACTTGATGCAGGTAAAATAAACGTATTAAATGCAGGTGAGCTGTATACGCCTGATACTGATGAACAGTACTCATATGATACAGTACCCACCCACCCCCCTCCCATCCCCCAATTTCCTTTCCTTGAGGGAAACTTATCTACGACTCTTGTGATGATAGAAATAATATTTGTCATGTTTACGAGAGTAAGTGCTGACGTGATTCACAAGAAGCGTAAATGCATGAGAATTGTCATTGAGATTAGGTATTGTTATGTTATGTTATGTTATGTTATGTTATGTTATGTTATGTTATGTTATGTTATGTTATGTTATGTTATGTTCCTCTAGGGCCATAGGTGGCGCATAGGGCAGAAACCATAACTTTCCATTTTTGCCTTTGTGTTGCCAGGTCTTTCAATTGTTGCGTGTTGTTTAGGTTCATTGACATGACTTCTCTATTAATGGTTCTTCGTAGAGTTTCTCTAGGTCTCCCTCTTCTTCTTACTCCAGGTGGCACCCAATATAGTGACTGCTGGGGAATTCTTAGGCTGTTCATTCTGAGAGAATGACCGATTTAAGTCCATGGCCTTTGTCTAATGAAGGAAGATATATAGGTTTGTTTGCTTTCCTCTCTTATAGTAGTGTTAGATTTAAAGTCACTCCACTTAACATTCAGAATGGTACGTAGGCATTTGTTTTCAAAGGAGTCTAGTCTCTTATCTGTGGCTTTTGTGGCTTTCCAACTTTCGCATCCATATGCTAGAATAGGTATTAGGTATTAGGTATGTTGATTATCCTATCGCACACCGGACACGTGCATCAGTGCTCAGATCTCCGCTTCAGTAAATCTCTCAGGGTATAACGGCTGATGGTTCCGGTTCTATGTTGGTTCACTGCTTTTTTTTAAATTTTTGTCAGGGGTTCTCTACGGGCCACGCACATACTCACTCCCAATTCGCGCATTCTCGATATTGACTCAAGTTCGTTCATCTCAAAATTCTCTGATCGTGAGCACTCACGAAGGGCAATGAGTATGTCTGCTCGGTCCATAGGCTGATCGTTTGTTGTGGCTAGTTAATTGGTGGGCTCGTTCGTTTCCCTCCACCCCCGCGTGTCTGGGGACAAAAATGTCATCGAGATAGTTAGCATGATGATTAGATACGTCCTGAGGGGGACATTGAATAAGATGATGGCGTATGCCACTGCGAAATTATGTAAACATTGCAAGGGAAAACATTACAAGTGAAATGTCATCGCAAAATTATGTAAAAATTACAAGGGATAAATATTGCAAGGGAAATGTTACTGTGTAATTATTCAAGTAATACAAGAGACATGACATCTGTAAAAGAGTTAGAAAATAGGCGATGTCATTGACAGAATGAGGAATACTTTACCAGTCTTTGTAGTTAAATCCACCTTTCCTGGCTAACGGTGGTAAGTGGGGAGGACAGCTTGGTCTGGAATCCTGAGCAAAATACGGTTGTCTGATGAAATCAAACAGACATATTAGCAAGACTGATGTAACCACAGACATTCTCAAACAAGATCTGTCATGTTCTCCTTAGAGTTCACTTATCCAATATACATGATCACAGCTTTTTTTTCAGAAATTGATATAAACTATTGATATCACATATTGTCCTCTACTATTGGCGTCACTAATTGTCATCAACTGTTGTTGTCATCTATTGTCCTCTATTGTTGTCGTTCTTTAATGAGAGATTTCATTATTATATCTAAAGGAAAAAAAATAACGTAACTCTAGTTTACTCAAGGATGTATCGCATATTCGACGTGTTTTTATTGTGGTGTAATTTTTTTTTCAAATCTACCGATAATCGATACCACCATGCTGAGATGAATGGTCATATATTTAGGTAGTGGATAGAGAAAACTGTACTTCCATCATGAGATAGACCCCCCTGTCTGGTTATGGACAACGCTTCCTATCACAATGTTGTTGCATGTGAAGATAAGATCCCTACATCCTCATCTACCTCATCTAAAAAAAATAAAAAATAAAAAAAATAATGGCTTTAAAAAGATCATATTACATTTGCTGAAATGCACTTGATACCGGAGTTACTTACGCATGTGGTTGCGTCTGTGGGTCTCACCAATGGCCCACAAGACATACCATCCATGCAACAGAAAACCTTAGTGGATGATCTGCCGTTATATTGAGGTTATCTTCTTATAGAAGCTTCATGGTATGTCCTCTATACAGTTATGATTTTGTTTTGTTGTTTAAATGTTTTTTCATGTTTCCTGAATATATGTATGCACCCTCTGTGGTTGGGAGGGAGCCAGAGATGTACTGCGCAGCACTGAGGAGGAGGAAACTGACATCACTGTTTTTCCTATGGCTGAGGCCCATCATAGAGGCACAGTGACTCAGGACGTGACAATCCTTTTGACTTGAACATTTGGTTGCATGCCTGGAGCAATAGAGAAGTTCGGCATAACCAGTAGTCAATTGGTGGCGGGGAATGAGCACAGTGAACCCTATCTTGGCTACAGTGGTTAGGAGCAGTGCAAAGGTTGAAACCTAACTTCCTAGAGGTGTGATAGTTATTATCTGGCTCTGTCCCGGGGTGGGCCGAAAATCCACAGACTTCCCAGCAATATAATGTCATCTAATGGCATTAGGTCAAAGGGCATGAGCCCATGGACCGCTGGATCAGCAACCAACCAACCAACCAACCGGAGTTACTGTTTCTGGTAAATAATGAATACATAATTGTTTGGTCTAAGATTAAGGTGGCAGTTGCAATGGAACATACAACTTTGAAACTGAATGATGTTTAGAATATTGCATACACTATGCTCTCAGCCATGGACAAAGCATTCTGGATAAAATGTGAAGATCATATATTGAAAGTGGAAGAAGAATCTTGGCAGAAAGATGGTTTACGCCTCATTCAACCAACTACAATAATCGATCTTTGCGATTAATCAGATTATGATTTGTGAAATAAAAAAAAATAAGAAACAAGACCACGAGAAGACGGAGAATAAGAAGAATTTAGATGATAGAACATCAAGATGATAGAACATCAAGATGATAGAACATCCAAGATGATAGAACATCAAGATGATAGAACATCCAAGATGATAGAACATCAAGATGATAGAACATCAAGATGATAGAACATCAAGATGATAGAACATCAAGATGATAGAACATCAAGATGATAGAACATCAAGATGATAGAACATCAAGATGATAGAACATCAAGATGATAGAACATCCAAGATGATAGAACATCAAGATGATAGAACATCAAGATGATAGAACATCCAAGATGATAGAACATCAAGATGATAGAACATCAAGGTGATAGAACATCAAGATGATAGAACATCCAAGATGATAGTGAACAAATATGACACCAGCACATCTGAAGTGACACATCGATCATTGCAAAGATAAGTGAGATATATACATCCGTTGCTGGACAACAAGACCATCTTAACAATGGTTAAACGTAGTAACCTTGTGTGATTTAGTCATTTGGATAGAAAATTTATCTCTAAAACAATCATGCAGAGCAAATTAGAAGGTGTAAGGAGAAGAGGTGGACAACATAAGGTCTAGACTGATAATGTTAAAGGCTGGACATTTAATGAATTTCTCCACATTGTAACGACCTCATAAAATATGCTTGGCGAAGATTTCAGAATGCCGTCACTAGTACTTGCAATGTTCATACTAGGACGAGGATGATGCGGACTATGGTAAGTACAATGTATGCTTGCGTTTATTTTAAATTAACAAGAAGGTAAACAATACTATAATTTCATAAACGTTTTACTGTTAACTTTATATCTCGTAGCATATAATCTCAACACAACAAAAGAAAAATATTACATTCGAAATACTTCATGTTTACCCATGTTACAACAAATGAACGATACGCCTATACCAATAACTACTGTACAATTTATTTTCAACATAAAATAAATCACATATTTTTTTCCATATATTTAGAAATGGATACAACCTACTGTCTCCACTAATTGTCATCATTTACTATGGACAGCCTATATGAACCAGGACAGACGGCTAAACAGCCTTCATATGCGGTGCCTACGTAGAATTCTTGGAGTTGGGTTGCAGGACACAGTCACTAACACTGATGTATGTCAGGACAAAGTCACTAACACTGATGTATGGTAACACAAAGTCACTAACACTGATGTATGGTAACACAAAGTCACTAAAACTGATGTATGGCAACAAAAGTTCGCTAACACAGACATATTGGAAAAAAAACCTGGCATTATCACAGTATTATATATGCTCAGTCAGTGTAGACTCAGGTAGCTGGGACATACTAGAAGGATGGACGATGGCAGGATACCGAAAAATATACTTTATATAAAATTACAATCTGGAAAAGATATGAAGACCGATCTCTACTTTTTGTGAAAAGATTTATGCGCACGAGATTTGCATTATACAGGCATTGATACGGAATCATGGGAGCATGATGTCATGGGAGCATGATGTCATGGGAGCAAGATGTCATGGGAGCAAGATGTCATGGGAGCAAGATGTCATGGGGGCAAGATGTCATGGGGGCAAGATGTCATGGGAGTAAGATGTCATGGGAGTAAGATGTCATGGGAGCAGGATGTCATGGGAGCAAGATGTTATGGGGGCAAGATGTCATGGGGGCAAGATGTCATGGGAGTAAGATGTCATGGGAGTAAGATGTCATGGGGGTAAGATGTCATGGGAGCAAGATGTCATGGGAGTAAGATGTCATGGGAGCAAGATGTCATGGGGGCAAGATGTCATGGATGGTGTTGTCTAAAAGGAAAGATCAGGAATGGAATAAAGATAACGGAGAAAGTGATAATGTAATGTTGTTCGTCCATCACAAGTGATGATGACCATTTGTTACATCCACTTTTGAAAATTCAATTTGAGTTATGTCCTTCATTATGAGTTCGTAGATGGCTAATGAGCCCTATTCGAGCTGTACATGTCCTTGGACAACGTGATAACATTTAGTTTAAGGACTACAAATCTAAAAAGACACACAACAGTAAAGGATGGTTGGTACAAGTCGGCTTGTGATTCCTTGTACATACTTTGGAAGAGTGTGTAGCTCAGATTGGTCTTGCGAGCTACATCGATCGCCGCCATGGATCATAACGTATATGTCTTATAGCTCAAAAATAACACTATCATCTGGACAGACGGAAAGCTGCATACTCTAACTTATTATCTTCACATGTTCTCGTCATTTATTGCCCTCACTGCCGGCCATTAACTATTCCGGCTATTAGTCTTCTGCCCTCACATAAATCCACCATCTACTTCCTTTATCTACTGTCTTCACATAAATCCACCATTTGCTTCCCTAATCTAATATCCTCACATAATTTCACCATCTACTTCCCTTATCTAATGCCCTCACATAAATCCACCATTTCCTTCCCTAATCTAATGTCCTCACATGATTACAACATCTACTTCATCTACTGCCCTAATATGATTTCATCTTCTCCCATTATCAACTTCCCTCACCTGATTTCAACATCGAATTACTGCCCTCAATTATGTCAAACATTTTCCCTTATATACTGCCCTCATCTAGTGTCCTAGCATTTTTGTTTTCTCACATTACACTCACCTTTATATGCGCGCCTGTTTATGTATGTATGTATGTAAGTATACTTATGTATATTATACACATATATGTATATAAATATATATAACACACACACACACACATATATATATATATATAAACACATATTTGCATATACATATATATATATATATATATATATATATATATATATATATATATATATATATATATATATATATATATATATATATATATATATATATATATATATATATATATATATATAACACACACAGACATATATATACAATGAAGTCAGAAATATGGCGTACTTTATTGATATTGATCAAGGGACTTAAATTATCTACGGAAACACGCGTGTGCCATTTTCTATGTTTTGCATATGAATATCATACAAGAACCATACGTGTACATGAAGAAGTGTCAAGCTAATGAGGTAGATATAAAACTAATTCTAAATACTTTCATAATGGAAACAATATTACAGACAGCCGTACCAATACTAACCCAGTTGGACGAGTAGAGCTATTTATCGATTTATCCAAGGGGCGAATCAAACTCCTGGGATCCACGCAAGTAGGAGGGAAACATCCCAAAGCCCCACTCAGCGGTTCTGTGTAGCTATATCCAGGAACCCATTCTGGACCTTCGCCATATTGTGAATAGCTTAGCTGGCAACTAGCTGAGCCCGGGGCCGAAGCTACTAAAGGTGAACCACTCTGTACATGTTGATATGGATTATGTGATGGAGCCAATTCAAGGTTGTCCTGGCAGTAATCATCGTCTTCGTGCTCATAGTCCGACCACCTACACAAGCAACAATGTTATACACATGGTTATGTGACACTCCTATACTTTGATACACAAGCAACAATGTTATACACATGGTTATGTGACACTCCTATACTTTGATACACAAGCAACAATGTTATACACATGGTTATGTGACACTCCTATACTTTGATACACAAGCAACAATGTTATACACATGGTTATGTGACAATCCTATACTTTGATACACAAGCAACAATGTTATACACATGGTTATGTGACACTCCTATACTTTGATACACAAGCAACAATGTTATACACATGGTTATGTGACACTCCTATACTTTGATACACAAGCAACAATGTTATACACATGGTTATGTGACAATCCTATACTTTGATACACAAGCAACAATGTTATACACATGGTTATGTGACACTCCTATACTTTGATACACAAGCAACAATGTTATACACATGGTTATGTGACAATCCTATACTTTGATACACAAGCAACAATGTTATACACATGGTTATGTGACAATCCTATACTTTGATACACAAGCAACAATGTTATACACATGGTTATGTGACAATCCTATACTTTGATACACAAGCAACAATGTTATACACATGGTTATGTGACACTCCTATACTTTGATACACAAGCAACAATGTTATACACATGGTTATGTGACACTCCTATACTTTGATACACAAGCAACAATGTTATACACATGGTTATGTGACAATCCTATACTTTGATACACAAGCAACAATGTTATACACATGGTTATGTGACAATCCTATACTTTGATACACAAGCAACAATGTTATACACATGGTTATGTGACACTCCTATACTTTGATACACAAGCAACAATGTTATACACATGGTTATGTGACAATCCTATACTTTGATACACAAGCAACAATGTTATACACATGGTTATGTGACACTCCTATACTTTGATACACAAGCAACAATGTTATACACATGGTTATGTGACACTCCTATACTTTGATACACAAGCAACAATGTTATACACATGGTTATGTGACACTCCTATACTTTGATACACAAGCAACAATGTTATACACATGGTTATGTGACAATCCTATACTTTGATACACAAGCAACAATGTTATACACATGGTTATGTGACACTCCTATACTTTGATACACAAGCAACAATGTTATACACATGGTTATGTGACACTCCTATACTTTGATACACAAGCAACAATGTTATACACATGGTTATGTGACAATCCTATACTTTGATACACAAGCAACAATGTTATACACATGGTTATGTGACACTCCTATACTTTGATACACAAGCAACAATGTTATACACATGGTTATGTGACACTCCTATACTTTGATACACAAGCAACAATGTTATACACATGGTTATGTGACACTCCTATACTTTGATACACAAGCAACAATGTTATACACATGGTTATGTGACACTCCTATACTTTGATACACAAGCAACAATGTTATACACATGGTTATGTGACAATCCTATACTTTGATACACAAGCAACAATGTTATACACATGGTTATGTGACACTCCTATACTTTGATACACAAGCAACAATGTTATACACATGGTTATGTGACACTCCTATACTTTGATACACAAGCAACAATGTTATACACATGGTTATGTGACAATCCTATACTTTGATACACAAGCAACAATGTTATACACATGGTTATGTGACAATCCTATACTTTGATACACAAGCAACAATGTTATACACATGGTTATGTGACACTCCTATACTTTGATACACAAGCAACAATGTTATACACATGGTTATGTGACAATCCTATACTTTGATACACAAGCAACAATGTTATACACATGGTTATGTGACACTCCTATACTTTGATACACAAGCAACAATGTTATACACATGGTTATGTGACACTCCTATACTTTGATACACAAGCAACAATGTTATACACATGGTTATGTGACACTCCTATACTTTGATACACAAGCAACAATGTTATACACATGGTTATGTGACACTCCTATACTTTGATACACAAGCAACAATGTTATACACATGGTTATGTGACACTCCTATACTTTGATACACAAGCAACAATGTTATACACATGGTTATGTGACACTCCTATACTTTGATTTTTTATATATAACTTGTGCTTTGCTCAATATTTCGTCCAGATTTATTATGAAATGTTATTAAATGTTACGTAATGTTATGAAATGTTATTAAATGTTATGAGATGTAATGAAATGTTATGAGATGTTATGAGTTGCAATGAAATGTTATGAGATGTAATGAAATGTTATGAGATGCATTGAAATGTTATAAGATGTTATGAGTTGCAATGAAATGTTATGAGATGCTGTGAGATGTAATGAAATGTTATGAAATGTCATGAGTTGTTCTGAGATTTGTCCTGTTCATTTCTCACGCACTCGCCTCGTCCGCTTGAGATGGCCTTCCAATCGATCGTCGAGCGCGGTCTGTGTATTTTGACCCGTTACCATTACGTATATTACCCAGAGACAGGTAAAATACGAATCTTGGACGAGGGGCTTCGCAGTGGGCAATTGGGTACGGAACCCAATTCTCTCTGTATGGACCGTGTTGGGCAAGGGCCGACAGTCTAGTTGAGCTAGGTTTGCAGTGTCGTTATAGACTTGCGCCCTCCTCTATGATGCCCACAGTATCCAAATTCCAAGTCTCAACACTGCTTCAGTTAGATATTTGTACAATGCGCTCCCCGACATTTGTTCAGTGCATGTCTTGTGTGTAACTAGGAGCTGTAGTCAAAGTTGTCTTCCATACCCAGGAGTGCATGTTCGAGTTGGCGTATTCAATTCTTGTGTCATGACTCCTACTTTGAATGGGGTTAATTGTGATGGGACATGTGGCTTCTGTGTGTTCTCGAGCATACGCCTGTCGGTCTCGTGCCGGGTCATTGTAGGTCCTTTGCCACTGAATCGATTCACGTACACTGCGCTGCCCTCTAACATGTGTTAACTTTTACATGTGCTGTGTACTCGTAAAATCACAGTGTGGTTGAGAAATTGACATTTTCCGCCCATCCAATGTTTCTGCTGTTTAAGCCGGCCAGGTCGGAAGGCACAGATACCATGCGTATGTTTGATGTGATGGTGTAGAGGTCTAGGAGATATTTCCTGTCTCTTTGCATGAAGTTCTTATTCCATTTACAGCATTCACATTCACGGACACGAGCCTAAAAGTGTTAGCCATTTATACAGCAAGAGCCGCTGTATTTCATTTTCCAGGGTGCAACACGAGGATGTGCTTTTAGGATCATACAGTACGGAGGATTTCTAATGTCGAGGGTCTCGTTTACAGCGTGCTAGACTTGAAATCAAGTTCAGACACACAAAAGATCAGGATCCTGATTTCTTCCCTGGCACGACAGCCCCAACTGTGAATGAGTTAGAGAAAGTAAACACATCAAGGAAGGGAACTTGCCACCCAACCTAATAGTTGCTGCGGCTTAGTACATGAGGAGCTATCTTCATCCCGACGGCAGGTTGCTATCACGGGTCCTACCTTTCCCTAAGGTAATCTAAACATCAGCATAACTTACCTCTAGGATAGTGGTGGGCAAAGTTTACGACAGGCGGGCTAAATTCAGACCGCCAAGTCATTTTTATGATTCAGCTAGACCGATATAAAAATACTGTATGCGGTGGTCTCAGAGATAGACCACATTACTTTGGGCTTCATAGAAATAGTGTATGCGGTAATCTCAGAGCTTAGACCACATTACTTGGGTTTTATCGAAATTTTAAAAAAAAACTATACCTTAAAAAGTACGTACCTCAGACACACAATGGTTACCCAACTGGTTCTAGTGTCTTTCTAAATGTAACTAACACACTAACTAAATTAGAGATCTAGAAATTTCTACCCAAAATTGCAATGTACACTTACCTGTAATCATGAATGTTTATAGGTATGTCATCAAATGTACGAGGGCATGCCGTGTTGTCCACGACGTTATAGAAACGATACTGGTCCCCCTTTGGTTCTTGGTAGCCGGCAGAAGGCAGCAGATGAGCCATGTAAAGGTTGGAGATTTAGTTGATCTCTGTGGTATCCGGGTTTCCAGTTAAATCTATATCTCCGTTGCAGCTTTTCTGCCGTGTCGTAATGTATTTAAGTATCTATAAAAAGGGAGTTATTATCCGCTACCTGGCAGAATGGATCTGCTTACTGGCTGTTTTAGCGACTACCTGGCAGAATGGATCTGCTTACTGGCTGTTTTAGCAACTACCTGGCATAATGGATCTGTTTAAATGGCTGTTTTAGCGACTACCTGGCATAATGGATCTGTTTAAATGGCTGTTTTAGCGACTACCTGGCAGAATGGATCTGTTTAACTGGCTTTTTTAGCCGTTACCTGGCAGAATGGATCTGTTTAACTGGCTGTTTTAGCGACTACGTTGCAGAATGGATCTGTTTAACTGGCTGTTTTAGCGACTTGCTGGAGGTAGGGTATTAAACAATAATCTAATTGTTTTTCAGATCCTACTTCAGACATAGGGCGTGCGGACTGCTTCATTCATCTTGAACTATACAATTGATCAGATTCATTCATTGGCTACTACGTATACTCTGCGCCAATAAAAAAAGAAAGTAACAATCAGTGAATAAGTATGACTAACACATAGATTATAATAAACTGAAGTAGGCTGTGGTATCTTAAACGTTTTGGATGTTGGAGAGAGCTATTTGTATGAACAGTATTGTGACATTTGATGTAAGAATTAATATGAGTAAGTGACAATGGATGTAATGAGCAATGTAACAATGAATGTAACTATTAATGTAAGTTCATTCATGCATTTCCCTTTTGCGCTGAAGTTAGGGAATAGGGCAGAGGTCAGATCTCTCCAATTCTGTCTGTTCAAAGCTATTCTGTGCAGTTCTTGAATAGTATGAATATTGGTTGTTTTACTTTCTCTAAGTATTGTTCTTTTGAGTGTTTCTTTTGGTCTACCTCTATCTTACTGAGTTGTGCTCTTTTGCCTGTAGGTATCCATTCAAGAGATTGGTGGTGTATTCTGTTGGTGTCTGCGCGTAGGACATGCCCGATGTAGGACCAACGGCGTTTTCTGATACCATCTGTGATGAAATTTTGATGTGTCTCTTCTCTGATTTTATCATTCGATTTGAATTCACTCCAATGAGTGTTAGTTATCCTACGAAGACATTTGTTCTCGAAACTCATGAATTTCTTTTCTGAAGATAAAGAGCTTTTCCAGCTCTCACATCCATATCATAGCACCAGAATAACGCAGGAATTAAATACGCGCATTTTCGTGCGTGTGCTGATTGACTTTGACTTCCAGATATTAGACAGTCTGTTAAATACACTTGATGCTAGGGCAATTAATGTAAGTAGTAATGTAACAATCGATGCAAATATTAATGTAAAAATCAGAGATTCTTGATTCTTGATTAGAAACTGGCTCACGAGGGACATTCCCATAAGTGCTTCGCCCTCCGCTCCAGCAACCATCCCAGTGTATGTAGACTCATAGTTCCGGTCAGGTGTTCATTGTGTGATCTTCGGGACTTTCCAACAAAAATTTACTTTTCCTCCCCTCACCTCTGAATACTCCCATTTCTAACATTCTCTGTATGTGTACGTTCTCAACCTCATTGACATCATCTGCATCTTGAAATGAGTTTATTACTGCCTTCAATAAATCTGCTTTATCTCTTCTCAGCAATGTGCCATCTATCGCCGCATTGCCTGCTATTAAGTCGGCTCTCTCGTGTCCTCTGACCCCAGCATGATCAGGGCAGTATATCTATGTAATGCTCTGGACAACTGAGTTGTTCAATAAGTCCCACCATTTTTTTCTTAGCATGAACTTTTCTATCTTGCGCAGCATGCTTTGAGAGTCTGTGAGTATTACCGAGTGTGTTGATGTATCAGTTATCAAACAATTAAGAGCTGCTGTAACTCCCTCTATCTCCATCCTCATGCTCGATGTGACAGTAGAATATGCTGAAGATTTCTCAACCAACTTCACGCCATTTCTGTAGGCAACAAAAACCCAACCGCTTTTATTTGTATTTCTGCTAACAGAGCCATCTGTGTATATAATTATGTCTTGTGGTTTCGAGTGTAGTTGGGCGAGTTCTTGCACTGTGTCTTGAGCCCTGACTGCCGTCCCATTTCGACACAATCAGTGTTTTTAATTCACAATCTTGCCTCTCTCTCTCTGTCTCTCTCTCTCTGTCTCTCTCTGTCTCTCTCTCTCTCTCTCTCTCTCTCTCCCTTTCTCTGAATGACGAGATCTAAGAGCTTGTTTTACCTGGAGTTTAACTTGTGCTACATTTGTAGAAGAGTTTCCTATCACAAGCTATGCGGGTACGATGCTAATCTGATTCTATAAGTCTGCTATGTTCATGAAATGTGCTAGTTAGTGCTGTACGGTTCATGCACACGCTGAAAAAAAACATACCTAAAGTTAACATTCTTAGTTCATATATATATATATATGCCAGCATCACGGCGCATTCACATAAGAACTCTGTTCTCTGCACAATACATAATAAAACGGTAAATCCCTCGTCTCAGCTATTAGGAAAGTCGACCATACAAAAGACAAACCCTCATCAAAGCTATTAGGAAAGTCGACCATACAAAAGACAAGCATTACTATCTTGACACAACTGAGCAAGTAATCATCTTCTTCTTGAGGACAGGACACAACAGACTAAGCAGCCACTTAAATAGACAAAGACTGGTTCCATCACCTCTATTTCCATGTGGGAAGGCGGCACAGACCGCGAAACATGTTTTTCAAGACTGGTAATACATTATGCCAGTTAATCTATCTGTCTGTCTCCCTGTTTGTCTATCTATCTACCTATCTATCTACCTATCTATCTATCTATCTATCTATCTATCTATCTATCTACCTATCTATCTACCTATCTATCTATCTATCTATCTATCTACCTATCTATCTACCTATCTATCTATCTATCTATCTATCTATCTATATATATATGTGTGTGTGTGTGTGTGTGTGCCTGCGTGCGTGTGTGTGTGTGTTTGTCTGTCTGCCTGCCTGTTGTCTTTCTGTCTATCTATCAATCTATGTATCCATCTAATCACTAACCATCTATCTATCTAGGGAGCTGCGTAGCGCACTGGCTTCGCATATGAGTGGTGCTAGGTTCATTCCCCAGTTGAGGCGGAAATGTAATTCAGATCGCAACGACTCCCAGGTCGACCCAGCCGTAAATAGGTACCGGATTAATCCGGGAAGTAAAGACTGCGAGGGAGAGGAGATGGCTACCGCTTCTGAAATATGAGATCGTTAACAACTCACACCCCTACGACATTAATAAATGATATGCGTAACTTTACTTTTTTTTTATCTATCCATGTACCCATCTATCTATTCATCTACTCATCTCTCTGTCGATGTATCTATCCATCCATCTATTTTCTCCCTTCCGGTATCCATAGTTATCGTGTGAATACATGTAGTAACTCATCAAATGTCCATATGCATGTCTCTAAATGCCGCTGATTTACGAATGGGATGTATTTAGACTCCATTATTCTATTTCTGTGCTGGGATATATTTGGAATGACTGGCTCAGTGTTGATGTATCTGCCGTGCGGAGGAGAGGAAAAATAGAAGAATTAGCCTTGCGAAATACGTTCATAACTGGTGTAATATCAAGCTTCAATACACCCCCCTCCAGGGGGATGGACAAGTTGTAGGATTGTGTGGCTTTACCGCCCTCGTTTGAACTGACCCATAACTGAGGTCTATATGAGGGGAGTAAATGCACAATCTCAATGAGTGAGAAAATTGTAGCAAGTTGTTCTTCTAAACTGTAGCCAGTCTGAGGTACGTTTGTGAATGAGTAAATAAAACGTATGTATTGTTCAATTTTAGTAATGTCGAATTATAGTTAATTAGAACTTTAGTAATGTTCAACTTAGTAATGTCTTCATTTCGTTCCATGTTTAACATCAGTACACAGTAATTTCGATTTTTTTAAATAAATGCTGTATTTGAAAGCTCCTCAAGGTTCAATTACAGTTAAACATGTCTCAAGGTTCACATACAGTTAAACATGTCTACTCATCACGTCTGTTTTTCTTGATATATGCTGGTTTATTTGAAAACTTATCGAGCCTCCCATACAGCTTTCGGTGGATATCTGTCTCTGTGGGCTTTTGCGCCCCCCCCCCCCCTTATTGGTTTAATGTAATACATACCAGTGTTGGAAGATATGCTCCGCGGTCTGTGCTGTGCCTGCCCACATTGACACAGTGGCAATGGAACTAGTATTAAGTCTATTTAAGTGGTTATTTACTCCGTTGTGTCCTGTTCTGGCGAGTAGAAGGATAACTTGCTCAGCTCTGTCGAGATAGTGATGTTGTTTGTGTGGTCGACTATCCTAGTAGCTCAGTTGAGAGTCTTCCTGTCCAGACACGTAAATTCGTGAACTTTTTGTTCTTGTGTTGTTTCATCTTGTGCTACAGTTTGCAAGCAAATCTACCTTTTCTTGTCCAGGTATGCCAAAGTGGGATGGTATACACTCTACTACTACCATTCTTTGTAGTAATGTGATATTTTAGCAATCTGGAACTTTAGTAATGTTGAATGTTTGTAAAAATCGAATTTTAGTCAGGTGGAACTTTATTTATGTAGGAACTTTAGTAATGTCATATTTTAGTAATGTGGAACTTTGTTTATGTAGAAACTTTAGTAATGTCAAATTTTAGTAATGTGGAACTTTATTTATGTAGGAACTTTAGTAATGTCAAATTTTAGTAATGTGGAACTTTATTTATGTAGGAACTTTAGTAATGTCAAATTTTAGTAATGTGGAACTTTATTTATGTAAGAACTTTAGTAATGTCAAATTTTAGTAATGTGGAACTTTATTTATGTAAGAGCTTTAGTAATGTCAAATTTTAGTAATGTGGAACTTTATTTATGTAGAAACTTTAGTAATGTCAAATTTTAGTAATGTGGAACTTTGTTTATGTAGGAACTTTAGTTAGTAATGTCAGATTCTAGTAATTTAGAATTTCAGTAATGTAATTTTGTGATCATTGAAATTCCTGGGAGGAATTTTACGATAATATTATAGATTGGAGATCAGAGTTACGTTGAAAAAATGGAATACTTTACATTTGACTTTGTACAATGTGGGAGTACATGATGTATGCAAAACAATTCCAAGGGGAGCGTAAGCGGTAAAATTTGACAACAACAATTCTAGACAGATACAACTATTTTAACTCTATAAAGTGTTTATTTCTCAGGACTTGATGACATTGAAACCAACCAAGCAATGCAACCTAGCAACTAAACGACAAATACATGAACACACGCCACACATTTCAACACATCCAGACGTCATATACCATTCTATAGAACAGGAAGTGAATCATCTGTTGTACTACATGACTCTACTGATGGAATCTGTCCTCTTAAAGACAAAATAATAAAAGTACATGAAACACGATAATTCAGAAGAAAACAACTATATAATGATATCAATCAAACCACATCATGTCTCCCAGAATATCATATTTGTCGTGAAATACCAGTAATTACAAGAAACACAATAGTAGCTTACAGAAGAAAACAACTAGACAAACGAAGAAATATTTATACCAATCAAACCAAATGTATCCTACAATATCTTTCCAATCGTCGGTGTGTCTAGCATTGTTTCTTGTTGCTCAAACATCATCTTTTACAATCATGAAGATCGATGATATATTGAACACTCCACCGAACTCAACACTTGAGTATCTTCATCGAACTCTAGATGGCCTTGATCGAGCTCTTCATTTTTTTAGTAGGTCGTATCAAGTGATCAATATGGATGCCCTTATAGGAACTCGCCTTGTTCAAGGTGGGTACCAGATATTACTAATATGTCTTTATCTATCTATCTATATATCTATCTATCTATCTATCTATCTATCTATCTATCTGTATGTCTGTCTGTCTATCTATACGTTGTGAACCTTGTTTACCTTGCAGCGTCAGTAGTACAAGAGTTCGCTGGAGATGTCCTTCTTGTGTGCTGTTTATAAGCTTGTTCATGTGGCTTCTTTGATTTCTGTGATCCATCTTTTACATGGTCTGCCTCTGGCTTTATAGCCGTTATGTCTGTGTGTCATTGCCATTTGTGGCATGCTGTCTGTTGGTAGTCTAAATAAATGTAAAAATCACTTGATCTGTTGTCTTTTGATGTGTTCCAATACTGGTATTGTTTTGGTTATCTGTCTGATGTTATCGTTTCTAATTTTATCTCTTAACATGTCATTTCTGCTGTCACTATTTTTCTTTTGTCTAGAGCTGTCATTGTCCAGATTGATTATGTCTTACTGTGTGCTGGCAATGTGTATACATCTGTGTGGAATAATGAAGTTGAGTGTGGTGTGCATGAATGTCCGTGTGGTGTGCATGAATGTACGTGTGGTGAGCATGAATGTCCGTGTGGTGTGCATGAATGTGTATGTGGTGTGCATGAATGTACGTGTGGTGAGCATGAATGTGCGTGTGGTGTGCATGAATGTGTATGTGGTGTGCATGAATGTGTATGTGGTGTGCATGAATGTCCGTGTGGTGTGCATGAATGTGCGTGTGGTGTGCATGAATGTGCGTGTGGTGTGCATGAATGTGCGTGTGGTGTGCATGAATGTGCGTGTGGTGTGCATGAATGTGCGTGTGGTGTGCATGAATGTGCGTGTGGTGTGCATGAATGTGCGTGTGGTATTGGAACAATACCGGTAAGAGTTTGCAGATATAGTATGTGGCAGAGTCATTCTTTAGGATTCATCATCATCAAGAGTCGTCTCCACAACAACGGTTGGCTGCAACTAACATCTCTTGATTTGGTGGTGCACTCTGCTAGACTGTATCATATCCTTCTCGTGATGAAAATCTACTACGTGTAGGCCTATACATTTTGCAGGGAATACTGCAAAATAATACTGCAGGGAACTGTCGAGGGTGGAAGAAGCAGAGGAGGACAAATAAAGACATGGACAGACAACATCAAGGAATGGACAGGGCTAGATATTTCCACACTCATCCGCATCGCTGAGGATAGAATTCGCTGGAGGACTCTGTGTGCTGAAGCTTCCAATGTGGTACCCCTACGACCCTGAAGGGTTATGGGTTTTATTGATTGATTGATACATTTTGCTTACCTCTCCTCGACTTTACTCCCACGTAATGTTTTCAACAAGATGTCATGTCTATTAATATGTCCACAGTTATGTTATTGTTTGATCTTAATTCCTTTTAATAGTATTTTTTTCCATACGAACTGTTGTTAGAACATCTTTTTCTTTTTTTCTTTCTCTTTCCATGAAGGTAACCCTATTCTTCTACATATCCACATCTCAACGCATCAATTATGTCTTCTAGTTGTTTGTTTATTGTTTATATTTCTGAGCCAGACATCAGTATAGAACAGATGTAGCATTTGATAATTCTCATATTTAGTTTGTTTTGTAATTTGTTTAGATGTCAATATTTTTCTCATGTTATTGAACTTACTTTACGGATTTTAGAAAGTATACAGTATTACATTTCACTATCGGAATAAATAATAGATTCCGTTACTGCGTCTGTTTAAATAAATGTATGAGACATGTTGTAAGATTGGGAAGACAACAGTAAAACTGTGCACGATATGATAAATACATATAAGAAAAAATGCGATTGGTTGAATAGCAGTTCTACGGTGAATAAATATACGGAATCGACGTTTCGGCTACAAAATCATCATAAAGATGTGGACAATTAGGCAGAAATAATAACAATGTAAAGTAGTTTTTTTAAAGTATTCACATATGGACAAACACATCCAACTTCAATCTTTATCACACTTTGACATTTTATGAGAGAGACCAGAAAACTGCCACCTCTGAAGTCTACTTAGTCGTCTACAACAGCATGAGTGGCTGGCAACAGTTTTAGTATTCTTTGATTCCCTGTAGATGTGAAAATAATCTGTGTTGCATGTAATACAAATGTCTAAATACATACTTCATGATAGACACAGCTTGTCATCATTTCTTGTGCGTTCCTTCTCATACTCCCAGCAGTTCACTCTTGTCGCAGGACAGTGGTTCGGCGGCTAGATTTAGCAGGGTGTAGTCCGTCAGTCTGGCTCAGTGGGACGTGGTACAGAGGGTACCGGGTTTGTATCCCGTCGCAGAAAATTGTGCATCCGACACGTTAAGAAAGCAATAGTAAACTACTAAACGTATTTATATTGTCTTTAAAATTCTTACTAATCACATGTATCTTATGAGTGTGTAGTAAATTAACAAGATCTAATTTTTTTGTTTCGTGTACCACACGTGTTCGGTTGTAGAATATTAAGCAAAGACTTTGTTTAATCACAATCTTGGTTCTGCTGCTTTTCCCTCCAAGGTTTTCTGGGTTTAATGTTTTTGGTGCTTATGTACGTTTTGTTGCTGTGCTGTGTATTGTGCATGGTGGTGTTTGTGTTGTTTTTGACACGCTCAGTTTCCTTCTCCCCAGTGCTTGGCAGTACATCTCTGGTTCCCTTCCAACCACAGAAGGTGCATACATAAATAAAAATAACAAAGCATAAAACGTATTGCAACAACAAAATAAAAGCATGAGAACCATAATTGTATAGACGACGAGCCACGATGCTTCTATAAGAAGATAACCTCAATATAACAGCATGTCATTTACTAAGGCTTTCTGTTGCATGAGTGGTTTGTCTAGTAGGCCATTGGTGTGACCCGCAGACACATACCATGCGAAAAATTATTAGATAAAACATCCAATAAGGGAATACTACCAACAATACTAAAGACATGTGCGCCTAGAAACTATAAACAGCTATCCAGGCCTACACTGATGGATCGGCTTTCAAGGCCACTCGTTCTGCAGGATATGACATCCATATACGATATCCTAATGAATATTCTGTGACTCTTGTGATGGAAATTGCTCAAATTATGAAGCAGAGGCTGAAACGATCAAGACAGCCACTGAGTTAATAAACCAACAGTTTAATCGCATGTAACAAAACAATCAGACATAGTCATTTGTACAGACTCTATGTCAGTTTTAGAAGCACTTAAACGTACCCCATTATGAAAATCAAGATATTCTTCAAATAATGAGAGTATGAGAGCAGCACACAATCTTATCTCTGCATATCCAATCAGTGTGATCATGCAATGGATCTCTGGACATATCGATATAGCAGGAAATAAAGTAGAGGATAGACTTGCAAAAAAGGCGCCTCAAAATAACAAAAGCAAGGATCTTGTAGTATAGGAAGTCAAACAGATTATCCGAAAAAATAACATGGAAATCTGGCTGAACAGATGGGTAAATGGGCTGACTCGTCGAAATGTATTTAGTGAAATGACACGGCTAAAAGGCAATGACAACATAAACAAACTCTGCAGGAGAAACCAATCCTTTATCTTTCCGTTTTGAACAGGACATGCAAGGATCAATAGCTATTTAAATCGTATCAAACCCCATAACTAGCCACTTGTAGACACTGCTCTCATCCAAATGAAACGGTAGAACACCTACTTATTGACTACCCTTACCTTTCAACTACCAGGAAATAAACTTGTACAGACACCCTTAACAGTCACTAACTAACTATATGGATAACTAAATCAACTTCAGTAAACCTGCACTTTTTTAAGAATGGCATTATCCTGACAAGAGTAGAGTTACACATCAGAATTTGGATATCGTCGACAACAACAACATAGACACGTCCTACACATGATATGCCATCAATGTAGTCCACAAAGAACAACGGGAAAAAGATTACTACGTGTGAAATGATATGTCTAAGAAAAGCAGCAAACAGAACAAGAAGAGATCATGTGAGGAATGAAAAGATTACAAGAACTGTTGGAACAACATCTGTGCTCAAGTTTATTGAACAACAGAGACTGAAAGGGTTCGGTCACATAATTAGAATGACCCCTTATTGGCCAGCAGAAAGAGTATACAATATGAGAATGGAAACAGCACGAGGGAGAGGAGGACCAAGAAGAAGGTGGGCAGATGGCAGGGCCGTAGATACTGTAAAGATGAGGGTTTTACATAAATGAAGGACGTGTGCATGTTTTTGCATGCAGATCTCTCGTTTTTGGTGAGAAATGTGGATATTTGGGGGGGGGGCGAGAAATGTGGGTATCTGTTTTGGTGAGAATCGTTAAAAGAAGGGGTTTTACTCAATTTAATTGGCTAATTCGTGGCACTAAAAGTCATGTTCTGATTTTCTGGAGGGAGAGGTGGGTTTAAACACCCCCAAACCCGCCCCTCTCTTCTTAAGTACGGGGCTATAAGGAGTTAGTAATTTTGTAAGAATTTACAATGTTGTTGCACATCAAGCGACTAAACTTACCGCAGCCAGAAAACCGATTGTCATTCAATTGTGCGATGATATTACAGCAACAGCTGAAGACAAGACAACAGATAGTACATAAAACGGAAATAGTACATAGAACCCACATTTCATTCGCTTAAATTTCCCGACATAACCAACTTTCTCAATGTAGCCATAGTTATTACAGCCTTGAAACATCCAATTAAAATTGTTGACCTTGCATTGAATAAAACTGGGATATTCTACAGTTCCACATGCCCCAAAGCAGATCTTTGCCAAATGATCTAAAAACATCATTTTACACAAACCTCGTTTCAAATTTCCAGACCTGTACTCCCCCGCCAGGTCATTCGTTAGAGATATAGTCCTGTGAACTCATCCATATAATCCTTCAGAAGTGACACTGAGTGATTTTCCCCTTGATTTGCATTGGTTGTCGACACAAAGTAGACAATAAGAAACACATACAAATTACGGAACAAAGTTATATAGCGTAGCTTTAGGATAAATATCGACGAGTCCGCGTGGCTGTATATCTCACACAATATTCGCCCTCCGGCAAATTGGCGAATATTTTGTTTAAACTGATCTGAGGGCTGTATATACAAGTTCATCAAGAATATGTTTTGAGACTTAATGACATGTTTAATGACATATTTAATGACATGTTTTAAAAAAAAACCTAGTTCCTCTTCAAATTGTGAAAATAGTTTTCTTTTTACCCCACATGTTGAAAATCCACTGAGAAATCGCATGCAGTATTTTATATGTAGGAGCAAGGTTTTTTTTAAATTCTTCTTGTTACCGAGATATGTCACAGTTTGCATTTCACAAAACATAAAATCTGTTTTTATATTTAACTAAGGTGCAACCAACATCGGTACAAGCTCCCCCCCCCCCCTAACTTCTGTATCTAAGAGAATAGACTTCATTTACATAACATTTACATTTTAGTAAGGATCACGTGATGTCCGGCCATGTGGCAGAATGGTACAGGGCGCGTCATAATAATAATAATAATAATAATAATAATAATATAATCATTAAGAAGGAAGTTACTGGGCAGCTTGAAATTATAACAAAGTAAAACATACGTATTAGAAAATGATTGATACTAAACGATACAGAATGTTGTGAACATACAAGATAGTTAACACTACACAGTATGCACAGTAACACGTTCGTTCAGGACTGCAACCTGAAACTGAAATTATCAAGTATTCATTTATAAGCGGTTATAGTTTTACATCACTGAACTCAAGCCAGACCCTAGTAAAAAAGACCTCCAAACAAATTTCATTAGGACTTCATTCCTTACTATTTTTTATAATTTTTGTAGCCTTTCAATTTTTCACTATTTATATACTTGGATTCGCATGCCAAAAATAGCTCAGGTCACTCTAAATATATAAATATTGACCAACCAAATTCTCGACAATTATAAAAAAAACTTAACGAATAGGGTCCTAATTCATTCTGTGCATAGGTCTTATAAGAACTGTAGACGGTCATGTCTCAGGTCACATACGTAAATACTCAGTTTTCCCCAGCAAATATCGAAGTGTACACATGCTGAAGGTTCTTATCTCTCACTGGTTAAATACGTTTAATAAAAACATTTTTCATTCTGTCCCTCAGACGTCCAGTCGTATTCGCGTCAGACTTCTTATGGAGGACGAAATCGAGATTGCAATTGAGATAATTTGATATTAATCTATCGCAATATGTCATGGTCATCAAGATGCACATGCAATGACCTCACAAAAAGAGTAGGTTGGTAACAAAAGTAACGGAAATCTTCCATGCAATATTCATCGGTTGCTTCTCTTTAACAGCCCTGCGTGTTAATCTCACTCACGGTTACTTATCGTGGCCGATACGACTGATTATTAGTCGCGTTGCGTGTAGTTGTGTCGTCAGCCAATAACATGCAAAGTAAGAGTCGAAAATGCAAAGATAGGTGACGGTGGATGAGATCACCTCGCACGACAGGAGCATTAATTACAAACTGACAGAATTTAGATCTCAGAAATATTATTACGATGTTTTCTGTTTCTCCCAGCTGCATTAAGTGTACTTCTAGAGCGAATAAGAAGATCCGGATTAACATCCAAGATTCCACATACAGTTCTTTCTCACATGCAACATCTGCACAAGTTCAGTGGTGACGTTATCCAACTCAGTCTGCCATACGTTGTTATCAGTGAGACTGATTACTATATAAGTAAGTTGTTTGATCATACAATGCCGGCAGATTGAATTTGTTTGTGGTTGCTCTATTTGTCTGTGGCTTTTAGTACATAATTATTGTTTTAGAAAATTCTAAACTATTTCTTTGGGAATAATTCAAGTAATAAGCAAGTAAGAGAAGACAGCAAACAGCAATATGTTTCAACAACAATAAGAGAAGACAGCAAACAGCAATATGTTTCAACAACAATAAGAGAAGACAGCAAACAGCAATATGTTTCAACAACAATAAGAGAAGACAGCAAACAGCAATATGTTTCAATAACAATAAGAGAAGACAGCAAACAGCAATATGTTTCAATAACAATAAGAAGACAATGATGGACTCATTTCAGACATGAACTTAGAATGAATGAGAACAGACTGCCATGGATGGATGGATGGATGGATGAATGGATGGATGGATGGATGGATGGGTGGGTGGGTGGGTGGGTGGGTGGATGGATGGATGGATGGACGGATGGATGGATAGGTGGATGGATGGATGGATGAGATGGATGGATGGGCGGATGATTAGATAGGTGGGTGGGTGGATAAAAAGAAAACTGTTTATTGATTCATTCAATGATTTATAGATCGATGTATATATGATGAATGTATGGATGGCTGGAATAATGAGTGGCTAGAAACAGTAAATACCATACAGAGTTGCTTTAACACACCTGTCCAGAAACTGATCTATCACCTACTGCTACCATTTTCTTGTAACAAACCTCCATCATGTCACAATGCTAAAGTGGCCCGCATCTTTCTTCTCTTTTGGTGTTTGAATATTTTTCTTCACATTTCATGGTGTCAGAACATACTTTGTTTTTTTTCTTTTCCAATACTGTGTTCAAAGAATGTTGATTGTTTTTTTTATTTCCTAATGCGAGTGAGCAGTTCTCTTTATGAATTAACTTCTTTCAATTTTCTTCTCCACACTTTTTATGTGTGAATGGTTTTATTTGAGGGTTAGGTTTTTGTGTATGTTTCCTCAGTCTGGAATCTCTCGATCGATGAACATATATCTTTGTTGAAAGAGGCAAATTCGAAACGGACCTTAATCAATAATATAAGAAAAATACAATCTTCATTATTTTGGCCACGTCATGATATAGGGAGGTTTGGAGAACAAGTCACAAAAGGCAAAATTGAAGGCAACAGAGACAGAGGGCGACAACGTGAGAAAATATTAGACAGTCTGTCAGCCTGGCACGGCAGGGAAACAACAACGATCTTGATACATAATGCTGAAGATAGAAAGATGTGGAGAGACATGATCGCCTACGCTAGCTGGCATGGTACCTGATGATGATGATCTCAACCTGAAAACTCGGATAAACTGCATAACTATGAGTTGTTTACTTATACAAATGTTAACATTTGTACTTATACAAATGTTAACATTTGTTTATACGAATCTTACAAATTATTTTATCTTTTTTTTAGATATTGGACCAATATTGACCAGGGGTTTGTTTGAATTCCATTACAACAGCAGAAACATAAACAGATCATCTCCTATTTGGCCACACAAATGCAAAGAGGCATATGATCCAGAACAATCTGATAATTGTATGGCAGAAGTTTTCGGTACCAAGTAAGAAGTGACGTTTTATTCTGCTGGTATTATTTGGTCTAAAATGTAGCATATGTCTGGCCAATCAGACGATAGTTTTAAAAACGCGTGGAAAGTTATCTTCATAATTTTAGTATTGCAAGACAAGAAGTCACTTTGCTGCAGACAACATGTCTCTTCGCCCAAATCTTACTCCTGTTTCTTTTATTATCGCAGGACATGACGCAAAGCTTATTGCTGCAAAAACTATTCTTGCCCACTCACATCTTCCGTTTCATGGTCTTGTCATCTTAGCATTGCAAGTCATGAATCACACTCAGGACATCGCGAGCACAAGACAAACATCTACGCAGATCCTGTAAGAAATTGTTTCATGTGGTCATCATACTCGAACTGGACACACCCCTCTTCTGTCCCATTGAACTATCCATCTATAAATGAGTAACCCTAGGGTGGTAGTGATATCATATTGAATTCATCAACACGCAGAGTCCTCCAGCGATTTCTATCTTCAACAATACGGACGAGTGAGGAAATATCCTGTCTTATCCAGTCCATGATGTTGTCTGTCTATATTTTTATCTATCCTCCCCTGCTTGTTCTAATGTCAAGATAAACAAAAATAGGTAGATGTGTTACCAAAATAAAACATAACACAACCTAACAACGAGATACAGGGACAGACGACGTTTCGACTATTAAGCCTTCATCAGGACAAACGAAAGACAACGATACAACGAATCTTACCTGGAAACAAACGTGGTTGATAGGGAGGAAAGAGGAGGAGAGATAGTGAATGGATAGTAGAGGAAGTAAATAAGGAGCGGCATATTGGGGAGGAAGAGAGTATGGGGAGAAGAAGTGAGGAGAGAAAGTGCACGGAAGGAGGTGAGGAGCGAAAATGGATAAGGTGTGGTAGTAAGTAAAATAGATAAGGTTACATTAAGATACTTACCTCAAAAGTGGCAAAACGCAATGAGTATAACGAATAGATAGCAGAGGAAGCAGAGATGGAGCAGCCTAGCAGGGAGGAGGAGGGTATGGGAAGAAGTGAGGAGGGGAAAGTGCACAGAATGAGATGAGGAGTGAAAATAGTTAAGGTGTAATAGCAAGTAAACTAAGATAAATGAGGATAAATGAGGATAATTACCTGAAATGGCAACAGGCAATGAGTATTAGCATACAGTCGTCATGGAAACGCAAAAGAGGATGGTAGGAGAGATCAGATGAGGGAGAGAGAGATGGAGATGAAGAATAAAGAAGAGAAAAAAGGGAGAAAAGAAAGAAACGACCGAGCAGATATAGGCAGTGGAGAGAGACTATAAGTAGGAGTAGATAATAGTGGGAAGAAAATACAGTGATAATACAATGATGTATGTAAGTGAGAGTAAAATATAAAATATAGGTGATAATATATAAAAAAGAACTTATCTGAAACGTTGAGAACTGGCTAGCTTGAAACCAACAGTCACACTGGTGGGTCAGGGTCAATGGACAATGAAAGCTAGTAAGGCAAGTAGCATCAATAAAATACCAACATGCCAGATTGTCACACCACAGGAAGCAAGAGGACTCCAGAGATGGCAGCAGGGAAGATTGATCGATAAGTATAACGGTCCAGTATTATGACGAGAGACCGACTGAAATAATAGGCAGGGCCGTAGAGAGAAACCCGAGGCGGGTAAAAGTTAAAGCCGTGACTCCCACAAATAGTCAGAGGAGAAGAACAAGAAAAGAGAGAAGAAGAAGAGAAAAAAAGAGAAAGAAAAAAAGGGAGGAAAAAAAAGAAAAAAGAAAAAAGAAGAAGAAAGAAGAAAGAAGAAAGAAGAAGAAGAAAACGGTGGATGGACGTGGGCCCCGAGCCGGAAATACGCCACGCAAGGACGGGATGTGGAAGTAGGAAGGAGCCCACCAGACACAGCAAGGTGGGGTGGGGGACTAACACGGGGAGGCGCGTCGTGCAAAGGTATCAGGCTGATAAAGAAAGAAGGTGCAGAAGAGAAGGGTACCAGAGTAGGAGAGAAAAGGGGAAAGTAGGCAATGTCAGATGGAGGCAGACCCAGAAACTCAGCCAAAGCATGTGAGGTGGTGGGGGGTCGTATGTGACCAAGTAAGGGTCATCAGTCCATAATGTCGTTGTAATTGGAGGTCGGTGTAACAGAGGTTCCGATAAAATAGATATTGTGGAAGATGGACCAAGGTCACAACCGCAACGACAAGTACCTTTTAGGCCCCGTGTTCGGAAGTGAGACCCGTCGCATCAACCGAATATGATAAGAGGATGGACTAGCCGCACGTCACAATCCCTATGTGGGTATTGCCCGCACTGTACACTAGCCCATCTATGGGAACAACGATCAACGGACAGAACCTCGAGCCACCGATACACGATCCCTTAGTCCAGGCCATGTACCGTGGTGAGAAACATGTCAGATGAAACGATGTTCGTAGTTGAGTGAGACCAACCGTACATTGCAACCCACTGGAGGTGTTGCCCGTACCGCACGCTGGCTCCATAACTATACATAGGGGACCCCTGTATCCGAGCCATCCAAGTCGTGTGGAAGAAAAAAATAAAAATAAATAAATAAAAAATAAATAAATAAATAAATAAATATATATGTATATTTTAAATAAATAAATATACATATATATGTAGTCGGTGTAAAGGTCTCCCAGCCTCGGCATGCTAAGTAGCTGTAAGGGTAGCCGACCCAACAAGACCAAAGAAGGACAACCAGAGAGCGGCAAAAGGCCAAAAGTAATAAGATGATAGGTACGTGGTGGCGCCCACGGGCCACAGAGAATGGCACAGAAGAAACAGAGGACACAGCCTCAAGTAGTGGGAATGGAGAAAGTAGACAGAGTAGGACGAAGAATCGAACGGGGAAGAGGAGAATGAAGCCTGGGTAAAACAACCCGTAGAAAGAGAGTGGAGTAGGATAGCAAGAGATACAGATGAGGCATAGAATCGACGCGCAAAGCCGCACTAGGCCCACCCCGGATGAAATCCTGCCGGTCCCAGTCCCAAGGCGTAACAACCCACCAACACATCAATAGCAACGTGGCGGGTCACCGTAGCCCCAACCCCTGGGTGGGGGCCCAAGCCGATCCACCACAATGGAGAGGAACAGTAGCAATGAGAGGAGTAAGACAAAATGAGGATAGGGGGATGGCAGAAGGAAGGAATGTAGGAGCAGCAGGGAGGCATAGCAAGGGAGACACACACACACAAAAATGGGGGGGGGGAGGGAGGTATAGAGATTATTGAAAGTATAGCTGGTCATTGATGCCATGGGGCTTAAGAGTGCCAAGATTAAGAATGAGGCGGTTTTCTAATGAGAAACGTTGCCGGTCACCTGAGTGGCAAGAGACTAAGCCAGTGACCTGAATGTCCAGCACACCACGGTGAGAATTGGTGTTGAAGTGGAGAGCCACCGGGGAAGATCCATAGTTACGGATGTCCCGTAAGTGTTCGGCAAACCTAGTGGCTAAGAATCTGCCCGTTTCACCAATGTACATCAGGTTGCAGCGTTTGCAAGTGATAACGTACACGACGTTACGAGAGACACAAGAAAAAGAGTGGTGGATATGGAATACCGACTTAGGGAATCGGATAGAGGAGGTCCGAAAGACAAAAGGGCACGTGAGGCACGGGCGCTGACACGGGGAGGTGCCGATAGGAGATCCCGCCGGCCGAAGGTGAGAGTGAACCAGAGTATCGCGTAGGTTCCTGTCTCGGCGGAAAGCCACAAGAGGTGGAGTTGGAAAAGCCTCTTTGGTAAGGGGATCAGATGAGAAGATCGAGAAGTCCCGGAGAAGGATCTTAAGAGCAGGAATATTGTGAGGGTGGAAAGTAAGGATAAGTTTAGGACGAGTGGAAGGAAGTAGAGGAGAACGTGATAAGTCATCAGCACGGGAGATTGGAAGGACACGATCCAGGGCAGAGAGAAGGACATCCTCCGGGTAAGCACGCCGGCGGAAGAAGTCAAGCATATCATAGGCATGCTGAAGAAAGTCAGAGTCATCCTGGCAAAGGCGACGAAGGCGTAGGAGTTGAGAGAAGGGAAGGGAGTCACGGCATGAGCGAGGGTGAGAAGAAGAATATAGAAGGAAGCTGTGAGAGTCAGTAGGCTTATAGTAGACCGAGGTAGAGAGCGAAACTGGACCAATAGAGACAGAGATGTCCAGGAAAGTGACAGAGGAAGCAGAGACAATGGAAGTGAATTTGATGGAGGGGTGGAAGTTGCTAACGAATGAGATGAAGGCTGAGAGGTCTGCAACAGGCATGTCAGTGAACCCAAAGCCATCATCAATGTAGCGGCGGTAGAACTGAGGAATAGGACCATGGAAGCTGGAGAACATAAGGTGCTCAAGATGGCCCATGAACAGACAAGCATAGCTGGGACCCATTTTGGTGCCCATAGCTAGACTAGGTTTGCCGAACACTTACGGGACATCCGTAACTATGGATCTTCCCCGGTGGCTCTCCACTTCAACACCAATTCTCACCGTGGTGTGCTGGACATTCAGGTCACTGGCTTAGTCTCTTGCCACTCAGGTGACCGGCAACGTTTCTCATTAGAAAACCGCCTCATTCTTAATCTTGGCACTCTTAAGCCCCATGGCATCAATGACCAGCTATACTTTCAATAATCTCTATACCTCCCTCCCCCCCCCCATTTTTGTGTGTGTGTGTCTCCCTTGCTATGCCTCCCTGCTGCTCCTACATTCCTTCCTTCTGCCATCCCCCTATCCTCATTTTGTCTTACTCCTCTCATTGCTACTGTTCCTCTCCATTGTGGTGGATCGGCTTGGGCCCCCACCCAGGGGTTGGGGCTACGGTGACCCGCCACGTTGCTATTGATGTGTTGGTGGGTTGTTACGCCTTGGGACTGGGACCGGCAGGATTTCATCCGGGGTGGGCCTAGTGCGGCTTTGCGCGTCGATTCTATGCCTCATCTGTATCTCTTGCTATCCTACTCCACTCTCTTTCTACGGGTTGTTTTACCCAGGCTTCATTCTCCTCTTCCCCGTTCGATTCTTCGTCCTACTCTGTCTACTTTCTCCATTCCCACTACTTGAGGCTGTGTCCTCTGTTTCTTCTGTGCCATTCTCTGTGGCCCGTGGGCGCCACCACGTACCTATCATCTTATTACTTTTGGCCTTTTGCCGCTCTCTGGTTGTCCTTCTTTGGTCTTGTTGGGTCGGCTACCCTTACAGCTACTTAGCATGCCGAGGCTGGGAGACCTTTACACCGACTACATATATATGTATATTTATTTATTTAAAATATACATATATATTTATTTATTTATTTATTTATTTTTTATTTATTTATTTTTATTTTTTTCTTCCACACGACTTGGATGGCTCGGATACAGGGGTCCCCTATGTATAGTTATGGAGCCAGCGTGCGGTACGGGCAACACCTCCAGTGGGTTGCAATGTACGGTTGGTCTCACTCAACTACGAACATCGTTTCATCTGACATGTTTCTCACCACGGTACATGGCCTGGACTAAGGGATCGTGTATCGGTGGCTCGAGGTTCTGTCCGTTGATCGTTGTTCCCATAGATGGGCTAGTGTACAGTGCGGGCAATACCCACATAGGGATTGTGACGTGCGGCTAGTCCATCCTCTTATCATATTCGGTTGATGCGACGGGTCTCACTTCCGAACACGGGGCCTAAAAGGTACTTGTCGTTGCGGTTGTGACCTTGGTCCATCTTCCACAATATCTATTTTATCGGAACCTCTGTTACACCGACCTCCAATTACAACGACATTATGGACTGATGACCCTTACTTGGTCACATACGACCCCCCACCACCTCACATGCTTTGGCTGAGTTTCTGGGTCTGCCTCCATCTGACATTGCCTACTTTCCCCTTTTCTCTCCTACTCTGGTACCCTTCTCTTCTGCACCTTCTTTCTTTATCAGCCTGATACCTTTGCACGACGCGCCTCCCCGTGTTAGTCCCCCACCCCACCTTGCTGTGTCTGGTGGGCTCCTTCCTACTTCCACATCCCGTCCTTGCGTGGCGTATTTCCGGCTCGGGGCCCACGTCCATCCACCGTTTTCTTCTTCTTCTTTCTTCTTTCTTCTTTCTTCTTCTTTTTTCTTTTTTCTTTTTTTTCCTCCCTTTTTTTCTTTCTCTTTTTTTCTCTTCTTCTTCTCTCTTTTCTTGTTCTTCTCCTCTGACTATTTGTGGGAGTCACGGCTTTAACTTTTACCCGCCTCGGGTTTCTCTCTACGGCCCTGCCTATTATTTCAGTCGGTCTCTCGTCATAATACTGGACCGTTATACTTATCGATCAATCTTCCCTGCTGCCATCTCTGGAGTCCTCTTGCTTCCTGTGGTGTGACAATCTGGCATGTTGGTATTTTATTGATGCTACTTGCCTTACTAGCTTTCATTGTCCATTGACCCTGACCCACCAGTGTGACTGTTGGTTTCAAGCTAGCCAGTTCTCAACGTTTCAGATAAGTTCTTTTTTATATATTATCACCTATATTTTATATTTTACTCTCACTTACATACATCATTGTATTATCACTGTATTTTCTTCCCACTATTATCTACTCCTACTTATAGTCTCTCTCCACTGCCTATATCTGCTCGGTCGTTTCTTTCTTTTCTCCCTTTTTTCTCTTCTTTATTCTTCATCTCCATCTCTCTCTCCCTCATCTGATCTCTCCTACCATCCTCTTTTGCGTTTCCATGACGACTGTATGCTAATACTCATTGCCTGTTGCCATTTCAGGTAATTATCCTCATTTATCCTCATTTATCTTAGTTTACTTGCTATTACACCTTAACTATTTTCACTCCTCATCTCATTCTGTGCACTTTCCCCTCCTCACTTCTTCCCATACCCTCCTCCTCCCTGCTAGGCTGCTCCATCTCTGCTTCCTCTGCTATCTATTCGTTATACTCATTGCGTTTTGCCACTTTTGAGGTAAGTATCTTAATGTAACCTTATCTATTTTACTTACTACCACACCTTATCCATTTTCGCTCCTCACCTCCTTCCGTGCACTTTCTCTCCTCACTTCTTCTCCCCATACTCTCTTCCTCCCCAATATGCCGCTCCTTATTTACTTCCTCTACTATCCATTCACTATCTCTCCTCCTCTTTCCTCCCTATCAACCACGTTTGTTTCCAGGTAAGATTCGTTGTATCGTTGTCTTTCGTTTGTCCTGATGAAGGCTTAATAGTCGAAACGTCGTCTGTCCCTGTATCTCGTTGTTAGGTTGTGTTATGTTTTATTTTGGTAACACATCTACCTATTTTTGTTTATCTTGACATTTGCCCGGTGTTACTCCAGCCACCTGCTTCCTGTTTAGGGTTGTTACCCAACACTGGAACATTTATCCCTGCTTGTTCTACCATGAAATGTTCCCTGCAGGAGAAACTATATTATGCACTGACAGACTTCGTTTGCTGCAGGAGAAACTATATTATGCACTGACAGACTTCGTTTCCTGCAGGAGAAACTATATTATGCACTGACAGACTTCGTTTGCTGCAGGAGAAACTATATTATGCACTGACAGACTTCGTTTGCTGCAGTATGAACTTTAGTATGCACACATGCGGTTGCGTCGGTGGGTCTCACCAAACGTATGCAACAGAAAACTAGTAGATGACATGCCGTTATATTGAGGATATCTTCTTATAGAAGCTTCATCTATGCAGAATGTGCTAGAGACAACATTACACGGCCTACATTCATTTTTTTCTGCAGTAATTTGAAAACGATGAAATCGAAAACGATAAAGTCGAAAAACATGAAGTCAGAAATGATGAAGTCGAAAAACATGAAGTCAGAAATGATGAAGTCGAAAAACATACGATATTTATTAGAACTTTATAGCTTACAGAACAGCTACGAAACAGCTACAATTAATATTATCTGTAAATAAATTATTTTATTATTAATTTGTCCTTTGTTCTCTCGTTTCCATCCATTATGAGAGTAATTTTAAGAACACCATCATTGCCATCATAAAGGCAATATAGAAGGATACAAAAAGTGTTATTTGTAATTAGAATGAAATCGGTGAATAAATAAAAATTAATGTTGGCGTGAGACAAGATTGCCCACTGTTACCAATACTCTTTAACATATACTTAGAAACAATCATGACAGAAGTGGGGTGGATTTCCACTCAACATCGATCGGTGATGTTGAATTTATAATCTTCGCTTCACCGGTAACATCGATCTGATGGTAACAACAGAGGCGGAACTACGGGAGTTAACAGAAATTTTGGCATGGAGATATGTTTAGATAATAATAACATTTCAGTAAATATAAATCACATTTAAGTGCCAATAAACATAAATATTAACTATTTCAAGATGTTTGGACATTTTTTAAAACTAGAAGTATAGGTTAACACGACAAGCCTTCATGTGGACACCAGACAGGAAAGAAAACAGGGAAGACCAAAAACAACGCTCAGAAGAACATTTATGAATGAACTAAAATCAACAGGCATAAATGCACAAGACCTGCAATCTTTGGCAAGTGATCGACAGGCATGGAGAACTATGACATTCGCCCTATGTGCACGACTTGGCAAAAGGGGAACTGACTGATAGGTAAACAGTTATGGTGAATCAACAACTGAAGTTTAGAGAAGCCTGACAACGGCAATGTCTGCCATGATAATATTATCCATAATTTTGAAAAGCAGGATCACCACCCGTGTTGTGATTAACTTATATACATCTTTGATTTTGTCAATATTTCTATATGGCTGTGAGAACTGGACTCTAACTGCGGAATTACAGAGAAGAATCCAGGCGTGTGAAAGCAAGTTATATAGACGTGTGATGGGTATCTTATTATCCAGAACATAGGACCGATGTTTTTGTGCATGATATAATGAATGTATTAGTGGGTCAACCAGAAATAGTGTTTACAGTAGCGAAACTTGGTAAACTTCCGTAAACTCCTGTAGTACGAGCATATTTCAAGACATTCCTTAATGTCAAAGATTGTTCTTCAGAGTATGGTTTAATGTCACTAAGACGTTGCTGTTAGAACACTTTTCATTGGACAATATCAACCACTGAGCAGAGTTGAGGCTAGAAGAACTCTTTTGATTGGACAATATAAGTGACTGAACAGAATTGAGGTTAGAAGAACACTTTTCATTGGACAATATCAATGACTGAACAGAGTTGAGGCTAGAAGAACACTTTTGATTGGACAATATTAATGAATGAACTTAGTGTTAGGTTTTTTAATTCATCAGTATGACAGAGGATACAGGTACCTGGAGATCTTTCTACATCAAATGTCTCAATGTGACACCCATATTACGATCCAGACGGGATATGTGTTGTATTATTATTATTATTATTATTATTATTACATTCTCTCAATAATTTTGTTGCTAGAACCGGCATTACTTGCGATATCTCTGATGCCTGCTGGAAACAGATGACCTCTCTCGGATACAGCAGGTACTCGCTGTCACACGAGTTGTTTTACCTGGAGATAGCTGATCGAGTGAGTATCCCAGCTCGTCTCGGTTGCCAATCTGTACATTCGATCTAGCATGTTCATACTACTTTTAGATTTGAGTACACACGGATAAATTGTGCTTACACTACATCAACCGGCAGTTATATACTTACTATATCAGCCTGCAGTTATATACTTGCTATATCAACCTGCAGATATATACTTGCTATATCAACCTGCAGTTATATACTTGCTATATCAGCCTGCAGTTATATACTTACTATATCAGCCTGCAGTTATATACTTGCTATATCAGCCTGCAGATATATATACTTGCTGCACATGATATGTAGTATCTTTCTATCTATTGTCATTTCCACATTTTGCAGTAAAGTCTCTTCCTTAGAAGTTGGAGTTTTCTGTCTGTGGTCATTTGAATCGCACTGACCATGATCAGCCCGTTTCTCCTCAAGGTTGTTGTTATTGTCTGCACCCATCTAGTTTTTGGTCTACCTAGTGCCTTGTAGCCCGATCTTCTACTGCTGCATGCACGAATGACTGGTTGGTTCTATTCTCATGACGTGACCAAATCACCTGATTTGCTGTCTGTCGATTTGACTTTGACTTAAGATGGCCTTTATTTCTTTTATTATATCTCAATGATATGTAGTATCATACCTCATATGATACTATATGATATGTAGTATCATACCTCACATGATACTATATGATATGTAGTATCAATGATAAATTATCAAACACGACAAATGACCAAGTACAATAACTTTGGGGTGTACAAAATAAGATGGGGTGTGATGTTCTGTTGTTCTGTTATCTTCAAACATCTGATGTGATCTGATTACATGTTGTCTAAAGTTTGGTTGTAACAAGAGTTCCGCTGAATTTTTACTTTTATTATCAGGAATTACGCGTGTTAACTCCTGTGTGTTGTGGGGGCCCATGGGGGGAGAAAAGAATAACAACACTGTTATCTTCCAAGCATGTCGTAATGATCGATTAAGGAGGTTTTGGGGTAGAGTTGGCTGTCCCATCCCATATACGATAAAAATAACATAGGCGTCATGATTAAATTGGACGTGTCCTGTCGAAATGCGCATATATCGCAGCGGTGATGTAAAAAATGATACAGAGCAATTCATTCTCTGGACTACATCTTGCTGATATGCTGGTGTTTAAGAATTAACAAAGACAAAGGAGACTTCCTATGTGTCTTAGTGATGGAACCTATGTGGTTCCTATGTGAAATTGAGATATGAATGAGGATGGTAAAGTTTCCCCCAAAGATGTGCTTTATACACAGAAGACAGCCAACCCTCAGATGTATGCAGGGTTTGAGAATGATTCTAAGAGAGGCTGCGGTTATCCATCTACAGTGCTCTTATTTATCCAACTATAGTGCTCTTATTTATCCAACTATAGTGCTCTTATTTATCCAACTATAGTGCTCTTGTTTATCCATCTAATGCGCTTGTTTATCCATCTACAATACTCTTGTCAACTCGTGTTTATAATATTTATGAGGAGCGTCGTTTACCTATCACGACAACCCAAATTGTGTCTACTACTTCCGACGGAGAAGCACATGTGATAGGATACAAGCCTTATCTTAGTATAAGGACATGCACATTATGACCAAATAGTGTGGCTAACAATGATCTGAAACACACTAGGAGAATGGAAGATGACAGAAAACCAAAAGGAGAATGGAAGATGACAGAAAACCAAAAGGCGAATGGAAGATGACAGAAAACCAAAAGCTCTACTTTATGGAGAATGACAATCTGGGAAAAGATAACGGGTCGTACTCTACTTGGGTGCAAAGATATAGACAGGTATTGATACGGAGACATAGGAACAGATTGTTGTGGATTGTGTTTCCTAAAGAGGAAAAATCAGGAATTTTGTAAAGACAAAGGAGAAAGTGATAGCAGTTAGTTCAAGGATTGCATGTTTGCGAAGACACACAACAGTATAAAATGGTACAATAAAACATGTGATTCACTGTACATAATGTGAAAGACTCTTGGTGGCTCAGATTGGTCTTGTGAGTCATATCCAACATGGCCCTGGATTGTAGACTATATTTCTTACAGCAGAACAAAATAATATCATCTGGAAAGACGGAATAGTACCAACTATCTGATATGAGACTCAAGGTACAATAATCAATTGCTAATAACCTATTCCGTAGTACCGCTTACTTGTCGCACATATTCCACTGAAATGTTACAAAGCCTTCTCATTAGCGTTTACAACACTACATTCGTTTACAAATGTCACAATAACTACACAGTGATAGAATGAAAATATATTTGGTAGTTATGGAGTCTACATTTCGCAGAGTTAATAAAAGCCGTGTTGCACTAAATGTCGCCACGACGTGTTCATTGTGTCTTTTTTCAACAAAATTCTCTGTATCCACAGTTTGGTTGTGATATGGAAATAACCTGGCATATGCTGAAGAACAAGCAAGGCAATCTGGCAACTCTTCAGGAAACTTTATGCGCTAATATGCACGCTGAAGCACGCGCTATAGCAGATATGGGTTTCCCGCCAGAACATCAAGACATATTTATGGAACATGGTCAGAACTTGTAATAAGTATTTATGTTGTTTGTTGACTTTTGTCCTGATGACGAATCTTAGCCGAAATATCGCATGGCGATGTTTCTCGTTGCTAGTATGTTTCCTTTACAAATATTTCTACCATTTTTGTCTATTTCCTGTTTTATCTTCTGTTACTTCAGCCACCGCATTTTCAGTTTCAATTGTTTCCTTCTCTTAAGAACTTTTAGCACTGTTTGGTGATTGTTTTACAGCCATACAGCTGTATGGACTTTGTGGTCATATGTTGGTCAACATTGAAGTTTTACAGCCATACAGATGTATGGAGTGTGTGGTCATATGTTGGTCAACATTGAAGTTTTACAGCCATACAGCTGTATGGACTTTGTGGTCATATGTTGGTCGACATTGATGTAATGCCTTTGAACCCATATCCCATCAGGGTCGTAGGAGTATCACATTGAATGCATGAACATACCGATTCCTCCAGCGATTTCTATCTTCAAGTAAACTGACGAGTTAGCAAATATCTTGAACTGTCCAGTTATTGATGTTGCCTGACCAAGATTTTCGTTGGACCCTACTTTTTTAATCTTTGACAATTCCCTGCAGTATCGTTATTAACAAGGATTCATGTCGGCATTAATGTCCACGTCATGCAACTAGCAATGTACGAACTCACAAACTAAATTAGACAGGAACCAATGATAGGGAAAACAATGATAGGGAAAATTTTGTGGAAAAAGAAGCACACGGACTACCGTAATTGTGCTTCTGTCGAAATAAATATAAATATGACATCACTGATCGTGTGTTATCACGTTAGCTACGTTTCTTATGAAGTTCTGTTTGAACATTTCTGCATTTTATAAAATAATAGGAAATGGAGTACCTCAGGTTTGAATCCTGAGCAAGGTACACATTGTTATCACATGCTGCCTGAATATCTGGTGATCTGACAACTCGTGTCTATAAGCAAGGTACACATTGTTATCACAGGCTGCCTGAATATCTGGTGATCTGACAACTCGTGTCTTTAAGAGTTTATAATCAGATAAACATGTATGTATTTTTTCTTTCTATCTATCTATCTATCTATCTATCTATCTATCTATCTATCTATCTATCTATCTATCTATCTATCTATCTATCTATCTATCTATCTATCTATCTATCTATCTATCTATCTATCTATCTATCTATATATATATATATATATATATATATATATATATATGTCTATCTATCTATATATCTATCTATCTATCTATACATTGTAGCCGTTGTTTTCCTTGCGGCGTCAGGGATAGAATAGTTCTCTGGAAATGGCCTTCTTGTGTTTGTAATAGTGTTCCTGTGGCTTCTTTGCTTTCTGTAATCCATCTTTCACATGGCCTTTCTCGGGCTTTATAACCGTGAAGTCTGTGTGTCATGACCATTTGTGACATTCTGTTTGTTGGTAGTCTGGAAGTGTGTGAAAACTACTTGATCTGTTGTCTTTTGATGTGTTCCAATACTGGAATTGTTTTGGTTATCTGTCTGATGTTATCGTTTTGACGAATTCTATCTCATGCCAGGCCTATAGTAAATTTTACTTCAATTTCGTTACAACAGCTGCGTTGTGTGGCATGCTGGGATTTCGTGATTTCTTTAAATACGATTGGCTGGATAACATTCTCCACTGGCAAGACACTGAAGGCTGTTACAAGAGCCATCATCGGGCAAGGATCAATAAAAGTAAATCAGTTTTTCATTACTAATATTTTTTGCTAATACTAAATCTAACATAAAATAGTATATTTTCTAGAAAAGAGTGCTTTTTATATAATGTCACAAGTGAAAAAAAAACACAAGAAAACTACAGTAAATCTACAGAAGTGGTATACGTATAAATGTCAACAAAATTTTTTTTGTGAGAGTTGGACACTCACTGCGGACATGGAGAGAAGATTACAGGCTTTCGAGTATAAATGCTACAGAAGAATTCTACGAATTTCCTATAGGGAACATAAGACCAATGTGTACGTAAGAAATAAAGTAGAGATGTGTGCAGGTGTCCAGGAGCCATTGCTTTCAATAGTGAAACGACGAAAACTAGCATGGTTCGGACATGTATGCAGGCACGATTCTTTGTCAAAAACAATACTGCAGGGAACTGTCGAGGGTGGAAGAAGCAGAGGAGGCAAAATTAAGACATGGACAGACAACATCAAGGAATGGACAGGGCTAGATATTTCCACACTCATCCGCATCGCTGAGGATAGAATTCGCTGGAGGACTCTGTGTGCTGAAGCTTCCAATGTGGTACCCCTACGACCCTGAAGGGTTACGGGTTTTATTGAATTATTGAATTGAAACAAAATTTAAAAAGCACGAAAAATATTAAAATTGAGTTTTGTCAATAGGGAGAATACAGATATTCAACGTTTAAACAACAAGAGCTGTCACGATAAGGACACATTAAACAATGAAATTAGAATAGACAAAAGCTACATTGATGGAAACTATTTCAACATATAGCATTCTTGAATATATATACTCAGTTTATCAGCCACGATTTCAAAAACTACTTAGTGAATTGTCTTACCAGTATAGGGTAACCATGCAGTGGATACCCTCTCACTGTGGAATACCAGGAAATGAAAAAGCAGATCAACTGGTTATGGAAGGTGCTGCCGAAGACCAACCAGATATACCAATCACCTACCATCAGAAAAAAAACAGATGATCAAGTCAATAAGAAAGCCACAAACACCAACACAAGATGACTATCATATTATGAACAGATCAGAGCAAGTTATAATACTACGTCTCAGAACAGGACACAACCGACTCCGTAGTCACATGTATATAACATGAAAACACTATTAACTCAATTTGAGCCGTTACGTGGAGAATTGTCCTATTTAGTTTTATTGTATGTTTTTTTATATATATTTTTTTTCTTTTTAAATATATTTTTATTAATAGGCAAGGTAAGTGTTTTAGTAACCTGTTTAACTCACATGTATACAAAGTTCAAGATTGGCAACACGGCCATGTGTACATGTGGACAGGCAGCACAGAGTGCCAAACATATACTTCAAGAGTGTTCTAAGCATGAAACGCTGAGGCAGACATATTGGCCAGAGGAAACAACACTGGAATCAAAACTCTATAGGACACTGTATGAACTACAAAAGACAGTGAGTTTTATTCAGAAAACATAATTACAGATATAGACATGTTTCAAGTGAACGAAAGAAGAAGAAGAAGAAGAAATCAGCCAATAAATGTTAACTTCTACATAGTAGTGTCGAACTTACTGTAGTCTGTTTATTAGCAAATAAATGTTAACTTCACGCAGTGGATCATGCGGAGTAACTACATCCAGTCTGAGGATGGAAGTTGTAGCTCTTACTGCTGCCATCAAATGGGATCTCAATTACTAAAACAGTCATTGTGTCAGAGTCCCAGTTCATACTGAACCAGTAACCATGGGATCACGCAACAAGACTAGATAACATGTCGCTGCGGAAGATACAAAATAGATGATATCGATTTGAGTACATGTAATTACTGTCACGGTCATACTAGGGTCATCTCTAATGAGAGATCAGACAGACTTGCATACTTGACTCCAACAGACGGGGGAGTTAACAATGGATGAGCTGAAATTACTTCATGGGCGCCTGATACATGCGGACACCGCGAATCATCGAAGCTGAGATTTATAGAATTTGATATTAAGTGTGGTAACAGTAAAACTGAGCACCTGCAGGGAAGAATGTTTAACCAGCGGGTCACAGGAATCATCAGTATACATACCTTCGTCATCTGCTAGGTGGTACTGAGCACAAATGGATATACCCGGAGTGCAACGATGTCGGTCCATCACCAAACGAATAGAAATTATTATTATCATTTAATAATTGTTAACTTATGAACATTATTATGCAAATTATATTCTGATATTTTTTTTAAATGTGTGCTTCATAAATAAATGCCTACACTAAATTGCAGGTGTTGGATGTCTACCTGGTCTTCTGCTTACTAGAAGGAAAAGAGAGGAGAAAGTTGTTTCAAGAGGTTGCCAGTGTCATAAGACGACCGTGGCTGTTGGATCTCTTGTACAGTATGTCAGGTATATACTGGAGACATTGCTACAAGACGACCACGATAAGAACTGATGATGATGATGTTCCTCCTTCGCAAGCGAAGATGAGCATGGCATGAAGAAAACATTAAATGCGATGAAAAAAATATATATATATAAAAATAATTAAAATTGCTAATCAACTAATTTAGTTTGTGAGTTCGTAGATGCCCGATGAGTCTGAAACGTGCACGGAAAGTTCTATTGCAGTGCATGCAGGAGTGCTGAAAATTCAGGGTAGGAGAATTTACGGATTTGTCCTTCCGCTTCTTGCGCTTGTGGATTGCCCGCAGTGTTCCTTCTTTTTCAAATTTCATGATGCCAGCAGTGATCTGAGTGTGCCAGGCTGATCGATCAAGCGATGTAGTCTCCCAGGAGCTAGGATCGATACTGCAGTTCTTGAGAGAGCTTTTTAGGTGATCCTTGAAGCGCTTTTACTGCCCTCCACTTGAATGTTTACCTTCGCAGAATTCCCCATAGAATAAATTCTTTGGAAGGCGCTTGTCTGGCATACGGACGATGTGGCCAGTCCAGCGGAGTTGGGACCTAGTCAGTATTGCATGGATGAAATACAGTGATATTTCTACTTAAAGGGAGACAAGTGTAGCAAGAAAACAAATGTCATATTAACAAAGTAAATTGTAAGTTTCCTTTCCTGATATCTTTCAGCAATCTTCAATCAATTCATCAGTAAATCGTGTTCAGAAATGAACTTTTGCGTGAGATCTTACATTTAACATAACAAAATAATTGTTGTTTGTTTGTTTGTTTGAGAACCCCAGGAATTACGAGCGATTAGTTCTTACTTCCTATGTGCAGTAGGGAGGTTTATGCGCTTTCTTTCATACCCAGGAGGCTTCACTTTTCGGCTTGGTGCAATGCCTATTGGAGGAGCCTTCTACTCAGGGGGGTACATGAGACGGGACGAGACTTGGCGAGCTGATACTTTGCTTGGGTCACCCATTACTTGTCTATCCTCTGACGAGGCGCTTCGCAGCCAGTGAACTGTTCCTCGTGTAGGAAGACCATTCCATTACCACCCTTTGTGTCCCTAGATCCCAGACCTAATTTCTTCCGTATGAGCCGTGTTGGATAACGGCGACAGTCGAATTAGACTATGATTGATACATCTTCCTAGACGGTGGTCTGGAGTTTAACCTGTGCATTTCTTACGAACTCGTCTCGCGTGCTTGATGTGGCCTTCCCATCCATCGTCAAGCGCTTTCTGTGAAGTTTGACTCTTCGACACTGTGTATGTTACCCAGAAACAGGTAGAATACGAATCTGGGGGGGGGGGCTTTGTGGTCGACCCTTGGGTACTGAACCCAATTCTCTCTGTATGAGTCGTGTTGGTAACGGCCTACAGTCGAGCCGGCTAGGTTTGCAATGTAGTTAGAGACTTGTGCCCCTCCCCCAACTACGTTACCCCCAGTGCCAGATTTCGAGTCTCAACACTGCTTCGATCAGACATTTGAACAATGCGCTCCCCAACATTTGTTCAATGCTTGTCCTGTGTGCAATGGGAGCTGTATTCAGAGCTTTCTTCCATACCCAGGAGTGCATGTTCAAGTTGGCGTATCCAATTCTTGAGTCATGGCTCCTACTCTGGATGGGGTCAAGTGTGATGGGATATGTCGGCTTCTGTGTGTTCTCGAGCATGACCAGCACTTCTGCCAGTCTGTCTCAAGCTGGGTCGTTGTGCCACTGAAATCGATACACGTACACTGCGCTGCCCTCTAGCGTGTGTTAACTTTAACATGTGGTGTACTCATCACTGTACGTTATGGACATTGATATTGACCGCCCCTCCAATATTTCTTTTTTTTTAAAGCCTGCCAGGTCGGAAAGCACAGATGGCTTGAATATGTTGGATATAATGGTGCAGAAGCTTCGGAGATACTTCCTGTCTCTCTGCAAGCAATTCTCATTCCATCTACAGCATCCACATCCACAGACACGAGCCTGAAGGTGTTAGCCAGGAATACAGCAAGAGCAGCTGTATTTCTGTTTCCAGGGTGCACCACGTGGAGGAACTTTTTAGGCTCATGGTTATCCGATAACCCTGGGACCGCACGAGAGCAATGCGAGACCCTTTGCACCCCACACTATAATTGAATATCTGGGAGGGGGGGAATCTTCATTACATGTGAAATGAAATGTTTCAGCTGTATGTTTATTAAACTAGATAAAATAAGAAATTAAGAGCTTAGCAGAAGAGTAGGTATAATATCATGTATTGAACATATCAAAACATAACAAATAAAAGTAGCATGGATTGTATGGGTAATACTGATGATGATGTTCGTCCGTCGTGATCGACGATGACCAAAAACTCAACCATAATAATAATAACAATAAATAATAAAATAATAAAGTTAATAGTGCGTTTTTAAATGACTAGCAAGTCCAATGCGCGCACAAAATGTTCTTTTACAGAATTGACAACAATAGAAGGTATCTGTGTGAGGTTGAGATGTTTTTTCTTTTCTACGTGTCCGCTTCTGTCTTGCAGTTTCTTAGGATTGATTCACACTTTGTTCTCTTCATATTTAATTAATAAAGATAAATAAATAAATAAATGGGTTGAGAAATGACTAGCGCTGAAGTTGGTTTATAGTGTGGAAGAGTTGCGCTAATCGTCAACCACACTCTCTCTCCTGAGTTTTAAAACTAATACTAGTGGACAAGTCAACATACGACCCTGACACTCTTCTCTGTTCTCAATTCTTTGTTTAAGCGTGAATAATCTTAATCATGTCCAGTGTTTAATGTCAGCATGTCCAGACTTTCTTTGATCCTCCTCTTCTACTTTAACCATCAGTTGCCACCTGCAAGTGTAGTTTTGTAGAGAGAATTAAGTCTCATCACATGACCAAACCAGAAAGTTTTTGTAGAGAGAATCACGTCTCATCACATGACCAAACCAGACAGGTTTTGTAGAGAGAATCACGTCTCATCACATGACCAAACCAGACAAGTTTTGTACAGAGAATCACGTCTCATCACAGGACCAAACCAGACAAGTTTTGTAGGGAGAATCACGTCACATCACATGACCAAACCAGACAAGTTTTGTAGGGAGAATCACGTCTCATCACATGACCAAACCAGACAAGTTTTGTACAGAGAATCACGTCTCATCACAGGACCAAACCAGACAAGTTTTGTAGGGAGAATCACGTCTCATCACATGACCAAACCAGAAAGTTTTTGTAGAGAGAATCACGTCTCATCACATGACCAAACCAGACAAGTTTTGTAGAGAGAATCACGTCTCATCACATGACCAAACCAGACAAGTTTTGTACAGAGAATCACGTCTCATCACAGGACCAAACCAGACAAGTTTTGTAGGGAGAATCACGTCACATCACATGACCAAACCAGACAAGTTTTGTAGGGAGAATCACGTCTCATCACATGACCAAACCAGACAAGTTTTGTACAGAGAATCACGTCTCATCACATGACCAAACCAGACAAGTTTTGTACAGAGAATCACGTCTCATCACCATCATCAAGTGCCATACCCGCAACGAAGGTTGGCTGCAACGGATCTCCAACATCTCCTGTCTCTTGTCTTGGTGGTGCACTTTGTCGAACTATAACATGTCCATCGTGAAATGTCACTCTCCCACTTGTGTCTCTGCCTACCTCTTGCTCGCTTCCCTTTGACTTTACCCTCAAGTAAGGTCTTCAATAAGGTGTCATGTCTTTTAATTTGTCCGAAATATTTTATTTGCCTGATCTTTATTTCTCTTAGTAGTTCTTTCTTCATATTAAGTGTTTTTAGTATCTCTTTATTTGTTTTCTTCTCTATCCATGATGTTCTCCCTATTCTTCTATATACCCACATCTCAAAGGCATCAATTTTGTCTTCTAATTGTTTATTTAGTGTCCATGTTTCTGAGCCATACATTAAAATATAATAGATGTAACATTTTATAATTCTCATTTTTAACTTGTTTGTAATTTGTTTAGATATTAATAATTTCCTCATGTCATTGAAGGTACTTTTAGCCATTCCTATTCTCCTTTTAACTTCTGTTTCACATCTGCCATCATTTGTGACTATGTGTCCAAGATATTGATAATGTTATACTTGTTGTAGTTTCTGTATGTTTATGTTTAGCTCTTGTTCTTCTGCGTCTTTGCTGATTATCATAGTTTTTTTGTTGTTGTTTTTTTAATGTTTATATCCAGTGCATATTCATTACTTTATTTATTGACTTGATTTATTAGTCTTTGTAGTTCATGTTCACTTTCTGCTAAAAGAACAGTGTCATCTGCATATCTAAGGTTGTTTATTATTTTCCTATTGATCTTGAGGCATGGTATTTCTTATATATGTTTAAAGATATTCTCTGTGTAGATATTAAATAGGCTTGGTGATAAAATGCATCCTTGTCTTACCCCTCTTTTTATTGACATCATCTTCATCTTGAAATGAATTTATTACTGCCTTTATCAAATCTGCTTTATCTCTTCTCAGAAATGTGCAGTATATCGCCGCATTGCCTGCCAATAAGTCGGCTCTCTCATTTCCTCTGACCCCAGCATGACCAGGGCAGTATATCCATGTAATGCTCTTGACAATTTAGTAGTTCAATAAGTCCAACCATCTTTTCTTAGCATAAACTTTTCTATCTTGCGCAGCATTTGAGAGTCTGTATTACCGAGTGTGTTGATGTCAGTTATCAACCAAATAAGTGCTGCTGTAACTCCTTCTATCTTCATCCTCATGATCGATGTGGGCGGTACACCACAAAAGCAGGAAACAGAGGATGTTGAAGACCTGCTTCAGTCAACCTTCGTGGCCGAGACGGCACTTGATGACACGTGATATGTATGTCTGCCTAATCTTTTCAACTTCCAATATCTTAGTGTTTTACGCCGTGATATAACCAGAATGCACTAGTGTTCATGGTTAAAATTGCTTACCTCACTATGTAGAATCTGTAATCCCGTATCTGACAATAAACCAACATTTAATATACCAGTATATGTGTGTATATATGTGTATGTGTGTGTATGTATTTAATCCCCTTTCTGACAATAAACCAATATTTAACACATAGGAGTATATGTGTGTATATATGTGTATGTGTATGTATGTATGTCCCTACCCCGTGTGTTCTTGTATAAGACAATTGCAAACCTAGCTTTATGTATTAACATACTTTGGTCTAATTCTTACAGACCTTCCTTTCATGCCAGCTCGTGTCCTCAACAGTGACCTTCGACAACACTTATAAGACCCGTTCACAGAATTAATTAGGACTTCATTCGTTAAAGTTTTTGATTATTGTCGTGTTTTTGTTGGTCACTATTTATACACTGAGAGTCGCATGCCAAAAATAGCCAAGACCAACCGATAAAATTCACGAAAATAATCCAAATGCGTCTTCTAAAATTCATGTTTATGTTTACTCTGTACTTGTCTTCTATACCGTCAATGTTCATGTCTCAACATGATGATAGTTGTGTATTGTTGTTGTGAGCAGGGAAGATCACCAGCTGTTGCTCGCCGCAATCATTGATACAGCGCTGCAATACACATATCTATCTAACACGGAGAGGGGCCGCGATACTCAAATAATCTTATCAATAGGATTACATCACACTGATACAGTATTACTGAATCTTGAAGTAGTGAACTTCTTTCTCTACTTTTCGTCTCTCTATCTCTCTCTCTCTCTCTCTCTTTCTTTTTCTATCTTTTCCTCTATTTCTCGCTCTTTCTTTCTATCTCCTAGTTTCCTTTCTCTATCTCTATTTCTCTCTTTATCTTTCTATTTCTATTTCTCTTTCTCTCTTTTTCTATTTCCATTTTTCTCGTTCTTCTTTTCTCTCTTTCTCGTTCTCTTTCTTCCAACTCTTTCTCTTTGTTTTTCTCACTTTCCCTTTTTTTCTATTTCTGTCTCTTTCTCTCTTTCATTCTGCCTCTCTTATTCTCTCTCTCCCTCTTTCTCTAATTTTTGTATGTGCATATATGTGTGTGTGCATGTGTCATGTTTAAGAGCCTTAACAACACAATATTAAAACATTCCACAACAAAGACATAGATATTGTTTGCCACCGCGGTAAAATTGTTTACTAATAGGTTGTTCAGAAGAAAGGTACAGTATTTTGTGACACTTAAAGAAACATAATGACATCGAAAGGCTGACTCTGAAGAGCAGAGAGTATCAGGGAGAGAAAAAGAGGAAGACGATGGACGAGCCACATCGAAGAGTGAATGTACGAACATGTCTCTGACCAATGCAGATCTGCTTGCCCTGGACAGAGAGGCGTTCAGAGTATCCACGACGAAGACAACGTTCTAGAAAGAATATGTCACTTCAAATACATAATAGATATTAACAGGTGTCTGATAAGACATTCCTCGGTGAAAAAAGATGTTCCTCAATGTATGGCGGATGGTAGAAGAAGACTAGGTGACTAGAGGAAAATATGGCTGGATAATATCAATAACTGGACAGGATTTGAAGTGTCTAAACTTATTAGAAATGTAGGGGATATAGTCTGTCTATAAATGATGTCTTTGCAAGGTGTTGCCATAGAGATAAGGTAGCCATCTCCATGCAATATCCCTGTCTTCAGACTCTTGTTATAATCATCTGTAATCTTTGCTAATATCTCGTCCCCGATGTCCTTAAGCATGCACTTTGCGCATTCCCGTAAGTGCTCCGCCCTCCGTTCCAGCAGCCATCCCAGTGTGTGTAGACTCAGAGTTCCGGTCAGGTGTTGATTACGCGATCTTCGGATCTTTAAAAAAACTACTTTTCCTTCCTCACCTCTAGATACTCCCATTTCTAACATTCTCTGTATGTGTACGTTCTCAGCCTCATTGACATCATCTTCATCTTGAAATGAATTTATTACTGCTTTCATCAAGTCTGCTTTATCTCTTCTCAGCATTGTGCCGTCTATCGCCTGCCAATAAGTCGACTCTCGTTTCCTCTCATCTCAGCATGACCAGGACAGTAATACTCTGGACAAGACATGTAATACTCTGGACAATTAACAAAATCAACAACAATAGGTATACGTGTTACCAAAATGAGTCATAAAACAATATAACCACGAGACACAATGTCGGACGACGTTTCGACTAAGAAGTCTTCATCAGGACACAACCAAGCAACAAGCAATGAATATTGCAAATAAACAATCAGTGTAAGAGAAAAGCAAATGAAGATGGTACAAGAGATCAGATGAGAGAGAGAGAGAGAGAGAGAGAGAAAGGGAGAAAAAGAGGCAAATACAGCTAGAACATATGTGATGTGTGGCTTTCTTTTTCTCTAGCTTTCTCTTGCCGTATTTTCCTCTTTCTCTCCCTTTCGCTCTCTCCCCCTCTCTCTCTCTCTCTCATCTGATCTCTCGTACCGTTGTCATTTGCTCTTTTCTTGCACTATGATTGTTTATTTGAAATACTCATTGCCTGCTGCTTGTTTGTGTCCTGATGAAGACTTCTTAGTCGAAACGTCGCCCTTCACTGTGTCTCGTGGTTATATTGTTTTATGACTTATTTTGGTAACACTTATACCTATTTTTGTTCATTTTGATATTTGTCCTGTGTTATCACAGCCACCCATTTCCTGTTTAGGATCGTTACCCGACACTGGAACATTTATTTCTGGACAATTGAGTTGTTCAATAAGTCTCACCATTCTTTCCTCAGCATGTACTTTCTATCTTGCACCTCTTTTGCACTTATTTTACTAACACACTCTCAAAGAATGCTGCGCAAGATAGACTCATAAGTACATATTACACACAAGTACATATCACACATAAAGTACATATCACACAAAAAGTACATATCACACAAAAAGTACATATCACACATAAAGTACATATCACACAAAAAGTACATATCACACAAAAAGTACATATCACACATAAAGTACATATCACACATAAAGTACATATCACACATAAGTACATATCACACATAAAGTACATATCACACAAAAAGTACATATCACACATAAAGTACATATCACACATAAGTACATATCACACACAAGTACATATTACACACAAGTACATATCACACATAAGTACATATTACACACAAGTACATATCACACATAAGTACATATCACACATAAGTACATATCACACAAAAAGTACATATCACACATAAAGTACATATCACACATAAAGTACATATCACACATAAAGTACATATCACACATAAAGTACATGGCTTGGCAAAATACAGTCTGCAGAGAATAAGACGGACAGAAGAAAATGTGGAAATACAATATATAGGAATGGACAATATTGACTTTTGTCACCTCCCAATCTAGCAGTGAATCGTGAAATTGTGAGAACTTCGTAAATGCTGTCTATGATATTGGTTTGATGATGATGGTTATGATGATGATGATGATGACGATGACAACGACGATGACGATGACGATGATGGTGACTGTGATGATGGTGTCGATGTCCAAGATCCTGATTATGCTCAGCATTCAAGAAGTTGCTGCTATCGCCGCCAGCTAGAAAGAGTTTGCGATCAATTACAATCCATATAATGGGTGGAGACTGTTTAATCTTACACACGTAATCTAGACTCCTAAGCTTAATATTATCCAATGAAAATTCGACGGCGTTAATGTATGCTGCGCTCAATGGCAACAGGTAAAGGCTATAGAATAAGTTACGCGAGTCATACCGCGATAACACTCGTCGCCCTCTGTTTGAGGTGGACATACCTGGCCGAATCTTGTCAGATTACTTTCAACCACCAACTTTGACCATGGAAGGTTGATTATGTATTTTCAAAACAAATGGCCTAGAAGTGGGATCAACGTACCGACTGATGTCAACATTAAGTCCATACACTACCATACCAGAGGGACGGACTCAATCATGAGTGTTCAGTTTACTGATGACGGACAGTATCGGGAAGAGGATAGAGGATTGTTTGCTCATCTAAGTCGTGAGTACTACATTATAACTATCGTCATATTACATTATATATTACTTTATAACTGCCTCATCTAATTCGTGAGGACTACATTATACGAGTATATTGCTCGAATTTTGCACCTTCTCATCTAATCCGTACTTTATACCCATTCCATCTAATCCGTGAGTACTACATTATATACTACTTTATAACCATTCCATCTACTCCGTAAATAGTGATTGCAACATTTCTAGCGCCAGCCTGAAAATCACTCCGCAATAAAAGCTGCCCCCCCCCCCCCCCTAATCCCTTTTTTCCCAGAAGATCTGATTTTTTCAAAAAATAATTCCTTCCTTGGTTGAAAGAGCGTGTTTCAAACAAAAGAGGGAAATTCACCAGTAAACAAAAACAAGAAAGTACAACATTAAAATGTGTTAAATAACATTCTCAACACAGCTATAAACTCGACATCATATAACATTTTCAACACAGCTATAAACTAGATATTATATAACATTTTCAACACAGCTACAAACTCGACATTATATAACATCGACACACCTACAAATTCGACATTATATATATATATATATTATTGTTATTATAATTATTATTATCACTATTAGTACTACATTATACATGACTATAACTATCTCTTCTAAGACGCGAGAACTACATTACATTTTCAGTATCTCCCCGATTCCAACATTATATACTACTTTGCAATGTATACACGTAACACTGGGAGCCACGTAGCGCAGTGGTTAGCGCACTGGCTTCGCATATGAGTCGTCCTGTAGTCCCCAGCTGAGGCGGAAATGTTTTTCAGAACGACTCCCAGGTCGACCCAGGAAGTAAAAACTGCGAGGGAGAGGAGATCGCAACCGCCCTCATTTGCAGAGCCTCTGAAATATGAGATCGCTAACATCTCACACCCCTACGGCATTAATAAATGTTATAGGTTACTGTACTTACTTTTTTTATACGTAACATCGTAACATACAACTTTGCAACGTATCCACATAACATACTATTTAGCAAAGGTATACACGTAATATACTACTTTGCTACGTATACACGTAATATACTACTTTGCTACGTATATATGCTTCTATTTCTTCTTTCTCTTCTGAATTTCCGTGCAAAAAGTGTTCCGGATCACTTTTAGACAAAACTTCTTGTGTGCAAGTCTTTGAGGTGTCTGGAAAGCATAGTAATATGATTACCACGACGGTCTCATAACTCTGATGACACGGGTTCAAATCGCTGTAAAGACTCATTATTTCTTTTCGTAGGTAAAAGTATAAATATGAACATAACACGTCGTAGCGACTTATATATTAATAAGGCATTTATTCATCTAATTATGGTCCATGGTATGTGGCGTTGGTTATCATGTTTGTCCACATCGTTCTGTTTTGTGTACTGTTAATAATTTCTTGTAGTTGATGCAGAGTGGCATTAGTTACGCTGACCACCCAAAATCTTCTTTTCCATGTACTGTCAATAATTTCTTATACTCCATGTTGTGTTGCGTTGAGTATCACGTCTGTCCACAACGTTTTATTTCGTGTGTTATCAATCATTTTCTATATCGATGTTTCCCTTGCCACATTGTCACGCTGTCCAGCATCTTCTTTCTTGTCTTCCTCTACTCCTCTTTCTCTTCAATTTTCCTGTTGTTACAATAGTGTTCACTGCTCATAGAAAATGAAGAGTTCTCATGAGACAATCAAGAGTAAAACTATCAAATATGAATCCATGAATATCTGCGGATTGAAGAATAAAGCTGTAGATCTAATAGAAGAGATGGGAAAAATACCAGATCCTAGGACAGATGACACGTATTTTCAAGAACAAAAATGTAAACATAGACACTAAAGTTGCATTATACAAGACTATTATTATCCCATCACTGTGCTACCAACGCCGAACCTGGACAATGACAGCTCAAGACAAAATAAAAATAATGACAGCAAAAATGACATGTCTACGAGGAATACTCGGAGTGTCATTAAGAGATAGAATTAGAAATGATAAAATCAGACAGATAACCAAAACAATACCAGTATTGGAACATTTCAAAAGACAACAGATCAAGTGGTTTTCACACACTTCCAGACTAACCAACATGCCACAAATGGCAACGACACATAGACATAACAGCTATAAAGCCAGAGGCAGACCATGTAAAAGATGGATCACGGAAATCAAAGAAGCCACAGGAACAAGCTTACAAACAGCGCATAAGAAGGCCATCTCCAGAGAACTCTTCCACCCCTGACGCCGCAAGACAAACAAGGGACACAGCGTATAGACAGATAAATAGATAGATATATACAATAGTGTCCCGTCTTTCCTGTTCTCATGATGTATCCAAGAAATGTGGAATGTTTCCTTCTGATACGGGTAAGCAGCTTACTTTCAGAATTAACTTTCTTTCACGATATTTTCATTAAGCTTTTTTATCTGTCCATGGTGTTCTTAACATTCTTCTATAAAGCAAAATCTATACTGACTCAGAATTAGTTCTACATATCCTCTAAGAATTTTTTTTCTCAACTCAATTGACAAAAATATATTCTTCGCTCATTCTCAAACTCCCGCTGGATATCTCTTGAAGCAGGACACATTCTCAAACTCCCGCTGGATTTCTCTTGAAGCAGGACACATTCTCAAACTCCCGCTGGATTTCTCTTGAAGCAGGACCGAATAAATTCAGTTGAAAATTAAATACGCAAGGATGTTCATCTCACTACAGAACAACGATACATCATAATTGAACGCTTACATACTGGACAATTACTAAGTGTAGTGGTCAGACAATTTAATATGATTAGAATCACTATTAGTCGAATAACGATTAGTAAAAGGATTTAGAAAATCTGGCTCAGGGGCAGACCTCCTCGTAGTGACAGACCCAGAGTCACAACTCTTGCCGAGGACAGCTGCATACAGCTGCGTCACCTCAGGAATCGATTTGAATCTGCGTCCTCTACAGTCCAGTCGATGCCAGCGGCTCATCGAATTTCATATCAAGCGGTCAGGAACCAGCAGCACTATGCTGGTCTTTTGGCTAGAAGACCCTACAGAAGTCCTGTTCTTACTAACCGGCATCGCCAGAACCAACTGCAATGTGCGAACCAGCATCGTCAATGGACCGTTGGGAATGACTGGAGACGGTTTTGATTTAATGAGGAACCATTTTTTGTGCTCCAACGACACGATAGACGGAGAAGAGTTGACCGCAGATTCCGTGAACGATACGCACAGAACAATGTTGATGAGTCTTCTCCACGTGGTGATAGAGGTGTACTGATGTGGAGTGGTGTGATAAACTTCATGGGAAGAAGTAACTGGTGCAAATCGAAGGACGCCCGAACGCTGAAAGAGACGTCGCTTAAGTAGTTTGTCTGCACATCCTTCCAATTTCATCCGCTCGATTGTCGATTTTTCAATAGAATAACACTCAACCTCATATGGCATACCTCACCACCAAGTTCCTCGCTGACAACTCACCACCAAATTCCTCGCTGACAACTCACCACCAAGTTCCTCGCTGACAACTCACCACCAAGTTCCTCGCTGACAACTCACCACCAAGTTCCTCGCTGACAACTCACCACAAAGTTCCTCGCTGACAACTCACCACCAAGTTCCTCGCTGACAACTCACCACCAAGTTCCTCGCTGACAACTCACCACCAAGTTCCTCACTGACAACTCACCACCAAGTTCCTCGCTGATAACTCACCACCAAGTTCCTCGCTGACAACTCACCACCAAGTTCCTCGCTGACAACTCACCACCAAGTTCCTCGCTGACAACTCACCACCAAGTTCCTCGCTGATAACTCACCACCAAGTTCCTCGCTGACAACTCACCACCAAGTTCCTCGCTGACAACTCACCACCAAGTTCCTCGCTGACAACTCACCACCAAGTTCCTCGCTGACAACTCACCACCAAATTCCTCGCTGAAAACTCACCACCAAGTTCCTCGCTGACAACTCACCACCAAGTTCCTCGCTTACAACTCACCACCAAGTTCCTCGCTGATAACTCACCACAAAGTTCCTCGCTGACAACTCACCACCAAGTTCCTCGCTGACAACTCACCACCAAGTTCCTCGCTGACAACTCACCACCAAGTTCCTCGCTGACAACTCACCACCAAGTTCCTCGCTGACAACTCACCACCAAGTTCCTCGCTGACAACTCACCACCAGTTCCTCGCTGACAACTCACCACCAAGTTCCTCGCTGACAACTCACCACCAAGTTCCTCGCTGACAACTCACCACCAAGTTCCTCGCTGACAACTCACCACCAAGTTCCTCGCTGATAACTCACCACCAAGTTCCTCGCTGACAACTCACCACCAAGTTCTCGCTGACAACTCACCACAAGTTCCTCGCTGATAACTCACCACCAAGTTCCTCGCTGACAACTCACCACCAAGTTCCTCGCTGACAACTCACCACCAAGTTCCTCGCTGACAACTCACCACCAAGTTCCTCGCTGACAACTCACCACCATGTTCCTCGCTGACAACTCACCACCAAGTTCCTCGCTGACAACTCACCACCAAGTTCCTCGCTGACAACAAAGCCCAGGCCTGCCATATCATCAGACACGAATCCCATAGAACACTTATTGGATGAACTCGACAGACGACTCCGCTAACGAGACTTGGCTCCAGCCAATCTCTGACAGTTGTCTCTTGCACTGAGGGAAGAGTGGTCAGCTATCTACAACACCAGATCCAACGGTTAATAAGATCCAAGTCACGGAGATGTCATTCTCTGATAGTGGCCAGAGGAGAGCATACACCTTATTGGAAACGGAGACCTACAGTCACAAGAATAAAATTCCAAACACATTTAATGAACATTATTTCATTGTTAACGTCTGGAAAGTTCCTAATGCCAAGGTGAAACATTAATTACGTAAAATAAAATGTTGGCACACGTTTGAAATTTGATGTCCATTACCCTATAATAACTTTGCGTTTATTTTTCAACATTATATATGTATATATTTCACTTAGAATTATGTAGAAATAAATATATTGCAAACATTTGGAGATCCAAAAATAAACTCAGCATTTATACAAAGCTTCAGCTGTTTAAACCATTTGTTATTTCGGTTTAATATACGGGTATGAAAGCGGAAAATCAAACTGCATCTTTAGAAAACAAACTAATGCCTTCGAAAAAATATATCTGAGGAAAATCACAAACACAAACTGGAAAGACTTTAAATCAAACGAGACACTAAGAGAAGAGACAAAACAAGAATACATCACAGAAGTTAGAAAAAACGTTGGGCATAATCCGTCACGCACTCACTATGAATGAATGAAGACAGAATTCTACGTCAAGTCTTTATATGGTCACCGTTGTGGCAAAAGAAAAAGGGTAGGTCAAAAACAACACTGAAAATAATTATCGAAAAGAAATCACAACAGCTGGTATGAAAATTAACGATCTGGAACAATAGGCGATTGATCGACAATCATGGAGTTCAATGAGATCTGCCCTATGTGCCAAGCTTGGAGAGCTATGACATATGCTATATTTGCCAAGCTTGGCACAAGAGCAAAATGATGATGATGATGATGATGAAATATATTACACATTATATAGTTGTCCCCGCCAAAGACGGATGTGTCGGCCAGTGGCGCAAATAAAACGGCGACACAACGCATTTCCATTCTCTGGACTACATCCTGCTGAAATTCTAGTAGGACAATGGTCCTGCTACAAGGGAGATCCAGTGGGGAGTTTGAGAATGAACGCTGAAGAAGAAGAAGAAGAATATAGTTGTCCATACTTCGGGTCAATGCAAAAATATTTAATTCTCTATGAAACCACACAGAACCCATTTGTTTTTCAAATTCGGCTGAACACACAATGTGTATGCTGAAATCTGGACATGGCCTGCCAATCCCGATGTATGCTCGCCCCTACATGCGTACACAAACTCTGGTACTCATACACTGTGCAAGCATCCCCTGCATCTGTTCAGCTACAGGTATGTGCAGATATAGTATTAAGTCATTTATACATACGTGAGCCCATTAACTGTAGGCGTGAGAATTGTGTTATCTGTTATTGAAGCCATGACCCTCAACCATCAAGGATATAAAGCCTGTTGGCTAGTGGGAAAACAAGCATTCTAACATAACTCATTAGATTATTCCCTTTATTTCCATTGGCTGTCACACAAACTATAATTATCATAATAATAATAAATAATAAGACGTATAACCGTCAGGGTTACATGAGATCCACACATGGATCCAGACATTAGCACTCACATGCTCTCCAAAAATATCTAAAAGGTAATACTGCTGTAATACTGTTTAACAATATCAATAGTAATATTCTGTTTAAATCTGTGTTGGTGTTGTCGTTATTGTATGGATGTCCATGTTGTTTTGGGTAATAATTTGTTATATCTGTTATATTATTGTTATATTTGTTTTCAACAAAACCCGTTTCCATGACTACATTATTACACGTACTTCATTGTTATCTTGAACTTCGTATTGTTTACATGTTCATAGTGTCTCTAGTGCTGATAATATTGGTTTCACTGTTTTGTATATCCTTTGGGAGCCGCGTAGCGCAGTGGTTAGCGCACTGGCTTCGCATATGAGTGGTGCTGGGTTAATTCCTAGTTGAGGCGGAAATTTTTTTTTCAGATCGCAACGGCTCCCAGGTCGACCCAGACTTAAATGGGTACCGGATTAATCCGGGAAGTAAAGACTGTGAGGGAGAGGAGATGGCTACCGCCCTCATTTGCAAATCCTCTTAAATGTGAGATCGCTAACATTTCACACCCTTACGTCATTAATAAATGCTATGGGTTACTTTACTTTTTTTAAATAATTTAGTAAGAAAGTTTACAATTACGTAATTTCTCTCCTGCTACCGGATTTTTTATTTTTTTAATATGCATTATTGTTGGTGGCTGTTTTGAAAACGCGATATCATTTTTTTTAATTGCTAGAGATTTGTAAATAATATTTGTACATGTAAATTAAAATTAAAATTTGAACTCTGCATATTTTGGTGTTAGTTTTGTTTGTGTGTGTGTGTGGTACCAGACGTGCCGTTGTTCAAATGTTTGGATATACTTTTTCAAAACTTTTCTAATTCAAACAATTTAACTGTTGTATAAAACACTATTATTGACGTCAACATTTGGGGTTTTTTTTTGTATTTCCTCTAATCAACAATTGTCATATCTGACCCCCCTTCATCCTTATGTGCTGACGCAATTTATTAATAACGTGAGAACCATTGACTATATGATACTGTGTTAGAAGCCTACACACGGTACGAGCTGACGTGTTGACACATTTCGTGCTTCCCGGTAGCTGTCAAGAACACACAGATCGATGACATATTTCGGCTGATTGTAACCAACTATACTTGGATAAATAAAACGTTATCAGCTATACTATATGACATGCAACATGGAATGTGAGAACCTTAACAGATTTAGGCATATTAGATCAGAGGAGGAAAGAGAGAGACATTTCTGATTGGGTTGTCACTGTTGTACACACAAAAAAAGATGTCACCAACAGAACTTATTAACTACACAAGAGATAAAGTTGTGGATAAACATGATCGCCAACGCCACTCGGCATGGCATTTTATATATATATATATATATATATATATATATATATATATATATATATATATATATATATATATATATATATATATATATATATATATATATATATATATATATATATATATATATATATATATATATATATATATATAGTCTCCGTGGTATAGTGGTTACGCCATTTTCTTGTATTCAATTGCGTTTTCTGAGATCATTGGAGGCTAGAGCTTGAACCGACGGAGTTATGTGCTGTGAGTGGTACTTCGAAGACAAGCATTTCTCTTTATTGAGATGTGGGGTGGGGGGTAAACTTAGGGAGATCTTAGTACAATGATGGTGAGCCTACATCATTTTATTAAGCCCTTTAACTTTTGAACAATTATTACTTGTGAATTTTTAACCTTTAAAACAAATATTTGTTGTGAATTTCTAGCTTTCTTCTTCTTCTTCTTCTTCTGCGCTCTCCAACTCCTGCAGATTAGCAGGATGTAGTCCGGAGAAAAATATTTTATTTGTTTGATCCTTATTTTTTTAATAGTTCTTTTTTTTCTTACGAAATATTGTAGATCCTCTTTGTTTGTTTTCTTCTCTTTCCATGAAGTTCTTCTTATTCTTCCATATTTCCACATCTGAAAGGTATCAATTCTGTTTTCTAGTTGTTCATTGTCCATGTTTCTGAACCATACATTAATATAGAATAGATGTAGCATATTGTAATTTTAATTTTATAATCATTTTCTAGTGAATAGTTGGATTTGAAAATAAATATTTTTGTGATTGTAAATTTTCTTTTTAATTAAATATATCTATAGAAAATGTGGAGTTGTTAAGCTAATCAAATGTTGAGTTGTTAAGCTAATCAATTGTTGAGTTGTTGAGCTAATCAAATGTTGAGTTATTATGGCTAATCAAATGTTGAGTTGTTGAGCTAATCAAATGTTGAGTTATTATGGCTAATCAAATGTTGAGTTACTTTGGCTAATCAAATGTTGAGTTATTATGGCTAATCAAATGTTGAGTTACTTTGGCTAATCATATGTTGAGTTACTTTGGCTAATCAAATGTTGAGTTACTTTGGCTAATCAAATGTTGAGTTACTTTGGCTAATCAAATGTTGAGTTACTTTGGCTAATCAAATGTTGAGTTATTTTGGCTAATCAAATGTTGAGTACTTTGGCTAATCAAATGTTGAGTTACTTTGGCTAATCAAATGTTGAGTTACTTTGGCTAATCAAATGTTGAGTTACTTTGGCTAATCAAATGTTGAGTTATTTTGGCTAATCAAATGTTGAGTACTTTGGCTAATCAAATGTTGAGTTACTTTGGCTAATCAAATGTATATGTAAAAAATATTTAGTTGGATTTTTGTAAAGATATCTATAGTGAATAATCTGGCTCTGTAGCGGGGAGGTGCTGTGCGCGTCTGTGACGGCCAAAGTACTGAGTTCGAATCCCGCTGCTGGCAATTCTGTATCCGGACCGTTCAGAAAGAAACGGCAAACTATTGAATGTATTATATTGCCTAGACAGGTAATACAAACAAATAATTCCGGGTAGATGGCTACGTCCTGGTTGCTAATACAGCCATTCGTGGGATGACGCAATGCCATTGTGTGATATATCATAATCGTCTCCGGTATAAAAACCTGTGTACAGAAATGTAAACATAATCTTAAAGGCCGATTTTGATTATCTTTGTGAATTTCGTTCATCGGCTTTGGCTATTTTTGACACGCTACTCTATGTATATAAATAGTGACCAAACAAACACACGACAATATTCAAAAACATAACGAATGAAGTCCTAATTGATTCTGTACAGAGGTCTTCTAGTGCCGACAGTCTCGGATATATGTAAACAAGAAAACTTACAAATTACAATACACAGAACATTTTCAACGTTTCAACCAAAAGGTCTTTATCAAGATACGCACAAAACAAAAAAAGCCTGTGTCTTTTACGTAAAACCTGTGTTTTACGTAAATACAATTGTTGATACTTTTCACACAGTATTACCTTATATTGATTGTCGGATATATGCATATGTTTGTCAGCTGTTATTTTGTTCTATATAAGGTGTTCCATTTTTCTGGCCGCGAAGGAAGAATCATTTTTTTCTGACGTCATATAGCGCTATATATACATATATTACAAATTCTTAACCATTTTTTTTTTAGAAAACTACATTTGAGTGCAAACAAGGCAGAACAGGTGATTAACGTAAATGTATGATTGATGACGTCATCAATATCGGTGAAGCAGTGTAGACTTAGACATAAACCTTAACAGACAGTGAACTTGACAAGAGGATCGATATAATCCGGTTAAATCGATTAACGGAGGAGTTTCGATATTGGTGTGTTGTCACCCGTGTGCTACCGAAGCATGAAAATGTAAAATAATAGCAACGAATAAACCTGTTATCCAGGTCGTAAAATGCGACTAAGGTAGTTTAGGGTGGAGTTGACCGTCTCACACTTAGATCAAAATTGAAGCTATCAGCTTACATATCCTTCACCGACAGCTGAAAGTGATACATCTGTTATGTCGATGACAAGTGTGTACTACCATATGTTCAAAAAATCACTAACCACTAATATCCTGATGGCCAAATATTTAAGTTGCGTGGGTACTATACAAGAACCAGTGGACAGGTTTCTACGGAACAAAAAGCTAACATAATTAAACGGAACGAAATTCCGATAAAGACACATATATTCCGACACAGCCAACGTTCTACACGTTTAGCAATGAGAGCCCCCTATCACTCGATATGCGCGCTACACACTGAGTCGGGGTGATTGTCCAGTGTGTTGCATAGAAATCGCTATATCAGTATCTTTAGTAAAAAAATTTTAAATCTCCGAGAAACGGAAGCTCAGTTCAATAACATATGTAATTAAAAAGTCGGACTGTTGTCACGTGATTTGTCCACGGATTCTTGTATTGAACCGTTGCGTGTATCAGGCAGAGAAGGACCACATATGAAAGTCCAATTCTAAACCATGACATAACGCATTCCTCCAACGAGAATACAACCTGTTAGCAAGCAGGAGTGTGAGGACGATCGCAGAAGACAAATAACAGAGAAGCAGTACAAGAATTCTAAAAATATTTTAATGCAATTTAATTGTTAATTGTTGAATTGGCGACGCAGTTTCTTCTGCGTTTACTCGTAGAGAGTTGAGGAGAAAACATGATCACCTACGCCACTAGGCATAGCACGTGATTGATTACTTTTCATAAGCCACTCTATTCGTGAACTCTCTATTTATCTTACAGCACTCTAATATATGAACTGTCGCGGAATGAGTATCACCTCTACACCGTAAAGTGATAACATTCTGTCACAGAGAACAAAAGTGATAACATTCTGTCATAGAGAACAAAAGTGATAACATTCTGTCACAGAGAACACGTGATAACATTCTGTCATAGAGAACACGTGATAACATTCTGTCACAGAGAACAAAAGTGATAACATTCTGTCACAGAGAACAAAAGTGATAACATTCTGTCATAGAGAACAAAAGTGATAACATTCTGTCACAGAGAACAAAACTGATAACATTCTGTCATAGAGAACACGTGATAACATTCTGTCACAAAGAACAAGAGTGATAACAATCTGTCATAGAGAACAAAAGTGATAACATTCTGTCATAGAGAACAAAAGTGATAACATTCTGTCACAGAGAACAAAAGTGATAACATTCTGTCATAGAGAACAAAAGTGATAACATTCTGTCACAGAGAACAAATGTGATAACATTCTGTCATAGAGAACAAAAGTGATAACATTCTGTCACAGGGAAAAAACTGATAACATTCTGTCATAGAGAACACGTGATAACATTCTGTCACAAAGAACAAGAGTGATAACAATCTGTCATAGAGAACAAAAGTGATAACATTCTGTCATAGAGAACAAAAGTGATAACATTCTGTCACAGAGAACAAAAGTGATAACATTCTGTCACAGGGAAAAAACTGATAACATTCTGTCATAGAGAACACGTGATAACATTCTGTCACAAAGAACAAGAGTGATAACAATCTGTCATAGAGAACAAAAGTGATAACATTCTGTCATAGAGAACAAAAGTGATAACATTCTGTCACAGAGAACAAAAGTGATAACATTCTGTCACAGGGAAAAAACTGATAACATTCTGTCATAGAGAACACGTGAAAACATTCTCTCACAGAGAACAAGAGTGATAACAATCTGTCACAGAGAACAAATGTGATAACATTCTGTCACAGGGAACAAATGTGATAACATTCTGTCACAGGGAGCAAGAGTGATAACATTCTATCACAGAGAACAATTGTGATAACATTCTTTCACAGAGAACAAATGTGATAACAATCTGTCACAGAGAACAAATGTGATAACATTCTGTCACAGGGAACAAATGTGATAACATTCTGTCACAGGGAAAAAAACTGATAACATTCTGTCATAGAGAACAAATGTGATAACATTCTGTCATAGAGAACAAAAGTGATAACATTCTGTCACAGAGAACAAATGTGATAACATTCTGTCATAGAGAACAAAAGTAATAACATTCTGTCACAGGGAAAAAACTGATAACATTCTGTCATAGAGAACACGTGATAACATTCTGTCACAGAGAACAAGAGTGATAACAATCTGTCACAGAGAACAAATGTGATAACATTCTGTCACAGGGAACAAATGTGATAACATTCTGTCACAGGGAGCAAGAGTGATAACATTCTATCACAGAGAACAATTGTGATAACATTCTTTCACAGAGAACAAATGTGATAACATTCTGTCACAGGGAGCAAGAATGATAACATTCTGTCACAGGGAGAAAGAGTGATAACATTCTTTCACAGAGAAAAAAGGTGATAACATTCTGTCACAGGGAGAAAGAGTGATAACATTCTGTCACAGGGAGAAAGAGTGATAACATTCTGTCACAGGGAGAAAGAGTGATAACATTCTGTCACAGGGAGAAAGAGTGATAACATTCTGTCACAGGGAGAAAGAGTGATAACATTCTTTCACAGAGAAAAAAGGTGATAACATTCTGTCACAGGGAGCAAGAGTGATAACATTCTGTCACAGAGAACAATTCTGATAACATTCTTTCATAGAGAACAATTGTGATAACATTGATACTTCCTCTAGATTTGTATCCTTATCAGCATACACACACACACACACATTATTATATCGTCATCTGCACACAAACACACACTCTCACACATTACTATAACAATCGCACATATGTTGATATTACACAGACGACATCACAAGCTGTTTTCTTTCCTCTCATAACCCTATATTTATAGTAACAATTAATGAGTACGCACAAATCGATGATGTCATATCATGTATAATTGTTCTCAATCTATCCATACGTATGATTTTTGTGAAAGCTTGTTCACGCTTCAGTTCAACTTTAGATCATTTATCAATAATATTCATCTTGTTTCGATTGGGAAACGAATCTTCCTCTATTTCTTAGAAGTTTCCCAAAAACATGAAAATTAACGCAATGTATTTGAAAAGCGTATCAATTTTCATTCCAGGGATGTAGGCACGTCTTCATTGGTGTGGGAGGGGGAAGAAGGGTGATCACCAAATGTGCCATATCCTAAAAACCAATCGTCATTCAATCCTGCGGCGTCTTACAGCAAAAGCAGAGAATTTGTTGTGTGGTAGTTCACAACTAGACTGTGTTCTATGACTCTTATGTTCTGTACATCTGACTTCATCATCATCAAGTGCCATGCCGAATGGAGTTGGCGATCATATTTCTCCATGTACATCGATCTCTTATATATTTCACCATCTCTGTTGGTGTCGTAAATCGAAGCCATTTAGTCAAACTGTCCAATATCTTTTCTCTGGGTCTTCCCCTTGAACTTTTCCCTTCTATCTTTCCTGTTTTCACTATATTCTCAATGCCTCCACTTCTCATTATGTGCCCAATAAATGTTGACTGTCTTTTTCTTATATTATCAATAATGCATCTTTTCACGTCCATCTTTCTAAGACATTCTTCATTAGTAATCTTTGCTGTCCAAGGAATGCGTAACATTCTTCGAATAAACCACATTGCCGCTGCCTCCAATGATTTTTGTGATGTCTTATTTACTATCCATGCTTCACTTCCATAGAGTAGCACTGGTTCAATGTAGCATTCGAGGACACGTTTTCTAGTATCCATCGATATAGACGTATTGCATGGGATATTTTTCATTTATGGAATGCTGCTTTTGCTTGTCCTATTCTGCTTATAATTTCCGTCTTGCATTTACCATATGAAGTTATTAATGTTTATAAATATTTGAAACTATTCACCTGCTTTAAGTTGTCTTTTTTTCATTTAATAGTACTTTACTATTTGGAGCGGTACTATTTCCTGATATTATCATTGTCTCTGTCTTTTTTATGTTTAAGCTAAGACCTTTTTGTTCACTTTCTATCACCATCCTGTTTAACAGATCTTGGAGATGTTCTTGGCTTTCTGCTATCAACACACTATCATGTGCATATCGTAGATTATTGATATTGTGTCCTCCTATTTTAATGCCTGGCATATTCTTAATTGTTCTCAAGATATTCTCGCTGTAAAGATAAAATAAATCTGGTGACAATACATATCCAGATAACAGTACATCAGACTTCGGCATGGAATTAAATAAGGAGCAACATTTTCACCGCGGATCCTGGACCACATCGCCCTTCTGTAACCTGGTATCCAGGTGAAGCATACAGTTGTTTTGTCGGTTTGGTTCATGGCGGTAATGCTGTCAGTAGACTTGGAATCTGACCAATACTACCAATGATATAATGTTGATGTCATGTTTATGTTCTTACATACATGAACGTTGGCAAGGGCAACCTGTTATCTTACATAAATGAATGTTGGCAAGGGCAACCTGTTATCTTATATACATGTATGTTGCAAGGGCAACCTGTTATCTTACATACATTAACGTTGGCAAGGGCATCCTGTTACTCTACTATCGCGAAACGTATAACGGAAGAAATGCAGATGTTCACATGTAGTCCTACAGTCTTGCAGAATATATTCTAGACACATGTCGGACAGTCTTGTGGGATGTGTTCTGGACACATGTCCAACAGTCTTGTAGGATGTCTTCTGGACACATTGTCCGGCAAATGTGTTCAGGACACATGTCCGACAGTCTAGTAGAATGTCTTCTGGACACAACACCGGCAGTCTTGTAGAATGGTATCCAGACACACGTCAGACTGTTTTGTAAGTATAACTTGCAAAAAAATCCTTGCATACACGCGGCGTATATTAACATACACAAGCCGTGTTAACAAACATACACGAACATACACGAGCCGTGTTAACAAACATACACGAACATACACGAGCCGTGTTAACAAACATACACGAACATACACGAGCCGTGTTAACAAACATACACGAATATACACGAGCCGTGTTAACAAACATACACGAACATACACAAGCCGTGTTAACAAACATACACGAACATACACAAGCCGTGTTAACAAACATACACGAACATACACGAGCCGTGTTAACAAACATACACGAAAATACACGAGCCGTGTTAACAAACATACACGAACATACACGAGCCGTGTTAACAAACATACACGAACATACACAAGTCGTGTTAACAAACATACACGAACATACACGAGCCGTGTTAACAAACATACACGAACATACACAAGCCGTGTTAACAAACATACACGAACATACACGAGCCGTGTTAACAAACATACACGAACATACACGAGCCGTGTTAACAAACATACACGAACATACACAAGCCGTGTTAACAAACATACACGAACATACACGAGCCGTGTTAACAAACATACACGAACATACACGAGCCGTGTTAACAAACATACACGAACATACACAAGCCGTGTTAACAAACATACACGAACATACACGAGCGTGTTAACAAACATACACGAACATACACAAGCCGTGTTAACAAACATACACGAACATACACGAGCCGTGTTAACAAACATACACGAACATACACGAGCCGTGTTAACAAACATACACGAACATACACAAGCCGTGTTAACAAACATACACGAACATACACGAGCCGTGTTAACAAACATACACGAACATACACGAGCCGTGTTAACAAACATACACGAGCATACACAAGCCGTGTTAACAAACATACACGAATATGTCTACAAGTGTCCGTATATATAGATTTGCTAAATAAAACTATTTTCCAAGAGCAAACACGACATAAATGGTTGGGAAAAACGTCAGCCTGCGGAACAAATGTGTTCCAAGTATGTTGTAAATAAGCCCATGGTACTATTTTTGTTTAAAGTAAATTCGTTGTATGAATTACTGGTATTACTGGTATTACTCAGTGTTCGAGAAGTGTCGTCCCTGTACACAGTAATGAAGGGAATTGGCCACCCTACCTATTAGTTGTTACTGCTTAGTACAGGAAGAGTAATGTTAGTACAGGAAGAGTAATGTTAGTACAGGAAGAGTAATGTTATTACAGGAAGAGTAATGTTAGTACAGGAAGAGTAATGTTAGTACAGGAAGAGTAATGTTAGTACAGGAAGAGTAATCTTAGTACAGGAAGAGTAATGTTAGTACAGGAAGAGTAATGTTAGTACAGGAAGAGTAATGTTATTACAGGAAGAGTAATGTTAGTACAGGAAGAGTAATGTTAGTACAGGAAGAGTAATGTTAGTACAGGAAGAGTAATGTTAGTACAGGAAGAGTAATGTTAGTACAGGAAGAGTAATGTTAGTACAGGAAGAGTAATGTTATTACAGGAAGAGTAATGTTAGTACAGGAAGAGTAATGTTATTACAGGAAGAGTAATATTAGTACAGGAAGAGTAATGTTAGTACAGGAAGAGTAATGTTAGTACAGGAAGAGTAATGTTATTACAGGAAGAGTAATGTTAGTACAGGAAGAGTAATGTTAGTACAGGAAGAGTAATGTTAGTACAGGAAGAGTAATGTTAGTACAGAAAGAGTAATGTTAGTACAGGAAGAGTAATGTTATTACAGGAAGAGTAATGTTAGTACAGGAAGAGTAATGTTATTACAGGAAGAGTAATGTTAGTACAGGAAGAGTAATGTTAGTACAGGAAGAGTAATCTTAGTACAGGAGGAGTAATGTTAGTACAGGAAGAGTAATGTTAGTACAGGAAGAGTAATGTTAGTACAGGAAGAGTAATGTTAGTACAGGAAGAGTAATGTTAGTACAGGAAAAGTAATGTTAGTACAGGAAGAGTAATGTTAGTACAGGAAGAGTAATGTTAGTACAGGAAGAGTAATGTTAGTACAGAAAGAGTAATGTTAGTACAGGAAGAGTAATGTTATTACAGGAAGAGTAATGTTAGTACAGGAAGAGTAATGTTATTACAGGAAGAGTAATGTTAGTACAGGAAGAGTAATGTTAGTACAGGAAGAGTAATGTTAGTACAGGAAGAGTAATGTTAGTACAGGAAAAGTAATGTTAGTACAGGAAGAGTAATGTTAGTACAGGAAGAGTAATGTTAGTACAGGAAGAGTAATGTTAGTACAGGAAGAGTAATGTTAGTACAGGAAGAGTAATGTTAGTACAGGAAGAGTAATGTTAGTACAGGAAAAGTAATGTTAGTACAGGAGAGTAATGTTAGTAACAGGAAGAGTAATGTTAGTACAGGAAGAGTAATGTTAGTACAGGAAGAGTAATGTTAGTACAGGAAGAGTAATATTAGTACAGGAAGAGTAATGTTAGTACAGGAAAAGTAATGTTAGTACAGGAAGAGTAATGTTAGTACAGGAAGAGTAATGTTAGTACAGGAATAGTTATTATCAAAAGAGCAACTACAAAGACAAATAGATAGATTACATCAAACATGCCAAACCTTTAACATGAAGATAAACATAGAAAACACCGAAGTAATGAAGATTGAAAGAACAGAAAGAGACACCAATATATATATATAATATATATATATATATATATATTATATATATATAATATATATATATATATATATAATATATATATTATATATATATATATTGGAACAACAGACTTAAACAAGTGACAGAATTCACATATCTAGGAAGCAATATAACAACAATCGGCATGTGCAGTAAATAAATACACAAAAGATATAGTAAAGCATACCAAGCCCTAGGGCATATGACACCAATCTTTAGAAACTGGAAAGACCAGAAGGACCCACAACCAGCTGGGACACTGAGCTTATATTCCTAATAATTTATGTAAATGCTCCTCGTTCTGTGATGCCGGTTCCTAATCAAGAATCAAGTCTTCTTCTTCCTCTACTGCTTATACGTTGGTTCTCAAATTCCTGAAAATTAGCAGGATGTAGTCCAGAGAACTGAATAAGTTGTGTCATGATTTACAGTTGCTGAGATATCTTCGCATCTCGACCACACAAATCCGATTTCTCCATGGCTTCTGGGTCATTTGACCCTATATTGAATGAGGCTGCCAACTCCACCCATTACATCCTTAGTCGCCTCTTACAACATTCATGGAATGTAAACAGTGTTGCTATTCTTTGCTCCCCTTTCGGGCACCGGCACAGCTCGAGCACCTAGCCTCTTTAACTTGCATTCATTCCATTACAAATTTCCTCATGTTGTTGTCATGTCTATTGCTATAATAGTAACAATAGAACAGATATATGGCAATAACGACCCGTCAAGCTATTGTCACTGGCCCGCCGGTCTGATTTAAAATAACTGTATGCATAGACTCTGATAGTGACATGTGAGATGAAGTGTTTGAGGAAAGCTGCCGTGGTCACCAGGCTTGATAGATTGCGAAATGAATATATCAGAGAAAGAATAGATATAATATATTGTACAGATTACATAGAGAGATAACAGATCAAGTGGTTTGGCCACATTATGAGAATGCATCACGAAATGTTGCCCGTACAAGCATAAAACCAAATGAGATCAGGTTACAAAGCCAGAGGTAGACCACGGAAAAGATGGATAGAAAACATCAGGGACATCCTGTACAGACACGGTCAAAGCACAGCCCACACATCTGGCTTTAGAACGCAAGCTCGTGCTCCAATCACCCCTACGCTTAACGGCAAGAGTGGATCACAAACCACCTGGGGAAAGACAATAGACTCTGAAGCTTAAAACATATAAAACCACCAAAAAAATATCTGAACCACTAGAGTTACCAGAAAAAAGGGACAATAGTAACAGTCGGATCTAGTAAACAATAGAACAGATATATGGTAATAAACGACCCGCCAAGCCATTGTTACTGGTCCGCCGGACTGATTTATAATAACTGTATGCGTGTAATTAAAAACAATTGTTTACCTCTGTAAATAGAACTACAAATTATTAATCTGACTGAGAGGTTAGAGCGTTGGTCTCACACTAGTGAGGTCTATAGATCGATCCTCGGTAAGGGCTGGTTTTTTTTCTTGTAGGAGGGTAAATTAAAAAGCTCACTCTGTACATGACTGGCGACAGCAGGAGCATGCGTTTTTTTACCACACAGCTACAAAATACTTCCCTTCAACTTCCTAACTTTATCACACAGCTTCACAGCTACAAAATCCCTCCCTGCAACTCCCTTACTTTATCACACAGCTACAAAATCTCTCCCTGCAACTCCCTTACTTTATCACACAGCTACAAAATCCATTCCTTCAACTCCCTTACTTTATCACACAGCTACAAAATCCCTCCCTTCAACTCCCTAACTTTATCACACAGCTACAAAATCCCTCCTTCTACTCCCTAACTTTATCACACAGCTTCACAGCTACCAAATCTCTCCCTGCAACTCCCTTACTTTATCACACAGCTACAAAATCCCTCCCTTCAACTCCCTAACTTTATCACACAGCTACAAAATCTCTCCGTGCAACTCCCTTACTTTATCACACAGCTACAAAATCCCTTCCTTCAACTCCCTAACTTTATCACACAGGCTACAAAATCTCTCCCTGCAACTCCCTTACTTTATCACACAGCTACAAAATCTCTCCCTGCAACTCCCTTACTTTATCACACAGCTGCAAAATCCCTCCCTTCAACTCCCTAACTTTATCACACAGCTACAAAATCTCTCCGTGCAACTCCCTTACTTTATCACACAGCTACAAAATCTCTCCGTGCACTCCCTTACTTTATCACACAGCTACAAAATCCCTCCCTTCAACTCCCTAACTTTATCACACAGCTGCAAAATCCCTCCCTTCAACTCCCTAACTTTATCACACAGCTACAAAATCTCTCCGTGCAACTCCCTTACTTTATCACACAGCTACAAAATCTCTCCGTGCAACTCCCTTACTTTATCACACAGCTACAAAATCCCTCCCTTCAACTCCCTAACTTTATCACACAGCTACAAAATCCCTCTCTGCAACTTCCTAACGGGAGACATGTAGTATTTGACAGTTGACTGAGGTAAAACTGTATCAAAATATTGCTACGTAGAACACAGATAATGTAGCCTTACTGCACGACGGATAACACACTATCAATGTCGGATGCTGACGTGAAAAATACACACTTATACAATTAATAATACACGGGACATAAACGTTTCGACCAAAAGGCCTTGATACACTTGGAAATATTCAGTAATCCTATTTTTATCATGGAACACCTTAAATTGTGTAACAGAGGGTTAATGAATTGTGTAACAGAGGGTTAAAGATTCCATTTTGATGTCCAGAACGAACGAGTCTGACATGAAATGTTGGATAAGCAGAAATGAAGTCGGCTCGCGGTCAGAAGAATGTTAATCAACAATAGGGAATGGATTCTTCAGTTCTTGTAGATCACTCAAATGGAGATCGGATCGCTTGTGGAGATCGGATCACTCAAATGGAGATCAGACCACTTGTGAAGATCGGATCACTCAAATGGAGATCGGATCACTTGTGAAGATCGGATCACTCAAATGGAGATCGGATCGATTGTGGAGATCGAATCACTCAAATGGAGATCGGATCGATTGTGGAGATGTTCTGTGTGTAACGACGATGATGTGATTATGAGGTAACTAACAATAACACGGTCAAATCCCGTTATAACAACATGGTCCGAAACAACGAAATTTGTAATAACAGAAACTCACTATATACAGTACAAACTATATAGAATAAATATAATTGGTAATTTTGAAATGTGTTGTTATATAGGGAAATGTGTTATAAAATAATGCGATATAGCAATATTGCACTGTATATGACACATCAACGCCAGTGGTCAGATGTTTCTTGAAGAAAAAAAATCTTTAGAACCGTTGATTTGTACTCCTAATATGTAACTACCATGTCTCTATTCTCCTCAGCTGTAACTCTTGGTATTGTCTGCGCATGCGTGGCAGCTACTATTGTTGTAAGTGTTGTTGCTCTGATATGGTTCAAGGCACGAAGGAGGCGACAAAAGTTGCTGCATGATCTGACCTTTGTTGAAGGATCGGAAGAATCTAAAAGCACCAAATCAGCCCCTGCTTCAAGGTCAGTGTCTGTGGAGTTACTTTCTAAGGGCATGTTAATGTTCTTCTTCTGTGGTCGCTCTAAAACTCCTGCAGATTAGCGGGATATTGTCCAAACGAAAGGAATAAGTTAGATCATGGATTTAGTTTGGCTGCGATAACTGCGCATTAGGTATGACACATTCGACTACAGATCACAGATATTACTTGCAAGCTCTCTCAAACATTACTTGTCTAAGCTCTCTCAAACATTATTTATCTACGCTCTCTCTGACATTACTTGCCTAAGCTCTCTCAAACATTACTTGTCTAAGCTCTCTCAAACATTATTTATCTACGCTCTCTCTAACATTACTTGCCTAACCTCTCTCAAACATTACTTGCCTAAGCTCAATCAAACATTACTTGCCTAAGCTCTCTCAAACATTACTTGCCTAAGCTCTCTCAAACATTACTTGCCTAAGCTCTCTCAAACGTTACTTGCCTAAGCTCTCTCAAACATTACTTGCCTAAGCTCTCTCAAACATTATTTGCCTAAGCTCTCTCAAACATTATTTGTCTACGCTCTCTCTGACATTACTTGTCTAAGCTCTCTCTGACATTACTTGTCTAAGCTCTCTCAAACATTATCTGTCTACGCTCTCTCTGACATTACTTGTCTAAGCTCTCTCTGACATTACTTGTCTAAGCTCTCTCAAACATTATTTGTCTACGCTCTCTCTGACATTACTTGTCTAAGCTCTCTCTGACATTACTTGTCTAAGCTCTCTCAAACATTATTTGTCTACGCTCTCTCTGACATTACTTGTCTAAGCTCTCTCTGACATTACTTGTCTAAGCTCTCTCTGACATTACTTGTCTAAGCTCTCTCTGACATTACTTGTCTAAGCTCTCTCTGACATTACTTGTCTAAGCACTCTCAAACATTATTTGTATAAGCTCTCTCTCTCTCTCTCTGACATTACTTGCCTAAGCTCTCTCTGACATTACTTGTCTAAGCTCTCTCTGACATTACTTGTCTAAGCTCTCTCAAACATTATTTGGCTACGCTCTCTTGAAACACGATTTCATAGATATATGTTATCCTTCTGTGTTCCTATAGTTATTATGTTTTGCTGTCTGTGTTTGTCCAATCAGTTAACATGTCTTACTAATGTGTCTGTCCATTCATCTAACAAACCCAACTGCTCTCGTTTGCCCACTCAGTTTATTTTTCCTGCTGTCAGGTGTCTGTCAATTTAGCTGACATGCCATACTGTCAATGCATGTCAGCGCTTCTGACATGCAATATCGTCAGTCCCTGTCCACCATATTGTCAGTGACTGTCTATTTTGATGACATGTCCTGCTGCTCTTCCCTATGGACTCAGTGCACTCAGATGACATGTCCTGCTGCTCCTTCCTATGCACTCAGATGACATGTCCTGCTGCTCTTTCCTATGCACTCAGATGACATGTCCTGCTGCTCTTTCCTATGCACTCAGATGACATGTCCTGCTGCTCTTTCCTATGCACTCAGATAGCATGTCCTGCTGCTCTTTCCTATGCACTCAGATGACATGTCCTGCTGCTCTTTCCAATGCACTCAGATGACATGTCCTGCTGCTCCTTCCTATGCACTCAGATGACATGTCCTGCTGCCAATCCCTATCCAATCAGCTAACATGTCCTACTATGATTGCCTATCCAATCAGCTGACATGTCCTACTATCATTGTCTATCCAATCAGATGACATGTCCTACTATGATTGCCTATCCATTCAGATGACATGTCCTACTATCATTGTCTATCCAATCAGCTGACATGCCCTACTATCATTCCCTATCCAATCAGATGACATGTCCTACTGTTCCTGTCTGTCAATTTTTTTGGCATATCCTACTGCCAGTCCGTGGATATTGACTGTACATACCTTTTAGCTGAAATAATTTGAATCGCATACAGAAAAAGACCAAAGACTAAAGATGTCATGCAAATCGTAAAATTGATTCATGTTTACGTTTTAGTTAACAGGGATCCTATATGTCGACGGTCACGGTCAGTGCCTGTCCAATCAGCTGACGTATTGTATCATCGGTTTGTATTCATATTTCCAGCATGTTCTACAGAGATCTCAATCCTTCAAGAATGTGTGAGGAACTAGTGTCCACGTTCATTTTGGAATGCAAGGAACTGACAGAGATGAACATAGAAATGAACGATGACACTGCATTGGAAGAACCAACAGTCCTGGGACTGCATTGGAAGAACCAACAGTCCTGGGACTGCATTGGAAGAACCAACAGTCCTGGAACTGCACAGATTTAGGATACTCGTAGAACGAATATGGAAGGTGGAGAAAAATAACCGATTAGGTGCAAAGTCCGAATGTTGGGAAGGATAAGTACATAGTCGCTTCGTCTTCTGATGAAAGAAATTTAGTACCTATAGTCCTGAGCTGTGGGCGATGACATTAGTACCCTAATGTTTGACATGTCCTAGTGTCCACACTGCTTCGTCCAGTTATTCTGACCTGTGGGAGCTGATATTAGTAATTGAATGTGGACGTCTGTGACTGTGTCGTTAGAGACACAAGATAACGACCAAAAAGCATGCATGACGTGGTTAGCATTGAGAGTGGTGGCTAGCAACCGATTAGTACTAGAACGATTTCTCTTTTATGGCTGGCCCACTATACTATCGATATAATTACAAACGTTCAGTGAAAGTAGTAGAAATACTGAATGCGTTAGTTACTAACACCGATATTGGATGTGTCAAGTCATAGACACAAATAAAACGGCGATACAGCGCATGTCCGTTCTCCATATTACATCCTGCAGGAAATCTTATAGAATCATTATCCTGCTATACAAAATATTATAGGATCATTGTCCTGCTACAGGACATATCTTGTAGGATCATTGTCCTGCTACAGGACATATCTTATAGGACCATTGTCCTGCTACAGGACATCTTATATAACCATTGTCCTGCTATAAGACAGATCTGGTGGGAGCTTGAGAACGCAAAAAAGTACTTGAATGTTTCACATAACCTAGTGTCTGCGCTGTTTCGTCCAATGAACCTGTTCTATTGTATATATAAAAGATTGAGTTTTTGTCCGCAGTCTAACAGCTCAGGGAATACAAATCTAAATTACTTTGTTAAAACTTATCAGAACTGCCACCCCTAAACTCAACAAAAGGATGTCATGTCCTGAAGCATTAGCAGTCAGTACAGCCGCCAGAGGAATGATGGTTCGTTCCGTGACAACTGATCGGATCCCTGACTTCACCTTGCCACCAGAACGTGTTCAGCCTTGGAGTCCACACGACAAACGAGGGTCAGTAAGCGTCAACGGTCAACAAAGAACAACAGTTTGTGTGGCATAGCTCCAGATCTTTACCAGTAAGTACTTCAATTGTTATCGTAGTCAGTCACATATACCATAAGCCACATATACCATGACCCAATTATCTCCAAAGAATCACGCCCTGTACAAGTCTCTACAAACAAGCACATCCTGTACAATTAGCTCCAAACATACACGTCCGGATAACCCTCTCTAGACAGTCAGGTCCTCTAGAATTTCCCTGTACAAAGTAAGTTTGATCAGTGTAATTAGTATACTTTCACAACTATAATAGTACATGATCCTTACTAGGGCCGTCAATACGTGATAGCCGGTTTACCTTAACAAAATGTAATTATTCCTCTGTTTTAGTGTCAGATCTTCTTTTTCACGGAAACCTGGATGCCTTTTTATGAACAATCGCTACGGTGGGGGTGCTTTTGGCATTTTTCTTAGATAAGTTTATTGTACGAAAAGTCATGTTTCTAACTGCTAGGGAGAAGGGTTGAATCCCACACTCCCTCTTTTATCTACGTTTCTTATTTTTGGTGCTATCACTTTCTAATTTTGTTACTGCTGCATTCTCCACTTTGTGGAACATCCTCTGACAGTTTGGTGATTATTTTACTAGTACTTTATCAGCTACTTAACATCGTTAACGTTGTACGCTTTGTATTATCTCCCATCTTCGCTTTGCATTGTTTTCCATCTTTGCTTTGCATAAAAATTACAATGTTTTTATTAATTTTCATCTACCTCTCACCGTCTATCTCTGTAGGCCACTATGCCAACTTATGCTTCTTTTCCCTTTTTCGTTTTCACATGCTCTGGTGCTCCCGTGTTTTTTGTTGTTGTTTATACAATTTAAATTTAAATTTGATTTTTGTTTGTTTTCTTGATAAAGATCTAATGGGATCGAAACGTAGAATTATGTCCTTGTTTCTTTGTTATTTATTTATGTTTCATTTATAATATGTTACATTTAGCATTAATGAGAATAAACCTTTATTGGCCAGAGACATGAACATACAAAATGAAAATTGAAACAGCGAGATTCAGAAGAAGACCAAGAAAAAAGTGGATTTAAGAAGTAACCAACGTTCTTAGACGTCACAATATTACTGCACATCAAGTGACCAAACTTTAGATAATTATGACCGTCTGAAATGCATCTGACGGACAAGCTCTACAGATCTGTATCGGGGCCGGTCACCACAGTACAGTTCTTTGATGAAATCCAAATGAAACGTCTGTCTTTTGTTGGAGAACCAGGAAGAAGAAAATAACAACAAACGCTCGATACAAACGGATATTGACAGAAGCTCTATGATATGATCCAACACAACCGTTTCCAATATTTTCTCTTCCATGACCGACTTTCAGGATAAATTAGCATATTTAATCCCTCTGTCAGGAAACATGTCTACACAACGCTGTCCACCTTTCTTTACAGATTACTGTTACTCCACTTATTATGCCCCTATCGCCCGGATAACGAACGCAGATGACGAAGAATCGCATGCGAACAATTTTATATAATTATCTTTCTATGCCCCATCACTGTTCTACCACAATATACATCCAAATATTCCTAGTAAGTATATATATATATATATATATATATATATTATATATATAATATATATATATATATATATATATATATATTATAATATATAATATATATATATAGTATATATATATGAGTGAAGTAGCAAGCGAACTGACATTGAACAGGATCGACGTTTCGATCAAAACGTCTATCAAGATTGTCTCCCGCTCAATTAATTGTGAATCTTCTTGGACCTCAGCACAACGATATTGCAATCATTTGGGCTATGGTAAACTGTAAGAACCATTGGTCTAGCTCAGTGATTCCTAAACCATTTTTCCTCCGTGCCCCTCTTATGTGACACATTTCCTTTCATAGCTAAATAGGTGGTATACATTCTTTGCAAGTCACTGAGACTGGTTACGTTTCATACTTTGCCAATCACTGAGACTGGTTACGTTTCATACTTTGCAAGTCCCTGAGACTGGTTACGTTTCATACTTTGCAGGTCACTGAGACTGGTTACATTTCATACTTTGCAAGTCACTGAGACTGGTTACGTTTCATACTTTGCAAGTCACTGAGACTGGTTACGTTTCATACTTTGCAAGTCACTGAGACTGGTTACGTTTCATAGCTATACATCTTGTTGTTTATCGTTCAAATAGCAACCTTCCTAAGCCCTTCCCCTCACCACTATGACAGTTATGAGTACTGTTTCCGATAAGATGCGCTACTATGCGTTAGCGCACACATTTTTATCTATTGCAGCACAAAGTTTGGGCTTGGCACACACTACTTACATAAATGTGTATAACTGCATATAATTTTTTTAAAATTACAACTGGTGTAAATATAGCACGCTGAAGAAGACTCAGTATTTAGGTAAAAAACGTGTAGAAATTGTTTTAAAAGGGGAAGAAAAAAGGGAAGAAAAAGTCCAGAAAAAGTGGTTCTTGAAATTGATCAGCCGACTAAGATAACTTCGCCAACATGCACTCTTGTCTTAGAGGGAACGCTGGTTATGAGGCTCCATTTCAAAATTAATTTTTCTCCTTGGCTCTACACAAATTTCTAAGGGGTCTTATATCACACTTCGAGAACCGCTGTTCTAACTCTTGTTTCATTTTTCATTTACTGTGTATTCAGTCATCAGAGCTTCTCAGAAGATGACGAGACAAACCTTCCAGAAACTGCACATGGTCGTTTATGGTTCTCTGTGATATACGATGCTGCTGTTGAACAGCTGCTTGTGAATCTTGTCAAAGTCAAGGACTTACCAGGTAATTTGCAGACGTGAGATCAAACAAACGTTTGTATATTTAATTTAGAGAGTATTTTATGTGTGCCATTGTGTGTCTGCTGCGTCCAGTGACAAGTACATTCAAGTAGGAAGCATGAGGATAAATGAAAATAATTCTTACAACTGACGGGAATTGAACCAGGTCTGTTCTAGCAGCACCGAATCGCTTTTCGGCACAAGTAAACAGGTTTTCCGTACTGACCAACTTCCAAAAAAATGTGGTCTCGTCAAGACTTTCAGCCTGTGTACTCAAGTCACTGAGAACAGACCAGTCGACACAAGGACTATTACAACATCAACGAACGGGATGTACAAGTACAAGTATTACAGTAAAGTCCAGGGGCGTAGATGCGTTATGAATATGAAAGGGAGTTTAACATAAACAAATTTTTTTTTAATTTAATGACCATTCTCCCTTTTTCGTGTGTAATTTCCTTATTTTTGTGAGATGTGTGATGACACTTTATGTGTGATGACACTTTATGTGTGATGACACTTTATGTGTGGTGACCTTTACGTGAAAAAATTAACAGTCGTTGCGATATAGCTTTTACCCATGCTGTGACTAAATTCCTTGTACTAATAGTATAATTTTTTAGGGGGCAGAGAATTTAAAACCCCAACTCCTCTATCACCTTATCTGCGGTCTTGGCTGCATTGTTTTTGTTCATATTTGTGTTCAGTATTAACCCACTCGAAACCGTGAACTTCTGATTGAGAAGAAAACTATATTTTGATAGTGGCGATAGACCTCAACGGACTGGTTTGTAGTAAAATTACCGGTAGTACTCAATTTCTCGCCAGCCGGTTCCGATCCAAATTTTTATTATCTTTATTCAAGGCAGCAGAAATAGATGGGTTGGTGTGTGTGATTCATATTCTTCACCCATCACGCTACAAAAATTTAAAACAGTTTAGCTATTACCACGAAACACGTAAAAAAGGGGGGGGGGAACCAACCCTACCTATTTTAGCCCCCCCCCCCACACATACACACAAACCTAATCAACCACCAAAAAAACGAGAATGTAGAAAGTTTCTTTTAGACATCACCTTTTAATCACGGTGGTATCTACAAAAATGTCTTTCTTGATTCACTATAACAAACCACCCATTTATCTATAAAACAACATCTCATAAATCATGTTCTGTTAATAAGCACACAAAAAATACAAAATCATAAGTGAGTTTGTAGCTAGTCACACCTTCAGACCATCAGACATAAAATCTGACCCAACATCCGCCGGTTTGTTGCCGGAACGCAGGAGAAGAGCAACCAATAGCATCACTATTTACCTTCCATGCAATTTCTAAGAGGCGACTAAGGAGGTTATTGGGTAGAGATGGTTTGTCCCATCCCATATAAGGTCAATGTGACGTTGGATGTGTCAGATGAGAAGGTGTAGCCTTCGCTGCAAAGCTGTAAACCACAACAAAGACCATTCCATTTTCTGGACAACATCCTGCTAATCTGCAGAAGTTTGAGAACTAATGCAGAAATAGAAGAAGACCCTAAATTAGTACACTTTTTCTATAACTGAATAACTAGTGAATGACGATCCATTGATCGAAACGTTGGTGATTATCTCTACTTCTCTTATATCTCTTTATGTGCGTCCTTTTCTTTGCTAGGTTGCCCTACCTGTTCATTTAATGTCTAACTATTGTTGTTTACTGTTTGCTATTTGTGTTCTCAATTTGAACGCTAGAAACTGATACGCGTGTGAAAGTTGGAAGCTCACGCAGACACCGAAAGACGTATTCTTTCTTTTGACAACAAATGCTACAGACGTTAAGAATTAGGTATAAAAAACATAAGACAAATATATTGTCCGGCAGCAAAGAAACAAACTTGCAGGTTATCAAGAATCACTTTCGGTAAAAACCGAAAGTTCTTAAAAACCACTATTGGTAAGAACTACTTGTTGTTTCACAGTGGTTAAATGGAGTAAATATTTTTGGTTTGGACATGTAACGAGACCTCACTGGTTTTCAAAAATTATTTTGCAAGGAACAGTCGAGGAGGGGGAGGAGAGGGGGACAGAGAAATCATGGATTTATAACACCAAGGTATTGTCCGGACGTGATTGTTTTCTACACTCCTTCTAATGGCGGAGGATACAGTGGTTTGGACAGCTTTTGTGCTGATGTATCCGGTGTGGCACCCGTACGACCTTAACGGGTTATCTCTATATCTCTCTCTCTCTATGTGACGTGTCCTTTACAGAACGGTGTCCTCACTTCCACTCTGTAAGCTTCACGGTTCTGTGCAAGTTCTTCCAGTGTTATGTTCAGAAGGTCTTCGATGTCATGTGCCCATCATAGTCTTGGTCTGCCTCTTGTTCTCTTTCCTGGAACTTTCCCCTCCATGATTAATCTTTCCAACCCATTGTGTCTTTTGTATATGTCCGAAATATGTCCGTTTTATATGTCCGAAATATGTCAGTTTTATATGTCCGAAATATGTCAGTTTTATATGTCCGAAATATGTCAGTTTTATATGTCCGAAATATGTCAGTTTTATATGTCCGAAATATGTCAGTTTTATATGTCCGAAATATGTCAGTTTTATATGTCCGAAATATGTCAGTTTTATATGTCCGAAATATGTCAGTTTTATATGTCCGAAATATGTCAGTTTGCGGTTTTTTTTATATTTGTGAGGAGCCAGTCTTCTTTTATGTTCAGATTTTTGCGGACATGTGCGTTAGTTATTTTTTTCTGTCCATGATATTCTTAGGACCTTTCTTTAGAATTTCATTTCGAATGAAGATAATTTCTTTTCCTTGCCGATGTCATTGTCCATGTCTCACAGCCGTATGTTGCCACTGGAAAGATGTAGCTTCTTAGTAGTTATAACTTTGTTTTTCTGTTTGCTCCTTGCCATAGATTTTTCATTTGTGACCTTTTTGTGGTGCCATTGCTAATTTCTTTCTTATCTCTGCCGAACAATCTCCTGCGGTGTTGATGCTTAACCCTAGATATTCAAAGTTGTTTACATTTTCTAGTTCCTCTTTGTCAATGACTATTTTAGCTGTAATTTCATCTCTGTTTACATGCATTATTTTTGTCTTTTTTGTATTGATGAAAATATTTTGTGCCTCGTTGTGATGTTTTACTGACATAATCATTTGTTCCAAACTTGTGGCGCTCCTTGATATTAGCGTGGTTTCATCTGCATACCAATTTTCTGGGCTTTCTTGTCATCCGATATTAAGGGGTTGAAACTGTTCATAACGTGGATCTTCTCGCACTCTTCAAAATGAAGCCTACTCTGCATTGTCCCCTCTTCTATCTTCCTGAACAAATTACAGTTGTTCCCGTCGGTGTTGTGAAATGTCCTTGTACTTCCCATTTGTGCTCTGATATTCCCATGATATCTACTCCAATTCTTTCCATCTCTCCCTGTACCATTTGAAGTTTACCATGATACAGACTTCGCACATTCCATGTGCCTATTCGTAGACTGTTTCTCTTCTTGCTTTGTCAGTGTTTTCTTTCTTCTTCGTCTTCTTCTTCTGCGTTCTGAAACTCCTGCAGATTAGCAGGAAGTAGTCCGGAGAACGGAATGCGTTGTGTCATGGTTTACAGCATTGCTGCTATATCTGCGCCTTTCGGTCTGACGCATCCGACTTCAGTGTGGCTTTGGGTCACAAACCCTATATGGATGGGACAGCCAACTCCATCCCATAACCTCCTTAGTCGCCTTTTACCACATGCGTGGAAGGTAAACAGTGTTGCTATTCTTTGCTCCCCTTTCGGGCCCCGGCAACGCACGGGCGAGTGTTTTCTTTAATAACACATTCGGGCTTGTGTCCGTTATCACATTTACCAGTACTAACACTGGTTTCGTTCTTTTCCAAGTAATTTTGGATCTGCCCAACCTGGGGGACCCGCCACAAGACCCTTGAATCTTATTTGTGGTCATCATGAGTTTCTTGGCATGTGTACGTCTCAGTAGTTTACCATTGCTTTCTGAGCTGGTTCTGGTCGCTTATCATTTACCATTCTTGATACGCTCTCGGCCCAATTCGGGGCTTTTCCAACTTCCGCCTTCGAAGCCATTGCCAATAATACGACCCTCCTCCTTCTCCGTCAGTAGTTGTGTGTACTATCAGGAGGACACCCCCTTGCCGAATAGCTTCACGTAGTTTAACCCATAAGCCGAGGTCGTTGCCGGTGGGAGGGGCTGGAGCTGCTGAGCACATGCAGACTTGCGGAGCCATAAGTAAGCTGGACAAGAGTGGGGGAACAAAATAGGATCTTGGCCTTCCAAGGGAAGTGGCTGGCACTCACCGTGAGGTACTATCCATACACACTCCTGTCCTACCCCTACACACTCCTGTCCTCCCCCTACACACTCCTGTCCTACCAAAGGGTTATCGGTATTATTATTATTATATTTAGAAATGATGAATGTGATTTTCATGAACGACATTCATCGCAAATGAATTTGATTAAATAACTTGTGAATTAGTCGTCTGTGTTCTGAGCCGGAGATTATAGATATGGTTTCTTTTCATGTTCTAAACTCGTGTACTTGATTACTTGATTATCTGTTATTGTTGTTTCCTGATGAAGGTTTATGAGTGAAACTTCGCCGAATGTGCTTATTGTCTATATTATTTATTATATTCACGTTATATTTAATATTAACACATATTTATTATATGTTGTCTCCAATACATGTTCGATTAATATCTTCAATCGCAGAAACTCTCTAATACTGCTTGATATAACCAACATAGACTCCAGTCTTAGGTTGAAAAGATCGTGTCTCGGCAGGAGGCTTTAATCCCCAAAATAAGCAAGACACTCTCTAAGCTGGTCTATTCTATAGCAGATCCAGGCTTGTCTTGTTATTGGAGATAATGTTAAAATAACTAATCCCCAGGGCCTAGTACATATTGGAAAACCAGTGTACAATGAAGTTAATCCTTATCCTCTAAGTCTTTGTAATCTTTGGAGCTTGTTTACTATCAATGTATCTATGTACCTTCAGCGCCGAATACAGTGAATAGGACAGAAACCAAAACTCTCCACTTAGAGCGATGGGATGCTACCGTGTGTAATGTGTTGTTGAAACCTATAGTCATACCCTCTTTGATGGTTGGTCTGATGAATGGACCACATGGTACCCATTTTAATTCTTGTACTGGCGGTCTGTTTGTATTCATTCTATGTACCTGCTCGATGTAAGTCCGTTTTCGTCTTATTGTTGTAGACACAGACTTGGCAGCTGACATCTATATGTAAGAGAAAAATTTAAACGTGCGAATGAAATGTCTAAGGAAGTTTATTGGAGTAATAGACTTCACAAAATGTGCAGTGAGAACATCAGAGAGATATTAGGCATAAGATCATGTATCGAATCTATAGAGAAACAGCAGATACAATGTTGTGTACATCTTATGAGGATGAACGATCGACTTCCTATAGGAGTTTACAACAAGATGGAATCAGGATTCAGAGCCACGGACAGACCTAGGAAAAGATGGATAGACAACATCAAGACTATCCTGAATAAACATAACTACATCTCAACCAGAGCAACACGCCTGACTCTGGAACGCAGACTACATCTCCTTCATAAACCCGTACGGTCAACGACAAGTGTGGACACGAAGTCGCAATACGAAGAAACGTTGATATGGTTCTGACATGTTACCAGACATGTATCCGTGTCTAAAACAATTTATATGGAACGGTTGGGAGTTTAAAAAGCAGTGGGACCCATAAAAAGGCAAGGATTGAGAATATTAAGCAATGGGGATTCAAAGAAAGTCACGGGTTGACAATATCACGTAATTGAGGATAAGAGAAAGTCATGGATTGCGAAAATTAAGCAATTTTATAGACTTGCATCGTTCACTCGTCGGGCACGAGAAACAAAATGGAAATATATAAGTAATGTTGATGGTGGTTGACGTTGTTTGTCCTGTGACCACCTTTTGAGATAACATTTCCACCGTTAGTCTCCTGTGGAGGCGATTTCAACAAACTGATTCAGTGGCAGACCATCCGTGCAGCGGAAGATCCAGAGTCACAACTCCTGCCGAAGACAGCTTCATACGGCTATGTCACCTCAGAAATAAATTTGCATCTGCGACCTCCACAGTCCTGCGACCTCCACAATGCCAGCAGCTCGTCGAATTTCAGATCAAACGACCAGGAACCGGCTGCACTGCCATGATATTTGGGCTAGAACACACTACAGGGGTCCTGTTCTTATGGACCGGCATCGCCAGAACCAACTACAGTGGGCGAACCAACATTGTCAATGGACCGTTGGGAATGATTGGAGACGGGTGTGGTTAAAGTCTGAAAGTTTCTTCACGCCAAAGTTGAAGCAATAATTCCGTAAAATAAAAATATTGATACACGTTCCAATTAGTGTTGCGTTTCCTTTATTTGAACAATGTATAAACATATATGGCGTCATTCAATCTATCGACTGTGCCCACTTTGTCATTAATTTCTCCTGGTTACCTGAATTGTACTCACAAAATAAAAATGTTGATACACGTTCGAAATAATGTTGCGTTTCCTTTCTTTGAACAATGTATATACATATTATCAAAGTGTGTGGAGAATTTTTGTCCTCAAAATTCATATTTTCAGTTTATAGCTGCAACATATTTCATATTTTCAGTTTATAGCTGCAACATATTTCATATTTTCAGTTTATAGCTACAACATATTTCATATTTTCAGTTTATAGCTGCTACATATTTCATATTTTCAGTTTATAGCTGCAACATATTTCATATTTTCAGTTTATAGCTGCAACATATTTCATATTTTCAGTTTATAGCTACAACATATTTAAAGTTCATTATCGTCTTTAAAAAAATGATGAAAATTTATGTTGATTATTGAATAGGGCGTGGCAGCAACCAACAACCTCGTGATCCCTTTGTGAAGATCTTCCTTTTACCAGACGAGAGGTCATGTCGGATGTCAAAGGTCAAGAAGAAAACCTTGAGCCCAGTATTTAATGAGGCTCACACATTTCAGGTAGGAAACACTGAAGTCGGATATCCCAGGTTGAAATGTACTATTTTTGTTCCTATCGCTCTCAAACTCCCATCGGATCTGTCTTGTATCAGGATGTTCGCACTAGATTTTTCAAGAGAATGTAGTCCAGAGAATGGTAATGTGTTGTGTAGCATTTGTATGTGCGCCATTGACCCGACACACCCAACTTCGGCGGCGAAATGTACACATTTTGCAGCCAATCTGTAACAGAACACAGATCATTCTCTATGCTGGTTGTTCTGCGAAGAGTCTCTTTGTCTTCCTGTTCTTCTTTTGCCAACTGATATCCATTTTAATACGCATAGTGGCAGTCTGTTTTCATTCATTTCAAGAATTCAAGCACAAGTCTCTTATAAGTCCATGGTTTTATTCTCATTGTTGTAGAAAACATATTTCTACGCCTGACACTTGAAGTTACAGGTTTGATCACCTAGCGGTGTTTTGGGGCTTGACTGAACCTGACATAGTTATTGCCCACCCATGTTGTTTGATGTCTTCTCTTACTTGCTTGTTTGACTTTAATTCTTCCCAACCAATATTTAAGATTTTTTCGGAATTTTTTTTACAAATTTTAATTTATTCTTCATTGCTCTTGTTATTTTCCAACTTTTGCAATTGTATGTTAATACAAATATTATGTTGGAATTGAACCGTTGTTGTTTGGTATATTTACTTCTTATTTTGAATGTCCAAATGTTTGTTTGGTGTATTAATGCACTTCATGTCTACCCAATTCTGGTAGATATCTCTTTCATTGTTATCTCCATCGTGTGTCATTTTGCTGTCAAAGTAGGAAAAGTTATTACAAGCCAGACATTACATGCATCAAAAACTGAGTGTCAGATGGTAAATAACAAAAGAATAAGATACACATTTCGTAAAACAAACAACAAATAGGGAATGATTATCAATCTCAATAACTGTGGATCTTAATAACAGTACTGAGTATTATCTGACAGAAGAATGTACTGAGTATTATCTGACAGAAGAATGTACTGAGTATTATCTGACAGAAGAATGTACTGAGTATTATCTGACAGAAGAATGTACTGAGTATTATCTGACAGAAGAATGTACTGAGTATTATCTGACAGAAGAATGTACTGAGTATTATCTGACAGAAGAATGTACTGAGTATTATCTGACAGAAGAATGTACTGAGTATTATCTGACAGAAGAATGTACTGAGTATTATCTGACAGAAGAATGTACTGAGTATTATCTGACAGAAGAATGTACTGAGTATTATCTGACAGAAGAATGTACTGAGTATTATCTGACAGAAGAATGTACTGAGTATTATCTGACAGAAGAATGTACTGAGTATTATCTGACAGAAGAATGTACTGAGTATTATCTGACAGAAGAATGTACTGAGTATTATCTGACAGAAGAATGTACTGGGTATTATCTACAGAAGAATGTACTGAGTATTATCTGACAGAAGAATGTACTGAGTATTATCTGACAGAAGAATGTACTGAGTATTATCTGACAGAAGAATGTTGTTGTATACATGTAAAGATACTAAAGGCAGTGGACCAGTATCCGCAACTCGGACACATAATCACAAATGACGGCAGATGTGAAACAATTTAAAAGGAGAAAATGAATGGCAAAAAGTACTTTCATTGAAATGAGGAAAATATTAACATCTAAACAAATTACAAACAAGTTAAAAATGAGAATTATAAAATGCTACATCTATTCTGCATTAATGTATGGCTCAGAAACATGGACAATAAACAATCAATTCGAAGACAGAATTTGTGCCTTTGAAATGTGGGTATATAGAAGAATAAGGTGAACATCATGGAAGGAGAAGAAAACCAACAATGAGGTTGTAACAATACTTCGTATGAAGAAAGAACTATTAAAGGAGAAAACAAATATTTGAACATATTAAAAGATAAGACATCCTGTTGAATGAGAGTAAAGTCGAAGTCAGAGGGAAACAGAATTACAAGAGGGAGAGTAACATCTCAAAATTGACATATTATAATCTAGTAATGTGTACCACTAAAGCAAATGACAAGGGATGTTGGAGGTTCGATACAGCCAACCGTCATTGCGGAAACGGCACTTGATGATGATGACAAGTATTATTATTATATAATATGATTATTATTATTATTATTATGATAAGTATTATATTATTATAAGTACAGCAGTATTATACCTCTCGAACTAAAGGCACCGGTTTCTGTCATATGCACCGCACAGAGCACTGACGGGGCATACATTTTGTCATATTATACAGCGTAGAATGGGACAGAAATTCTGCCATATGCACCGAATACAGCGCTGAAGGGACAGAAATTCTGCCATATGCACCGTAAACAGCGCTGAAAAATACAGCGTATACAACGTTGTTGATGTTTTTTTTTCAGAAAATGGGAAACTAGACAGAGAAATAGAATCAGAAAGCAAACGCAGTGACATATCAATATAGACATAACAACACAGATAATATCTACAATTTTCATACAAACACTTTGTTACCAGTGTCAAACATGGTCTTTAACAACCTTGCAGCAGAGAAAAATCATCACATATCAGATGAAGTGTTTAAGAAAAGCAGCTATGGTCACCAAACTGGACAGAGTAAGAAACAAGGATATCAGAAAAAGTAGGAATAATGCCTTGTATCGAATATATAGAGCGTCAGCAGATAAAGTGGTTTGGTCATCTTATGAGAATGGACCCAAGCCAAATATCACTGTGAGCTTATAACAAACGATCAGCCGGATACAGAGCAAATGGAAGACGAGAAAGAGATGGATCGATAACATCACGATCACCTTCCACAAACACGGACTCGGTACGACTCAGGCATGACATCTGGCCTTGAACATAAACTGACAGCTCCCACCCCTATGCTTAACGGCAAGTGTGGATGCTATCAACCAGCTTCCACCTGGGAATAGGCAACAGACAGCGCTGAAGGGACAGAAATTCTACCACAGCAAGGTATACAGCGCTGAAGGAACTGAAATAGTTCCCTTTTCCCTTAGCTTTTCTATCTATAAAACATTGTTCAGATAATTGATTTTGTCCACGTTATAAATGTTTGCTTAGGTCACAGCCGACGACGTGAAGAAACGCATCTTGCGCTTTTCTGTATATGATGTCGATAAACGTCGAGTACGTCATTCCCTGGGTCATGTGATGATACACCTGAAAAATCTAGATCTTACTAAAGGAGATGCTATCTGGAGTGACCTGGAACCAATGGTTCCGGTACGTAACATTTGTATTTATTTCAAACTTGTTGTAGAAGCAGGAACTTTGCGCAATGTAATAATAATAATAATAATAATAATAATAATAATAATAATAATAATAACTATAATAATAATAATAATAATAACTATAATAATAATAATAATAATAATAATAATAATAATAATAATAATAATAATAATAATAATAATAACTATAATAATAATAATAATAATAATAATAATAATAACATTAATCATAGTAATAATAATATATATAATAACAATAACAATAATAACAATAATAATATTAATCATAGCAATAATACAAATAATAACAATAATAACAATATGTATAATAACACTAATCATAATAATAAGAAGAAGAAGGAGAACTATAACAACAATAACAATAATAACAATAGCAATTCTTCTTCTTCTGCGTTCGTTTTCAAACTCCTGCAGATTAGCAGGATGTAGTCCGGAGAACGGAATGCGTTGTGTCATGGTTTACAGCATTGCTGCGATATCTGCGCCTTTAGGCCTAACATATCCAACTTCAGCATGGCTTTGGGTCACTGGACCTATATAGGATGGGACAGCCAAGTCCATCCCATAACCTCCTTAGTCGCCTTTTACGACATGCGTGGAAGGTAAACAGTGTTGCTATTCTTTTATCCCCTTTCGGGCTCCGGCAACACACGGGCGACAATAGCAATAATAACTATAATAATAATAATAATAGGAGTGGCACATATACTAAAAAGGTTACACTAAACGTCTGATTCATGTACACAAAATATTACACTGATATTCATGCTTTGATTGAGACGTGATTTTTGAAAGAAAAATGAAGAAAATTCCATGGACAACCAAGAAAACTAATATAGAAGTTCTCGGGAATGCTGGAGTTAAAAGTCAATTTATAATTTAAAAAATTAGAAAGAAACAGTCAAAATTGTTAAGGTATGTGATGAGAAAAGAACCAAAGAAGCTATACTCAGTATCAGAATATTGATGGATAAATAATTAGAAGTTCAAAAAAAAAGGATCTTATATTTGCTACATAGACTACAGCAAGGCCATCGCCATAGTCCAACATAAAAAAATTGATCGAATGTCTTCAAGAAATAGGCATAGATGGAAAATACATCAGACTGATTCGAAATATATATTGGAAACAGACTGTATCAATAAGATGTGAAAACAGCTACTCACCATACATAGAAATAAGAAGAGGGGTAAGACAACGATGTATTTTTTCACAGAGCCTATTTAATATTTACACAGAAAATATTTTTTAACATAGAAAGTATGCCAGGACTTAAGATCAGTGGGAAAATAATAAACAACATGAGATATGCAGATAACACTGTTCTTGTAGCAGAAAGTGAACATGAACTACAAAGATTAATAGATTGTCGATAAATCAAGTAAAGAACGTGGGCATAAACAACCAAAACACAAAAACCATGATAATCAACAAAGTCACAAAAGAACAGATGCTAAACATAAAAATAAATTAAGAGAAACTACAACAAGTAGAACAGTAGCAATATCTTGGACACATAGTCACAAATGACGACAGATGTGAAACAGAAGTTAAAATGAGAATAGGAATGGCTAAAAGTACTTTCAATGACATGAAAATAGTAACATCTAAACAAATTACAAACAAGCTAAATTGAAAATTATAAAAGGCTACATCTATTATATATTAATGTATGGCTCAGAAACATGGACATTGCACAAACTATTAATAGAAGACAGAATTGATGCCTTTGAGATGTGGATATATAGAAGAATAGGGAGAACATCATGGAAAGAGAAGAAAACAAAGAGGCTATACAACACTTAGTATGAAGAAAGAATTATTAAAGGAAATAAAGATCAAACCAATACAATATTTTAGACATATTAAAAGATATGTTGAAGAGATTATTTGAGGGTTACGTCGAAAGGGAAGCAGAGATAGAAATGAAAGAGTGACATCACGAGATGGACAGGTTACAGTCTAGCAGAGTGCATCACCAAGACAAGAGACGGGATGTTGGAAGTATGTTGCAGCCAACCTTCGTACGGAGACGGCACTTGATGATGATGATATGAAAAGCAAATCTTGAACTTTTAGTGTTCACCGGAAAGATCACGGGGAGAAGAGACAGAGGAAGACAAAGCGAGAAATTTCTAGATGGATTGTCACTGTGACACAAAAATGTCATCAACTAAACGTATTTACAACACAAGAGACAGACAGTTGTGGAGAAACATCATCGCCTACGATACTCTTCATGGCACTTCATTGATTGATTGCTGGACTGCTTTGATTTATTGAATTTATTGATTTATTTATTGATTGATTTATTGATTACTTTTATTGATTGATCTTCCAGTTGATTGATTTATTGCTTGATTGATTGATGTTAATAATTGATTAATGGATGCTATTGATCGACTAATTTGATTGATTGATCTTTCTATTGATTGATTGATTGATGTTAATGAGTGATTAATGGATGTTATTTATCGATTAATTTGATTGATTGGTTAGTTGGTTGGTTGGTTGGTTGATTGGTTGGTTGGTTAGTTGGGTGGTTGGTTGATTGGTTGGTTGATTGGTTGATTGTGTGGGTGGTAAGTTGATTGATAGAATGATTGACTGATTGATTATTTGATTATTTGATTGATTGATTGATTGTGGTTGGTTGATTGGTTGGTTGAATGGTTATTTGTGTGGGTGGTGAGTTGATTGAGTGATTTATTGATTGGTTGATTGATTGATTGATCAATTGGTTGTGTGTGGCTGGTTGATTGCTTGATTGGTTGGTTGTGTGGGTGGTTTGTTGGTTGGGTGGTTGGTTGGTTGGTTGGTTGTGTGGGTTGTAAGTTGATTGATTGAATGATGGATGGATTGATTGATTGATTGATTGATTGATTGATTGATTGATTAGTTGGTTGGTTTGTTTATTGATTGATTGATGTTAATAATTTATTAATGGATGTTATTGACCGACTAATTTGATTGATTGATCTTTCTATTGATTGATTGGTTGGTTGGTTGTGTGTGTGTGTGGTTGGTTGGTTGGTTGTGTGTGTGTGGTTGGTTGGTTGGTTGGTTTTGTGTGTGTGGTTGGTTGGTTGTGTGTGTGTGGTTGGTTGATTGGTTGGTTGGTTGGTTGTGTGGGTAGTTGGTTGAGTGGTTGATTGGTTGGTTGTATTGATTGGTTGGGTAGATTGGTCGGTTGATTAGTTGTTTGTGTGGGCGGTGAGTTGATTGATTGATTGATTGATTGATTGATTGATTGATTGATTGATTGTATTTATATAGGCTGCTACTTCCCTGGGAGATGTACAGTTTAGTTTGATTTATGTCCCTTCATGTGAGAAAGTCAAGGTCGCAGTCCACAGAGCAAAGAATCTAAACTACTTGGAGGATTATCCTGATATGGGTAAGCTCCCTTGAAATCATCCATTTTGACCAGAGCCTACTTAAATACTTTAAACCTACGTACTGTCATTCATTTTAGCTGATCCGTCATATCCGAACTTTTCATTGGCTATACTTTGTGTAACCTACCAATGAATAACACGGATCAATCAAAGGTCAACCATCAGTATGTCTTAATATCTGACAAAGACTGGTTCAACATACAGGGCCCAAATATATTGTCGTATTTTAGTTATAATGATATCTTTTTATTGACTATTGATTCTTCGTGTTATAGTCTTGTTATCTCTATTCCATCCCGTGTGGAGTTGGTTTACATGATTGTCCACAGCCTTCTATTTCGTATGCTGTCAATCATTTCTGAAGATTGACAGAATATTCATTATTTATTTCTATTTCGTTTTAGATCCTTGTAGAATATAGGGTGTTGCAACTGTCGTTCTCCACGTCCTGTGCTGTCATCTCCTTCTGTACCCATGAGGTCCCAATTGATTCATTTATTCCTCACTGTTCTTCTCCAGCTACTCCTTGTTCTCCCTATTTTCTTCTTTCCCTGTGTATTCCAATCCACAGTCTGTTTGATTATAAAAGATACTAGAAACGAGACAAAGCAACATACTGATGTTTCATTTACACATATTGGTAACTCTTGTACCTTGCTTCGTTCATGTTTACATTTACCTTGTGCTACCACATTCCTCGCCATTTTCAACATCGATTTGTTTCCAGGTAACGGAGTTTTATTTCCTGTGTCTGGTTATGTTGGTCTCCCTCTGAGGGTATGTTCTATCCATATTCATTTTCTACATGTTATCTCTACCTCCACCAGACACAACTGTTCCACAACTCCACATTTGATATCGACTATGACCATCTCTACCTCCACCAGGCACTCGTCTGTTCCACAACTCCACATTTGATATCAACTCTGACCATCTCTACCTGCACCAGGCACTCATCTGTTCAACAACTCCACATTTGATATCAACTCTGACCATCTAAAGCATAACAAGCGACGGAGGCAGCTCGTGATAAAGCTCTGTTGTATTGATGTAATTTTGAATGTACATCACCACCGTGTTTTGGCTGCGCCAGAGAGGGAAGCAAATAATAGCATGCTTCCAACACTGTTTACCATCCATGCATGTCTTTAGAGGCGACTAAGGAGGTCATGGGGTGTAGTTGGCTGCCACATCACCTATAGGGAAAAGTGACAAAAATCCATGCTGAAGACAAATGAGTCCGGCCGAAAGGAGCATATATCGCATCAATGCTGTAAACCCTGACACAACTAATTCCGTTCTCCGGACTACATTCTGCTAAGCTGCAGGAGTTTGAGAATGAAAGAAGAAGAGCAATGTACATTAGAGCTTGTATAGAATGTAGAGAAAGCATTTTATCAATGTATTTTATAGCTAATGCTCTTAATAGTGCAAATGTTCCGTCATTTGTTCTGCCTAGCACATGTGTTCCGTCTAGAGTTAATGTTCTGTCTAGAATTGTTCCGTCTAGAGTTAATGTTCTGTCTAGAATTGTTCCGTCTAGAGTTAATGTTCTGTCTAGAATTGTTCCGTCTAGAGTAAATGTTCTGTCTAGAATTGTTCCGTCTAGAGTAAATGTTCTGTCTAGAATTGTTCCGTCTAGAGTAAATGTTCTGTCTAGAATTGTTCCGTCTAGAGTAAATGTTCTGTCTAGAATTGTTCCGTCTAGAATAAATGTTCTGTCTAGAATCGTTCCGTCTAGAGTAAATGTTCTGTCTAGAATTGTTCCGTCTAGAGTAAATGTTCTGTCTAGAATTGTTCCGTCTAGAATAAATGTTCTGTCTAGAATCGTTCCGTCTAGAGTAAATGTTCTGTCTAGAATTGTTCCGTCTAGAATAAATGTTCTGTCTAGAATTGTTCCGTCTAGAGCAGTCTTTCCCAACCTTTCTTTTACCATGCCCCACCTAAGTCTGTCTAAAATTATGATACTTGCGTAGAACACAGTTTTTTGAAAGTTTCACTTGAACACGACGAACTATCACTAAGACTATGGGGTTATGACGTGTAAACAAGAAAACATACAAATTACAATACACAAGACATTTTCAACGTTTCGAACCGTTAAGTCTTTCTCAGGAATATATAAAACAAACAGTGACAAACAATGAAAACAATGTTACCAGCACAGAGGCACTAAATACACAATTGACATTTAAACAATACAATGTTCAAGGTGACAATGATGTATGTTGAAATATGTAGTCATGGAAATGGGTATTGTTGAAAATTGGACGAGATATGACAACAGATATAACAAATTATTACCCAATACAACATGGATAGCAATACAAAAAGAACTTCACAACACAGATTTAAACAAATGAATGTTCGGCGTTACGTACAAAAGGCTTGAAGCTACCAAACTCAAAAATAAATTGATTTTCAAGAACGTACCTAGATATGTCAACCGTGGTGCAGGATCTGAGGGCAGTGACCTGGATATCGAGGACATCATGATGACCAGCACCAGTGAAATGAATGGCGACAGGGCTAGATTCTCTGTGTCTCGTGAAGATGCCTACAGAAGCGGTCACTCAATGGTAAGCGAGTTTCACCTATATACTTCTTGTCAACAACGGTTACATGTGATAACGTAAATAAAATTACGGGACTCACGTGTAAAGGTATCATTGATAGTGAAAGTGGTCTTAGGAAATGAAACAGAGCGGATCTGAACTACATAGGGACAGGTGTAGCAATGATCGTATTTGCAACTAATTTTGCCAAAGTGAGTAAGAACATAAGACATAAGGTGACTGTAAACCAAGATGTCATTAAGATTTGTGTCACGCCTATATGCAACTAAAGAAAAATCCTGGAAAGCGGCACGAGTTTCAGAATAAGACTGAAGAAAGGAATAATGCTTCAACAGGATTCGACGGACAGTAGAGTTGTGGGGAGGAAAAGTAATGACAAGTTTAACTCTATCAGAGGAGGATGAAGTACGATGCTTATTAGTCAAGATATCAAGTCGGTGCTGGATTTACCTATAAGCTAAAAAAAGCTATAGATTAGGGCCCCCACTGTCTTGAGGGCCCCAATTTTTTTTCACTATCTATATACTTCTTAATTGTTAAAGGGCCCCAAATCTCAAATAGCCTAGGGCCTTATCAAGTCTACATCCGGCGCTGTATCAAGTCGAAATAACTTAAGACACGAAGCCATGCAGATGAAAGGACACTGTCAGGGAACGAACGTCTCTGAAAGAAATCAATCATCTCAGAAGATTTATCAAGAATGTCGTAATCATCACTACTTAAGCGACGGAGGCGAAGAAGCTGGGAGAATGGCAGAGAGTTGCGACAAGCAGGTGAATGAGATGAAGTGTAGAGCAGAAAACCATGTTTGTATTAAACAGATGTACTGAGGTAAGGTGGATGTTCATCAGTAGGTTTGTAGTAAACAAATGTACTGAGGTAAGAGGGATAAATAGTGACAATAATGTCAAGAAAGTTGACAGAAGTAGTAGAGATGTTAGATGTGACTTGAATAGCAGGATTACAATTTTTGATAAAGTTGATGAAGTGAGACAATTCTGTCTCAGACATGTCAGTAATACCGATACCATCATCAATATATACATAAAATAGTAATGGAAAAGGACCTTCATAAGTCTCCCAAACCTGATGTTCAAGATGCCCCATGAAAAGACATGCATAACTGCGTCCCATCTAGATAGATTATCCATCTAATCTAAGTGACAATTAATAGCTTATAATGATTGTCTAAAATTATGATGCACCCCCCCCCCACCTGTGTAACATATTGAAATATTCCCTAAATTAAGCCTTAAATAAATTAACATATTGCCCCCTCCCTGTGGGATGTGGGACCCAAGCTGGGAAACACCCGTCTAGAGTAAATGTTCTATCTAGTATAATTGCTGCGTCTAGTATACTTGTTACGTCTAGTGCAATTGTTATGTCTAGTATAATTGTTACCTCTAATATAATTGTTATGTCTAGTATAATTGTTATGTCTAGTATAATTGTTACCTCTAATATAATTGTTATGTCTAGTATAATTGTTATGTCTAGTATAATTGTTATGTCTAGTATAATTGTTACCTCTAATATAATTGTTATGTCTAGTATAATTGTTATGTCTAGTATAATTGTTACGTCTAGTGCAATTGTTATGTCTAGAGTAAATGTTCCGTCTAGTATACTTGTTCCGTCTAGTATAATTGTTCCGTCTAGTATAATTGCTTCGGATATTTTATATCCGTAATATTTATGGATATTATTACTATGGATATTTTATATCCATAAAAGACGGATATGACACATGAAAGCATGCGAATGGCATTTTTATTTTGTAAATTTTTTTCTAGGTTTAATTTTAAGAGGTCATATCTACTGCCCTGAATATTGCAGAAACTGTTAATTAATTGTTTCTGTGATTGTTTTCAGATATCTATATACGTGTTCAACTTTTCTATGGACTCAAGTGCCACCGCGTCAAACGTACGATTGCCCGTCAAGGTGGAACAAATATGATATTTAATGAATCTCTATCATTCACGGTAAACATCAAACAAATGGATTCTTGTAATATGGTCATATCTCTGATGTTGACAGCTTCACATGTTTACTCTTCCGCTGAGATAGAACACGGAAGGATTGTGCTTGGGTCGTTTATGTTCGCAAGAGGGGAGGAGTTAGTTCACTGGCAGGAGATGTTGTCGCATCCGAAGATGGCAATCACTCGTTGGCATTGTTTAACTAATGTTGCTGCCTCGCCATAACAATCACAACTAATGTTATTGTTTATTTGTCTCAATGTTTACGTCGATATCACTCCACTCTGATTAATAAATATTGCGGATGTATATAAATTACTTCAACACTTATCTTGGGCAATTTTTACCCCTGCCCCCCTTTGTCAACAACTTGTCAATAATCTAAAGACCACTCCTCTCCGCCTTCTTAATTATGTATAAAATGTCATCCTCCACCCTAAAACAATATGTCGCTGAATAAGTGCGACAAAATGACATACTTTTTTACAAATTTATAGAGGGATCAAATTCACACAATTTTTGAAGAGATCAAATACACACATTTTGTGGAAGGATAAAGAATAAACAATTTCTGGAGCTATAAAATTCACCCAGTTTGTAGAGGGATCAAATTCACACAATTTGTTGAAGGATCAAGTTCACACAATTTGTAGAGGGATCAAATTCACACAATTTGTAGAGCGATCAAATTCACACAATTTGTTGAAGGATCACGTTCACACAATTTGTAGAGGGATCAAATTTACATAATTTGTGGAGGGATAAAACTCACACAATTTGTGGGGGTGGGGGTCAAATTCACACAGTTTGTGGAGGGATCAAATTCACACAATGTTTGTTTTGTTTGTTTTGCGTTCGCTCCATTGTAACCATCACGGATATCCTTGCGATTTCCGCCGGGAGCGTGATTACGTTGTGCCACCGTTATGCACCTTGTAGGCCTAGCACATCCGATTTCGACATGCCTTGACAATTCGGGTGGGCTACCCTTAGCCTGTGACAGCCTCTATATCTGTCTCCAGGCATGCGTAGTGGCAACTCTTCGCCCAGACTATTTTTGCTCTCGTCTGACTCGCACGAGGTGTTCCACTGTCTATAAACTTGCCTCGTGTAATTGGACGTGCTGTACCTGTGCCCATTGGGTACTGAACCGTTTCTCATCCGTGAGCCTGGTTCCTTAAGGGGAAGAACTCAACAGAGGAGTTGGACCCTGGCTCTTTCGCCCTGTTAGCCGAGGTGTCGTTCACCGACATCGTGTACCCCTTGTCCAAGTTCCAGTCTCACACCACACGTTTGAGAGCAAGGCGTTCTCGAGCTGAGCGTCCTTGTCCCAATAGCGCCTGAGCCCATCAGGTACGGAACCCTTTCTCTCTGCAAGTGTACTTCCGGTATAGGAAACCTTGACAGTATAGTTGGGCCAGGACTACCATCGTTGTCCCTTTCTTGCCTAAGCCCATCGGGTACAGAACCCTTTCTCTTCGCGAGCATATTTCCGGTTTAGGAAGGCTCGACATTAGAGTTTGATTAGGACTTCTTGCTTTACCAAACGCCAATGAATGGGTCTGGGGCTCTGTCTGTAAGGAGCACAGGTAACTAGAAGCTCGTCTCGAGCTGACGGAGCTTGTAGTTCCCCTTTCATAGGGAATTTTCACTTTCTATTTGCAGTTCGCGCTGCCCTCTAGCGCTGTTCTGCCCTATCATTGTTTCATTTTACTCGGTATGAAATCTTTTTTGTCTCTCGCCATGCATCTACCTTTACGTGCATTTTACATTGGCCGCCCCTCCAATGTTCAGACTGGACTGACTAGCTTCACTGTATGTAGACAGTGTCGCTATATGTGGTGATGCTGGTGGTGTCGGAGATATTGTCTGTCTCTTGTGCAGTCAAATCTCTTTCCATCTGCTATCTCCACATTCTCGGACACGATCCCCAAATGGTTTGGCCAGAATCAGCTCGAGCTGCTGTATTTCTGTTTCCAGTGTGCACCGCGTGAAGGTACATTTGGGATCTTGGTTATTTGCTAACCCTGGGTCCGCCTAGAGCAATGCGTTCCCTTTGCACCCCATTCACACAATGTAAATGGTGTATTAAAAAAACGTTTTATTGACGTCAAATGTCAACTTCCTCCCCTTTAACCCCATTCCCCTGCCCCTTATCAACAACTTCCAAACGTGTTCAGGCTTCCTCCACCTGATTGCTGACGTAATTCGTGGAACTATAATTAGAAAGAGGCACAATGCAAATCAATAATATAAACTCGAATTGTCTCTTTGTTCAGATTTGAAACTAGCAAGTGACGATGAATGTTTCAAGTGTTTAACGTATATTTTTTAAACTATTTCTTTAGTTTACAGTTTCTGAGTAATGCGACAATCGATAATAAGTGAGTCTGCTGTAAAACTGTAAAACAAAAGTACTTACGTAAAACACAATTTTGATCAATTTTACAGTGAACACACTATCAGATTAATGGGTACGGGTATTAAACAAATACAGATAACAGAAAAAAAAGACAGTTTCAACGTTTCAACTGTACGGTCTTTTTCAAGAAAATACAAGACAAACAGTGAAAGCAGGAAAAATAAAAGCACTATCACAAAAGCATTAGACGGCAGACATTTATCAGCAGAGACATCCAAGGTAACAATGATGAACGTATACACTAGTGTTGTCATAGAGACGCGCATTAAAAAAATATGAGGAATGAGAACGAAATAAAACAACTATGCCTGAAAACGTCATAAACTCCACCGCAGCAAAGGCCCACAACCCAAATCTAAATAAATTAATGATCTGCATTAAGAGCAAATGGCTTAAGTGTACCAAACTGTAATATATAGAGATTTTCAAGAGTGTGCCAAGCTTTATAGTCACTAGTGCAAGATTTTATCGCAGTTACCTGAATGTCACGGACACCACAATGATCAGCGCCATCGAAACGAGTAGCAGCGGGAGTACACTTTCCGTGATTTTTGGCATGAAGCTGTTGGTAGAAACGGGAAATTAGTTTTTTATCAGTTTCACCTATATATTTCATGACACAGCGTTTACAAATGATAATATAATTTAATGAGTAAATTATGTTACATGGATTCTAATGTAAAGACAAAACTCTTAGTGATATCTTGGTCCACAGTCATCTCAGGGTCATGTCATTTTTCAGATTTTGAAGTTTGAACTCCATATTTTGTTATGAATTGAAATGTTTCAGACCATTCGTTGGGAACGCTGGCGTTGCTATACCTATATGCTTGTTGTTTGTTGAGTACTGGATTCGACTAGGCCATCTCGGGATGCCTAGTCACGTCACTTTCAACCTAGTCCTAAGAAAGACTTTTTGGTTATATCACGACGCTGGGTGCGGACAGGGAACTGACGAAAAGTTCTTGAGCCTTGGCGAAAATGACGAAAAGGCTGTCGAAAGTTTGCTGAAGCTTGCTTTTAATCCCGGGACGTACTGCGGATAAGAAGAGTCGTTTCTCTCTTGGAAGTTTCCAAGTCCACAGCAGGTTCCCACCTCAGCTGGAGATCGTCCGATCCTTGATAACTTAGCCAGATTGCTCTGTTGCCCGGGGTACTCCACGAGGAGGAGTATCAAGGTCTGAACCAGTACGATTCCTGGTCCTGGCGAGCGAAGCGAGCACAGGTGCTCGCTTCTTCGTCTCTGCACCCCACCTATATGCTATACCCTATGCTATCCCTATATACTATACCCTATTGCTATATCCTATATAGTGTAGATCCGCTTCGTGTCTTTTCCTAGGGCCACTTTTGCTATAGACAATATCTTTACATTAGACTCCCACAGTGCCATTTGCGGTATCTATTTGTAAACTCTGGGACATTAAATATATAGGAGAAATTGTTTTAAAAAAACACTAATTGCCCGTTTCTACCAACATCTTCATACCAAAAATCATGGAAAGTTTACTCCCGTTACTAGGCGTTTTTATGACGCTGATCACTGTAGTGACTGTGACATTAAGGTAACTTCGATAAAATCTTGCTCCACTAACGATAGAGCTCGGTACATCCTTGAATGTAGCTATATATTACAGTTTGGTACCCTTAAGCAATTTGACATTAATACGGATCATTAATGTATTTAGATTCGGGCTGTGGGGCCTTGGCTGTGTTGTCGTTGATGATCTTTTCAGGCATAGTTGTTTTATTTCGTTCTCATTCCCCGTTTATTTTTAATGCGCGTCTCAATGGAAATTCTTCTGTACACGTATATCTTTGTTACCTTGGGTGTCTGTTGTCTGGTGTTTTCGTGACAGCGACTTTTTTAAACTATTTGTTCACTGTTTTTCTTGTATTATCTTGAAAAAGACTAAAGGTTGAAACATTTAAACTGTCTTGTATACTGTTATCTGTATTTTTTCATGTCCGATCCCTATATCATGTGCCTTCATTGCAAAGTGTAAAGCTGATTGAACTTGTTTTTTTTTACTCAAGTACTATTATTTCTGAGTGACTGTTTTGACCTACTACTAGCGTTTATGTCCATGTTTTTCTTTCATATCATGGTCACAAAATAAATCCTGAAATATCAGGTATATTTTTGTTTCACTATTTCTCTTTTGATTACTTAATATTTGCTACAATTTATTGATAAGTGGGATTATACTTCATTCATTGTGTATTTCTGCCGTCTGTTATGTGATATCTTTCATGTTTACATTTACGCTGTCAACCTGGTTTTTATAAAGTGAAAATTCCAGCAACCCGGTTTTTCAAGTAAATATTCTACTGTCATTCCGGTTTTTCAAGTAAATATTCTAGCATTAATTCATTTCTTCAAGTAATTACTCTACTATCAACCCCGTTTTTCAAGCAAATATTCTACCATCAATCTAGTTGTTCAAGTAAATATTCTACCATCAATCTAGTTGTTCAAGTAAATATTCTACCATCAATCTAGTTGTTCAAGCAAATATTCTACCATCAATCTAGTTGTTCAAGTAAATATTCTACCATCAATCTAGTTTTTCAAGCAAATATTCTACCATCAATCTAGTTTTTCAAGTAAATATTCTACCATCAATCTAGTTGTTCAAGTAAATATTCTACCATCAATCTAGTTTTTCAAGCAAATATTCTACCATCAATCTAGTTTTTCAAGTAAATATTCTACTATTAATCCGGTTATTATGTAAACATCCTACAATCAATCCTGTTTTCCAAGTTAATTTTCTATCGTTTATATTACTGATGTAAGGGTTACATTATCAAATAAACTGAAATCTATCAATATATATGACGTGCAGTTACATTCTATATTCAACTCTGGGGCTAGCAGTTACTTATTGACAATATTTTCTCATTTATCTAGATTTGTATGTATGCTCAGGCTACTTTCTTTGTAATATTTTTTATTTTATAAATTAAGCAACGTTGTCAGCTTGCTGAGATTAAAACATCTATAAAGTACCCACACAGTCATTAAAGTGTACATACACAAAAATAGATTACAAAACAGATATATATATATATATATATATATATATATATATATATATATATATATGATAAGACAGGGAAATACGCCTTTGGCTGCGCCCTCAATGTTAGACGATTCTGGATGTATTTTAGCTGCTGATTCCAATAAAATGCCGCTGGTTTTTCCATATCAGATCAAGTTTTTGACATGCAGAACTTTGTATATACATAAATGTCTTTATCTAAAAAAAACAACTAGACCTGATGGTGAAAGGCTGGTGCAATATTTGGAATCTGCAAGTCAAACAAATCCTGAATCATATCCTCAAACATATCGTGAAAGATATCCTGAAAAATATCATGAAACCGCTCTAAAAAGGTAGACATCAATTTTATTTTGATGACCGTTGTCAAATAAATAAAATAAAATAAATAAATTTAAGGAAAATTCTTCACATTTTATTGTTGTCCAGAAATTTTCCTAAAAAGCATATTTAAACAGCATGACTGTAATAATCGTATTCCAATATTGACGAAATAGTAGGCTTATGTAGATCATACTTTGGAATATATCAAGGTTGCCAGCAAAGATTTAATCTTACTATTATATGAAAAATATTACATCAATGATATTAGGATTGCCATGCCAAATATGGCAGAAAAAGTTAATTTAAGAAAAAAACCTTACACGTTGGGAATGGCGGCAGTGTAATGTTAAGTCATTCGCCCGCTAACCAGCAAACCAGAATTTCGAGCCCAGTCGTTATTTGTGATTTGAAATAAAAATTACATTCATGGTTCACTCAGCCGCCAGGACATATGGTACCAGTGCTAGGTTCACCCAGCCACCTGGAAGTAGCATAACAGCGTTCATACTCTGGGAAGGTAGCGGAATGTTGACATCAATATTGAAAAAGTGTGGTAGGTGACGCTGGCCAGGCGATGTATGTTCAACCACTGACTGGACAGTTTAGTATTTATGGGAAACCGTGTGATATAATGCTGATTCATAAGTTAGCTTTTCTTTATTTTTTATTAACATTTTACCAAAGACGAATATGTCGGGCCATAGGCCCAAATAAAACGGCGACACAACGCATTTCCATTCTCCGGAACTACATCCTGCTAAAAATCTACGAGTTATGACTATTGTCCTGCTACAAAAGAGATCCTACGGGACTTTGAAAACGAACACTGAAGAAGAACAATGAAAAGATTAACATTTTGACATGTATTAATTAATTTAACGAACCCAGGCCATTTTTCAGACCAACAGTGATTCATAACATGAAAAAGTTAAGAAAGTTAAAACAGAAACGTTAAAAACAGCAGAGATGTTCATGTCCACTACCAGAAGAACTTGACTCCTAACATATTAGACGCTACTTAACATATTAGACGCTACTTAACATATTAGACGCTACTTAACATATTAGACGCTACTTAACATATTAGACGCTACTTAACATATTAGACGCTACTTAACATATTAGACGCTACTTAACATATTTGACTCTACTTAACATATTAGACGCTACTTAACATATTTGAATCTACTTAACATAATTGACTCTACTTCATATATTTGACTACTTAACATATTAGACTACTTAACATATTAGACTCTACTTAACATATTAGACTCTACTTAACATATTTGACTCTACTTAACATATTAGACTCTACTTAACATATTAGACTCTACTTAACATATTAGACTCTACTTAACATATTTGACTCTACTTAACATATTTGACTCTACTTAACATATTTGACTCTACTTAACATATTTGACTCTACTTAACATATTTGACTCTACTTAACATATTTGACTCTACTTAACATAATTGACTCTACTTAACATATTAGACTCTACTTAACATATTAGACTCTACTTAACATATTTGACTGTACTTAACATAATTGACTCTACTTAACATATTTGACTCTACTTAACATAATTGACTCTACTTAACATAATTGACTCTACTTAACATAATTGACTCTACTTAACATATTTGACTCTACTTAACATATTTGACTCTACTTAACATATTTGACTCTACTTAACATAATTGACTCTACTTAACATATTATATAACATATTATAGAATCTACTTGAAGTGGATTTCAGTGAAGACATGAAGCGAGATACCATGATTGCTGATGCGGCTCTCAGCCTGGTATCTCCGACTTCAGCACAAGTGCTTACTTAGGCAGGACTATGGTCCCGTTCGATGTCAGGGATGACCCGACGAGTCTTAGTTTTCAATCTTTGCTGGCTGGACTCTCCATCTTCTCTTCAAAGTTGGCCTCGATGGTGTGATGACTTTCGGTCAATCTCAAACGCATTTTTACAAAACGTCATCTGAATGTCATCCAATAATTGTATCTTATTAAGCAACTCCCAATAACATGATTTCAGTATAAAGACACTAAAAAATTAAGTTTTAAGTAAATATGATTCTAGCTCTGTCACACATATGATTCGAAATTTTACATATTCTTGAAACGTGGCATTTATGTATTTAAAACTTGACATTTATATATTTCAAACTTCAGGGAAGAAATAAAATGGTTTTTATTTAACCTAGTAATTTATAATTTTCTTTATTATGGGCATATTTATGTAATAATGTTGGTAATATGTTTGTTGGTTATGCGGTACCATGCAATGTTCTACGGATATTTTCTACCGAGTCAGTAACACTAGATGCCATGTTACCACTGGTGTTTTAGAAATAATACCAGATCACAACGTAAAAACCCCAGACTATATAACTCAATATAAATAAGGCCAGGGTCGTGGCAAATATACTTAGAAAAAGGGCATTAGTCCAATTTCATCGTTTCCATTTAGGTTTCCATATTGTCCATGAGACGTATAGAAACTTTTTTGAACATATTTAATGGTGGGAAGGATTTACGCGTCTTTTTAGCGCGGGAGGGGAAATTACGGCAAATTTGGCCAAAATAACCCCGTCAATACTGCATTTTTCCCGTTAAGGAGTTGTAGGGAGGGGATTGAATAGCTGTGTGATAAATGCCGCATGTTCTTGTTCTCGCCACGTCATGTACAGGGTGAATTATTTTTATTTACCCTTCGACAGAAATAAACCAGTCCTTACCGGGGATCGAACTCTAGACTTCACTAGTATGAGACCAACCCTCTAACCTCTCGGCTATGTGCCACACAGCATCCCAGATGACGCCATAAATCCCATATCTGGTGAGGAAAAATCCCAGCTGTGGCAACGCTTGGTAAAATGTATCTTGGAGTTTTGCCACTTGCCATACAAAAACATTGATATTCTACAGTTTCCCATATATACAGTTAATATATGCATATATATAGTATATATATAGCATAGAACTTAATTTTGTGGAGTTACTTTTTTTAAAGATATTCGCTGGCTGGACATTATAAAATCTATCGCCTGTGTCTACCTCGTCATTAACTTCTCGTGGCTACCTGAATTTAACTCAACCCATGATTCGTGAGCTCATGAAAAAAATCAATGTCAAAACAACATGCTTGGCAATAACTCGTGACAGGTTCATGAGAATTCCATGAAACTTACTGAAAACAAAATCTCTGACCATATTGTTGAATGTCTATAAAATATTGCCGGTCCTCGAATAAATTCGTTTGAAAATTCATTGCGCAAGTATGCCTCGTCTAACTACAGAACAACAAAACATCATCATTGGACGCTTACAGACTTGACAATTACAAAGTGTAGTGGCCAGACAATTTAATGTGGTTAGAAACACCATTAGTCGTCTTTGGGGGACAAAATTCAACAAAATGGCTTAGTGGCAGACTAAGTTCAGTGCACGACCCAGTGTCACAACTCCTGCCGAAGACCGTTACATACGGCTGAGTCACCACAGGAATCGATTTTCATCTGCGTCATTCACAGTCCAGTCAACGCCAGCAGCTAGTGGAATCGAAATTCTATCAAACGGCCAGGTACCGGCTGCATGACGCTGGACTTTGGGCTAGAAGACCCTAACAGAAGTCCTGTTCTTACGGACCGACATCGCCAGAACCGATAGCAGTCGGCGAACGAGCATCGTCAATGGACCGTTGGGAATGACATGGAGAAGGGTTTGATTTAGTTTACGTCTAAAAGTTTTTTTCATGCCAAGGTTGAAACATTAACTCCGTAAATTAAATTTCGGTTCACGTTTAAAATAATTTTGTTTTTAATTTGAACAGTATATATAACTTTTTAAATCTTGGTTTGGCTAACAGCTATTTTGTTAATTATTCCACGATTTGCAATGGGTATCACACTGAAAATCTGACATTTAATCTGATCACATGACTATGAATACTGTAAATATTTTAAGTTGTTTAGAAGTTTCTTTTGGTGTTTTTTTTTTCAAATGTGTATTTACGTTTACATTTTATAATGTTGTTATTGCAAAAGCTACTTGTTTCTGCTGCTCTGTTCCATATATATTGTTTACACACAAATGTTCTACATAAAAAATAATCTATATTTTTACACAATTATGTTATAATAATATAATAATAAAACCCTCAACCCGTTAGTGTCGTAGAAGTGCCACACTGGAGACATCACCACAAAATGGTCTCCAAACAACTCTATCCTCAGTCATTCAGAGAAGTGTAGGAAAATTACGTGCAGACTATTACTTGACGTTATGACCAGCATTTTCTCTACCATCCTGTCCTTCTTCCACCCTCAACTGTTCCTTACAAAATAATTTTTTAAAGCGAGTCGTGTCTCGGTACATATCCAAATCAAACATGTTTACGCCGTTTCACCACTGCCAAAAGTTACTCTTGATAACCCGCAAGTTTGTTTATTTGCTGTCGGACAAATATATTTGTCTTGTGTTCTATGTAGATTCTACGTATGTAGTGCTTGTTTTCAAAAGCCTGAATCCTTGTTTCAGTGTCCGCATTGAGTATCCAACTTTCAAATCAGTATACAAGTATACTTAGCACTATCGATTTGAATAGATGGATATTCGGCTCTGTGGCGAAATGGTACAGAGCGCGTCTGTGACGGCAAAGGTACCGCGTTCGATCCTCACCACAGGCAATTGTGCATCCGGACCGTTCAGAAAGCAAAGGCAACCTACTGAACGTATTTATATTGCCTAGAAAATCACCACAGCCAACAAATGCTGGGTTGATAACTACGTCCTGGATAGGATATGCTACCAATTTTATTTATTTTGTTACTGTAACACTGATCTTACTTTTCCATGTCGTATTCAACGTTGCCATGGCAATTTTGTTATGGATACTTGCAGAAATCGCAATACAATTTCTAAACTGCTGTTCCTTCATTCAAATTAAAACTATCAATGTTTATCTTGGTATGGACATATTTAGTATACATTAAAACGTTGCATATATAAATTATGAGCAATAAAAAGTATATTTTGTTCATTGTGAGTGTATTTATTGTGTGCGCTATGTTCATATGTTACACTATGTTCATATGTTACACTATGTTCATATGTTACACTATGTTCATATGTTACACTATGTTCATATGTTACACTATGTTCATATGTTACACTATGTTCATATGTTACACTATGTTCATATGTTACACTATGTTCATATGTTACTGTGTTACCAACCTTCTCTATAAGCTCTTAGTCATTATCTGATTTTCCTTGGTGGGGGGGGGGGGGTTTAGCTTCCAACCTCCCCCTTTTTCCCTTCGTTTTAGGGACATATTTTAGGGTCTACCTTACTTGAAAATCAAGGGATAAATGTTGCAGTGTAGAGTAACAACCTTAAACAGGAAGTGGCTAGAGTAACGTAGGGAAATTATCAAGATAAACAAAAATGCGTAGAAGTGTTAACAAAATAAGACATTACATACAGAGAAACAAACGCGTTTGGACGACGTGTCCTGACAGGATTCGAGCGCATCTAGTACAATTTAATAAGTATATCTGCACGCTGAAGATCACACAAACCACCATAGAGCGGTACACCGCCAGCAGATGACATGTGCTTAGGTTTTATATTAAGGCTTTTTTTTTCTTGTGGATAACCTGTTACTTTTCATCTATACAATTATTTTTTTACCCTTTCTGAATTGAAGAGTTCTCCTCACAGTATTCAGGGTCTGATAGATAAATGTTGCGGTGTCGGGTAACAACCCAAAACTGGATATGAGTGGTAGGGGTAACACAAGGCAAATATCGAAATGAACAGAAATATATATACGTGTTACAACAATAAATAGATAAAGCAACATAACAATGAGACACAGTAAAACTGATATTTGTGCAGGGTAAGACTGTAGATTTGGTGCATTCAGACCAGTTTCTTCCCCCCCCCCCTAATCCTGCGGATTATTAGTACAAGGAATTTTGCTGAAGAGGCGATAACTCCACCACTCTCCCTTTTTATCCTACCCCCCCCCCTTCCCCCTCAACTTACTGATTTTCCCTAAAAAAGGTCACTAAAAGTCTTATAATACATGAAAGAATAGTATAACAATAGTACTTACGTGAAAGAATAGTTGAACAATAGTACTTACGTGAAAGAATAGTATAACAATAGTACTTACGTGAAAGAATAGTTGAACAATAATACTTACGTAAAATACAAGACAAGGTTACACGTGATTCACAAATTGTGCAGCTGATCTTGTATTTTACTATTTTCATAGTTTCTAAAAGTACTATGAAAGTGCTGTAAAAAGTATTATGGTTATGTGTATGAAATAAAACTACGGACAACATCACTTTAAATAGCGCAAATAGATAGAATATCTCGATTGTTTGTAATTCGTTGAGATAAAAACGAACAAATAATTAAATACTGACCTATGTTTATGCTCGTGCTTCAGTCGACCTTTGAATATTCATAATTTAGAGCAGGAAGCCTCTGTGATGGCGTGGTATATACAGTGCGCGTCTGTATCAGTGAAAGCAGTTGTGCACCCAGACCGTCCAGAAAACAATGACAAACTACTGATAGGATTTATATTGCTTAGAAAATCACTACAGATAAAAGTGCTTGGTTGATAGCTAATTCATGAATATGATACGCTACCAATGATGGGTTAATGGCTACACATTAAATATGATACGCTACCAATGTTGGGTTGATGGCTACACCCTAAATAGGATGTGCTACCAATGTTGGGTTGATGGCTACACCCTGAATAGGATACGTTACCAATGATGGGTTGATGGCTACACCCTGAATAGGATGTGCTACCAATGTTGGGTTGATGGCTACACCCTGAATAGGATACGTTACCAATGATGGGTTGATGGCTACACCCTGCATAGGATGTGCTACCAATGCTGGGTTGATGGCTACACCCTGAATAGGATGTGCTACCAATGCCGGGTTGATGGCTACACCCTGAATAGGGTACGATACCAATGCTGAGTTGATGGTTACACCCTGAATAGGATGTGCTAGCAATGTTTAGAGCAGGAAAAAATTTAATAGTTTTCAAATTCCTGATCTAAATAACAAAGGACGAACTAAAATGTAGCCTACCAAACAAGAACAATTTACAGTGTATTAAAATCAACAATCCTAAGCACAAGAACAACTGGGTTTTTTTAACTCGACTATATTTAAAGTATCATTCATTACATATGCATAAAGTAAAAAGTAAAGTTAACCCATAGCATTTATTAATGCCGTAGTGGTGTGAGATGTTAGCGATCTTGCATTTCAGTGGTTCTGCTATATGAGGGCGGTAGCCATCTCCTCTCCCACGCAGTCTTTACTTCCTGTATTAATCCCGTACCAAACATTTCAGCCTCAACTGGGGAATGAACCTATGACCAATATGCGAAGCCAGTGCAGATGTGTGCGAAAGATGGAATCAAGTCTGTAATATGTGGGGGGGGGGGGGGGAAGAGAGTTGTAGGACATAACATTTAGTGCCAAACTAAATGTTTTCTTCATACAATTTCTTCTCCTGCGATCAGTCATTATGCACCGGTTGGTTATGTATAGAGCCATTTGTTCATCCTCTTTTCCAACCAAAAAAAAAAAGAAGAAAAAGAAAAGAAAAAAGCCCACCAATCTATAAAAAAAGAGACAAGCGATGGGAAACGGTTTATCTTTATTTCTTTATTTTAACGAGGAAAGTTTGCCTTCTTCACATAGTTGTATCCAAGTTGTATAACTGCCACAGATGATGCTAGCCGTCAGTATCACTTCTACATCTTTCAAATCAACGACGCTATAACTGTAACTATGAAAACTTAAACCAGAAAATCTCCAGCTAAATAATGTGTACATGTTTGACTTTTACATGTTTAAATTCAAATAAATATCTTATTAATTGTATGTTGCTACTTTAAAAACGTAATCTCTGCTATGAAATCATTTCAAAACAATGTAGGAATATAATGTAACATTTCAAGAAACTTAAACAAAAGAAAACATTCCCATGAATAGTATCTACAAACAATGATACCACAGAGATTTCTCAATATACCTGGGATTTTAGCCGTCATCTAGAGTGCTGGTTTTTTTAAAAACCAAATCGGTATTTTTTACCATTGTCAGTTACAAAATATAGGTCTACGTATGTTGTGTGCAACACTATGGCTCATCACATTCACATTAGGAGGATACGCTTATTTTAAATTGCGTGAAGCAGACTGCAGAGATATGCAAATATTTAGGAACTCCACAATAAAGATTTTACTTTGTCAATTCACACATAAAGTTTTCTCATCTTCGTCTGCGTTCATTCTCAAACTCCTTTATGATGATGTTCGTCCGTCGTGATCGACGATGACCAAAAACTCAACCATAATAATAATAACAATAAATAATAAAATAATAATAGTACCATGTAATCCGGAGAATGGAATGCGTTATGCCATGATTTACAGTATTGCTGCAATATCTGCGCTTTTTGATTTGATACATCCGACTTCAGCATGGCTTCTGGGTCACTTGACACTCTATGGAACAGCCAACTCTACCCCCGAAACCTCTTTAGCCGTCTCTTAGAATGTACATGGCAAGTAATAGTGTCGTCATTCTTTTCTCCCACTTCAGGCTCCGACAACACCCGGGCGATCTTCAAAAAGTAGAGGTTGTCGACATGAATGTCAGAAGTGCTGACATGTGAAACAGTAACACGCAGAACCTACAGCTAGCATCTTTTTTTTAAAATTGAAGCACATTTCATTAATATAGCTGGACATATGTTGATGTTAAAAAAAAATATTATTTTGAAGAGTTAATTCATAATAATAGGTTTATAGTAAAGTAATTGCCCCAACGGTGCGCCAGTTAAATCAAGAGCAGGATAGCACATGCCAAACAACATTTCAAAGAAAATTAGAAACATTTTATGCAATGAAGTAATATCAATGCATACACCAGTTTGAGTTCTAGGATGTTATATTTATTCAATCCTTCTTTATGGATCTGAAGCACGGATGGTGAACACAAGTGTCAAAGATAAGCTGGGGACAATTGAGATGTTGAAATTCAATAGATAGCAAGAAAACTAACCTAGAAGTCCTCAGGCAGGCTGGAGTAAAACAACAAATTATAGCAATAATTTGAAGATGACAATCAAGATTTTTAGAGCATGTGAGAAAAGTACGTACAACTTGAACATTTAGTAACCACTGGAAAGATTAAGAGAGAAGAGACAGAGGAAGACAAATAGATACATTGCTGGATGGGTTGTCATTATGGCACAAATAGATGTTACATACTGAACTTATTAACAACACAAGAGACAGAGAGTGGTGGAGAAGCATAACATTCTACATCATTCGGCATTGCACGTGATTGTTTTTTTTTAATTGTAAAATTTAATTGTAAAATAAAATAAAATAATAATGAAGAAATAAACATAATTTTACAGAACTCGACAATGACCCAATTAAATATTGTTTTATTTACTATAATTGATGGGGAAATATGGACGAGGACAGTGGTGAATTGAGGTGATTGATTTATTCTACAATTAAATCTACCTTAATACACGAACATGCTAAATAATCATCTAAAAGACGAAAAAGGCATATATCTAATGTATTTTTTTAAAATACAATCTGGGGTTATTTCCAAAACGTCAGTGGCAACCGTCTCTACAAATTGCAGACTTCACTTTCCTATTGACCTACGGGATGCTGGTTGGTATTAGATTGTCTTCCAAACTAAAACATTTAGTTGTGAGTACAATAACGTAATTAATTGATATTTATTGTGTTTCTAAAATATGTTTCATAGACATTTTTACAAGTTATATAACTTTATGTTTTAGCAAAGAGTAAAGTTTACAACATTCATGTTTTTACTGCCTAGCAGACGACGGATCCGGATAAGTGATAGAAAGAAACGGTTCCATCAGATGTTCTACACTTGCAGGACGATATTAATTATTATTTAATATTTATTGCAGATTCTCTCCGTGACTAAGCTTACCTGGTTTTAAACTTCAAAAGCATATTCCGTGAGTTTGTTTTAATTTCTTTATGCCGATATGCTTTCAGAACAATAACTTTAGTTTTATCACCTCCAACAACAATTGATTCACAAGACTCACTCACTGGTATAAGACTTGGACATCTGGGATTAGCGTGTTTGGAAAATTTTGCTTAGGCTGTAAATTTCTTGAACAGGGTTTACATTTACTGATGGCGTCGTTAGTCATGTTTGAAACTAGATTTATTAAGTTTTTACTATTTTTATACCATTTTTCTCTTTATATATGTAACTTTTAAGAGTGTAGTTAGTAGGACATTGCCCAAAACAGTAGCAAATTATTTAAAACATCATTTGTTTAAATTATGCAAATTAGCCAACATTGTGAATATTAATTAGTTGTACGTGCATCTGAGAATCACAGCAATGTGATCAACAGATGCATCTTGTCTTTGTGAATACAAAAATATATAGTTTCTGTGTTATTTTAGTATAATTATTTTATAATTATGCTAATTAGCTGCCATTTTGAATATCAATTAGTATTATGTCCATCTGAAAATTCCAGAAATGTGATCAACATAAACGTCTTGTCTCCACAAACACAAAAATGTATAGTTTGTGTATTGTATTATTAAAAATCTACCCGGTGAGATAATTCAGAAATTATCAGCTTACCTACATTTTGTGGTCACAAATTTTATTTATATTTTAATATTGGTCATGTAAATTATTTTGTTGCAAAATTAATTCAAACATAATTTTTTAAGGGCTGACGCACAGACTTGGTTGAGGTATTGTTGAACTGCAATTTTTAAGGGCTATTTAACCATATTATTTGTAATTATGTATCACTATTTTGAAAATTTTGTCCAAGTATCTACACTGTATAGGCCTAAGTATAACTATTATTTTTATTCACATACTTTTACTTGGTCTGCCTTAGTCTCATCTTGATATTCATACATTCGCCGGAATGATTCTGTTTTTGAAATTAATTTTGTCTTGTGTTTAGTTGTAGGGACTTGTTATTAAAGTTATTTACTTGTTACATTCTAATCTTTATTTGATTTTCAATTGTTACTCTAGTTCTGACTTTAGCTTAGACTGAGATTAATGTTTGTTTGTCAATATTGCAATGTATTAGCTCTTACTTATTATGTGCAGTGCAGTGGTTTTTCTTACCTTTCATTCATACCCAGGAGACTTCAGCTTTTGGCTTAATGCAATGCCTATTTAGAGAGCCTTCTACTCAGAGGGATATATGCCACGAGACGAGCTGATAGTCTGCCTGGATCACCCAACATGCATCTTTCCTCCAGTGAGACGCTTTACAGCCAGCGAACTATTCCTCATGTAGGAAGACCATTTCATTACAACCCTTTGTGTATCTAGGTCCCAGACATAATTTCTTCTGTATTGGATATCGGACGTGTTGGGTATCGGCGACAGTCGAATCAGACTCAGGATTGATATATCTTCCTAGACGAGGTACTCCTTTGCTAAACATGTCCAAAGTCAAGGATTTAACCTGTACATTTCTCATGCACTGGCCTCGTCCACATTTAATGACTGTCCACTCCATCGCCTATGTATTTTTACTCTTTGCCATTGCGTATATTACCCAAAGCAGTAGGAAGCCTTTCTCTGACAAGTAGCTTCGCAGTCTGCCCTTGGGTGCTGAACCAAATTCTCTCTACATGAGCTGTGTTGGGCAGTGGAGCCAGTTGAGCTAGGCTAGGTTGCAATGTCCAAAAACGAGGACTTGCTTCCTGTCTACATTACCCATAGAGTCCAAGTCTCAACACTGCTGTGGACAGAGGTCCCTGAGCAATTTACTCCACGACATTTGTTCAATGCTTTTCCTGTTTGCAATGGGAAGCTGTATTCAGATCTTTTTTTCATACTCAGGGGTACATATTCGAGTTGGTTTATCCAATACACAAGTCACGACTCCTTCTTGAATGGGGTATATTGTAGTGGGATGTTGGACTTCTGTGTGTTCTCGAGCATGGACAGCACTTCTTCCAGTTGGTCTCATGCTGGACAATTGTATCTTCGATGCCATTATAACGATTCACATACACAGCTCTGCCCTCCAGCATGTGTTGCATTTACCATATTCAGTGTGTACTCATAGGGTCACCACATCTTAGTGGGATCTAACCATATCGGACATTGACACTGACTCCAATATTTCTGCATTTTTCGTTGACCAAGACGAAATGCACAGATGTCTTATGTTACAGTGTACTGACAGTGCTGCTGGGTGTGTTGGCATAGTATCTGAGATTTTGCTTGTTCCTTGTCTATTTGTGGACACTTCTCATTCTGTCTATAACCTTCACAGACATGAGCCTAAAAGTGTTGACCAGAACGACAGCATGAGCAGCTGTCTTTCTGTTTCCAGGGTCCACCATGGGAAGGTACTATTAGGATCTTGGCTATCTGCTAATCCTGGATCCTGGTTCTTGAACATTAAGTAACTACTGAAAACATCAAGAGGAGAAGAGTCAGAGGAAGACAATAAGAGAGAAATTTATAGATGGGTTGTCACTGGGGCACACAAAAAAGTAACCTTGCTTTGGTGGTGCATTCTGCTAGACTGTAACCTGTCCATTTTATTTCTTACTGATCTGCTGGGGCAGTTTCTGAAAGCATTTAAGAGTTGTCCTAAAAGTCTAATTTTACTTGGTTTGAAATCTGGTGTCACTAGGAAGGAGCAGTTTTATGGGCAAGCATCTATGGACTTGTCTGGAATGCAGTGACAATGATCAAACAACTAGCTAACATACAACATGTATCAGATGAAGATGTCACATACGATATACATGTGTCAGATAAGACTTGAAGATGTCACATATGACATACATGTGTCAGATAAGACTGAAGATGTCACATATGACATACATGCGTCAGATAAGACTTGAAGATGTCACATACGACATACATGTGTCAGATAAGAGTTGAAGATGTCACATGCGTCAGATAAGATGTTCTAATCTGGAATTTGTACCAAACTACAAAATTGGCAGCAACAACGACGAGAATGTCGCATGGGACAGCTGATTTAATTACAGGAATACATTTGAAGAATGGTCAATACTTTAATTTCCTTTGGGATGTCTCCTATCTGTAGCAGACTCCCCGGAGATGTTTGTACTAATGTATGCATACACCCAGACATTATCTTCTGATTCCTTATTCACATGAGTATTTCACCAGCGTTATTATTTTTAATACATTCAATCTTAAACACTAATATCTGTGTGTGTGTGTGTATATATATATATATATATATATGTAGTGTGTGTTAATGATACATTGTGTGGAGTTTGGAATATTCTAGATGAGTGCTTCTCAACCTCTGTGAGACCACGACCCAGTTAAATAAAAAATTTTATAAGGCCAGAACCTGGTTCAAACAAATATATTCATACTCTATATACTCATAAATACAGCCAAAGTCAGATGTATCTGGCCATTTATGCAAATAAAGCAGGGAAACAGAGTATTTCAATTCTCTGGATGTGCATTCTGCTGGAAATCTGTTAGGACCATTGGCCTGCTACAAGAGAGATCCGGCGGAAGTTTCAGAGCGAACGAGGAAAAAACTATACTCAACTTTATCATTCTTCTTATTCAGCGTTCATTCTCAAACTCTCACTGGATCTCTCTTGTAGCAGAATTATGTTCCTACTAGACTTTCAGCAGGATGTAGTCCAGAGAATGGAAATGGCATTGTGACCCTGTTTTATTTGCTCCAATGACCAGACACATCCATCTTTGGCATGACATCTTTTTTCTTTCTTTTCACTTTATACCTGTTTATGCCTTGCGACTTCAGCGGTAGAAGAGTTGTGGAGTTATCTGGAGATGGCCTTTTTGTGTGCCTCATATATATTTGTTTTTGTTGATTCTTTTATTTCTGTAATGCATCTTTTGCATGGTCTGCCCCTGACTTTGTATCCATCATGTCTGTATAGTAATGCTTTTTGAAGGGCACTATCTGATGGTAGTCTAGAAGTGTGTAAAAACCACTTAATATGCTGTCTTCTGATGTAATTCAGGATTGGCATTGTGTTTTTTAGTTTTCTAATGTTTTATTTCTGATTCTGTCTCTTATTGTTACTCCAAGAATTCTATGTAGACAGGTAATTTCTGTTGTAACAAGTTTTCTTTTGTCTATTATTGTTAGTGTCCAAGTTTGACATTGGTAGCCCAGTGATGGTATGATGATCATTTTATATAGTGCAGTTTTTGTAATTCATGTTCACATGTTATATTGCATCTGTGTTGGATTTATTTTTGTATTTTTCCCATTTGATGATATTTATGCTTCCAAGGTAAGTGAATTCTTTCACCTGTGTAAGTTGTTGAAAATCAATGAAAATAGTAGTTTTTTGGGGGATTTTTGCAATAGACATTACCTCAGTTTTTTTCAGTGTTTATCTTCATATAAAAGTCCCGACATGTTGTGTGGATTCTATTTATATGTTGTTGTAGTTGTTCTTCTGATGTTTATATTATTATTTGATCATCTGCAAAAAAGAAGTTCGCTCAGGGGGGTTTTTTATGTTGTCTTCTTCATTGGTGTTGGCAATTTTACATATACAATTGATATATGTAATGAATAACACAGGAGATAGGACAGGTTCTTGTCACACTCCAGAGTATGTGGAATTTGCCTGATAAACCAGCACTCATTCTAACTGCACATTAACTTCCTGCGTAACTACTCCTACACAGGTAGATTAGGTGTTGGACTTCATATTTGTATAGCATTTTCCATAGTTGTCTGTCTACTCTGTCAAATGCTTTTTCTTGGTCGACAAACACAATATACAGTTCTTGGTTGTTTTCCAGTGTTTTTTCTGCCAGTTGTCTGAGAGTAAAATTGCATCTGAATAGCTCTTGTTCTTACAAAATCCCATCTGAGTGTTGTTAAGTTTTGGTTCGATGAATGCTCGTAATCTTCTAACCAGAATTCTATTGAACATTTTTTCAGTGCAGCTTAGAAGTGAGATACCTCTGTATTTTGTACAATCTCTTTTGCTGCCATTTTTCTTCCAAATAGGTATTATTACAACATTTTTCCAGTCTGCTAGTGTTTCTTTTGTATTCCATATTATGTTACACAGCCTAAGCAGCCATTTTATCACTGTCTCTCCATTATATCACTTTGATTAATTCAACTTCTATGTTGTCAGGTCCTGGACCTTTGTTTTTTGGAGCTGCTTGTATTGCATTTTCTATTTCTGATCACAATATGCTTGGTTCTAATTCTTCCATTACATTGTGTTCTATGTTGTCGTTCCCTCCTTTAAGATTTAGAAATTCTTTAAAATACTGTTGCCACCTTTCCATGATTCTTTTCAGGTCATTGATTGCCTTTCATTTTCATCATTTATGATTTCGGTTGGCTCATATTATCTTCCCTGTTTCTCATGTTCTTAATTTTCTTGTAGAATTTCTTTGGTGCATGTTTGTACTCTGTATTTAATGATTCATCATAATCTTGCCAAGCTTTTGTGTTTATCTTTAATGATTTTCTTAGATATTAATTTAACTGTCCTGTACTCAATATAATCTTCTTGGGATTTGCTTGCCACCCATTTCTTGAATTTTTGTTTCTTATGTTTTATGACGCCTTTGATTTCTTTGTTCCATCATGGTGTTACTTTGGGCTTTATACCTTTATGTTTCATGTATCCACATGTTTCTCCTGCTATTAGCGTTATGGTTTTCTTGAATATTTCCTATTCTTCTTTAATTTACTTGGTAGTTATTAGTTCTTTTCAAATTCTTCTTTTGTTTATATTATTCCCGTATCTGAGCAGTTCTTCAGGTTGGCTGGATATCTAAGTACTTAACATCATGTTCTATTTTCATGAAACTCACAAACGTACCCATTATATATGACCTTATAGACAAAAATATATAAGAAATAAATATAGGGAAATTGTAGGGTATGGGTGGAAGGAAGAGATCTATAAAATATGTATGAAAGTGATGGCATGGAAAAGTTTGAGAAACACTGATATTTATTTTCTGTTTTATAAGCAGACTGTTGGATCAAAGCAGAATAAGTTTAGAGATCTATCCCTTGGACATGCTTCGTCACAAGCTACAACCTTCATCAGAGAGTACTCCTGTAAGAACAGTCAAGAGACATACAGTTCAGCCTGAGATCATTGATCATAAGGATGGTCAGACTGTCAAACATAACTCACTAGACTGTTCAAGTTCTGGAGATCCTGTCGGAAAGAGCCAAACATGTGAAGACTACTTCTTTCGTATGTTTGGTTTTCAGAAGCAAGATCTAATCTCATGGGATAGACTTATAAGACTTCTCTGTCGACCCTCAGATCCAGCCTCTTTGGGAACATTAAGATTTGCATTTGGTGAGTAGATTCTATTTAATTTGAAAATGTGGATATAATTAGCATCATCTAATGTTTTAATTAGCCCTGTGTACATGTGTGTATGTGTGTTTTTATGCATATGCTGGTGTATTAAGAGAAATATTTTTTCCTTGTTCCACAAAGAGTGATATCTGATGCCCTATCTACCTGAGAAGGGAGGGTATGGATACCTCAGTTGATGTCATTGTACTCTGGGTAACCCCATTGGTGCTCAGTCTCCCCAAGCAAGTATCAAGTATATACATACTGATTATTCCTGTGGCTCACTTTTTGAACACATTCTCAGCTGAATATAGATGTGTTGGGCCATTGATGCAAATAAAATGACATCACATCATATTTTCACTCAGTATTATATCCTGCTGGAAATATGGTAGGACTATTGTCCTGCTACAAGAGAGATCAGGCGAGAGTTTGAGAATGGACGCTGAAGAAGAAGACATTCATCATTCTGCCCTTCAGATGCACAGTCTTACTAGTGCCACACAAAATTCTCCCATTTGTATACTAGATGTGTCATCTGTAATAACTCACCAAACAACTGCTAAATATCTCCCTTATTCATTCTCTATTCATTCACAGACTATAGGTCCATTCGATGCAACTCTTATCTGTTCTCTCATTTCCATAAACAACAGCATATCCTGGGTCCCATATATATATATATATTATTATTTGATCATATATATATATGGGACTTCTTTGTAGCTCCCTTTTATATTATATTTTGCTCTCTTCTTTGTTTGTCCCTATCTTAAATAAAGACCTTTTGGTCAAAACATCAATTTGTCATGGGTCTCTGTAAAACCTATTTTATAATTTTTATATTATCTACCAATAATATATCCAGGGCAGAACAAAAGTACAACTAATTAGATCAAGTATATTCCCAGTGGTAATTTATGGTTGTGAAACATGGACGCTGAACAAGTCAGTGCAAAAAATAAAATAGCTGCCTTTGAGATGAGATGCTATATAACGATTTTGAGAATACTGTGGATGGAGAGAAATCAAATCAGGAACTGAGGAGAAGAGTAGACATCAAAGATTTCTTAATAACATTATAAAAAGAAAGCTGAGATGTTTTGGATATATCAAGAGATATAATGTTATGGAAAGAGTAATAATGGAGGATATGGTCGGCAGTAACAGAGACAAAGGGTGATCTAGAAGAATATGGACTACAGACACATCAGAATGTTTAAAGATGACACTGGTAGAGGTAGGTCAGCTGGCCCAAGCTCACAAAGAGGTCATAACAGCCATAAGAAGACTATGTCCTGGAAAGAATGTCACCTGATATATATATCCTGGGCAGTAAATCCATGTGAACCCAGAAGATTGGAGCAGGCTATAGAGGTCATCAATTCATACCAAAATCAACTATTAATTTTGGTTTGTTTCTAGATGATGGAGCAAATAGATGTGTAGCCAATCTTCTGGCAAAGAAACACTCTTCAGAAGCACCCTCTGTATCTACTGCCTTTTAATATTATTATCTCAGTTCTTCTAATTCTTCAGTGTTATGCCTCCAATATATTAGATGCTAGTTCATCTTTTCTTGTTTGCCTTGTTAAAAACAATTGATATGCTATATTGACAGGGTTTCTCATGGTCTTAGACATTTTCCAAGAACGTGGACTGTCAGCAGCTGATAGTTGGTGGGGTAGTGATACTGAATGCAGGTTTCCATTGTTTAACTTCTTGCGTCCTTTGCCTCTTCAATGGATGTACGTCGTTTATCTGATCATGTTGACAGGTAAGGTTTTGTATTCTATCTATCTATGTTCCTTCAGCGCCGAATACGGTGCATAGGGCAGAAACCAGAGCTCTCCTGTTGGAATGATGTGTTGCTATTGCATGTAATTCTTGCATGTTGTTGAGACCCATACTCATACCTTCTTTGATGGTTGTTCTGTGAAGAGTCTCTCTTGGTCTTCCTACGTTTGTTTTTGACATCTGGTACCCATTTTAATGCTTGTAATGGCTGTATATTTTATCTCCAAGTTACATGTATAATGTAAGTCCATCATTTTCATCTTATTGTTGTAGAAACATTTTGCTGTTTGGTGTCTTCTATTACTTGCTTGTGTGAGTTGAATTCTTCTCAACCAATATTTAAGAGTTTTCTAAAAAAAATTATTTTTGCATGAATTTAATTTCTTCTCCGTTGTTTTTTTCCAACTTTTGCAACCATATATTAATACCGAATATAATTTTGTATTCATATAAGTACAGAAAAATATCATGAGCACATCATGAGAAGAAAGAATCAAAGCATCGCAGAACAAGCCATAGTCCTAAGGTAAAAAGATAGTTGCGGGTAGGTCAGACACTAATCGATGACATATTAAACCATCTTTTGCAGTTCTGAATGTTCCCAAGCATATTAAACCATGTTTTGCAGTTCTGAATGTTCCCAAGCATATTGGCATTGCCTTTCTTTTGAAACTAATCAACAAAGCCAAGAGTGGTTTAGTGCAAATGGGCACTGCAATTTCTCCATAAAATCTGCCCAAGCAAGCAATCATGTGTGACTGTATCTCAACAATTTAACACATTTGAGGGTCTCATATTCCAGTTGAAATTTTACAATGACCTGCTTCCTAACCATCTGTACAATCTGCAAAAGGACATCTTCTAGTTAGTTAGAAATCAGATCATCATCATGTTCTCTGTGGTATACTTAAAATGAAAAGGCTGACTTCCTGGCAAGGAAAGTGAGATCACTAGAACAAATAGAAAGTGATATTGCATACTAGGAATATAAGATTGATAAAAGCAGAATTTTTAAATAAAGTGGAACCCAACTGCAGAACCAAATGACCCCTACCATCAAATGTCATGCACAGAAAAAACCTGATTGTCAGATCTTTGGCTTTCATGTAATTATATACAACAGTGCTTGCATTTTGTGTTCACAGATTGAACACATTTTTTTCAAGGTAAAAAAGTTTGCCTTCCATTGTTCTTCTATTTGTTCTCAAATTTCTGTAAATTAGCAGGCCGTACTCTGGGAAGTTTAATGTTCTGGATGTTGTTCCATAGTATACAACTTACCTGCTATATCTTCACCTTTCAGACTAACTTACTTCTGACTTCAGCATGGTTTCTAGGGTACTTTATCCCTTTATTGAATGGCACAACCAACTCCACTTCAAAACCTTCTTTGTCGCCTCCTACAGCATGCATGGTTGGTAACAGAGCTGCATTTTTTTTGCTTCCCTTTCAGATCTTGCAACACAAGAAGACTGTTATAGTGAGGAATATCCCATCAACCGCAAGTATGAGTCTAATTTGGTTATGACTAATAACCAATGGAGTCTGCTGTTCAAGTTATCCTTTCACAATAATCTCCCAGCATTAGAGTAGCACGGTGGTTTAGTTAATAGTGAGCTTGATTACTATGACTGGGTTACAGCGGGCCAGGTTTGTAACCATGTGCGAAACAAAAAAATTATCTGGGTCGTGATTTCTCGCCTGACACAGCCGCACATCTAGTCAATCCAGCTGTAAACGGGTACCTGATGTATGAGTTATTGAAGGTAAAGACAGCAAGGAAGGAAACTGGCCTCAGGGAACTGCTGCAGTTTAGTACATGAAGAGTTGTCTTCATCCTGACAGCAGGTTGCTGCCATGTGACCTACTTACCTTTACTTTAGTACATGAAGAGTTATCTTCATCCCCGACTACAGGTTGCTGCCATGTAACATACTTTTACCTTACCTTGCATGAATGCTTATTAAAGATATCCAATATCATCATACATTTATTAACTACTTTAGTGGTCATCAAAGCCAGCTTGTTGTTAAGGAGATGAGGCTGAAGTATGCCACCAGTGGCTGAAACACTAAATTTGATCAGGTCCTATAAAATAATTACCGTAGTTATCAGATCATTGTCATGGTACTCCATAGGTGCTCTGATCTCTATTGAGTTGGCCTATGTCCTTCAGCATGTGATAACTGACTGTTCTGGTTCAGTGTTGGTTGATTTTTCTTTTGATTTCTTTATACCACTTGTTTAATGTAACATCACACTTCACTCCCAGGTTCTACATTCTAGCCATAGACATGAAGGAAGAAATACATCCTACATCTTCCAACTGGTCTAATTTCTTGGTTGCATGCAAAAAATCAGCATGGTCCTACGTTGTTTCTACACAATACTCATTTAACTGCGCTAGTCACCATGGCAAGTCTGTCTGCTCTTGTATTTCCTTTAATACTTGCATGTCTACGCACAAAAATGAAGGAAACTATTCAGCGCAGACTTCATTATCGACTCCAGCTGTAAATATTCTGACCTAATAAATTAACGCATTCTTTATTATTGACTCAGCTGTAAATGTTCTGACTTAATCATTTCAACGCAGACTTTATTATTGACTCCAGCTGTAAATATTCTGACTTAATCATTTCAACGCAGACTTTATTATTGACTCCAGCTGTAAATATTCTGACTTAATCATTTCAACGCAGACTTTATTATCGACTCCAGCTGTAAATATTCTGACTTAATCATTTCAACGCAGACTTTATTATCGACTCCAGCTACAGACAGGTAGATAGCCTGACTGAATATTTTGAAACATAGACCTACACATAGAATTATTCAGAAAACAGACATCTGTAGCACTCTGAGCCCCAAGTCACATTATTGTTCTAATTGACATTATCACAGCTACTACATCTGAACAAGAGCACATTTTTTCCTAGAAAATAAAAGTGCTGAAGAGAGAGACAGCTTGCCAAGAACATCATGTATAAACACAATGGGAAAATGCTTAATTGTCTTGAGAAAGAACACTATAAGAAAAGCCCTATGTCAGCTACATAATACAGGGAGCAAAGAACAGTAATACTGTTACCTGCCATGCATGTTGTAAGAGGTGACTAAGGAGGTTTCATTTGGAAATGGGGTTAGCTGTCCCTTCCCATTTAGAGCTTTAAAAAAATTACCCAGTGCTTGTGATAAAATTATGTGTCTGGCTAAAAGGCACAGCCAAGTTAAAAACCTTGACACAACCAATTGCATTTTCTGGACTACATCCTGTTAATATGTGGGAGTTAATATGTAAGAGAGCATGTCTCGGGTGACCAAGGTACTTAATTAGATTTCAGCTGTGGAAATTCAACATTCTGAACCATCAAGAAAGCAATGATAACCTACTAAGAATTAAATATTGCCTGGAAAATAATGAAAACGTACTAGGTTGTTTGTTCTATCCTGAATAAGATATACTTGTGGACCGTAAAAGTTATGACCAGATCAAACCTCTCCTGTTATTAATTTCCTTCTTTTTCTTGTATGTTTGTATGCTTTATAGTTGTAAAGTTTGACTTCTGTTAGAAAACATAATCTTTGCATAACTCATGCTTATAGAGTCAATATTTGTTTATCAATGTTTACTAGGTGCAATTGGTATCATGCTTATAGAGTCAATATTTGTTTATCAATGTTTACTAGGTGCAATTGGTATCATGCTTATAGAGTCAATATTTGTTTATCAATGTTTACTAGGTGCAATTGGTATCATGCTTATAGAGTCAATATTTGTTTATCAATGTTTACTAGGTGCAATTGGTATCATGCTTATAGAGTCAATATTTGTTTATCAATGTTTACTAGGTGCAATTGGTATCATGCTTATAGAGTCAATATTTGTTTATCAATGTTTACTAGGTGCAATTGGTATCATGCTTATAGAGTCAATATTTGTTTATCAATGTTTACTAGGTGCAATTGGTATCATGCTTATAGAGTCAATATTTGTTTATCAATGTTTACTAGGTGCAATTGGTATCATGCTTATAGAGTCAATATTTGTTTATCAATGTTTACTAGGTGCAATTGGTATCATGCTTATAGAGTCAATATTTGTTTATCAATGTTTACTAGGTGCAATTGGTATCATGCTTATAGAGTCAATATTTGTTTATCAATGTTTACTAGGTGCAATTGGTATCATGCTTGGCTTGAAGATGCGACTAAGCTCAGCACTTTACCTGACCACTTACTGGTATATACTCTTCCTTAACAAGTCCGCATGGAACAACCACTCTTACCTCTTTGGAATTTTAGCATTTCTCTTGGCCATCTCTGATGCTAACAGATATTGGTAAGTAATGAGAGTATGTGTTTTTGTCAGAATTATTGTGTGTCCACTGAGTCATAATTAAAGTGTTTAGGTATCTGCTAAACCATAATTAAGGTGTTGTGTATCCACTGAATTATAACTAAGGTGTTGGATGGTTACCTAATTTTCTGCTTTTGTGCTTGCTGTTGATTGATTAATCTTTAATTTTAAGCCCCTTTCAACCAGAGTCAAAAATTCTATATTATATCAGAGCATGTCATATTTTATATATACCAGTAATATTTATTTGTGCTAACAATTGTCTAATAATATTATTTGTTTCATATTCTACTTCAGACCTTAACATGTTTACGAAATTGATTTGGTTCTGCTTGTGCTTAAAATGGTTTATGATCTGCCCTCTTTGTTTATTGTATGTTTGTCATTTAATTTAACATATGTTCAATAGTGTTTTCCTTATTGCCTGTCTTCCTGATTGCACTTGATGACACATAATGGTTCATGCTATGTAAATGTGGCTATTCCTAATCTAAGTCAGTTCTATTTTCTACACTGTGTCTTGCATGGATTGTTAAAGAACTTATGTGCATGTCTACCATTATTGCTATTATTCCATATATTAATCTACTCTACAACTTTTCAAACTGTTTTAAATAGTTGTGAATTGTGAGTGAAAGTAAATTATGTTTCCCGTTAACAAAAGCTGCTCCATTTAATTTAGTACTTATGCAAACCATAAGGTCACTCAGTTTTACAATGCATGCACAGACTATCGGACTATTGAGTACAAATATGAAAAAAATTTGGAACAATATACAATACTTTTCAACCATATGGTCTTTATCAAGAAAATACCAGACAAACAGTGAACAAATAGTAAAACATAAAGACACTATCACAAATTCCTTAGACGACAGTTATTTAAGAACAAAGACATCCAAAATACACCCAATTGTCTGATAGTGTGTGTGTGTTCGTTGTAAAGCTGATCGACCTTGAGTTTTACATAAGTACTATTGTTATGTCCGGCTCTGTGGCGGAGTGGGACAGAGCCCGTCTGTGACGGCCAAGGTACTGAGTTCGATACCCGCCACAGGAAATTGTTCATCAGGACCATTCAGAAAGCACTGGCAAACTACTGAATGTAGAATGTGATTGCCTAGAAGATCACAGAAGCCAAAAAAATTCTGAGTTGATAGCCACTTCCTGAATAGGACATGCTACCAATTTAACTATTGTTATACAGTAATAAAGCAGTCTCACTTATTATCCATTGTTCGATTTAATTGTATTTTGATACTTTTTGTAAGGTATTGACACATATTGGTGAGAGACATATAGTAGTTGTACCCTGTATTTGTTATCAAAGTACTGATATATACACATCTTGCTTCCTGTGTTTAGGTCAGTGGATGGACTTCTGAATCCAGCCATTAACAATGCACATATCCCACTGTGGAACTACACATTAATACGAGCACAGGTTCTTGAAAAATATTTTCACTTTTATCATTTTATAAATTTTTTTTGTGATGTGGCTTTTGACTCTTCTAATGTGACAGTCTACCTGATAAAATTAGTGAACAAACATGAGTCCATGGACCACTGGATCAGCAACCACTGGATCAGCACCCACTAGATCAGCAACTACTGGATCAGCAACTACTAGATCAGCAACCACTAGATCAGCAACTACTAGATCAGCAACCACCTGACAGTATGGTTCTTCTCCTTTTTTCTCATTTCAGTCACTGAGATTTGTCTTTGATTTTATAAATTTAAGCATACGTCTATTGTATTACTAGCTTATTTAATAAGACATATAAACTGTAGGGTCATAGGTGTGCCAAACTGGAGACATCAGCACAAAAAGCTCTACAAACATCTCTATTCTTAGCCATTCAGAGGAGTGTAGAAAAGTCATGCCCAGACCATTCCTTGATGTTATCAATCCAGAATTGTCTTTGTCCACCTCTTCTCCTTCCACTCTCGACTGTTCCTTGCAAAATAATTTTATAAAGCGAGTCATGTCTGCTTACATGGCCAAAACTGAGTATATATATAGAGGTAACTCCATCTAATGAAAATAGTGAAGCTGCAACATCTTCGCTTTTCTGTTCAACAAAATACACACTTCTGTTGCACGTGTGTTGCCTGTCCCATGTGTTGCCTGTTTCATGCATTGCCTGTCCCATGTGTTGCCTGTCCCAAAAGGGGAGCAAAACAATAGTGACACTGTTGCCTGCTATTCACATCATAGGAAGCGACTTAGGAGGTTTTGGGGGTTATCCTATCCCATCCATAGAGGGTCATGTGACACAAAAGCGATGTTGAAGTCAGATGTGCCAGGATGAAAGGTGCAGATGCCACAACTGTAAACCATCACACAATGCATTTCATTCTCCGGATTACATCCTACTAGTCTGCAGGAGTTTGAGAATGAAGGACAAGAAGAAATATACACTTTCATTAATATTTCATATCAGTAATGAGTTAAATCAGAACTGTAGATACATCTAGGGGAGGGGACTTGTTTACCTATAGAAAAGACATTTCCTCAATTTCTGCAGAGTTGAAGTGGGAGTTGTGCACCATCAATGGATAGAATTATTGGTACAATCTATGACCAAAAAAGTTATCTTTATATTTGTATCAGGACATGCGGGTGTTGGGGGTAATGAGCAGGTCAGTAAACTGGTGAGCATGGCCACAGTGTCAATGGGTACATCAATGGATAAATCTGACATAGTTAATACATTACAGCACCTTATCTGCTCAGAAGATTTACAAAAGTGTGAGTCATGCTCGATCTCAAGACTACATGATATTAGTGTGAATATGGGAACAGCCCACACAAAGAAACATAACAAGTATATGAAGAGACTGATAAATCAGCATGAAACTGGAACTGTCAGCTGCTACACTCTGATGGATTTATTAAAATGGAAATCAGAGCACATATGGACTTGTCTGGTGGGTGCTGACAATAACCTGCAGTCGTAACTGCCATCTCATGATGTTTTCCTCCCACTTATATCTCTGCTTATCTCTTGGTCGCCACTCCTCGACTTTTCCTTCAAGTAATGTCTTCAACAAAGTGTCATATCTTTAATATTTAATATGTCCAATATATATATATATATATATATATATATAGTTTTATTTTTTTTCTTTGAATAATTATATTTTTCATATGCAGTGTATATGCATAAGTAATGTCTTCAACAAAGTGTCATATCTTTAATATTTAATATGTCCAATATATATATATATATATATATATATAGTTTTATTTTTTTTCTTTGAATAATTATATTTTTCATATGCAGTGTATTCAGAACTACTTTATTTGTTTTCTTCTCTTTCCCTATTCTTCCATATATCCACATGCCAGGCATCTATTCTGTCTTCTAGCTGTTTGTTAATTATCCATGTTTCTGAGCCATACGTTAATGTAGAATGGATGTAGCATTTTATAATCCTCATCTTTAATTTGTGATGTGTTTAGATGTCAATACTTTCCTTATTTCATTAAAATTACTTTTAGTAATTCTTATTCTCTTTTTAACTCTGTTTCACATCTACTATCATTTGTAATTAATATACTATACCAGGTAACAAGATGATGATGGATAGGAGACATCTCATTGTTTAAAAATGCTCCTTACTGTGGCAGGTCAACTCGCCCAGAATTATGAGTGGCACCTCTGAAGTGATGCCTCATAATTTAAGGGAATATTGTTAGGAAAGATTATATATCCTCTTTTTCAGCCTTCATTCTCAAACTCCTGCTGGTTCCCTCTTGTAGCAGGACCATGGTTCTACTAGATTTCCAGCAGGATGTAGTCCAGAAAATGGAAATATGCTGTGTCGCCATTTTATTTACGCCAATGGCCCGACACATCCACCTGCGGCAGAAATCTATACATCACATCATGATACATTTGGGAAAAGCTTTTTTATGCATACTCTGTCCTCTATTTCTTCTTTTTTGTTCTCAAGCTCCTGCTGATTAGCTGGATGTAATTCAGAGAACAGAATGCATTGTATCATAGTTTCTTCTCCTTCTTGTATTCACAAAATATGTCTATATCTGTTGTATCACGGTTTTATAGCTTCAATGTAATATTATGCATCTTTCAGCCTGACACATCCAACTTCAGCATGGCTTTGAGTGTAATTTTAACCTTGGATGGGACAACCAACTCCACTTCCAAAGCTACTTAGACACCTCTTACGACATTCATGTCACAGTGTTGCTATTCTTGACTCCTCCTCTCTCAAGTCCAGCAACGCATGGGTAATACTCTCCCTGTCACATTTGTGATTTGTTGCTCATTTATATTTGTTTATTTTTTCAGATATTCGTCGTCTACTTCATAGCAGGAGTGAAAAAACTAGATTTGGACTGGGTGTTTGGCTACTCGATGCAATCTCTGTCACATCATTGGATATTTTATCCTTTCAAGTAAGTCATTTCTTCCTCTTCTTCTCGCTCACATTTTAACCTTAAGGACCCTGTAGGCATCTGGAAACGCCAATGACATTACGTTTCCAGTGGCCCTTCGAGGTCTCGTCATCTCCGTTGCTATACCCCAATTCCTCACTGCGGAATCACACGAAGTTAAGCTCATATGTTGTAGAATTCCCGACACAAAGAGGTAGAAATATGTCACAGTTTAAAGGTAAAATTCCTTTACACATAAACATTGTAAGAAGGAGAATTTCACCGAAAGTCTAGAGCAGTGTTTCCCAATGTGGGCCCACACCCCGCAGGGGGCAATTTGATTGTTCAGGGGGGGGGGGGGCAATTCGAACAAGTTGTCTTCTTCTGCGTTCGTTCTCAAACTCCTGCAGATTAGCAGGATGTAGTCCGGAGAACGGAATGCGTTGTGCCATGGTTTACAGCATTGCTGCGATATCTGCGCCTTTCCGCCTGACACATCCGACTTCAGCATGGCTTTGGGTCACTGACCCTATATGGGTGGGACAGCCAACTCTATCCCATAACCTCCTTAGTCACCTTTTACAAAATGTGGGAAGGTAAACAGTGTTGCTATTCTTTGCTCCCCTTTTGGGCCCGGCAACACACGGGCATTTAGGAATCGAATTATTCATTTAGGAATAATTAAATTTTTTAGTATCACAAAATATGTATATGTTACATAGTGGGGCATCAGAATTGTAGAAAGGCTTAGATGGGACATTGTTAAAAAAAAGGTTGGGAAACACTGGTCTAGAGTGAATTATGTTGATTTTTTACACCATATTTTACTATAAAATGTACTACAGCATTGCATGATACGTGAAACATCATGGTAATATCTACATGTTTCAGTTGGGGTTTTTTTGTGTGTTGTTATAAGAATGTCCATGTATTCATTGAATAACACAAAAACAATATTTATCAGGGGCACCACGTATGGACATGAAAAATTAATATGTTGTATGTCGGTCTGCCTAGATCTAGTGTTGAACGGACAGACATTGTATATGTGATTTCTTCATGTTTTATTAGTTTTTTCAGTCCATATTATATTAGTTTGGATGTGAAACAACCTGTATACAATTCTTACAATTGATACAGTTCTTCACCGCTGGGTAAAACACTTTAAGAACATTTTGAATAATCCGTCATCAATAAATGACGAAGCTTTCAACCAACTACCACAGGTTCCTCTCAATGAATTGCTAGGTGACATCCCAACGTTGGAGGAAATTTGAAAAACAATTTACCGGTATTCTAGTGGAGAAGAACCTGACTAAGACTCAATACCAGTTGAAATATATAAGTATGGTGGTACAATGACAATTCAGAAACTTCATATAATTTTTGAAGTTTATGGAAAAGTTGTTCAACAAACTTTCCATGGATGCAACAATTATACACTTGTATAAATGCAAAGGGAACTGCCTATTCTGTAATAATTATTGAGGCATTTGCATTTCTCCACTGTCCATCGCAGGGAAGATATTTGCCAGAATAGTTTTCAACCATCTCACATCTCATCTTAATGAAGGTGAAGGATTATTACCTGAAAGCCAATTTGGTTTCAGAAAGAATGTGGAACAACTGATATGGTCTTTTCTGACAGACACCTTCTAGAAAAATGTTAAGAGCAACACTATGATCTGTACATATCATTCATAGACTTAAAAGCATTTGGCACAGTAAGTAGAGAGGGGCTATGGGAGATTATGGAAATGTATCGCAGTGGTGCAGCAATTACATGATGGAATACAAACTAGAGTTCAGGATGATGAAGAGTTATCTGAAGCCTTTCATGTCTCAAATGGAGTTAAGCATGGATGTGTATTAGCACCTACCTTGTTTAACGTCATGTTCTCTGCTATGTTAGATGATACTTTCAGATATCTAGACTTGGGAGTTATCATCAGCTATCCATTGATGAAAAATTATTCAACCTTCAGTGGCTTCAAGCAAAAACCAAAGTTATATCACAAATCATGAATGATTTCCTATTTGCTGATGGTTGTGCCATAAATGTCAATTCTGAGGCTGATCTACAAACTATTATAGACAGATTCTCTAAAGCTTGTACCAACTTTAGACTTACTATTAACATGGAGAAAACAGAAGTCATGTAAAAACTGCACTTAGCAAAATCTGCCATGAACCTTGAGTAAAGGTAAATGGTGTAGCACTGAAAGTTATGAATAGATTCACATACCACCAGGGAGGAGGGGGAGATAGAAAGCATGGTGTGAGTGGTAGTATGGTGTGTTGTGTGTGAGAGAATATATTGTGGTGTGTGTATCACAAAGAAAGTTGTGTGTATGGCAGAGAGTAAACTTTATGAAAGAGACAGTTTTGATTATGCAGAGTTTCCAAATCATTGATAGACATTGTCTGCTTTTCTATTCTTTGCAGAATATTTCTGACAGAATACCAGATAGACATGTACATTGTGCACCTAGGTGGTCTCTTCATTGATCTTTCCTCAGGCTTCCTACTCATCATTGATCAAACCAGATCTTTTGGACTCATCATCTCATCCTCCTTTCATTTCATGAATTCACAAATTTTCCCAATTGGTGAGTAACAGTATTGGAGAGTATCACAGTGCTAGTAACTGTCTGGTGTTTTTTTGGAATATCACAGTGCTAGCAACTAGCAACTGTATGTTTTTTGGGAATATTACAGTTCATATAAACTGTCTGTTTTTTTGGGGACTATCACAGTGCTAGCAACTGTCTGTTTTTTGGGGACTATCACAGTGCTAGCAACTGTCTGTTTTTTGGGAATATCACAGTGATAGCAACTGTCTGTTTTTTGGGGACTATCACAGTGCTAGCAACTGTCTGTTTTTTGGGGACTATCACAGTGCTAGCAACTGTCTGTTTTTTGGGGACTATCACAGTGCTAGCAATGTTTGGAGAATATCACAATGCTGGTGACTCGTTTTAAGGAAGTATCACAGTACTGGCAGATGTTAGTTCTTGAGAGCATCACAGCACTAGCAGCTTATAGTTTTTGGAAGTATCAGTATTTTGAGCTATGACAGTTCTAGAGACTCATTTTTGGGGAGTATTTGTGTTTGTGACTATAGGTGATAGATATCAACAGTTTTCAGAAGTATTAGTTTCTGGCAACTGTCTGTTTTCGAGAAATATCAGTGTTTGAAACTATCACTTTGCGGTGACTCATGTTTTGGGACTGCGGTGTTGGTGACTATAAGTATTTGGGAGAAGGTAGGGTTGTAGATACCACTTTATTAATAGGGAAGGTTGGGGTGTTAAAAAAAAGATCTTCAACTTTGAACAAAGATATAGTTTTATCCAACTGACATTTATGTTAGGGGAAAAAAACGGAGATAGGCCCTATATAAGGAGTATTGCAAGAAAAAAAAAAAGTAACGACATCAACAGAAACAAAGGGCGTTTCAACTAAAAGTCATCATCAGGACAAAAACAAATAAGAAATGAATATTACAAACGTTATATACTGTCCAAATATGTTTAATTTTTTCATCTCCTTATATTGTGTCCAGTTATGTTTAATGTGTTCATCTTATGCTGTATTCAAGTATACTTAATTTGTTTACCTACTTGTTATGTCCAGGTATGTTTCCATATGCAATGCTTGTCACACAACTGGTGTTCTGTAGTACGAGTTGGCCTCGGAAATACTTCTTGGCCATTCCTTCCGCCATGAGACTATTCACCCCAGACAACACAGATGATTTCCAGTCAAGTTCCAGCTGTATTTATCCTAAAGATTATATCAAACCAGAGGTATTTTTTCAATGTCATTGTGTTCTGTAGTAGGACTTCTGTCAGAGATCTCCTTACTATCTCTGCATTGTTTTATTGTAATGTAGAGTATTATAAACTGTACTTTCACTATGTTTTTGTGTTAATTCTCAAACTCCTGCAAATTAGCAGGATGTAGTTTAGAGAGCAGAATTCATTGTGTCATAGTTTACAGCTTAGCTGTTATATCTGCTTCTTTTGACCTGGCACATCAGATTTCAGCATGGCATCTGGGTTGCTTCCATCATATATACGTTGGGTAGTACTAGTTCTTTCAAGCATGTCCACACCCAAGGAGACACAAGGCATGAGAGTATTTACAATGTGATTGTTCAGAGAAAACCATGTTTCGCATGCCTTAGATGGATTCACCAAAGCCCCTGTATCCTCACACCACTTTCCCATTCGGTCAAACTCCTTCTGTACTTCAAGGATGTATATTTCCCGATTTTTGCCATGCTTATGCACCAAGATGTCATCGGCACACGACATAGTTTTACCAAACCCTGTGATTTGACTGCTGGTGATTTGTACCATATATACGTTAAACAGCACAGTATACAAAGGAGAACTCTGAGGTTGACCCGGGCATATGACCATTAATTCAGATACCCAATCACTACACTTAAGTACCACCTTTCTCTGTAGCAGGGCAGCACAAACCCAGTTGACAACATATGGACTTACTGAAAAGTGCAACAACCGTGTCATTAAGAAATCCAAAGACACTCTATTATAAGCATCTTTGAGATCTATAGCAACAGCATAGGTCTCTATACGTTAATGAAACCCCTTGAACACATCATGCATGCATAGGTCTCTATATGTTAATGAAACCCCTTGAACACATCATGCATGCATAGGTCTCTATACGTTAATGAAACCCCTTGAACACATCATGCATGCAAATAACTGCATTCTGCCATGTTCTCTTGCCAGAGCGATATCCTCCCAACAATTATGGTAATAGCTTATTCCTCTCAAGATGACTTCTACTTTCCAGGAAACAGTTTTTTTCCAACAGTTTTCCAATTGTATTCTGCATTGTTATTATTCTATACCCCTGTATTCTTTTGTGATCTTTGCCCAGTTTAGGCAGTGGTATTAAATAGAGGTGTAGCCAGTCATCTTTTACCTTTCCCATCTTCAGGAAATTATTGAGCATGGTTCTACAATGTCTAGTACAATGAATTACCTGGAGGTGCTTTTTGATAGAAGTCTAAGCTTCAAAGAACATGTAGACCACATCATCACAAGAACAGATAATGGACTGGCTGCAATGTAGGTTATGGCTGCTGCCCAGTTTGGACAGAGGTTACTGTTTCTGTTATATCTGGGATTAGTTGTGGAGTATGCGCTGATAATTCTGAAGCTCAGCCAGACTCAGTTGGCATGACTGGACAAAATACAGAATGCAGCTATGCAAATTGTTCTAGGATGCACAAGGGACACATCAGTACAGGCTATGCAATACTTGCTCGACTGTCCAATGGCAGAACATGGAATATAGAATTGCTGTGCAAGGGAGTACCTTACCTCAAATAAATGTGGATAAAGAACATCCTTTGCATCTTAAAATTCTTAAAGTCAAAGGTAGTAGACTGAAGAGAGGGAAATCGTGGATGGGACAGGTAGAGGATATCATACAAAGTGTAAGTTACAGGATGTAGCTGCTGGTGCAGAATGGGTACACCCACCCATGGATTGCAAAACTTCTTTCAGAGTTATAATAACACTTGATCGGGGCAAACAAGGAATGAGGGCCAGTGACGGTGGAGGCTGAGGTGCAGGTGTTGGTCAATGAGAACTCTAGTGTAGGGGATGTAATTATATACACAGATGGATTGGTGGTTAGACATATTCATAGTGTGTGGGCCTTCACCGCTCATTGTGCAGGTAAACATATTAGGGAAGAGTGTGGAGCTTTTACTATGATTACGAGTAGTATGACTATGGAGATCATGGCAGTGACTATGGCATTATAATGGGTCAGTTCACAGAGGGCTGTACGGACCTGTATCCTGAGTGGCTCGATGAGTATGATTATGAAAGTACAAAAGGGTCTTGTATGTGAACAATGGACTGAGATATTGAAAGGATCCAGATTGGAGATGGTGACTTTTATTTTCATACCTGGGATTGTTGGTGTTCGGGGCAACGAGAGAGCTGATTTGCTGGCATCAGGTGCTGTTGTTACAACCCGGGAAGGAGTAATGGATTGGGCAGATGTGTTGAATTCCCTACAGGAGACAGCATGAGAAAGTGAACTTGACTTGGGTGATGATTCTTATTCAATGGCTAGAATTAAGGAACAGGGTTTGAAATGTGGAGTCGCCAGAGGGGAACAGTTTCCATGGCGCAGAAGAATGATGGTCAGTCAACATAGAACCAGAACTGTAAGGAGAGGTGTATTGACAGATACACTCAGGGAGATATCGGAACACCTATAGATCTGTCCGGAGTGCAGTGATGATGATCCGATGATTAACTAACTATACGTTGGGTAAGCTAACTCCACCCACAATCTCCTTAGTCACCTCATGTTACATGCATGGAAGGTAAACAGTTTGCTATTCTTTAATCCCCTTACCATCACACAGGCAATTTTCACTATTTCTAGTATATATATATCAAGTGACATATTCTTTCCAGAACATTGTCTTCATCATGGATACACTAAATGCCTCTGTTCCGGGCAAGCAGGTGTGCATTGCCATAGTCATGTGCATACAGTCATTGATGTCGCTGGTCAAACGTCTTCTTGGTCTTCCTCTTCTTCTCTTGCCTGGCACTCTGACCTTTAGAATCAGCCTTTTGATACCATCATGTCGCTATAAGTGTCCAAAATACTGTAGCTTCCTTCTTATGATGGTATTTAGAAGCCAGCCTATATTTATTTTCAGTAATTTGTAGTAATCTGTAGTAATTTTTACTATTTGTAGTACTGAAGTCATTTTCTAAACAAAATTAGCACCAATAGGAACATTCTGAGATAATTAAAAGCAAAAGAAAACAGACTAAACAAGGTTCTCTAGAAAATTACAATATTTTGGCCATATCAAACAAAATGAGATCATTACGGAGAGGATGATGCCCGGGCAATGAAAAAGATAAATGCTGGGATCAAGATTAGCAAAAAATATCAAAAACCACCTTTACATGACACTCACAGAAGCAGGTTGAAGAAGAAGATTGGCTCAAGATCAGCACAAGTTTCGAAAGTCTGTGATTACTGCTGCTTCCTACATAGACAATGCTACCTAATGATAAATCCATGCAGTCTTATACACTTTGTATGCAAAAGAGATCACCATTGATACCACCAATTGTGTGATTGAATGTCTGTATAATAATAATAAAACCCATAACCGTCAGGTTCATAGGGGACAACGCTGGCGATATCAGAGAAAAAATCCCACCAAACATCTCTATCCTCAGCTAGTCAGAGGTATGTTGAAAAATGTTATATATATGTATATCTGATATATTTCTCCATGATAATCCTTCCCAACAAATTGTTGCAGACACTGCTTGGTAGTGTACATACCACCTACTCGAAACAAGCACCACCAAGTTCACCAACATGGAAACACAAGTTGGCTTCATTATTCTCTCTAATGTTTATCTGTTGGCAGTTGTTTCTGCCGTACTCACATGGGATCACTAAGGTATCAACTGTTTCTTCCTTACTCTCTTATTATATAATATCTAGCTCTTATACGAACCAATGTTACTCTCTTATATAATAACTAGCTCGTATATGAACTATGTGAATTCTCCCCCTTTACAGTTTAGTATAGTATTAGCTCTTGTATGACGAAATAAATTATCCTCCTTTAATTGTCTAGTAAAGTATTAGCTCTTGAATGAACCAATGAAACACTCAATGTTGTTGGGAAAGATCTAAAGATAGTAAGAAATATGTTAGTTAGTTAGTCGTCGGATCATCATCACTGCAAACTGGACACATCCATAGTTGCTCCGATCTCTCCTTGAGTGTATCCGCCATCACACTTCTGCTGACAGTACCGGTCCTATGCTGGTTGACCATCATTCTTCTGTGCCCTCCAAAATGTTCACCTCTAGCAACACCACATTTCAATCCCTGATCTTTAATCCTAGCCATTGAAAAAGAATCATCATCCACATTAGTCTCACTTTCGCGTGTTATATCTCTTAAGGAGTTCAAAACATCAGCGCGATCCATTGCCCCATCGCCCTTTGCCACAAACGCACACGATGCCAGTTGATCTGCTCTTTCATTGCCTCGAACGCCCACATGTCCCAGCACGAAAATAAATGTAACCGCTTTCAAGCTCGCATTTCTCAAGGCCTCAATCCACTGTTCGCGAACGAGACCCACTTGTACCTTCTTAATCATACTCATAGAGTCACTCAAGATGCAGACCTGCGTTACTTTCTGTGTGCGTAGCCACTCAAATGCCTTGGTCATCGCCATAGTCTCCATGGTCATACTTCTCATAGTGACCGCAAAGGCATATTTCGGAAGAAATATGTATTGAAAACAAACAGCTGTGATGAGGGTTGTCAGTGGTGTAGGAGAATTCTAAAAGATAAAGATGGATGTGTAATATCACCAGATCTTTTCTCCCTGTATACAGAGGATATTATGCAAAACATAGAAAGCATGCCAGCAATAGCAGTTAGAGGTTACAATCTGAATAATTTTATATATTTTAACAATAAAGCTCTGATTGAAAGGAGCAAAGAAGAACTTCTAGCCCTGTTAAACGTGGTAGTACAAGAAAGTGAAAACAAAGACCTCAGTCTAAACAAGAAGAAAACAGAAGTAATGGTTGTTTCAAAGAGTACACACCACCAAAATTAAGTATTACTGTCAATGATGCAAAATTACATCAAGCGGATAAAGTCATGTATCTTGGCACCATTTTAACATCAGATGGCAGGTGAGAAAATGAGATCTTCTTCATTGTTCATTCTCAAACTCCTGTTGGATCTCTCTTGTAATAGGACCAAAGTCAATGCTAGATTTCCAGCAGGATGTAGTCAAGAGAAAGAAAATGCATTGTCTTTTTTTTATTTGCTAACATGGCCCGACACATCCATTTTCTGCGGGCAATGAGATCAATGGCAGGATAACATGACCAAATCAACATTTCCTACAAACCTATCTCCCATTCATACTCATTCAAGACATAAAGGGGAGAAAACACTCATATTGTCTGCTTTGCGACTCAGGGAAAATGTGCCCTTATATGAACCAATGAGTTCTTCCCCTAGACAATCAAGTAGTTAATCTCATGTGAGAGTTCCGCCTCTGCGTTTCCGTCACCCAAACGGGACCAAAGAACAGCAACACTGTTTACCTTTCATGCATGTCATTTGAGGCGACTAAAGAGGTTATTTGGTGGGGTTGACTGTCCCATCCCATATAGGGTCAAAGTGATCCAGAAGCTGTGCTGAAGTCAGATGTGTCAGGCTGAAAGACACTGATATCATAGCAAAGCTGTAAACCATGACACAGTACATTTTGTTCTGTGAACTACTTCCTGCTTCTTCTTCTGCGTTCACTCCTGATAACCAACATGGAAGTTTGTGTAATTTCTGCTGGGGAGCGTGAAGTATCTTGTGTTGCTGGTTTCACAGCGGAGCTACGTTATTTTGCACCATCCTGCCTTTACATCCTGCTTATCTGCCGGAGTTTGAGAATGAACAAAGAAGAAGAAGATATATGAGTTCTCCAATGGAAAATTTAGTTTTACCTCTTTGATGATCCCATATGACATGCTGTTACCTATTTGATGATCAAATATGGCATGTTACCTCTTTTATGATCCTATATGATATGTTACCTCTGATGATCCCATATGACATGATGTTACCTATTTGATGAACTCATATGATGTTACCTCGTTGATGATCAAATATGACATGTTACCTCTTTGATGATCAAATATGAAATGTTACCTCTTTGATGATCCCATATGACATGTTAGCTCTTTGATGATCCCATTTGACACATGTAGTTTTCATACCTCTAGACAAGAAAAGTCAGTAATTGTGATCTTTGTACATTTCTCAGGGATATAATAACTGGACGAATGGACTCTATGGCTACTCCTGGGACATGATGATTCACAGTTGGTCAGTCCAACACATACATATCACATACTATGATAAGGACACTGGTCAGTCAGGCTATCTACACCCCATGGTATGTTTATAGGACTGTGACATCTTCTCTGACAAAGATAATTGGACAAAAATGTTGTTGTAGATAATGTTGTTTAGTCTTCAAGTTCTGCCAGATATTACAAAGTCTTGCAATAAATAGGACCATGTACTATTGTTACTAGTTATTAAAAAAAACTAATTTAAAAAATATATAACAAAAATACAGGAAAAATATTGGTTAAACCAGTAACAATAGTACATTATTCTAGTATTCGCTTCATGGTTTTGTTATTTCGCCACTCTCCACCTTGTCAGATATCCTCTGACAGATTCGTTACTGCTGTACTCTCCACCTTGTCTGGTTTTCGTCTAACAGCTTGTTACTGCATCACTCTCCACCTTGTCAGATATCCTCGGACAGCTTGTTACTGCATCACTCTCCACCTTGTCAGATATCCTTGGACAGCTTGTTACTGCAGCACTCTCCACCTTGTCTGGTTTTCGTCCAACAGCTTGTTACTGCATCACTCTCCACCTTGTCAGATATCCTCGGACAGCTTGTTACTGCTGCACTCTCCACCTTGTAAGATATCCTCGGACAGCTTGTTACTGCTGCACTCTACATCTTGTTGGATATCCTCTAACAGTTTTTTACTGTGGCACTCTCCAACTTGTCAGATTTCCTCTGACAGTTTGATTATTTATATAAAGGGTTGTAGTGCTTCTGTGTTCGCTCTCTGATAACCACCATGAAAATTTGTGTGATTTCCACTGGGTAGCGTGAAGTACACTTTGCTGCTAGTTCCACAGCAGAGCAGTGTTATTTGCACCTTGGTTGGCCCAGCATATCTGAGACCCAGCACATCCATTTTCATCATGCCTTTAATTCAGGTAGTGGGCTTCCCTAGCCTGTAACAGCCTTCCTATCTGTAGCCAGACGGAAAATGTGTATCGACTTTATACTTTAACGGATTATCACCCACTGTGCCCTTGGACTTTTGAGGCCAAAACATGTCCCGAAGTGGCAGTCTTCATGGAGACAGTAATCAAGGATTTAGGCTTGGGTCGACTGCCTATCTCGCATGAGGTGTTCTGCTGACAGTGAACTTACCTATCTTCTTGCGTAATTAGACGTATTGTACCTGTGTCCTTTGGGTACTGAACCTTTTCACGAGCATGATTCCGATATGGGAAAACAACAACGGTAGAGTTGAGTCAGGGTTTGTTCGCCCTCTTAGTCAAGGTGTCATTCACTAAAATCATGAACCCCTCGTCCAAATCTGAGTCTACATATATTTTTAGGTGCACCGAGCCTTGAAGCTTGTTCTTGAGCTGAACAAAACTCTCCATGAGCAAGATTCCAGTATAGAAAAGCATCGACAGCAGAGTTAGCCAAGTCTGTTAGGAACGTTGGGGACTCGTAGTACTTTCTCGAGCTGGATAGCGCTTTAGTTCCTGTTTCCTTTCAAAATATTTTCCATTTGTGTGAAGCAAAATAACGTTATTTTTTGGGCTCTATTATTTGTATCTATTTGTTGTAATATCTGCTAATTTTGAGAAAATTTAATTGGTCGCCCTCCAATGCTCGAGCCAGACCAAACTCCTTCACTGTGTGTTGGCCATGATTTTGTATGTGTTGGCTTAGAGGTGTCGGAGTGCTTGACTTTTGCAATAAATTATCATTCCATCTGAAGTCTCCACATTCCCGGTTACAATCCCAAAGTGTTTGCCAGAAGCAGCTCAAACCACATGCTTCTGTTTCTAGGGTGCACCACGAGGAGCTAATTTTTAGGATCTTGGTTTCCTGCTAACCATTGGTCCTAAATATTGAGAAGTGAACATGAAGCAGCAAATTAAGTACCAGTTTAAACTAGAATTCTGGAACATTTATTCCTCTTTTTCAGCGTTCATCCTCAAACTCCCACTGGATCTCTCTTGTAGCAGAACAATGGTCCTACTAGATTTCCAGCAGGTTGTAGTCCAGAGAATGGAAATGCTTTGTGTCACTATTTTATTTGCACCAATGGCCTGACACACACATCTTCAGCAACAGCATTTATTCAAAATTTAAAAATTTGTACGGTCAATGTCACTCAATAGTTAAATTACTGAAAATTTCTTCTTTGGGGACAAAATAATTCAAACTGAGACAAACATCAAAGAGATGTGTCGCTTCAAGGAAATTGCACAACCTGCATAATTTTAAATTATACTTCTTCTTCTTCTTCAGCGTTCATTCTCAAACTCCTGTCGGATCTCTATTGCAGTAGGACAATGGCCCTATTAGATTTCCAGCAGGATATAGTCCAGAGAATGGAAATGCGTTGTGTCGCAGTTTTATTTGCGCCAATGGCCCGACACATCCGTCTTCGGCGGGATTTTAAATTATACAATGATAGGATCATCGAAAAAGTAAAGTTAAAGTGGCATGCACAATTCCATGTTCATTCGATTATTAGTTATTGAGATATTAAATGAAGCTTAGGAATAAGCATTTTGAATAAATCATTATAAATATTAATTTATCTGTCAGGTGTGGACAGGTGGAAATAGACGTTGGTCATCACATGGTGACATGATCAAGCAATATGCCCACTGTATTGCTGACAATCTCAAGAGCTACAACATTAGCAATGTGGCAGTTTACTTTGACATTTGGAGGTCACTGAACTATCGTTTTCAACAAAGGTAGGCAAACTTTCTCTTCCAGATAAACTTCATTCATATTTCAACAGAGTTCTTGTACTGTTCAATTTTTTTTTGGTTTCAACATAAGTAATATCCTGTAGTTAAACTTCATTCATATTTCAAAAGTAATGATCTTTATCTAAACTAAATCCTTGTTTAAAAAATAATAATTTTTGTGTAATTAGTCTTTCTGTCAGTCTGTATGTCTATCTATTTGTCTTTTTCTAAGTCTGTCTATCTGTATGTCTCTCAGTAGTTCTGTCTGTATGTATGTCAGTCTCTATGTCTCTCAGTCTGTATGTATGTATGTCTTTCTATCAGTATGTATGTCTGTCTCTGTACGTATGTTGTTTTATTTTATCCCCATTAAAAATGAGTAAATGCAAATAAAGTAAATAGGTTACTAGAAAACTATCAATATAAAATATTTTTGTCGGTCATCCTCCGATATTTGGGTTATTTAAAAATAGGTAATTCTTGGCTCCCCTTTTGACCTGGCAACACACCGACCAGTTTGCAACTATTTGGTAATATCAACGTTAGCCACATCTGACCACACAGTCTATATAACTTCAAAACCATCGTATAATCCAAGTTAACCCGTAGCAGAATTTAACTGCCGTATGGGTGTGAGATAGTGATCTTATATTTCAGTGGCTCTGCTATATGAGGACGGCACATCTCCTCTCCCTCACAGTCTTTACTTTCAGTCTGATCCGGTACCCAATTAAGGCAGGGTTGACCCGGGAGCCATTGTGGTGTGAAAACATTTCTGCCTCAACTGCAGAATGTACCCATGACCACAATTATGCGAAGCCAGGGCGCTAATAACTGCGCTACACGGCCCCCAACTGTTGTAGTTACACTTGATTCCTTTTTAACACAGAGTAATTTCTGTGTTGAATTTTCAGAACGGTTGATCCACGTGTAGATATCATCACTGCAGAATGGCATCCATTCAAACAACCTTCATGGTTGATGCCATTAATGGTAGACTTGTCCGACTGGAGAGCCCAGCTGGATCAGATACAGGCATCTTTGGACAGTGAAACTTCCACACATGTTGTCTTTGTAGCAGATTTCCCAGGTAAGTTATGTCAGCATCATAAAGGTGTTGTATTTTTAGCAGTATTCCCAGGTAAGTCATGTCAGCATCATAAAGGTGTTGTCTTTTTAGCAGATTTCCCAGGTAAGTCTTGTCAGCATCATGCAGGTATTTTATTTTAATGCATACATGCCAAGTAAGTTATCTCAACAGCATACAGGTGTTGTGTTTGTAGGAGACCTCCCAGGTAAGTTATGTCAGCTTCATGTAGGTATTCTTCCGCGTCGGTTCTCAAACTCCTGCATATCAGCAGGATGTTGTCTGAAGAACAGAGTATGTTGTGTCATGGTTTACAGCTTAGTTGTGATATCTGCACCATTCAGTCTGACACATCTGACTTCAGCATGGCTTCTGGGTCACTTTGACTTTATATGGGATGGGAACTCCACCTCGAAACCTCCTTAGTCACCTCTTACAGTATGCTTGACAGGTAACAGTGTCACTATTCTTTACTACCTTTTCGGACTAGATCAAGACACGGCCGATGCAGGTTTTCTATTTTATTGCCTACATCCCAGGTAAGTTCTCTGAGCATCATAAAAATATTGCGTTTGCGGCAGACTTCCAAGGTAATTGATGCCAGCATCATACAGGTATTGTCCTTGCAGAAGATTTCCCAGGTAAGTTATATCAGCATCATACAGGTATTTTTTGTTGCATACAACCAGGTATTCTATCAGCATCATACTGGTGCCGTGTTTTTGTGAGAGATTTTTCAGGTGAGTTATCTTCACATAATACAGATGTGTTTTAGCAGACTTTCCAACAGTAGCATGCAGTTAAAATCTTTGTTTTCGTTGACATCTGTTAACGTCTTTTTCGGTTTTCATCTATTTTCTTTCCGCTAAAAGTTTCTTTCGGTTTTTGTTGGATGCCTTGGATTTTAATCTGGTCCTAGTGCCACAATGCTAAGATTGGAAATGACCCCAGATAGTCCCTTGATACCTAAGGTCCTTATGGAAGGCGATTCCCCTTCCAAACAATAAAGTCTCCTCGCCATCTTCCATTCACCAAGAAGAGTATTCAGAAAAGTAAATGCTGTGTTAAATGTTCATTAATTCTTTACATTAATCTTTCATATATATTTTATATTAATTTCATATTGTTTTTAGTATTAAACACTATATTTATTCTCTATAAAAATGTGGTTGTGTTATGTATTTTGGAGTGTCTAGAATTAATTAATTGGATTTACATTGATTCGTATGGAAATAATTGCTTCTGTTTTCGTCAGTTTCGGATTTTGCCGATTGTTCTCGAACTAATTATCAACGAAAACTGAAGTTTGACTATTTGCAACAGAGTTTTTAGGTAAGTGGGAATTGTATAAATAGTTTAGTTTTCATGGATATCATAGCATATTTTAAATATCTGATCTCACCTGGTTGTGAAATATCTAGTCTCACCTGGTTGTCAATTTCTTTTCCAGGAATGCATCTGAAGAACTATGTCCACGAAGACTTTGGAAACACAACTATATCCGTCTTGGCAGGAGAAGTCATTGTGGAACTAGATGACAAGACGAATGTCACTCTAAGCTCTAATCAGTTAGTACAGGTGTGTCACCAGTGTTGTTTCAGTTAAGGTGTTTGTACAAGCTTGTAAAGTTAAGGTGTTTGTACAAGCTTATAAATCTGAAAAACACAAACCATGATAATCAACAAAGTCACTGAATTAAAGGTACTAAACATACAAATACATGAAGAGAAACTATAACAAGTACAACATGATCAATATTTCAAACACATAATCACAAATAATGGTAGATGTGAAAATTTAAAAAGAGAATAGAAGTGACTACAGGTACTTTCAATCTTTTGTTAAAAAAACTTTCAATGACATGAGGAAAATATTAACCTCAAATACACACAAGCTAAAAATGAGAATTGTAAAATGCTACATCTATTCTATGTTAATGCATAGCTAAGAAACATGGACAATGAACAAACAACTAGAAGACAGAATTGATGCCTTTGAGCTGTGAATATATAGAGGAATAGGAAGAACATCATGGAAAGAGAAGAAAACCAACAAAAAGATTCTAATAACACTTCATACGAAGAAAGAATTATTAAAGGACATAAAGATCAAGCAAATAAAATATTTTGAACATATTAACTCATCCCGTACTTAAAGATGATGTATCTTGACAGACAGATCTCCCCTTTCTGGATGTATCCACAATGTATTGGTCTTGCAGATATGCCATATAAATTTGCTTCGTTTGGATCATAAATGAATTAGTATTAACTTATTCAGCTGTTTAAACTCTAAAAATCTGGCTAACAAAAGAAAACCCTTGGGGTTGTGTATTATTAGACGCGTAGCATATTTATTTAAAATTAAAATTCGAACAAGGTACGTTCAGCTCTCCTTAAATTATCAAAATGTCTTCATCTTCCACTAGCAAGATAGCGCAAACATCGGGCTTTATTATTTTTTGAATTTTATAATTGGAGATGTTATTTCAAGTGATGTGTAAGTTAACAACAGTGTTTTCGATTTTGACAGTGGAGATTACTTGTTGAAAATCGGAAAAGAAATAGGCCTAGACCTAATAGGTAAGACCTAAACAATTATAAAACTGTTCGCACTGATATTGTTTCTGAAGAATCAGATAGGCCTAGTGACAGCAATGATAATCTTGTACTAATCTATGTTATATAGAAAATAGAGTTAGACCTAATGATAATATGGAGTTTACACAAAATGTTGCTTAAAAAATCAATCACTTGTTGTTTGTCCATCAGAGTAAACAATGACCATTTAGCTCAACTGGAATAATTATACAAATCGCTACTGTGTGCCCGGATGTGACTAATGAGTATTATGTGTGTTTGGAATTTTTTTGGGAACATGTAGGCCTATGGGAGGAGTTTATGAGATATTGAGCAGCTCTTGCCTTTCTTCAAGCACATGCATTCACTGAGCAGCATTAGATCTAATGTTCTCTATCTACAACTGCTGCATTACTCCTGATTCTGCAATGTCAGTCAGATCTGTCTTGTGCCAGACTCTCCCATGAATTTGTGTCTATCTTGACGTTGAAGTGATTGGTTTAAAAACATGTTTCTAAATGATTTGTTCTGTCCTCCTGCCTCGTATAGACCTGTCAGAAGTTATCCATATAGCAGTTTTTTAACAAACGGAGATCTTTTATGCAGACCAAGTGACTTGTCCAAAGTATTTATGACATCATCATTGTGTGCATGCTTACAGATTTAGATTTCATGAGAAGCTCACTATCTGGTATTTTATCCCACCACCAGTGCATGTTGGGTATCTCACTATCTGGTATTTTATCCCACCACCAGTGCATGTTGGGTATCTCACTATCTGGTATTTTATCCCACCACCAGTGCATGTTGGGTATCTCACTATCTGGTATTTTATCCCACCACCAGTGCATGTTGGGTATCTCACTATCTGGTATTTTATCCCACCACCAGTGCATGTTGGGTATCTCACTATCTGGTATTTTATCCCACCACCAGTGCATGTTGGGTATCTCACTACGGGTATCTGGTATTTTATCCCACCACCAGTGCATGTTGGGTATCTCACTATCTGGTATTTTATCCCACCACCAGTGCATGTTGGGTATCTCACTATCTGGTATTTTATCCCACCACCAGTGCATGTTGGGTATCTCACTATCTGGTATTTTATCCCACCACCAGTGCATCTGGTATTTTATCCCACCACCAGTGCATGTTGGGTATCTTACTAAGGCAACTCATGTGTAAATAGTTGCCTCCACTTAGACTCAAATGCAAATGTTAGTAACACGATAGATCCTGCATGTGTAGGTGGCTCTACCACAGAAGGCAGATGTGTGTCATAATCACCCGTTCCTGGTGCCCTGAAGATGAACAAATAATAGCAACTGTTATCTGCCATGCATGTCACTAAAGGTGACTAAGGAGGTTTCAGGGATGAAATTGGTAATCTCATATCATAGTGTCAAAGTAACCTAGAAGCCATGATGAAGTCCGATATGTCAGGTTGAAAACCATGAGACAACACATTCTGTTCCCCAGACTTACACTGTGCTAATCTGTATTTTTTAGAACAAATGCAAAAAAAGATGTGTGATATGAGTGCAAATAAAACAGTGACAGCACATCTCTGTTATCTGCATTATATCCTGCTAGAAATCTAGATATAATAATGTTAAACTACACAAGAGATCCAGAGGGACTTTGAGAACGAATGTTGAAAAAAAAACTGTGGCTTCTCATAACATAATAGCAAGACAGAAAAATCCTTACCGAGATTAAGAGTTGATACAGATATGAAATTCCAGGAGCATCTATATCTAGGTTTTATAAACAAGATGCCATAGCCCTTTTCAAGATTTCAGGAGATTGGAGTCAACATTAAGAGACAGTCTTGAAAGATAAACATAATAAGTGGAACTGTGGGTTGCTACACTCAGAGATCAGAACACCTGTGGACTAGTCCAGTGTGCACAGATGACAACCTTCAACTCCCCTAACAAACACTCTCACCATCATTTATAATGTGTTCTGTTTTATTTTGTTTTCTATCAGGTGTCATCCGATAGATCTCATTGCGTACACACTGTGTCAGAGAAGCCATCTTGTTATATGTACACATTTTTCAATACTACACAAGCATCATTCATGAAAGGGTACACGCAGTTTGAAGAAGATTACAACAAGTCTCAGTCAGGTAATATTCTCAGAATATCCAGGTAATGTTCTCAGAATATCTAGGTAAAGTATCTTAATATCTAGGTAATATTCTCAGAATATCCAGGTAATGTTCTCAGAATATCTAGGTAAAGTATCTTAATATCTAGGTAAAGTCTCAGAATATCCAGGTAATGGTCTCAGAATATCCAGGTAATTGTCTCAGAATATCCAGGTAATGGTCTCAGAATATCCAGGTAATGGTCTCAGAATATCCAGGTAATTGTCTCAGAATATCCAGGTAATGGTCTCAGAATATTCAGGTAATGGTCTCAGAATATCTAGGTGATGCTCAGAATATCTAGGTAATGGTGAGAATATCTATATGATGAACAGAATATCTATATGATGAACAGAATATCTATATGATGAACAGAATATCTAGGTGATCACTTGAGGAAACTATTAACATCTAAACAAATCACATACAAACTAACGTGTGTTGTGAAATGCCACATCTAATGTACATTAATGTAGAAAAAATCATAAACATCGCTGTCAATTAATTTTTTTCATTAATGCATAATCGTAACAATTTAAGATATTTTTTTTAAAATTTCTGGACATAAAATATTGAAGACGAGGGAAGACCACAACTGTGGGAGGGTAACACCACAAGAAGGATAAGATAAGCAAGATATAATCTAGTAGAGTGTGTTGTATGTTGCTAACGGTCCATCACATCATGATGATGATGACTATTTTGTACATCCACTTGTGTGAAATTCAGTTAAAGTTATGTCCTTGACTATGAGTTTGTAGATGGCTAATAAGCCCTATTCTGACTGTAAATATCCTTGGTCAGTTTGGGCATGAGATGACCATTGTAGATGATTTCTGATCTATCTGTAACATTCTAGCTACTCTCTGCTGTCGAGCTGCTGCATTTCTCCTCTTTTCACGAGATGCTGCATATTGGTGGACTGTAGAGCGCCGTATAACTCTATTTTGTGCAAGTTCTTCCCATGCATCTGGTCTATTTGAAAGGCTTTCTCCGCCGAAGACGGATGTGTCGGGCCATTGGCGCAAATAAAACGGCGACACAACGCATTTCCATTCTCTGGACTACATCCTGCTAGAAATCTAGTAGGACAATGGTCTTGCTACAAGGGAGAGCCAGCAGGAGTTTGAGAATAAACGCTGAAGAAGAAGAAAGGCTTTCAGTGAGAGGTCTTTAACAAGTTTTTGTAGCTCATCTTTGTGCCACCTTGAGATCATATGCCCTTCTGCAACTCACCGTAGAGAAGTATCTTTGGCAGGACAGATACCTTCAAGTGTATCACCAAACGGAAGGTACCACCAAGGCAAGAGACATAAGATGTTGAAGGTCTGTTACAGCCAGCTTTCAATGCGAAGATGACACATTGATAGTTAGAATCCTGCAAAGTATGTTTGATAACTATACAATTGACCACGTCTTGTATATTGACTGAAGTTGAGTTGAACCATGTTAGCTTTTTACATCTGTGTGACTTTTCTGTTTAGTCAATGAGACGATCCAGAGATATCAACAGGATCCGAACCTTACCCAATACCAGAAGATTCTAGAATCTAAGCTGGCTCCAGATGGTGAAGTATTTCAAACAGTTTGGCAAAAACTGCAATCTTTTTTCAGGAGGAAATATAACCTATTTAGAAGAAGGTTGGCATTTGTGTGCTTGATTGAATTGTGTGTTGCAAAAATAGATTATATTTCCCGTGTATGTATGTGCGTCTGTGTGCATGTATATAGAGGAGTGAGCAATGGGGAACTTTTTTTTGTGTCAAGGGCCATTTGTACATTTTTAGCATCATTCTTCATCATCATCATGTGACATATTCTTTCCAGAACATAGTCTTCTATCATCCCCTCCAATATCACTCTCTCCATACCGTCACGTCTCTTAAGGTGACCGAAAATATCCTAACTTTTTCTTTAATATGGTGTTCAGAAGCTAGTCCTCTTGGACACTGTGCTTAACACAACCTGGTTTGTTTTCTTTGCTGTCCATGATATTCTCAGACTCATCTGTAGCACTTTAATTCAAATGATGTTATTCTTTTGGACAATGTTTTAGTTAGTGTCCATGCTTCGCATCCATATGTCACCACTGGAACCACACATGTTCGTAATAAGCACAATGTGGTTCTTATGTTAGTACCCTGCTACAATTTCTTTGACTGTTTTAGTTTCATCAGCGCCATTGCTGTTCTTCTCTTAATTGCAACTGCGCAGTCATCAGCATTTTTAAAATTAGTTTCCAAATAATCAAAATATGTCACTTCTTCTAAGTTGCTGTTCTCTATATTAATTTTGGGTCTTGATTTCTTTTTGTTATTGCCATAATTTTTGTCTTTTTCACGTTTAAAAATAAATATTTTTGTTTAGTGAAATTCTGGGTTGACTTAGTTAAATCTAGTATGTCATGTTCATTTGTTGGTAATAACACTGTGTCGTCTGCATATCTAATTTTTGGAATATGCAGCCATCCTATATATTTATGTGTCTGAACTCAGACTTCATTATTTCTTGCTTCATGTTTCTCATTATGTTTTCCATATAGATGTTAAACAAGTAGGGGAGATCCTAATCTGTGACAGCCTTCAGCCTGTTGTCAGGCTACAGATATGTATCAATTCTACCCAGTGATGATTTATCATCCACTGTGCTGTTGGACTTTACAGGCTCAAATGTTTCCCTGGGTGGAAGTCACAGAGGAGGCGGTAATCAGGGTTTTAGACTTGAGTCGACTATATCTAGCTCGCATGAGGTGTTCCGCAGCTTCCAGTGAGCTTGTCTCACGTAATTAGATGTGGTGTGTCTGTGCCCATCTGGTGATGAACCTTATCTCATCTGGGAGCATGATTCTGGTGTAAGTAAAAATTTGACAGTAGAGTTGGGCTCAGGCTCGCTCGCCATAATAACCGAGGTGTCATTCACCAGCATCGTGAACCTCTTGTCCAAGTCTGAGTCTCATATTTAGGAGCACCGGGGACTAGAAACTTGTTCTCGAGCTGAACAATGCTTTAGTTCCAATTTCCATGTACCGTTTTCCAATTCTATTTATACATGTCACGACCTCTCATCGTACTCAGTTATCCTTGCGGAGACGGCCCACCACTCTCGACATTCATTATGACATCTACCCATATCGTGATACATTGCATTGGCTGCCCTTACAATTCATCTGCATTTCTGCAGCCCAAGTCAGAATGTGTTGCGTCACTGTTTGTCCACAGTGCTGCTGGATGTGCGGTCCACAGTGCTGCTGGATGTGTTGGCGCATAGGTATCTGAGATATTGCTTGTCTTTGTGCAGGCAGTTCTCATTCCATGTACTGCCTCCACAGACATGATCCCTAAGTGTGTTAGCCAGGAACATGCCACGAGCAGCTGTATTTCTGTTTCCAGGCTGCACCACTAGAAGGTACTCTTAGAATCTTGGCTATCTGCTAACCCTGGATCTGCACGAGAGCAATGATGGACCCTTTGAACTCTATTGCTAGTATAGTAGGCGAGCCGTACAAGATTACTGATTCTGGTACATACATGCTGGTCACTAAACTCAAAGGTAACAAGGTCACGCATGCGTAGCCTTTTTATCAATTTAGCCACAACACCATTTTGTATGAAAACATCAAATTGCACGAAAGTCTGCAGCCATTTTGTAGTATCAATTTTCATACTAACTTTTGATAACTCAATGCAGATATGAAGAGATGGTTACAGGCCTTCGATTATAATGTTACAGTTGAATTCTGAACATCTTCTATAGAGAACGTAAGACAAATGTGTACATAAGAAATGAAATAGAGATATATACAGTTAGGTTCACAAGACCCATTGCTGTCAATAGTGAAATGATATAAACCTGCATGGTTTGGACATGTATGCCGACATGATTCCTTGTAAAAAATGATATTAAATGGAACAGTCGAGAGTGGAAGAAGCAGAGGAGCACAAAGAAAATCATAGACACAAAATATTAAGGGCTGGCTAAGTCTGAATATTTTATCAATTATCTGCATCAATGAAGATAGAAATCTATGGAGTTTTGATGTGTATTGATGCATTTAATGTGGTAACCCTACAATCCTGACAGATTAAGGTCTTATGGATGAATGGACCAATTTTGGTCACATTTGATCACAAATTGTTAGGTCAACAAATATTCAGATAGATATATAAGTAATAACTGGTGTTTTTAATAAACTTATTAATCTTGTTTTCCTCAGTATTCGTCTAAGTACAGGAGCTGTTTACTGTTTGGCTACTGGCAGTTCCTTCAGTGACTTCCTCAATGCTACGTACGAGTGGGAAACCACAGCGACCATCAAGACATGAGGCATCATGATCGTTATTTATTTTAGACAGGGCAGTCTGCCGTGGTAACAGTTGTTTTGTATCTGATAGTAGAGATAAGGACCCCGTCTGTCATGACAATGGACACCTGAGGGTAGGTAAAAATGTGCAAGAACCAAAAAACAAAAAAATCACAGAGAGAACTGTGGAACAGCGACTGAAAGAAATTTTCTTTTTTTTTCTTCTTTTTTTGTAAATATTACTTCTCAAACTTCCACTGGATCTATCTTGTGACTCTACTAGATTTACTGTAGGATCTAGTCCAGAGAAAAGACTTGCGTAATGTCCCAAGTTATTTGTGTACAAGTGGCCAGACTAGCAGTGATGTGTATACGTTCAGTGATGTACTAATTCTTCTATACGGTTAGCATCCATAGTCATCTCACTACTAAGTCAGTCTGTGAATTTCAATCTGTTTATCAGCGTTGCTTTTCTGTTCTTCTTCTTCTGCATTCAGGATTCTTTTGGTCTTGTTAGATCTTCAGGCCAGTCACCAGCACGGAGCACCCAGTCTTCTCCAGATCAGAGTGGCTGCCTCAAGGTTTTTGCTTCAGTTCAGTCCATTGTGGTCATGTCTTGCCTCGCAGTTCCTTGTATTCTGGACAGTCTTGGAGTATGTTTTCAAGGGTCTGTAGGTCTATGCCTGTTCTTCATGAACATTAATTTGTGTGGGCCACCCTAGTCCAGTATAGGTGACTATGTAGCCTGCAGTGGCAAGTTCTAAGTCAAAAAATGATGATCTGTTGTTGCCTATGAAGTTGGTGTGTGGGGTCTGGTTTCGAGTCCATATCTTTCTTCCACTGTGATTGTATAAAGGTTGCAGATTAGTGTTTTAGTGTCACTGTATGACAGAGGATTGCAGAATTGTTTCATTTTACCTCCTCCTTTATCCAAGGCATCAGCCCTTTCATTTCCAGTGATACCACAATGGGTGGGTGGTAGCCATTGAAGAATGATATTTGAGCTTTTTTTATATTTGCTAGTTCTAGTCTAATTTTGTGTATTATGTTTTCATTTGTATTGATTTGTAATGCTTCCAATAAAGATCTGCAATCAGTCAATATTACTATGTTGGTGTATGGTTGAATGTTCTATGCTAGTGAGAGCTTCTGCTCTAAAGTTTGAGCATGTATTTCCTGTTGAGAATGCTTTACCAAGAGTTTTTCTGCCAGATCTGTTGACCCACCGGCAGTGATGGCACATCTAACATTCCCCGTCACCTGGAAGTCTGCCAGCCACAAAGTGAACAGAAATGCTGTGTCCGATGGCCTGCATCACATCTAACATTCCCCGTCACCTGGAAGTCTGCCAGCCACAAAGTGAACAGAAATGCTGTGTCCGCTGGCCTGCATCACATCTAACATTCCCCGTCACCTGGAAGTCTGCCAGCCACAAAGTGAACAGAAATGCTGTGTCCGATGGCCTGCATCACATCTAACATTCCCCGTCACCTGGAAGTCTGCCAGCCACATAGTGAACAGAAATGCTGTGTCCGCTGGCCTGCATCACATCTAACATTCCCCGTCACCTGGAAGTCTGCCAGCCACAAAGTGAACAGAAATGCTGTGTCCGATGGCCTGCATCACATCTAACATTCCCCGTCACCTGGAAGTCTGCCAGCCACAAAGTGAACAGAAATGCTGTGTCCGATGGCCTGCATCACATCTAACATTCCCCGTCACCTGGAAGTCTGCCAGCCACATAGTGAACAGAAATGCTGTGTCCGCTGGCCTGCATCACATCTAACATTCCCCGTCACCTGGAAGTCTGCCAGCCACAAAGTGAACAGAAATGCTGTGTCCGCTGGCCTGCATCACATCTAACATTCCCCGTCACCTGGAAGTCTGCCAGCCACATAGTGAACAGAAATGCTGTGTCCGCTGGCCTGCATCACATCTAACATTCCCCGTCACCTGGAAGTCTGCCAGCCACATAGTGAACAGAAATGCTGTGTCCGCTGGCCTGCATCACATCTAACATTCCCCGTCACCTGGAAGTCTGCCAGCCACATAGTGAACAGAAATGCTGTGTCCGCTGGCCTGCATCACATCTAACATTCCCCGTCACCTGGAAGTCTGCCAGCCACATAGTGAACAGAAATGCTGTGTCCGATGGCCTGCATCACATCTAACATTCCCCGTCACCTGGAAGTCTGCCAGCCACAAAGTGAACACAAATGCTGTGTCCGATGGCCTGCATCACATCTAACATTCCCCGTCACCTGGAAGTCTGCCAGCCACAAAGTGAACACAAATGCTGTGTCCGATGGCCTGCATCACATCTAACATTCCCCGTCACCTGGAAGTCTGCCAGCCACAAAGTGAACACAAATGCTGTGTCCGATGGCCTGCATCACATCTAACATTCCCCGTCACCTGGAAGTCTGCCAGCCACAAAGTGAACAGAAATGCTGTGTCCGATGGCCTGCATCACATCTAACATTCCCCGTCACCTGGAAGTCTGCCAGCCACAAAGTGAACAGAAATGCTGTGTCCGCTGGCCTGCATCACATCTAACATTCCCCGTCACCTGGAAGTCTGCCAGCCACAAAGTGAACACAAATGCTGTGTCCGATGGCCTGCATCACATCTAACATTCCCCGTCACCTGGAAGTCTGCCAGCCACAAAGTGAACAGAAATGCTGTGTCCGATGGCCTGCATCACATCTAACATTCCCCGTCACCTGGAAGTCTGCCAGCCACAAAGTGAACAGAAATGCTGTGTCCGATGGCCTGCATCACATCTAACATTCCCCGTCACCTGGAAGTCTGCCAGCCACAAAGTGAACAGAAATGCTGTGTCCGATGGCCTGCATCACATCTAACATTCCCCGTCACCTGGAAGTCTGCCAGCCACATAGTGAACAGAAATGCTGTGTCCGCTGGCCTGCATCACATCTAACATTCCCCGTCACCTGGAAGTCTGCCAGCCACAAAGTGAACACAAATGCTGTGTCCGATGGCCTGCATCACATCTAACATTCCCCGTCACCTGGAAGTCTGCCAGCCACAAAGTGAACACAAATGCTGTGTCCGATGGCCTGCATCACATCTAACATTCCCCGTCACCTGGAAGTCTGCCAGCCACAAAGTGAACACAAATGCTGTGTCCGATGGCCTGCATCACATCTAACATTCCCCGTCACCTGGAAGTCTGCCAGCCACAAAGTGAACAGAAATGCTGTGTCCGATGGCCTGCATCACATCTAACATTCCCCGTCACCTGCAAGTCTGCCAGCCACAAAGTGAACAGAAATGCTGTGTCCGCTGGCCTGCATCACATCTAACATTCCCCGTCACCTGGAAGTCTGCCAGCCACAAAGTGAACACAAATGCTGTGTCCGATGGCCTGCATCACATCTAACATTCCCCGTCACCTGGAAGTCTGCCAGCCACAAAGTGAACAGAAATGCTGTGTCCGCTGGCCTGCATCACATCTAACATTCCCCGTCACCTGGAAGTCTGCCAGCCACAAAGTGAACAGAAATGCTGTGTCCGATGGCCTGCATCACATCTAACATTCCCCGTCACCTGGAAGTCTGCCAGCCACAAAGTGAACACAAATGCTGTGTCCGCTGGCCTGCATCACATCTAACATTCCCCGTCACCTGGAAGTCTGCCAGCCACAAAGTGAACAGAAATGCTGTGTCCGATGGCCTGCATCACATCTAACATTCCCCGTCACCTGGAAGTCTGCCAGCCACAAAGTGAACACAAATGCTGTGTCCGCTGGCCTGCATCACATCTAACATTCCCCGTCACCTGGAAGTCTGCCAGCCACAAAGTGAACACAAATGCTGTGTCCGATGGCCTGCATCACATCTAACATTCCCCGTCACCTGGAAGTCTGCCAGCCACAAAGTGAACAGAAATGCTGTGTCCGCTGGCCTGCATCACATCTAACATTCCCCGTCACCTGGAAGTCTGCCAGCCACAAAGTGAACAGAAATGCTGTGTCCGATGGCCTGCATCACATCTAACATTCCCCGTCACCTGGAAGTCTGCCAGCCACAAAGTGAACACAAATGCTGTGTCCGCTGGCCTGCATCACATCTAACATTCCCCGTCACCTGGAAGTCTGCCAGCCACAAAGTGAACACAAATGCTGTGTCCGCTGGCCTGCATCACATCTAACATTCCCCGTCACCTGGAAGTCTGCCAGCCACAAAGTGAACAGAAATGCTGTGTCCGATGGCCTGCATCACATCTAACATTCCCCGTCACCTGGAAGTCTGCCAGCCACAAAGTGAACACAAATGCTGTGTCCGCTGGCCTGCATCACATCTAACATTCCCCGTCACCTGGAAGTCTGCCAGCCACAAAGTGAACACAAATGCTGTGTCCGCTGGCCTGCATCACATCTAACATTCCCCGTCACCTGGAAGTCTGCCAGCCACAAAGTGAACAGAAATGCTGTGTCCGCTGGCCTGCATCACATCTAACATTCCCCGTCACCTGGAAGTCTGCCAGCCACAAAGTGAACAGAAATGCTGTGTCCGATGGCCTGCATCACATCTAACATTCCCCGTCACCTGGAAGTCTGCCAGCCACAAAGTGAACACAAATGCTGTGTCCGCTGGCCTGCATCACATCTAACATTCCCCGTCACCTGGAAGTCTGCCAGCCACAAAGTGAACAGAAATGCTGTGTCCGATGGCCTGCATCACATCTAACATTCCCCGTCACCTGGAAGTCTGCCAGCCACAAAGTGAACAGAAATGCTGTGTCCGATGGCCTGCATCACATCTAACATTCCCCGTCACCTGGAAGTCTGCCAGCCACAAAGTGAACAGAAATGCTGTGTCCGCTGGCCTGCATCACATCTAACATTCCCCGTCACCTGGAAGTCTGCCAGCCACAAAGTGAACAGAAATGCTGTGTCCGATGGCCTGCATCACATCTAACATTCCCCGTCACCTGGAAGTCTGCCAGCCACAAAGTGAACAGAAATGCTGTGTCCGCTGGCCTGCATCACATCTAACATTCCCCGTCACCTGGAAGTCTGCCAGCCACACAGTGAACAGAAATGCTGTGTCCGCTGGCCTGCATCACATCTAACATTCCCCGTCACCTGGAAGTCTGCCAGCCACAAAGTGAACAGAAATGCTGTGTCCGATGGCCTGCATCACATCTAACATTCCCCGTCACCTGGAAGTCTGCCAGCCACAAAGTGAACAGAAATGCTGTGTCCGATGGCCTGCATCACATCTAACATTCCCCGTCACCTGGAAGTCTGCCAGCCACATAGTGAACAGAAATGCTGTGTCCGATGGCCTGCATCACATCTAACATTCCCCGTCACCTGGAAGTCTGCCAGCCACATAGTGAACAGAAATGCTGTGTCCGATGGCCTGCATCACATCTAACATTCCCCGTCACCTGGAAGTCTGCCAGCCACATAGTGAACAGAAATGCTGTGTCCGATGGCCTGCATCTCATCTAACATTCCCCGTCACCTGGAAGTCTGCCAGCCACAAAGTGAACAGAAATGCTGTGTCCGATGGCCTGCATCTCATTGTTATCCATGGGGATGATTCGATAAAATACAAAAGTAAAAAATTGAGACATGACAATGATGATTTTGTTCACAAGTGACAGGTTGTCAACATATCCCCCCAACTTTCCTTAGTCGGCTCCTATGACATGCCAGAAAAGAAGACAATGGCCATGTTCGAAACGTGCACTTTTATACTTGAGGGAAACTACACAGCATGCAGATATGCATATCAGGGAAGACAATTCAAGCGTGTATATTCAGGCGGTGGGCGAAAAGTGAAAATATAGGTCAATTAGATGTTACTAGTCAGTACTAGTACACACGAAATATTGATGTTTTGAGTAGAAGACCTTTATAAAAAAACAAAATATAACACAACAAGCAGGCCCGTAGATAAGAGAGGATGTGTTCAGATCTCCCCCTTAGTAAATCAGAACATGACTTAAGTCACTTCACTAGAAACTTGGTACAAAACTAAGACAAGTCCCAGAGTATAATACATAGGAAACATATTTACGGAGGATGGCAAACTCGACAGAGAGATTGAAACAAGCTGCCAAAAAGCTAATGCTGTGACTCACCAGCTGTCACCAATACTTAAACACCCATGAATCTGTATGGCTAAAACGACAAATGAGAAATAGTATTTTTATACAAACTTTGTGTTACCAACGCCACAGTTAAACCATCACAAACTAGCACTAAAATGATGGTCGGGGGGGGGGGGAGAGAGCATGATCGAAATACTACTTCATTTAAAATCAATCAATCAAATGTCAATGAGTTACAAAACCAGGGGCAGACCATGCCAACGATGGATTACAGAAATAAAAGAGTAAACTAACACAAACATATATGAAGCACAGAAAAAAATCCATTTACGGAGAAATATTCTACCCTTGATGGTACATGTAAGGCACAAAAAGGTATAAACTAAAAGAAAGAGAACGAAATCAAATGTCATGACCAGTGGCGTAGACTATCACGTTTCTTCACAACTCTCTGTTGTTGATAAGTTCAGTTGGTGACATTCTTAAATACCATCTGGAAGAGCAGAATTAAGTACAGCAATTGGAATAATACCTAATAAATCTCTAATAATATCTATTTTTTTTATACGCTTGTGAGAGTTGGACAATTACAGCGTGAATGGAGAGGAGAATGCAGGCTTTTGAAAACAAATGTTACAGATGTTCCCAATGAACTCATGAGCCTCTCAGTCTTGGGCCATGCGACTTGCATTTTCTAACGACGTATTCATGTTATTTTCAATGTCCTCAGTGCATCTTCTGCCCCTTCTCCTTCTACCCGGTGCTCTGCCCTCCATGGTTTGTCTTTCTGAACTTTCTAAATTGTGTATCTTTATATGACGAAACGTGTAGTTTTCTTTTTGCGTTTGTGTTTAGTAACCAACACTCTGACACCTACAATATGTTTATAATAACTTTCTCCTTTTGTCTAACGAATACTGTGTGTCCAAAATACAGAACATAAAACAAACTTATACATGTGAAACAAAATAAATGTTCTTGTAGGTCAACAAGAACATCTCATGGCAGTGGTGAGACGCTGCAAACTTGTGTGCTTTGGTCACGTGATAAGGCACGATTCTCTTTCCAAAAATATCTTACAGGGAACAGTTGAGGGTAGAAGAAGAAGAGAGGGTAGAAGGAACGTATGGATTTCTAATATTAAAGAATGGACAGGATTAAGATTCTCCACACTCAAAGAAAGAACTGATAACAGAGAGATATGACGAAATGTTTGTGTTAATGTATCCAGACTGACACCCGTACAACCGTGAATGATTATGGGTTTGAGAACGAGGAGAATACACTCGTGCCTAAACGACAACCCATCCAGCAACTTCTCTCTGTGCTTTACTCTGCCTCTTCGCCACTTATTATTTCGAGTGGTGACTAAATATTCAAGTTATGCTCTTTTCATAACACACCCTACAAATCTGGACTGTATACTTCTAATTATTTACTGTCTTGTCTCTGCATATTCTGTAGTCACCGGATTGGATGACGATCGCTTTACGGGCAATGACGACTTTCTCGCTTGATATGCAGTAATATTACCAACATTTTAGAACGTTGATAACTCCTTCAATCCACCTTCTTTTGATCTTAGTGATAGAAGGAATAGTGCGATAATGGTAAGTACACAAGTGATAGAAGGAATAATGCGATAATGGTAAGTACACAAGTGATAGAAGGAATAATGCGATAATGGTAAGTGCACAAGTGATAGAAGGAATAGTGCACGAATGGTACGTGAGTGAGAGAGAAGGAAAGTTGACGTATTTGCTTGATGTTATCGCACGTACTAACAATCGCAAACTATACAACCTCATTATGTGTTTCCCGCCATCTGTTGGATTCTCACCTCTGCCCTTTCTCAACAGCCGCACGTGCACAGATCGTATGACCCATATGTCTGTTTCCATACTAACGTTTTTCCGCACACAAAACATGTAGCCTGATACTTAACAAACAGCCCATGTTTCTGCTTGTATCATCATAATTAAGTACCGTCTCCGCAACGAAGGTTGGCTACAACGAACTTCCAATATGCCATGTCTTGCCTTGGTGGAAAACTCCGCTATATATACTGTAATCTGTCCATCTCGTACTGTTTCTCTCTCTCTCTCTCTCTCTCTCGTTTTTATCTCTGCCTACCTCTTGCTCGCATCATCTCGACTCTACCCTCAAGTAAAGTCTTCAATGTCTGTTAGTATGTCAAAAATACGTTATTTGATCTTTATTTCTTTTAATATTTTTTTTCAAACGAAGTGTTGCTCATGTGGACACCAGGCGGGAAAAGAAAACAGAGAAGACCAAAAACAACGCTCAGAAGAACTTTTATGAATGAACTAAAGTCAACAGGCATAAATGCACAAGACCTGCAATCCTTGGAAACTGATCGACAGGCATGGAGAACTATGACATCAGCCCTATGTTTCAAACTCGGCAAAAGAGGACCTGACTGAAGTGTTGTTAGAACCTCTTTGTTCGCTTTCTTGTCTCTTCATGAACTTTCCATACACTTCTATATCTCAAATGCATCAATGCTGTCTTCTAGTTATTTGTTTTAAAAAAAATAAAAATCTTCTTCTTCTTCAGCGTACATTCTCAAACTCCTGCTGAATTCTCTTGTAGCAGGACATGTCCTACTAGATTTCCAGCAGAATGCAGTCCAGAGAATGGAAGTGCGTTGTGTCGCCGTTTTATTTGCGCCAATGGACCGACACATCCGTCTTCGGCGGGAAAAAAATAAAATAATAATAATAATAACTACTGCCAAAAAATGCTGGGTTAATAACTGGCTACGTCTTGAATAAGATACACTACTAATTTTTTAGTCTTTTGTTCATTGTCCATGTTTCTGAGCCATATGTTAATATAGAATAGATATAGCATTTATAATTATCATTTTTAACTGTTCGTAATTTGTTTAGATGTTAATATTTTCCTCATGTCATTGAAGGTACTTTTAGCCATTCCTAGTCTCCTTTTAACTTCTGTTTCACGTCTGCCATCATTTGTGATTATGTGCCTAAGATAAAGATATTGGTAATTGTCTAACTTGCAGTATTTCTCCGAGTATTTTTATGCTTAGCGCATGTTCTTCTGCAATTTTGTTGATTATCATTGTTTTTGTATTTATGTTTTATATAGTCCATATTCTTTACTTGATTTATCGACTTGATCTTCTCGATCGCTGTTTAGCATGTCTACACAGCAAGTCCAGTTTTCTTAATATATGTTGCTATATTTGAAAGCTCCCAATGCTCCCTTACAGCTTTTTGTGGATATCTGTCCCTGTAGCACATTGTTCCTCCTCTATTCGGTTCAGGATTTACGTATAAGCTACTTTGGGGGCCCCCAAAAAATTGTCCGAGTGGGAAATTTTCATATATTATGTATAAAGGACGTATAAAGGGCCCCATATCTCAAATAGCGTAGGGCCTTATCAAGTCTAAATCAGGCCCTGCCCATAACTGATTTAGTGTAATGCAGTCTTTGAGGGGTGATGGAACCAGTCTTAGTCTATTTAAGTGGCTGATTAGTATGTTGTTAGTTGGTTAGTTAGTCGACAGATCATCATCAATGCAAATTGGATACGTCCATATTTTCTCCGATCTTTCCCTGAGTGTAACCGCCATTACACTTCTGCTGACAGTACCGGTACTCTACTGGTTGACCATCATTCTTCTGCGCCCTCCAAAATGTTCATTTTTAGTAACCCCGAATGTCAAACCATGATATTTAATCCTGGACATTGAAAAGGAGTCATCATCCACACTAGTCTCACTCTCGCGTGTTATATCTCTTATGAAGTTCAAAACGTCAGCTCGATCCATTGCCCATCGCCCTGTGTCACAATCGCGCATGACGCAAGCTGATCTGCTCTTTAATTGCCTCGAACACCCACATGTCCCGGCACAAAAATAGCATATGAGATAAGAAATATTAGGTTAATAATAATAATAATAATAATAATAGTAGGTAAATTAGAAGGTTAATAATTACTGTTGTTTTATAATAGAATGTTTATGATTACTCCCTTTGAAGGGTAGGAGTGTAGTATGGTGTATCCTGAAGGGTAGTATGTTGTGTCCTGCCCTAATGCGTAAGCGACTTGATGTATTACTACTAGTATAAGTTCCATGAAAAAATATAATTCCTAGTGTATTCTTTCGCTTCATGTCATCACTTGCAATATGCGTTTGGGGTACCATCATTTATTCCCACACACATTTTATATCTACTTCTTGGCATTTCATGTCATCATTTGCAATATGCGTGTACAGTGATCATGTGTACGTTCAGTATCAGTTTAATCGTTTCATTCTCTCCATTTCAAATAACAATGATTGATCTAATTCGTGCAGACAAGACATCAAGGGGCCGGCACTCAAACTTGACACCAATAAATATGTCACCAAAATAAATATCCAAAGATTGAAAGATCAAAACTAGAAGCAAAGTGGTTTTACAGTGCAATAACAAACTTAATTGACATTTACATGTGAGCAAGCCTGTAGAACCCACCACCGCCATTTTAATTTAGGTAAGCCTAAATAGAACATATTTAGCTCTCTACATCATTATGTTTAGAAATAGAACATATGTAGCTCTCTACATCATTAAGTTTAGAAATAGAACATATTTAGCTCTATACATCATTAAGCTTAGAAATAGAACATATTTAACTCTCTGCATCATTAAGCTTAGAAATAGAACATATTTAGCTCTCTGCATCATTAAGTTTAGAAATAGAACATATTTAGCTCTATACATCATTAAGTTTAGAAATAGAACATATTTAGCTCTATACATTATTAAGTTTAGAAATAGAACATATTTAGCTCTATACAGCATTAAGAAAAGATGATATGCACTGTTCCTCCCTTGTCAACAAACTGCCACGAATTCAGGATTTCCCCACCCCCCTCTGCTTAATTAATTTACCTTCCCTGCCCCCACCCTCACTCGCTCTAAACATGTTGCATTTAAATAAAAACGAAAAATAACATGATTTTTTAATGATTTTAATGGAACAAAATTTCGAATTTAAATAATTCAGCTAGTGGTAGTCCTATTTACATATTTTTTCATCAACATTGCCAAAACCTTCTCTTTCCAAAACTATCTTACAGGGAACCGTTGAGGGTAGAAGAAGAAGAGGGGAAAGGAGGAACGGTGTGGACATGTGCGCCAACATGATTTCTTGCCAAAACTATACTACGTGGAACAATCTAAGAAACAGATGAGGGAAAATAAAATCATGGACAGACAACATCAAGGACTGAACAAGTTGGGATTTTTCCTCACTTACTCGCATCGCTAAGCATAGAAATTGATGGAGGCTTCTGTGTGTTGATGTATCCAATGTAGGCTTCATGTTACCCCTACGACCCTGACGGGTTCTGTGATTATGGATATAAATATGAAAGATCTCTGTTTTACGCTATATTTCGCCCATGTTAAAAAAAAAATTGATAAACAATGGCAGTGCTTTATTTTCAACTTTTCTTACTCGACACAAGTGCACTTTTGACAAAACGAATTGGCAACGAGTAGAAAACTGCATGAGAGATTTTAGTAAACATGACATCCGTCCTTCCCTTTCTATCTCATTCTTATTACTTCTTCGGTTTTCATTCTCAAACTCCCGCTGGGTCACTCTTGTATCAGAACACTGATCCTACTATATTTCCAACAGGATGTAGTCCAGAAAATGGAATTGTGTTTTATTTGGACAAATGGCTCAACATATCCGTCTTCGGCAGGAATCTAATGTAATTCCTGTGAATTAGTCGACATGTACCAAAACTTATATTTTTCTTAGTACAAACGTATCTTCAGCATGGCTGTTAGTAAGGGGTGGGTGTAAGGGATTTACACGCCCACCCCCCTTCCTTGGGAAAATCGAACATGGTATAATTAGCAACTCAGATGGTAACCCCTTCCCCTCTAGATGTTCCCCAACCCACAAAAGTCTATAAAATCCCACAGAAACGAAGCTATTCACATTTTTTTTATTGGAAAACATTCTTCTTGTTGATCCAATTCGTGGATACGATCCTGATTTTAGACCCTTTGGATAATGGTTAGTTCCTCCAGGGCCATAGGTGGCGCATAGGGCAGAAACCATAGCTTTCCATTTGTGTTTTTTGTAGACCTATGTCTTTCAGCTATTGGGTGTTATTTATGTTCATTGACATACTTTCTCTATTAATGGTTCTTCGTAGAATTTTCTCTTGGTCTCCCTCTTCTTCTTACTCTCGGTGGCACCGAATATAGTGACTGAAGGGGAATTCTTAGGCTGTTCATTCTCAGAGCATGACCGATGTACGTCCATCGCTTTTGTCTAATGAAGGAAGATACATGGATTTGTTCGCTTTCCTCTCTTATAGTAGTGTTAGATTTAAAGTCACTCCACTTAACATTCAGAATGGTACGTAGGCATTTGTTTTCAAAGGTGTTTAGTCTCTTATCTGTGGCTTTTGTGGCTTTCCAACTTTCACATTCATATGATAGAATAGGGATGATGTTGGAGTTAAACAACCTGAGTTTTGTGGTGTTTCTTAGTGTGTTTGACGTTCAGATGTTACGTAGTTTATTGAAAGCACCTGCTGCATAGGCAATACGGTGTACAAAAACATTTGATGTGTCTCCATCCAGTGCTAGATCGGTGCCTAAATATGTAAAATTGTTGACTTTTAATAATGGAACATTTTGAATTTTTATGTTGTCGTTGGATCTCGTAAAATCTAGTATGTGAGTTTTTGATGTGTTGATTTTCAACCCTATCTGATTTGAGTAGTGTTGGAGATTGTCAAACTTAGATTGAGCATCTGCGTGGTTTGCGCTCAAAAGGGACAGGTCATCTGCGTAGACAAGATCTTCGAGAACCGTATTATTAATCCATTTTATTCCTGTCAGCTCATTTCCAGTGATCTTTCTAATGACCTAATCAATAGCGACGCAGAAACGTAATGGGGACATGATGCATCCTTGTTTAACGCCCGTAACAACTTGGAACCATTCTGACTTCTCAGTGTTTGTTTGAACACAGCAATGTGAATTGGTGTAAAATGCCTTTATAACATTGATTATTTTAGTAGGAAAACCGTATTGTTGTAGAATATTCCATAAAGTATGCCTCATTGGAGGAACAAAAATGTGGTTTATTCGAAGAATGTTACGCATTCCTTGGGCAGCAAAGATTACTAATGAAGAATGTCTTAGAAGGATGGATGTGAAAAGATGCATTATTGAGAATATAAGAAAAATACAGTCAATATTTATTGGGCACATCGTGAGAAAAGAAGGCATTGAGAATATAGTGACAACAGGAAAGATAGAAGGGAAAAGATCAAGGGGAAGACCCATAGAAAAAATATTGGACAGTTTGACTGAATGCTTTCGATTGACGACACCAGCAGAGATGACGCCATAGAGATCGATGTACATGGAGAAATATGATCGCCAACTCCATTCGGCACGGCACTTGATGATGAGGACGATGAAGACTATCAAATGCTTTTTCAAATTCAACAAAGTTGATTATGAGCTGGGACTGAAATTCGAGTGATTCTTAAATAATGATGCGAAGAGAAAATATGTTATCTGTGCAGGAGCGAGCTGATCTAAAGCCTGCTTGTTCTTCTCTGAGTAGTTTATCAACAACATTATTTCCAAGACGATACTGAAGAAGATCTTGCCTATGACTGATAATAGGGTGATACCCCGCCAGTTGTTGCAGCCGGAGGGATCGCCTTTCTTGGGGAGTTTGATTATGATACCATCTTTCCATTGTTGAGGTGGGTTTTCATTCATTTCACCAGACATCATTCATAAGAGAAAGCAAGTTTTGTAGTGTGTTATCATCAGAGACTTTAAGCATCTCACTTTGAAGAATAGAAGGTTAATACTTACTCCTGCTTGAGAATAGAAGTTTAATAATTACTCCTGCTTGAGAATAGAAGCTTAATACTTACTCCTGCTTGAGAATAGAAGGTTAATACTTACTCCTGCTTGAGAATAGAAGGTTAATACTTACTCCTGCTTGAGAATAGAAGTTTAATAATTACTCCTGCTTGAGAATAGAAGGTTTATAATTACCCCCTTTAAAGAATAGAAGGTTAATAATTACTCACTTTGAAGAATAGAGGGTTAATAATTACTCGTTTTCATCACGGCTATAGGAGCACCTCCATATGTCGATTTGATTATTGTATGTGTTATTGCTCAAAGGTCATGAGTCCACGAAACGCTGTGTCAACAACCAACCAACATTGTTTTATGTGAATTATTTAGGGGATGTGTGCCATCGGGACCAGAAAGGGGAGCAAAGAGTAGCAATGCTGATTTCTTTCAATGCATGTTATAAGAGGCTATTAAGGAGGTTATTGTGGAAGGGTATTAAGCTGACAGGTTCCATTTAATAGTCAAATTGATCCAGAAGCCTCGCTGAAGTTGGATGTGTAAGGCCACAAGGCAAAGATATCGCAATAAAGTTGTAAACCATAAAACAACGCATTCCGTTCTCCGGACTATGTCCTGGTAATGTGTAAGAGTGTGAGAGAGAACGCAGAAAAACTCGTTAGATATTGAATGTGAAAATATGCAGAGGAGAGTATCGAATGGAGATGTGTACTATTTGTCAAATTGTAACAGCCAGTAGTCGACAACGCTTTTGAAACTAGTAACATACAGAGAGTATCGATTTTTTAACTATTTGCAAATGGTACATCGATTCTGGTCTCCATTATTAATAAGCGCGAGCTGCAAGTGAGAACAAGGCGCTCCCGGGATGTGTTGAATTGATACATCATTTATACTTGCAAAGCCAGACTGAAACGGTGTTCGATTCGTCACGATACGACGATGTGATGCGAGAGAGAAATGGAGGTGTGCTGTTAGGATACAAGTCGTTGATATGTAAGAAAATACGAAAATATCGCTTGGAGATGTGTCTTTTTAGCATGATGATTGGTCGCTTTGTCGGTGACAATAACAATAATAATAATAATAATTAATAATAATAATAACAATAAATATAATCGCCCGTGTGTTCTCGGGACCGAAAGGGGAGCAAAGAATAGCAATACTATTTACCTTCCATGCACGTCGTAAGAGGTGACTAAGGAGGTTATGGGTTGGGGTTGGCTGTCCCATCCCATATAGGGACAGTGACCCAAATCCATGCTGAAGTCGGATGTATCTGGCCGAAAGGCGCAGATATCGCAGCAAAGCTGTAAACCATGACACAACGCATTGCGTTCTCCGGACTACATCCTGCTAATCTGCAGGAGTTTGAGAACGAACGCAGAAGAAGAAGATAATAATAATAATAATAATAATAATGAGACACATAACTCATCAGGGTCGTAGATAGTAGGGGTGCCACACATCAGCAAAAAAAGCTCTCCAACCAACTCCATCCTCCGCCATTCGGAAGAGTATGGAGATATCACGCTCAGGACATTCATTCTTGTCTTAACCAAGTGTGCTGGTACGCGTCATGTGTAGCCAATAATCTCTTGCTAGCTGTGTCGTCGCTGACATAGTGTAGCCTTGATGTTCTAATATTTCTCTGTCATCTATCCATCTTCGCCTGGGTCTTCCCCTGTTCAATACTCTTCCCATTCCTTAATGTTATCAAAGCAGGATTTATCTGCCCTCATATCCACCTTTCACCCTCGACTGTTCCTCGCAAAACATTAGAAAGCGAGTCGTGTCTCATTAAATGTCCAAACCAAACAAGTTTATGCTGTTTCACCACTGTCCGTAGTGATTCTTGATAACCTGCAAGTTTGTTTATTTGCTGCCGGACAAATCTATTTGTTTTATGTTCTATATAGCTAATTCTTAACATACTTATATAGTACTTGTTTTCGGAAGCCTATATCCTTCTTTGTGTGGCTGTATTAAGACATTACTCATACAGTGGTGATACTTCAGTGTAGCATTTCTGTGGGCAGAAATCGGTGGCGCCATATACCTCTCCGAAACTAGGATTATCGGCAAGCAAAAAACACAAATGTTATTTTACTCCATTATCAATGACAATTTAAATTTGCCACTGTTCGCCTTGTCAGTGACGGTGCATCCACTTGTCACTTGTGATAGGTCACCTTGTCAGTGACGGTGAATCCACTTGTCACTTGTGATAGGTCACCTTGTCAGTGACATGGATATTAATTTATGAAATCCATAACATGGGTTATTGATTCCCCAGACTCCAGAACATATTCTGCAGACATGCCCACTCTTTGATAACGTGAGAACCAACATATGGCCCCCCAAGAGACAGATCTGAAGGTGAAGCTGTGGGACCTCCTACTGACGACTGAATTCATGGAGGCGGCCCACCTTCCTGTATAGACTTATGAGCATAGGAAACTGATCGCAGAAGAAGAAGATTTCTATCTATTCGCTAAACCTTTTGTTGCCTTTCAGCGTCAGTAGTAGAAGAGTTTTCTGGAGACGGTCCCGTATGTGCTGAGTACAGTAGAAATCCCATAATCCGAATTAATTTGGGATCGGGTCGATTCGGATAATCGAAAATTCGAATAATTAGATATAGATCAGGAATGAAGCAAAACAGTGTACATACATACAATCATACATTGAAATGAACGGGATTTTATTGATAAAAGTACAGTAATATTTAAGCAACTATGTATTGTAAATAAACTACATAGTAACGACACGTGCGCTCTGCCCCGAGTCCTCACTACCGGGTCCGCTAACGCTCTCGCTCTAAAATTATTTCACCCAAATTCAATTTGGATAATTGGGGATTCGATTAATGGGGTTCGGATAATCGGATTTCTACTGTATATTGTAGAGCTTATCGCCTCTTTTATTTCGGTGGTCCATCGTTTTCGTGGTCTGCCTCTAGGTCTCCCTTCACTGTATCTGTGTAGCATATCTTGCTGTGGTATGCTTTCTGATGGTGGTCTGCTGATGTATGCAAACTATTTAATTTATTGTCTCTTAATGTATTCCAAGATTGGGGTGCTGTCGGTTCTTTGTCTAGTGTCCTCATTTCGCACTCTGTCTTTTAGCGATATTCCTAGGATTCTCCGTAAGCATGCCATTTCAGCTGTCACAAGTTTACGTTTGTCTTGTAATGTCATTGTCCATGTTTGGCTTTGGTAGCACATAATTGGTGTAATAATCGTTTTCAATAGTGTTATTTTGGTGTTTAAATCTACATTTTTGTTTCTGAAGATTGGTGTCATTTGCCCTAGGGCTTGGTATGCTTTATTAACACCTATTGTGTATTTCTTTGCTGCTCTTGCCGTCTGTTGTTATATTACTTCCTAGGTATGTGAATTCTGTCCCTTGTTTAAGTCTGTTGTTTCCAATATATATATATCAGTGTTTCTTTCTGTTCTTTCTATCTTCATTATTGCGGTCTTTTCTATATTCATCTTCATGTTAAAGGTTTGGCATGCATGAAAAGGGTGTCTGTTTGTCTTTATAGTTGCTCTTCTGATGATGCGACTAGTGCTTGCTCGTCTGCAAATAGCAATTCGTTCAAGTTATCCTTCAGGTTGTTTTCTTTCGTTGTCTTTGCTACTTTACAGATGTGATCTGCGTATGTTATGAACAATTGGGAGGGGGGGGGGGAATAGTAAACATCCCTGTCTCACTCCCGAGTGAATTTGGGAATTATCGGATGTACCTGTTTTCGTTCTTACTACGCATTGACTATTGACGTATATGCTCTGACATAGGCTTATTAGATGTTGGGGGACTCCGTATGTCTGTAGTGTTATCCATAGTTGTTCTCTATCCACTCTGTCAAAAGCTCTCTCTTGATCCACGAAAGCTAGATTTAAGTCTTGGTTATGTTGTATTGCTCTTTCTGAAAGCTGTTTGATGGCGAAGATTGCATCTGTATAGCTATTATTTTTCCGAAAGCCCAATTGTGTGTTGTTGAGTTATGTTTCTATATATGCACGCATCCTTCTCTCGATTTATCTTGCTAAATATTTTTCCTATGTGGCTTAAGAGTGATATATCTTTATACTTATTGCAATCCCTCTTAGTACCTTTTTTTACTCCAGATGGGAACAATCACCGCTGTATTCCACTACTGTGGTATCTTTTGTGTCTTCCATATCACATTGAACAGTCTGTGTAGCCGCTTTATACCTGTCACTGTTCACATTTTTATTAGTTCTATAGGTATGCCGTCTATTCCTGGTGCTTTATTATTTGGTGCATGTTTCTACCTGTCACTATAATGGATTTAATGACTTAAAATGAAACATCATTTCTGGAACTTACTGTAACAGTAAAGTGAGTATTCTGATCAGATTATGAGCCACACCTGTGTAAACATCAAACAGGTCATCATGTTCTGTCAACAATGTTTACCTGTATCTGTTGTTTAAGCATGTCCTTATGTCTGCGACAGGTCAACTCGCCCAGAATGACGCATAGATCAAGGCGTCCGTAAGGAAGACTGCGATTTGGGGGGAAAAATGTTACCTGAATGGATGATAGCTAGAAAGTTTGTGTTTTCAGCCAACTCTTACCGTGACGAGTCACATATTGTATCCTTGTATCTTGAGAAAGTCGTGATTGCACTTATGAATGACAGCACTATCATGTTCGTGTTGAAGACTTCGTTCGGTTTCATTATCGGTTTCATTATCGGTTTGATACACATGTCTAATTGGTGTACATGTTTCACCATCATGAGAATTATGAGAATTAAAAACACAATGTTTATAACTGTTCTTTTTCTTCTGTTTCCTTCATTCTCAAACTCCGGCTTGATATCTCTTGTAGCTGGACAATGGTAGGTTTCCAGCAGGATGTAATCTAGAGAATGGAAATGCATTGTGTCACCGTTTTATTTGCGCCAATGGGTCGACACCTGTTTTCGTCGGATTTCATAACAATTTATTTTAGAGATTTGTTGCGAGAGTTTCGAGGCTTCTGTTAACAGAGGTTTCGCTTTGTATCAACATGGCGTGGGCTTCTAGTTCACGGTGCAAAGAATAGTACAATGTCTTTTTTCCATACATGACGTACTAGGCGACGTTCATGACATTATAGGCGACTGTGCATGACGTAGTAGACGACTGTGCATGACGTAGTAGGCGACTACGCAAAAACATCATCTCGGAGATGGAGCTTAGTTCAGCCAACATAGACTGAAACCTATTACTGGCTTAGCCCTCCTATAATCAACCCATACCACATTCTGACCTAACAAGCACATGTGCTGAGATGCAACCAACCAAGATGCGTGCCACAGCAGTAAGGATGTCATGCACAAACGCAACAAAAACAATAAAAACCAATAAAAACAACACTAGAATCAAAGCTATGTGGACCTCTGTATGAGCCGCAAAATACAGTTCCGCTTATTGAGGAGACATAATTACAGAAACATCATAATCCGTCGACTCAACGAAAGTTGGCTGCAACGGACGTTCAATATTTCCTGTCTCTGCCTTGGTGGTGCACTCTGCTAGACTTAACACGTCCATCTTGTGATGTTTTTCTCCCATTTGTATCTCTGCCTACCTCTTGCTTTCCTCCCCTCGACATTACCTTCAAGTGCATCCATATGTAATGTCTTTTATTATATAAAAAAAAATTACTGTATTTGCTTGATTTTTATTTCCTTTAATAGTTCTTTTTGCATTCCAAGTCTTGTTAGAACCTCTTTGTTCGTTTTCTTCTCTTTCCATGAAGTTCTCCCTATTTTTCTATACATCCGCATCTCAAAGGCATCAACGCTCTCTTCCAGCCGTTTATTCATTGTCCATGTTTCTGACCTATACAATAATATCATCATCATCAAGTGCCATGTCTGCTGGCGTAGGCGGTCATGGCTCTCCACAGCTTTGTTTGTTTGTTTGTTTAGTAGGGGTTTATGCCTCATATGGTCGAGGCCCGCCTCTTTCAACCTAGGACTGGTGTCCATAGTGGTTATATCGAGGCGGTTGGGGACCTGTGGTTTTTGTGGCTTGTTTGCCTGGTTGTTGCTAGGATGTGGCTCTGTTAGCCGGGTTCGCTGTAGGGCCTCCTAGCTTCAGTCCTTGTATGGACTATGTTGTGGCTCTGCCTGTCTCTGGTAACAGTATGGCTCTCCACAGCTCTCTGTCCACAGTATTATGTATCAAAGTCGTTGTTGTTTACTTGCCGTGCCAGGTTGTCAAACTGTCTAATATTTTCTCACGTTGTCGCATTCTGTCTCTATTGCCTTCAAATTTGCCTGTTGTGACTATGTTCTCTAAACCTGCCTGTCTCATGAAGTGGCCAAAAAAAGAAGATTGCCTTTTTCTTATATTGTTGATTAAGGTCCGTTTCGCATTTGACTCTTTCAACACATCTACATTAGTTTTTCTGGCAGTCCATGATATTCTCAGCATTCTTCTAGAACCACATCTCTGTTTCCTCCAATTTCCCACTTTCCAGTTTGTTTAATGTCCAGACACGACCCATATGTTAGTATATGGGTTATATAGCACTGCAGAACTCTCTTAAATCACCGCTCTTTATTTCACAGTTGACATACAATAATATTGAAAGTGTTTTTAAAAACTTTAATTAAGATATACTTTTAAAAAAATCAAATTAATCAAATTAGTAAGTTTTATGATTACTGTTTTTGGTAGCCAGACGATGGTGTGTCAGTTGAACGGACCGGATTCGAGTCTTGTTGCAACTTTTCTCGTTTTCCGATTCCGATGTAATTTCTATCCGAGAATTAAATAGCTGTGGTTGAGTACCGCCTCGCCTCTCGTCGTCGCTCGCATACTGCAAATTCAAAACTAATTGCTTGAAAAATGCAACTGCAACACGACGCACGACACCAGATCTAGATAAGAACAACCTCTGCAGGTCTCCAAGCAAAATCGAAGTGATAACGCTACGGGACGATGTTTTAAGTAGACAGCTGTGTGAGTTAGGTCAAGCTGACTTGACCCATGCATGTTTACCTAATAAGTTATACTGGTTAATGGGGAAACAAGCGTTCTTAATGACATATTTGATTATTACCGTGATTTTAATTGGTTACTATAATTATACTGTGTGTAATAGCCAATGACAGAGGGTCAATGACTGAAATAAAAGAGGCGACAAATTCCACAATATACTCAGCACACAAGAGGGCCGTCTCCAGAAAACTATTCTACCCCTTACGCCGAAAGGCAACAAAGGGTTTCAGCGAATAGATAGATAGGTAGATAGCCAATGAAAATCAAGGGAATAGCCAAATCAGTCATTGCATGGTTTTCCCATTAGCTAAAAGGCCTATGTTTTATGTTGCAAATAGTTATGTTGCAGGTTGCCAAGCACATAAGATCATGATGGCCAGATGACCAAAACCGCGACCTCCATTATTTTTAATGGTTAAAGGCTCTGATATAACCAAATTGGACTAATGCGCGCGGTTGAAAGGCGTACCGCACCACAGAAGATGCATTTTATTTAATCAAAATGGCGCCAAAGCAAAATCGAAGTGTCAACTTTGCTAACGTTACGGGACCATGTCTTAAGTTTGATCAGCAACAGTGTAGAGTTCAGATCAAGCTGACTTGACCAGATACCTGTCCTTACAAACGATTTCATATTCTCCAGGTCGGCTGACAACTGCAAACAAAACCAGGGTGTTGGAATACTATAAGAGATTAAGAGATAAACGTTGGTGCCGCCGGGGAAACAACCCGGTAGTAGGAGAGCTGGGATAGCACATCATCATCAAGTGCCGTCTCTACAACGACGGTTGTCTGCAGCAGACCGCCAACATCACCTGTCTCTTGACTTGGGGGTGCACTGTGCTAAACTGTAGTCCTTACGTAGAACACAGGTTTTTGATGTTTCACTTGAACACAACAGGGGTTATGAGGTGTAAATACGAAAACATAGAAATGACAATACACAAGACATTTTTCACGTTTCAAACCGTTAAATCTTTCTCAAGAATATGCGCTAGACTGTAACCTGTCCATCTCGTGAAATTACTCTCACACTAGTTAGTTAATCGTTAGGTCATAGTCGCTGCACCCCAGACAAGTCCATAGGTGCTCAGATCTCTCCTTGAGTGGATCGGCCATTAAACGTTGACTGACGGTCCCAGTAGGCCGTTGATTGGCCATCATTCATTCTCGCACACAAATCCACTCCTTCCTAGCGGCACCACATTTCAAACCAAGTTCCCTTATTCCATTCATGAAATAAGAGTCATCGTCACTTATACAGTCATTTATTTGTGCGTTTTCCCGTAGGAGTTCAAAATGTCTGCCATCAACATCCGTAGTAGCAGCATGTGCGACTAACCTATCTGCTCTCTCATTACCCTGGAATTCTGTCTGTATAATAAAAGTAAAAGTCACTTTAAATAAACACAAAAATAAAAGTCACTTTAAATAAACACACAAATAAAAGTCACTTTACGCACACATATCCCACTTGTATCTCTGTCTACCTCTTGCTCGCTTCCTTTTTCAACTTTACCCTCAAGTAAGGTCTTCAACAAGGTGTCATGTCTTTTGATGTGTCCAAAATATTGTATTTGTTAGATCGTATTTCCTTTAATAATTTTTTCTTCATACTAAGTGTTGTTAGAACCTCTCTGTTGGTTTTCTTCTATTTCCATGGAGTTCTCCCTATTCTTCCAAATATTTACATCTCAACGGCATAAATTCTGTCTTCTAATAGATTATTTATTGTCCATGTTTCTGAGCTATACATTAATATAGAATAAATGTAGCATTTTATAATTCTCATTTTTAGTTTTTTTGTAATTTGTTTAGATGTCAATATTTCCTCATGTCATTGAAAGTACTCTTAGCTATTCTTATTCTCTTTTTAACTTCTGTTTTACATCCGCCATCACTTGTGGCTATGTGAACAAAAATGGATAGCAGTTCTCTGGAGATGGTATTTATACCTTGCAGCATCATGAATAGAAGTACTTTGGAGATGGCATTCATACCTTGTAGCGTCAGGGGTAGAAATTATCTGGATACGCAATTTATACCTTGCAGCTTCAGAGGTAGAAACGTTCTTTGGAGACTGTCTTTATGCCTTCAGCATCAGGGGATAGACGAGTTCACTAGGGTCGACATTTATACCTTGCAGCGTCAGAGGTAGAAGTTCTCTGGATACAGAATGTATACCTTGCAGCGTCAGAGGTAGAAGTTCTCTGGATACAGAATGTATACCTTGCAGCGTCAGAGGTAGAAGTTCTCTGGATACAGAATGTATACCTTGCAGCGTCAGAGGTAGAAGTTCTCTGGATACAGAATGTATACCTTGCAGCGTCAGAGGTAGAAGTTCTCTGGATACAGAATGTATACCTTGCAGCGTCAGAGGTAGAAGTTCTCTGGATACAGAATGTATACCTTGCAGCGTCAGAGGTAGAAGTTCTCTGGATACAGAATGTATACCTTGCAGCGTCAGAGGTAGAAGTTCTCTGGATACAGAATGTATACCTTGCAGCGTCAGAGGTAGAAGTTCTCTGGATACAGAATGTATACCTTGCAGCGTCAGAGGTAGAAGTTCTCTGGATACAGAATGTATACCTTGCAGCGTCAGAGGTAGAAGTTCTCTGGATACAGAATTTATACCTTGCAGCGCCAGAGGTAGAAGTTCTCTGGATACAGAATGTATACCTTGCAGCGTCAGAGGTAGAAGTTCTCTGGATACAGAATTTATACCTTGCAGCGTCAGAGGTAGAAGTTCTCTGGATACAGAATGTATACCTTGCAGCGTCAGAGGTAGAAGTTCTCTGGATACAGAATTTATACCTTGCAGCGTCAGAGGTAGAAGTTCTCTGGATACAGAATGTATACCTTGCAGCGCCAGAGGTAGAAGTTCTCTGGATACAGAATGTATACCTTGCAGCGCCAGAGGTAGAAGTTCTCTGGATACAGAATGTATACCTTGCAGCGCAGAGGTAGAAGTTCTCTGGATACAGAATGTATACCTTGCAGCGTCAGGGGTAGAAGTTCTCTGGATACAGAATGTATACCGTGCAGCGTCAGAGGTAGAAGTTCTCTGGATACAGAATGTATACCGTGCAGCGTCAGAGGTAGAAGTTCTCTGGATACAGAATGTATACCTTGCAGCGTCAGAGGTAGAAGTTCTCTGGATACAGAATTTATACCTTGCAGCGTCAGAGGTAGAAGTTCTCTGGATACAGAATGTATACCTTGCAGCGCCAGAGGTAGAAGTTCTCTGGATACAGAATGTATACCTTGCAGCGCCAGAGGTAGAAGTTCTCTGGATACAGAATGTATACCTTGCAGCGCCAGAGGTAGAAGTTCTCTGGATACAGAATGTATACCTTGCAGCGCCAGAGGTAGAAGTTCTCTGGATACAGAATGTATACCTTGCAGCGCCAGAGGTAGAAGTTCTCTGGATACAGAATGTATACCTTGCAGCGCAGAGGTAGAAGTTCTCTGGATACAGAATGTATACCTTGCAGCGTCAGGGGTAGAAGTTCTCTGGATACAGAATGTATACCGTGCAGCGTCAGAGGTAGAAGTTCTCTGGATACAGAATGTATACCGTGCAGCGTCAGAGGTAGAAGTTCTCTGGATACAGAATGTATACCTTGCAGCGTCAGAGGTAGAAGTTCTCTGGATACAGAATGTATACCTTGCAGCGTCAGAGGTAGAAGTTCTCTGGATACAGAATTTATACCTTGCAGCGTCAGAGGTAGAAGTTCTCTGGATACATAATTTATACCTTGCAGCGTCAGAGGTAGAAGTTCTCTGGATACAGAATTTATACCGTGCAGCGTCAGAGGTAGAAGTTCTCTGGATACAGAATGTATACCGTGCAGCGTCAGAGGTAGAAGTTCTCTGGATACAGAATGTATACCTTGCAGCGTCAGAGGTAGAAGTTCTCTGGATACAGAATGTATACCTTGCAGCGTCAGAGGTAGAAGTTCTCTGGATACATAATTTATACCTTGCAGCGTCAGAGGTAGAAGTTCTCTGGATACATAATTTATACCTTGCAGCGTCAGAGGTAGAAGTTCTCTGGATACAGAATTTATACCTTGCAGCGCCAGGGGTCGAAGTTCTCTGGATACAGAATTTATACCTTGCAGCGTCAGAGGTAGAAGTTCTCTGGATACAGAATTTATACCTTGCAGCGTCAGAGGTAGAAGTTCTCTGGATACAGAATTTATACCTTGCAGCGCCAGGGGTCGAAGTTCTCTGGATACAGAATTTATACCTTGCAGCGTCAGAGGTAGAAGTTCTCTGGATACAGAATTTATACCTTGCAGCGTCAGAGGTAGAAGTTCTCTGGATACAGAATTTATACCTTGCAGCGCCAGGGGTCGAAGTTCTCTGGATACAGAATTTATACCTTGCAGCGTCAGAGGTAGAAGTTCTCTGGATACAGAATTTATACCTTGCAGCGTCAGAGGTAGAAGTTCTCTGGATACAGAATTTATACCTTGCAGCGTCAGAGGTAGAAATTCTCTGGATACAGAATTTATACCTTGCAGCGCCAGGGGTCGAAGTTCTCTGGATACAGAATGTATACCTTGCAGCGCCAGGGGTAGAAGAGTGCTCTGATGACGGCCTTTGTGTATGCTTCATGTATATTTATTTTTGTGGACTCTTTTATTTCTGTAATCCATCCTTTGCATGGTCTGCCCTTGGCTGTGTATCAATTGTGCCTGTATAACAATGCTTTATGAGAAGCACTATCTGATGATAGCCTGGAAGAATGTGAAAATAATTTAATATGTTGTCTTCTGCTGTGATATAGGATTGCCATTTTGTTTGCTAGTCTTCTGACGCTTTTATTGATGAATACAATGTAGTCAATTCTCTAATTCTTTTGAGCTATGTAAATTGTGCTTGAAATAACAGTTGATAAAAATATTAGTAACCTGAGATAGGATGATGGCATCCAACGAAAACGGATGTATCGAACCACTGGCGCAAATAAAACAACGACACAGCGCATTTCCATTCTCTGCTCTACATCCTATTGGAAATCTAGAAGGATCGTTGTCCTGGCACAAGAGGGAACCAGGGGAATTTGAGAAAGAACACTGAAGAAGAATGATGGCATAGTACTGTTTGCAGGAAGCGATCATGAGCTCCAAAATCTGTGAAGGGTTCTCCATAAATGACATCAACACTTAGATATAGGGGGAGGGAGGTCTGACCAAGTTTGACAGTTTTTGACAGTCGGAATGAAAGGAGGGGAAGGGGGATGACAAAAGCTGACGTTGGTTGGTTATCCAGCGGTCCATGAGCTCTTGCCCTTTGACCCAATGCCATTGTGTGATATATGCATGTGTTTGTGAGCTGTTATTTTGTTCCATATAATGTGTTCCATTTATCAAAGCTGACGTCAACAAACTGTTTTCATACACCATTTAAATGTTAAAATTTGAAAGAAAATCTAATATAAAGTTATGTCGTTCTTTTTCACTTTACCTGAGCACAAAAATAAATTTTGGAAAGGGGGGGGGGGATTTTGAACACAAGTAAGGGACAGGGACTGAATTCTTTACAAGTTGTGGACAAGGGGAAGGGAGAGTGGTGGTTAAAATTGTCAAACAAATTTTAAATTAATTTATGGACGGCCTCCTATGTGTCAGCAAGTGAAAACAAAGGCCTCAGTACAAACAAGAAGAAATCGTAATGAATGCGTTCTATAACATTTTGGTTGCTATAGCCAGGCTTTACGGCAGGAACAATCCTACTCCTTTACGATTTTGTGGGTCACTTGTATCCTCTGTTGGATGCAGCAGCACAAGACACTTCTAAACCTTCTTTGCTTCTTCTGGGCACAGCTTGGAACAGAGTAATGAAGTTTTGCTAATCACTGGAAACACACATAATAGCACACACAAATCGACGTTTCGAACAAAAAACCTTTACAAAATAAAGAGTGAGAACCACACTATTGATGTTCTCATGGCAAAGCTAATTGTGGAAATATCCCGAAGCCCTTTAGGCCCAGAAATACATGAAAGGATCATTGTTGCGATATCCTGTGATTTAATATTTGGTGAGCCCAGAAACAGTGTATAGGGACTATCATCATTTTGTGACATATTCTTTCCAAAACGTGGTCTTCCTTACAGATTCTCTGAACACTCCGCGATTCTGGACGAGTTGACCTGCCACAGCTAGATATATCACTAAGCAATCGGATATAGGGCCTATCACTGCACCATCGTTCGCTTGGGTGCCATTTCCCTCTGTTGCCGTTAACTCTGCTTTCAGCTATTAATCTTCCCATGCTGTTATATCTCTTTATATGACCAAAAAAACAAAACAACAAATAACAACAATACAACTTTCTTGCAGCCCACTTCAACGCTTAAAACTAGATTCCTCTTTTAGGGCATATGATAATTTTAAATCAGCCTGGCTGGCCAGTAAAAATATCTCAGTGTGCTTGTTTTAGCTCGTGGGCCGTATGTTTCTCACCATTTCACAAGAGCAAAATATTTTACACCTACCAACATTTAACGCCAGGCGGACACACTCTGCATCACACCTGCTCACATCTTAGAACACAATGTCGCTGACGTCTGTTTACCTAGCTTCGATGAGCCAGGTAGCTAGTGACCTGTAGGCAAGACTGACATTTAAATAATCAATAAATATTATCGTATTATTTGTTCATCGTACTAGCCGAGGACAGTTTGCTTAAAGATCGTTGATAATAAAATGTCTTTAAAATGTAGGACGGATAGTTGACGGCATAAATTTATTAATATAACATTTACTAATTTTCTGGCTATAATATATTATATAACTCTTAGAGACAAAGATGTGAATAGAATCCGGTAAAAAAAAAAGTAATGCTCTTCTGCACAAAGCAACAACATACATAAAAAAAAATCAGCGTTTCGATCACAAAACCGTTAACACACACAATGAAGTCTATTTTAGTCTTGCTTTTTTCCTACCTACTGATAGGCCTGTAATATTCGGTGACCAAAGATGGATAAAAGGTCGAAGACAGACTGACAAGGGAGAGGCAGCATTGAAAGTGAAATCATAACATAATGAGATGGACAGACATCATTCTGTCAGTATTTATGCAGAAGAGCGAGATGAAGAGGCGAAGTTGAGGATGTGGCCATCATTATATAGAGATACTGTACAATTGTGCATGTTTCGTATTCTAAGAAACCACCAGATCATGAAACTATTACGTCAATCTTAAATACTTATACATAGTCAGGCGGTCTGACCAGTTTTGTGGGAAAGAATTACTATTTGTCTGAGCCAACATTTGTGATTAAATTAAGAGTGTGTGTGTGTGAAAGAGAGAGAGAAACAAAGCCTGTACCTAGACGCAACCATGACACCAAACTATCGCATATTCTCCCTGTGCGGAATCCCAAGGCGATGGCCCGGTTGCGCAAAACAATGCGCAGTAGGCTCTGACTATATGCAAATGATGTTGTGAACGCGATTGTCAAGTCATATCATTGACGGACTATCGGGCAAAATCGAACTACATTTGTGCCATCGGAGGCACATCACCCTAAAATTGGTTCACTGTGAGCCTTAATATGGCCACAACAGAGATTAAGATGTCTACTACGGAAAGGATAATCAAAAGTAAGTTGGATTATTTATAATGCACGAAACCACCTTCGGACCGCCATATTAGAAAGGGATATGTCGGCCATCATTATTATATATTACAGATCAGGAAGCATAGACACTAATGATTACTTCCTTGCAAATGCACGATGCTTATGGTTTAATTGTATGGTGCATAGCAAGGTTGACAATCACAATGCCTTAGAGAAATAGTAAAACGGAGTGAATCATTTTTTTCCCTGCGAGGCGGATGTTTATTATTAATTGTGTCATGATATGAACCCACCCACTACAAGTGTGACTACATCATAGTTTATCGTCACTTTATCTGTCCAAATACTAAGTCATATCAGAACAGTTAGTAATATTCAACCTGTCCATTCTGTTGATATTTCGGCTATATTAAATACTTTGATTTGTTTACTGGCATATTAATTTATATATGCCTTCTAACTATTGCCCATGATCCTCTAGGTAAACTATCATTTAATCAGGTTTCATTCATTGATCCATTTCTCCAGTTTTGTATTGAATTGAAATAGGATAGGCTTAGGCCTACGTAATGAATGCAGTTCAACTCTCCACAGGATCTGATGGGTAGACCCAGAGTATGCTATCAAGAAAGCATACACCAGTGTATCATTATCATGGATCATAACATTGGAATTTAGTCTATGCCTACTGCTACAAATGCAGATGAACATGACAATTGTTAGGCCTACTGTTTGTAGTTGGTAGACATCCTACAGAACTCTGGTTCTTTTGGAAAGGGGAGGGGGCAGAGGATTAATTGTATTGCGCAATAGTGCAGAACATAACTATAATAGTATAATACAATATATAGGAACAGTAGGCCTATAAATTTAGCAGATGAATCTTGGGAAATTTCAACTCAACAGATAGATCATGATGCAATTGAAATATAGTAACAAAATACAACAGAGAACTGATAATTAGGGCCTAGACATGTAACAACAGATATCAATTTATTATTATGTTATGCCTACATATCAGATATGAGTCTCTGGAAAGTCACCCTCTAAGCTGCAAAGTGTAGAGCATAAACAATTTCTGCACAATTGGGATTAATCTGGGAAGTAAAGACTGCGAGAGAGGGGAGATGGCTACCATCCTCATATAGCAGAGTCACTGAAATGTGAGATCGCTAACATCTTGCACGTGTACGGCATTATTAAATGCTATGGATCAACTTTACTATACTAATATATATATATATATATATATATGTAAATATAAGTAAAGTAAAGTAATTCTTTAGGAAGGCCCCAAAGATCATGCAATTAACACTGACTGAATCTATATACACTGGGATGGCTGCTAGAACGGAGCACTTACAGGAATGCCCCACGTGCTGTGAAGCTAGTTTCTAATCAAGAATATATGTGTAGCAGCTAGACCCAAAAACATCACAATCATTCAAGTTTATGCTCTGGCTATTATGAAGAAATAGAGGTTTTTTATGAAACACTAGAAAAGACAATAAAGGATATCCCCAAAAATGATCTATAATATTACAAGATTTCCAGAACAACATGGCATGCTCCAAAAGCAGATATAATCAAATTAATTTCATTCTGACACCAAAAATATTCCAGTTCAGCATAAACAAAGCACAAACAATAACATTTTTAGGAGTAGATATCCATAGCAACCATGATATGGTTCTATTGACGATCAAAATTAAATTTAAAAAGAATCATACTTAAAACAAATGCACATGATTAAGATTTAATCTAGTAAAATTGAAATATCCAGAAATTACAGAAATATTTGAGGCAACAGTAGGAGGAAAATTTGCAGCTTTAACCTTAGGCATACTGTGTTTACAATTATGCAATTTCTCTTCTGCCGCTGAATTAGTTTTTGAAAATTTTGCGCAATTGTCAGTGGCTGTTTTAAAATCGCGAGAACTTTGTGGTTACAGATATTTAAATAATATTTGCACATATAAATAAAGAATTAAATTATGCATATATTGGTGTAAGTTTTGTTTGTGTGTGTGTGATACGAGATGTGAGAAATTGATAAAGAAAGATTTAGACCTATCTAGATATAGGCAACCAAATGGTCAGAGGGTGTCCGACAAAGTGGATGGTATCTAGATATAGGCATATTGTATTTTTGATCGATCGACAGCTGTGAAATCTGTTGACTGTTATATATTTTACATAATCGAAACCTCGTGACATATTTTTAAAAATGAATTTGAAGAACGTACCTCTCAAGTTTTCCGCTTTTCCAGCTGAATAAACAATTATTTCACTGAATATACTATTAACAAATAGTATAATAAACCCGATTCACTGTCATGTCGCTTCGCCGCGATGCAGATGACTACAAATTGCTCAGATTTACATTTCAAAATCACTTGACATCGTGTCCCTGCCATTTTAACAAAATGTTTTCTTCTCATTGTTGCCACAACATTCTGTCACAAAGTTGCAGATCTCGATTTTTTTGTTCAGTTTCCGGTTTAGCAAACCGGGCGGTGTATTTTGCATTCCAAAATCAAGAAATGACACAATTCCGGCTGAGTGCACCGCCCGAATTGTAAACACAGCATGCTATAGGTTAAACCTTGTAAACAAAGATGTTAACTCTCAAACAGAAGCCATGAAAGACATTTTATTAGAATTAGGGAAACACACAAACCTTGGGTAGCAGGAGGACATCCTGAAATTGTGCAACGAACAAAGGGAAATAAAAAAGATTAAGAATGAAGCCTCTTAAATGGCAGGGCAATATAGCAAAATAAACAAAAACATCAAAAAGAAAATGAAACAAGCACAAGAAGTGTGGCTAGAGAAACAATGTGAAACTATCAATGAAGGTTTTAAACACAGAAACAGTAAGGTAGCATACGACACTATAAGAAAGATAATGGCCAAAAAAATGTTCACAATAGAAGACAAACACGGAAGATACTAAATGAAATAACAGATATAGTAAAAAGATGGACCAAGTATTGCAAGGAGCTGTATAACTGCAAGTGTAATCCTGACTACACAATATTAGAGAATTCTAAACTAAGCAACAGAGAAATAAGAAACGCAGAAATTCTAGATGAAATAAAAGAGGCCATACACACATTGAAAGAAATGAAGTCACCTAGTGTAGACAACATTCCAGCAGAACTCTTGAAGTACGGGGGCATTAATGTGACAAATATTATGACCAAAATCTGCCAGAATATATGGAGCACAAAACAATGGCCCGCTGAATGTACACAATCACTAATAATACCAATTCCCAAGTAAGGAAACATTAAAGTGTACGAATTACAGAACCATTAGCCTTATGATGCACTCTAGTAAAGTGATGCTCAAAATATTACAGAACAGAATAAAGCACAAGTCGGAAGAAATAATTGCAGAACAAGCTGGCTTTGGAGCAAACAAGCACTTTTGAACAAATATTTAACATCTGAACATTAATTTAGAAACATTTTCAGCACCAACGTGATCTATACCACAATTTCATGGACTTTACAAAGATATTTGGCATGATGGTTTCTTCTTCTTCATCGTTCATTCTCAAACTTCCACTGGATATCTCTTGTAGCAGGACCATGGTTTTATAAGATTTCCAGAAGGATGTAGTCCCGAGAATATAAATGCGTTGTGCCGCCGTTTTTTTTTGCGTCAATGCTCGACACATCCGTCTTCTGCGGAGCATGATGGTCTGTGGCACATGCTGAAAGACTTTAATTTTGACACCACAATCATAGACATTATTGAATCACTGTACAAAAATGCAAATAGTGTTGTCTTGTCAAACAATACAATTGGAGAGTACTTTAAAACAAATGTGGGAGTGCGGCAAGGATGCATAATGTCTCCAGTACTTTTCAACATATACCTAGAGCACATCATACAGGAGACATTACATGATTACAGCACATCTATATCGATCGGAGGTCGCCCTGTTTGCAACTTGCGTTTTGCTGATGATATTGATCATATAGTTGGGTCAGAACAAGAATTACAATAGTTAACAACAAAGTTGGAAAAGTTACCAGCAAGTACAGAATGTAAAATCAACACAGAAAACAGCAAAATCTTGTTTAACCTTTAGCAAGCCAGATTAAAAAATGCGAAACGTCTCCCTACCACCAGATTCTTTTTTTTTTTAATTTGCGTTATTGCTGGTGACTTTTGAAAATGTGATAATTTTTTGGTTGTTAGAGATATTTAAATAATATTTGCACATATACCTAAATAAAGAATTGAATTATGCATATATTGGTGTAATTTATGTACGTGTGTGTGTGATACCAGACGTATGAGAAAGTGGTAAAACGTTTTTCACAAAAACATATATCTTATGTTTGTTTGTTTGTTTTTCGTTCGCTCCATTGTAACCATCACGGATATCCGTGCGATTTCCGCCGGGAGCGTGATTACGTTGTGCCACCGTTATGCGCCTTGTAGGCCTAGCACATCCGATTTCGGCATGCCTTGACAATTCGGGTGGGCTACCCTTAGCCTGTGACAGCCTCTATATCTGTCTCCAGGCACGCGTAGTGAAGACTCTTCGCCCAGACGATTTTCTTGCTCTCGTCTCACTTGAACGAGGTGTTCCACTGTCTATGAACTTGCCTCGTGTAATTGGACGTGCTGTGCCTGTGCCCATTAGGTACTGAACCGTTTCTCATCCATGAGCCTGGTTCCTTAAGGGGAAGAACTCAACAGAGGAGTTGGACCTTGGCTCTTTCGCCCTCTTAGCCGAGGTGTCATTCACCGACATCGTGTACCCCTTGTCCAAGTTCGAGTCTCACACCACGCGTTTGAGAGCAAGGTGTTCTCAAGCTGAGCGTCCTTGTCCCAATAGCGCCTGAGCCCATCAGGTACTGAACCCTTTCTCTCTTCAAGTGTATTTCCGGTGTAGGAAAACCTGACAGTAGAGTTGGGCCAGGGCTAAATCGTTGTCCCTTTTGTGCCTGAGCGAATCGAGTACGGAACCCTTTCTCTCTGCAAGTTACTTCCGGTATAGGAAACCTTGACAGTAGAGTTGGGCCAGGACTGCCATCGTTGTCCCTTTCTTGCCTACACCCATCGGGTACAGAACCCTTTCTCTTTGCAAGCATATTTCCGGTTTAGGAAGGCTCGACATTAGAGTTGGGTTAGGTCTTTTGCTTTACCAAACGCCGATGGATGGGTTTGAGTCTCTGCCTGTTAGGAACTCTGGTGACTAGAAGCCCGTCTCGAGCTGACGGAGCTTGTAGTTCCCTTTCCTAGGGACTTTTCACTTTCTATATGCAGTTCGCGCTGCCCTCTAGCGCTGTTCTGCCCTTTCATTGTTTCATTGTACTCTGTATGAAACATATTTGTCTCTCATCATGCATTTACCTTTACGTGCATTTTACATTGGCCGCCCCTCCAATGTTCGGACTGGACTGACTAGCTTCACTGTATGTCGACAGTGTCGCTATATGTGGTGATGCTGGTGGTGTCGGAGATATTGTCTGTCTCTTGTGCAGTCAAATCTCTTTCCATCTGCTACCTCCACATTCTCGGACACGATCCCCAAAAGATTTGGCCAGAATCAGCACGAGCTGCTGTATTTCTGTTTCCAGGGTGCACCGCGTGGAGGTACATTTGGGATCTTGGTTATCTGCTAACCCTGGGTCCGCCTAGAGCAATGCGTTCCCTTTGCACCCCATATATCTTATAACAAATAAAGAGGAAAAAAATAAATAAAAAAATAACTTACCTTACATATCGAATTCCTTGGCAACACTGTAAACTAAATCACGCAAATCTGTTGTATTTATGTTCTTTCACTGCGAAATTATCAAAATATAGCCGGGGGAACTGTATAAAACTTGTAGATTTGCAGTAAAATAGTTCTTTGAGCTTAGGCCTAGAGTTAGTTTTTCTGCCACTTCAAAATATTCGATATCAAACGTACAAGTCCCCAAACCAACACGACATTCTGTATATTCACTGCTGTGAAACTAAATAACCTAATAATTCATGATTCAATGTTATTTTATTCGAAATACGATGAAATAAACGTCTATAAAACCGATCCACCATCATGGCATCGTACCGGTGTGCAGATGTGGTCAGATTAATTGCTCTTAAACTTTTACGAATAGCTAGCCATTCTCAAAAACGATCATTTCGGAAGTGGGGGATGTACCGGTTTCAATTGCGCATGTCCCCAGCTATGTGCACGGACTGTGGTATGTGTAAATCTCACGATATTCTCGTTGGGTGGGACGGGCCGCCAACAGCGCGCTTCGCCATTTTGTATTTGGCGGCCGGGGTTGATATAGGCTTGGTGAAGGTTAAAGCTGATACAGGAAAAAAACAACAAACTAACATCATGATTAATGGACATACGCTTGAGGTGGTAAATACCTCAGATCCAGCATATGCAGTGATGGAAAATGCAAAGCAGAATTAAAAATAAGGCTGAAGATGGTTTTAGCGTACATGTCAAGGCTAACGTTGATGTGTAAAAGCAACATCAGTGTTGGAGTGAGAGTCAAACTGTATACATCGCTGGTGATTTTGACACTAACTGCAGACAATTACACTCTTCTGAGTACAGATGAATTCTATTAATTTCCTATTGGGAAAATAAGACCAATTTGTATGTAAGAAGTAAAGTAGAGGTGCATGCAGGTGTACAAGAAGCATTGCTTTCAATACTGAAACAACAAAATCTAGCATGGTTTGGACATGTATGCAGACTTGATTCCTTGTAAAAAAAAAAAAAGCAATACTGCAGGGAACTATTGATGGTGGAAGAAGCAGAGGAGGGAAAATAAAGGCATGGACAGGACAAGATTTTTCCTCACTCATCCACATTGCTGAGGATAGAAATTGCTGGAGGACTCTGTGTGCTGAAACATTCAATGTGGTACCCCTACGACCCTGAAGGGTTACAGGTTTATTGATTGATTGACTATACTAATACAGATGGCTCAGCAGAAAAGGTACTCAGAAACTCTGGGACAAATTGGCCTCTGAAGTCCACAGGCAGAGTATGTGATAAAGATGGTATAGAGTTAACTTCACATCTGTTAACTTATTGGAAGACTTGTAATATTTGAGCTGTTTAGTCACCACAAATCTAAGGGAACAATCTGGTATTATATTGGCAATTATTATACCCACAACATTTTGATGATTTGCTCGAAAGCACCTATACTCTTTGTCCATGGTCCATATTCTATTGATATAGTGTAGTATCATCTCATATTATGATTTAAAAGCCCTCCTGAAATCTAGGTCTTACACTCAATGTACAGTTATAATAGATCAAATCCCAATCTAAACTTCTATACTTTTGATAATTAGACTTACGTAAAACACAGGTTTATATTTCGTTTCAATGGGACACGACAGACTATATCTAAAACTAGTGGGTAATGATGGGCGATGATGAGCACACAAGAAATCATAAAAATTACAATACACAAATCACATTCAACGTTTCAACCAAAAGGTCTTTATCAAGACACAAACAAAATATTAAAAGACGACGAATAGAAAAATTATCACAACGTCCAACGGAAATATGTTACGTTTCACGCAGTTACCTTGTATTGATTGTCATACTTTTGATATTCATTTATCATATTCATACTAACATTTTAGTACTCCATAACAGTGCCACAATTACAATCAGGTTCCTAATTACTAAACAGCATCAACCAACAAGGTAATAAACAATGATGAAAACTACATAGCACTTCCTATCAGTATGTCCCAGACGTTCCACCTGTCAGCCCAACCTCGCTTTACTAATTAGGTCAATCTTGGTTATTATTTTCTCCATCACGAATTCACTAATTTTACTACTATTAAACATTCCAAATGTTCAAAGGATATTCACTACTGTCAGATACCAGTTCAAAAATGTTACGGGTGTCTGTCTCTCATTTAAATCTCTGGCTTCCCTGTCTGCAAAGTCTGATGGCAGTAGTAACCTCTAGGTAAATACAAATCAGTAACCTCAGTAGGACAGCAAATTATACTACAGACTCCAGCATCAACCAATAAACTCTGCAGCAAATTCAGCCAATTCCTGCAACAAGTTAAGCTGGAGTTGAAAAATATTCAGCTTCAAACAATTAATATAACTTCAAACAATTAATATAGCTTCAAACAATTAATATAGCTTCAAACAATTAATATAGCTTCAAACAATTAATATAGCTTCAAACAATTAATATAGCTTCAAACAATTAATATAGCTTCAAACAATTAATATAGCTTCAAACAATATATATATATATATATATGTGTTCACTGCTTCGCATATCCGGCTTGAAGAAAACTCTTGCAGAAAAACATTCAGCTTCAAGCAACAATAAGCATGCCAGGTGCTCACAGTAATCTTAATAATTCCTGCAGAAATAATTTCTAGCAAAAAACAATTGTGCCATTTACACACAATAATCCTGATACGTCCTGCAGCAAAACCAATGAATCAAACAAAAAGGTAAATAAGTGTGCTGTTTGTGCACAATAATGTTGGTGAAAATAGCCTTGTGTGGATATAAAATCTACACAACTAATATATCATCGACAAACACTAATTTTCCAGAATTTATTCAATACACTCTATTTCCAATTTATTGCTACTCACATGAGAACTGTAGCTCTTACTATGCCACATTCTTGGTCTTAATCACAACTACTTTTTGTATATCCTCTCTGTAAGAGGAGAAATGCAAGCTGACCTTTATTTTTATCCGTCCTTTCTGTGAGAGGAAGAAATGCGAACTGACCATTATCTTTTCAAATTCATTTCCCTTGTTGATTTTCCAGCATAAGTAAATTAAAAGTAGTGACCAGTGCTATAATTAGACTCTATAATCACAAGATTCATTACTCTAACCAATTTTGTCTCAGTTTAGTCAAGTCTAACTTGTCTAGTCAGCAATTTTAACTCGTAAAGATTTCATACAATGTCATTTTTCTGTGACTCCTTATTCTCCGCCCTCTAAATCTCATCCCTGCTACACTGTTACGGGCTAAGTAAACCCAACAGAATTAAAGATATGCAGAAAATGCTGTTTGGCATGTATGGTCCATCTTTAACTGTAGTGCAACATATTTATACTCTCTGGCACAAATCTCACAAAATTTGTGCAGGTTAATTGAGAATGAGCACAAGCTGAATAGATGTATGGATAACACGGTAGTGTTATGTTAAGTCATTCGTCCACAGACCAGCAACCTCTGGGTTTCGAATCCACTCATTATTCAAAGGCTGAAATTTTAAAAAAGTACTAGGAAATTTGAGGAATGTGCCATCGCTACAGATCTAGGCTCTTCTTCAGTGTTCATTCTCAAACTTTTGCTGGTTCTCTCTTGTAGCAGGACAGTGGTCCTACTAGATTTCCAGCAGGATGTAGTCCAGAGAATGGAAATATGTTGTTGCCATTTTATATGAAAAAGTTGACATCAGTTGAATTCAGTATATGAGTGCAGTTTATATATAAATATTTCTGCTCTTCATATAATGCTGAGGTGTTAGAACAGACATTTTGAAATAAGACATTGGTGTTCAAGATGAATCAAGGAGTGGCTGGTTTTGCATTGTGAATGGTACAAAGAATGTTGCAAAAAAAAAGAGATTAACGTTTTCTCAAGTTCATATCCGTTGAGGAAATTGAGTCTGTGATGGCTCTAAGCATGAGAGCACTTTGATGATTTTGTATGAACAAGCTTCATATATCGGAAGTGTCTCAGGTGGGTTCCCATTTCTTCTCATGCCTTTTCAAAGGATTGCCTCAAAGTTTCAGCTCTAATATAGAACATTTGTGATAATGTAGATTTTTTTTGTAAACTGGTTGTTGTAGGCAAATGTTATGGTCATTTCTATGCCCAGATGCTAAAACTTAGAACAGACAATGAAGGCATTGCTCCTCGCCACCATTTGAAAGACTTCTGTTAGAAAGGGCTCTGCTTGTCTTTTTTTCCTTGACTGCTAACTCTGCATGGTAATACCTACTGCTTTCTTTGACTGCTATACTGTCAACTCATGTAATGTACTACCACAGATTTCTCCAGATGTTAGGGAAGAATTATACATGATTGGTTATTCCCATAGACACATCTGTCTACTTCAGGACAATGTGCTGAATCATGCATGCCATGGATCCAATACCCTTTCTCAGTTATATTGTTTTTTAAATCGTGCACACAGGACTTGACACAGAGGGGCTTCATGCTCCTGAACATAAATAAGCCAGTGTGGACAGAATGTTTTTGATTACCGATTTTTGATTACCAAAGTAAACCTCTGCCTGTGGCCGAGGCATAGTTCTTCAATCAAGGCAGTAGCAAGGCGAAGAAATATTTGAACTGTTGATTGAGCACAATGAAAAGCGTGATAGTTCCAGTTTTTAGGTATGTGCAAAGTTTATTGACCAGCCCTTGCAATGGATGTTATTAACACTTTGCTCACCAGCAATCCAGAGCGTACTTGTCCACCATTACAGAGGGTGCATACAGAATTGTATGCATTGACATCGCCGTCTTTAACAATTTGTATAAAATCGATCTAGCGCAAGAAAGCCTTGAAACTTTCTGTGTTGTAACGACTGTTTGCACTTTCTGAATGAATTTGAAAGCTCCAGAGTTATTTCAAGTGCAAAATGTTATTTATCATAATGCTAGGCCTAGATTTACATTAATTTCTAAATATCATACAATATTTGCTTTGAAATTTCAAATATTTTTTGATAAAAACTCACCTATGATGTCTATATCGGTATTCCAGATGTGCTGTAATTTTTACAGGACATAATTTCCCGGAAACACTATTTTTAGTAACATTATTGCAATGGGTATTCCCATTTTCTGATCTATTATAGCGCATTTTACTAGCGTCAATCTTGGTTAGCAAGGTTCTGTAACGGAAATCCTACTATTGTTGAAATTGATCAGGAAAGTGTTAATACAAATTGCCCAGACCAGAAAGGTGAGCAAAGACTAGCAACACAGTTTATCTTTCACTCGTGTCGTAAGAAACAACTATGGCAGTTTTAGGGTGGATTTGGCTGTCACACACATATTAGGGTCAAAGTGACCCAGAAGCCATGCAGAAGTCAAATGTATCCGGCTGAAAGGTACAGATATAGCAATAAAATTGTAAACCAAGACAGAACACTCTGTTCTCCGGACTGCATCCTGTCAATCTGCAGGAGCTTGAGGATGATTGCAGAAGATTAATATAAATGTGATATTGAACTGATTTGCATATTTTCATTGACAAGATAATATTTCTCTTATATTAGGTGTTCCTTTCCCGCCTAGCCACAGAATTAGTATGAATGAAGCATTTGATGCCAAAGGAAAGCCAAAACCTGATATTTTGAAGCAACATTTTATATTGGAGGGAAGGGTCACGGAGGATGTAGCTTTGCGTATTATCAATGAAGGTGCAGCTCTTCTTCGTCAGGAAAAGACAATGATTGATATTGAGGCACCTGTCACTGGTATGTACATGAGTTATTGTTCAAGTCATTTACTTGTGGAAAATTTGCCTCTTATTTAGCATGATTCTTGCACAGAGTGAGAAAAGTAATTATAGTGAATTGAACTTGTTATCGCCCATGTTTTCAGAGCCTGAAAGGGAGCAAGGTCATAGTGACACTATGACCTGCCACGCATTTCGTAGGATGCAACTAATGAGGTTTTGGGGGGGTGAGGTTGGCTGCCCCATCTCATAGAGGGTCACAGTGATGTAGAAGCTGTGCTGAAGCCGGACGTTTCAAGCCGAAATGCACAGATATTGCAACCAAGATGTATACCATTACATAATGTATACTGTTCTCCGGACTGCACCATGTCAATCTGCAGGAGTTTGAGAACAAATGCAGAAGATATTAACTGTACAGTGATCACCAGTGTCATAGAGCTTGTCTGTGAGATAGTTTATTTCAGATAGCTAGTTTTCTCCTTGTGTGGTAAAGTGGAGTCTTCCTTTTAAAAATTTAATTCGATTCTATGGCTTTATAGGTAGTGGCACAGGCTGCTGCAAAAAGGCCAAAGGTCAAGCAAGTTTTATCATTGCTAGCTTTGACGTTGATGACCAGACATTGTGTTGTACAGGAACCAGTTCTTTTATATGACTGGCCTACTAACAGTATGGTTACAGACATCCACCGTTCATTGGAAGCGGTTAAAAACACAGGAATTATTTATTAGTTACCACTGTCGAGGTCAGGCGTATTGTATCATTGGCATAAATGAAATGGCAACACAATACATTTTTGTTCTCTGGACTACATCTGCTGGAAATCTAGTAGGACCAACGTTCTGCTACGAGAGAGATCAAGTGAGAGTTAAAAAATGAATGCAAAAAAAAGTACATCTCTAAAGTTTTTTTTAAAGTCTTGAAGTTTTATTAGAGTCCATTACATAATTCATACTCTCTGAATTATTTTTCTCTGAAACTACTTGCTAGATCGAAAAGATCTTTTGGATCCAACTTGAGATTTGCCATAACCCTATAAAACTATTTTTTGCTCTTTAGAAATGTAACTAGATTTAATCATTTCTCTATAAATTATACATTTATAAAGGTTTTATGAATGTATATAATGTGCCATTTTTTAAAAGTATTACACCTGAGTCTGTCGACAGCACCGGTTGACAAGCCTTATTTGTTTTTTTTCTCTCTCCAATTCTTCATTGTCCATGACGCACAGTATAAATATACTGGCCAATAAAAGGCACAATAAAAATTAAGGAGACAATATCTGTGACGGATTTTTCTCTCGGTGCAGATGAACCTAATGTCGATAGAGTGGAAACAATCGTATGTTTATAAAAATTGAGTTATACTGCTGTGAAATCAATTGACAGACTTCATGAATTTGTTTGCCATGAATATCTTCAAACTTTTCATTGGTCAAAATTGTCACCAATGAAAATCACAGAAATACTGGAGTATGCCTAGACATTATCATGACATTTAATGTCTTTAGTGCTGTATTTTTTGTTGATGACATACATTTTTCAATTTTGTAACTCCAGTTTACTCAAAGTATATTGCACATTTGATATGTTTTTATTGTGGTATCTTTCTCGGTTTAGCCAATTTATATATGGAGTTTTATTACAAAATCAGTTTGAAATGTAAATTCACTTCTATGCAAAATGTGATGTCGCTTATGTTACGACATACAAAATCCTAAAAAGAGAATACAGCATGCTCTCAGTTTAAATAGAATGTCATTTAGCTGTTGGATAAAATGGGACTAAAGGCCTTCTTGTAAACATAATTAACACAGAGACAGAACAATGTTATATGTGTCCTTGTAGTACAAATGTGAATGTCTTATGTTTGTGTTCCTGAGGATACTTAAATACTTGTACGAGATGTTCATTGATGTTGTAATAGTCCTTGTCTCGATTGATCTGTTCTCAGTGACTTGAGTGCACGTGTTGAATGTCTTGACTTTTACATCTTTTTGTGATAAGTGGTTGGTCAAGTATGGAAAACTGTTTACTTAAGTTTGCAAGGCAATTCGGTACCATCAGCTGTAAGAATTGTTAAACTGAAAGGAAGGAGAAGTGATCACAATAAATATAATAGAAGAAAACCTATAAGCATACATCCTGAAATCCAATATTGAAGACGCAGTGAAACATGCACCACATAACAAAGCACCAGGAATAGTCGGCATACCTACAGAACTAATAACAATGCTAACAGTGACAGGTATAAAGTGGCTACACTAACTGTTCAATATGATATGGAAGACACAAAAGATACCACAAGAGTGGAATACGGCGGTGATTGTTCCCATCTGTAAGAAAAAAAGCATTAAGAGGGACTCCATTAAGTATAGAGTTATAGCACTCTTCAGCCACATAGGAAAAATCTTTAGCAAGATACTAGAGAGAAAGGTCCGAGCATACATAGAACCACAGCTCAACAACACACAATTTGGCTTTTGGAAAAATAAAAGCTGTACAGATTGCAATCTTCTCCCTCAATCAACTTTCAGAAAGAGTGACAGAACATAAACAAGACTTATATTTGGCTTTTGTGGGCCAAGTGAAAGCTTTTGATAGAGTGGATAGAGCACAGCTATGGATAACATTACAGACATGGAGTTTCTCAATATTAATAAGCCTATATTGGAGCATATACGCCAGTAGTCAATGCATAGTAAGGAGTACATGTAAATCCAATAATTTCCAAATTCACTTGGAGGTGAGACAGGGATGTGTACTATCCCCCCAATTGTTCATAACATACATAGATCACATCTGCAAAGCAGCAAATACAACGAAATAAAACCATCTGAAGGATAATATAAATGAATTGCTATTTGCAGATGACCAAGTACTACTAGCACCATCAGAAGAGCAGCTACAAAGACAAATAGACATTACATCAAACATGCCAAACCTTTAACATGAAGATAATTATAGAAAAGACCGAATTAATGAAGATAGGAAGAACAGAAAGAAAAACGCACACACACACACACACAGAGAGAGAGAGAGATATATATATATACTGGAAAAAAGACTTAAAAAGGGGACAGAATTCACATACCTAGGAAGCAATATAACAACAGATGGCAAGAGCAGCAAATAAATACACAATAGATGTAGTAAAGCATACTACGCCTTGGGGCAAATGACACCATTCTTCAGAAACAAAAATGTTGATTTAAACACCAAAATAACACTTCAAAATGATTATTATGCCAAAGCTGTGTTACCAATGCCAAACATGGACAATGACAGCACAAGACAAATGTAAACTTGTGACAGCTGAAATGGCATGCTTGCACAGAATCCAACGAATATCGCTAAGAGACAGTAATGAATGAGGACATCAGACAAGAACCGGACCACCCAAATCTTGGAATATATTAAGAGACAACAGATCAAATGGTTTGCACACACATCAGCAGACTACCATCAGAAAGCATACCAAGCTATGCTACACATAAAGTGAAGGCCGACCACAATAACGGACAACCAAAATAAAAGAGGCGACAAATTCCACAATATACTCAGCACACATGAGGGCTGTCTCCGGAAAATTCATCTACCCCTGATGCTGAAAGGCAACAATGGTTTAGCGTATAGATAGATGCATCATGTAGTTTTCTTGAAAATTGAGATCAGGCGGGTAAATTATGGAACATACTATAGTTTGATATTTATGTACATCTCACAATAATGTGAGGTCTTCCAAAATGTCCACTTTAAAATTTGAGTAATGGTCACTCAGCTGAATGTGCACAATTTGATTGTTGCCAGTACACTAATCTCCCCTTTAAGGTGAACGTTACCACGGGGGTGCATGCTACCAGAAGGTACCAGCAAAAGACATTTTTTAAAAGAAAGCAGATACCACATAGAAATAAGAGAACATTGCAGTGCACCGAAAAGTTATATTTCATGGCTCACATGATGAATTGTTTGAGATCCAACTCTTAATATTTTTTTGAAGATTCAATCTCTGATGGGCTTTCAAAATCATGTAAAGGATGGTAACGGATGGACACAAAAGGATGGTAACGGAAAGGTCTTCCTATTTGAGGAATAGTTTGCCTGCTGCATCTCACTTCATCTCACCATTTAATATCAACTCTATCCATCTAATAAAAAAGTAGACAATGACATTTCCTGCTTATATATATATATATATATATATTGTCCTCATTGTCTACTTTTTTAAATGTATTAAATGTTTTAAGTTGATATTAAATGGTGAGATGAAGTGAGATGCAGCAGGCAAACTATTCCTCAAATAGGAATATATATATATATATATATATATATATATATCTGTAGTTGTCATGTGTTTTTTATGAGTTACCGGTACTTGCCATGTATTGGAATCATAAAGCTAAACAGACTTTAAGATATGTATTGAAATATGTATTAAACAACCTAACCGTGTTTCTCTTGGACAATGTAAGGAATTTCAACACTTGAATATTATCAGAACATCTACCTGTCATATTCATAAATCAACGCTTGCATGATGAATTATTTGAGATCCAACTCCGAACATTTGTTGAGGATTTAATCTCTGACGGGCTTTCTGTTATGTAGAGTCTATCATGTGTGCTTAATAAATATTTGAGTCAAATAGTATGAGCCTGTGGATCGCTGGATCAGCAACCAACCAACCATAAATATTCTTTCAAATGTTTATCACTGCATAATAAATTGCTGAATAATGCCCATAACTATTTTTAGTCTTCGTGCTCACGGACCAACCTCAGCCCCTTATCAACTAGGCATTGGTGTCCATAAATTATGCCAACAATGTGGGAAGGGGGGGGGTGTGAATAAGTTTGGCATTAAATTGTTTGAATTACACACATTTCTCTAAAGATATGGCACAGAACATGTAGGGGGAGAGGGTTTATATTGATACAATTTCAGCAGGGGGAGTCCCAGAATTCTTGATTGGGGGGAGGCGGAGCCTCATCACAAGAATTAAAGGGAAAAGATTAAGTAGACAAGTTTTTTGCTTAGCAAATATTCCATGTGCTGCTAGTTGTTTTTAAAAAAAAACTTTTAGTATTTCAATTAAGAACATGATAGATTCGTGGTGACATTTTGTTACATAGTTGATATATATGTGTACGTTTCATGAAATGTATGTGCTCATTATTGTGCCACTGTGAGGGCTGATCTTGTTCACTGAATGTTTCTAGAAGCTGGAAACTTTAGTTGTTGGGGAAGAGACACCATGGTCCTTTAATCATTTTAAAAAAAAAGAATAATGCTTGAATATTATCAACACGTCCACGTGTGATCTTCCTGGTATGAATGGCCGCTACATTTTCTTTACATATGTATTTCCAGTGGCAATATACGGTTGTGGGACATGGACATTCAATAAAACAATAGCCAAGAGAATCACTGCTTTTGAAATAAGATGATACTGAAAAAGCTGGCTTCTTAACATCTTAACAAGAGAATTATCTCTAAAGCTATGCAGTTATATGGTGTGGCTGGTGCTCTTTACAGGCAGCAACATGTTGCATTGAGAGGGATGCTGTAGATATGGCAAAAACTTAATACAATATAGTTAATCCTGTATGTTTAATCTTTTTTTAAATTTACAATTCAAGGCTCAATTGATGAATTATTTGAGATCCAACTCCTAATTTTTGTTGAGGATTCAATATCTGATGGGGCTTTCTATTAATATGTGCAGTTTAGAACATGTACTTTTGTTGTATTGATATTCACATTGTTGATATATTTTTAGATTTCATTGAATGCATGTGTTTATTATTGTACCACTGTGGATACAGTTGTTGTTTCACTGAATGTTCCTTGTAAGATAGCAAATTAGTTTCTGGTGTTAGTATCGATTGCAGGAAATGGTAGCACTTGAATATTGGCAGCAGATCCAGCTGAGATATTTATAAATCAAATCTCACATGATGAATTATTTGAGATCCAACTCCTAAATTTTGTTGAGGATTCAATCTCTGATGGGCTTTCTGTTGATATGTAGTGTTGGAACATATGCTTAATATTCATCTTTTCATATATTTGTTTGTGAATATTGCCCAGAACTATTGTTAGCTCAGGTGCTCGTGGGGCAATCATACAGTCATTACTTTCACAAGAAGTTTTGAAATAAGAAATAACACTTGAATATTATCTGAATATGAACCGGTTCTATTCATAAATCATGGCTCATATGATGAATTATTTGAGATCCAACTCCTAACTTTGTTGAGGATTCAAACTCTGAGATGAGCTTTCTGGTGACATGTGTAGTATGAAATATGTTGTAGGCTGTTGAAGAATATCTTAATGCTGCTAGATGTAACTTTATTTTTTTCTGCCACCATTGAGTTTTGTAGCTTAGTGTTGAGAACCTATCATTAGCATTTACATGGTTCTAGTACATGGTTTATGTCTCTGAAGATTGCATGCTATACAATCCTTTCATTTAAGTATTCAGATGAGGGTAAATGGTAAGCAATGGCTGAGTAAATGATTTGTTAGTATTTTATGATGATAAAATGTGCATCAGTATATCATGGACAGAGAAAAAGAACATTGAAATTACGGAAACTTAATGAAGGGTACCTTCTAAATAGCATCATAAGAAGAAAGCTACAGTATTTTGGACACTTGAAGTGACATGATGGTATCGAAAGGCTAATTCTGGAGGACAGATTGCCAGGTGAGAAAAGACCAAGAAGACGATGGACCAACGACATCGAAGAATGTATGAACGTCTCAGAACATTGCAGACCTGCTTGCCAGGGACAGAGAGGCATTTAAAGCATCCACGATAAAGACAATATTCTGGAAAGAATATGTCAATTGATATATATATAAAATATGTATCAGTTGTCTAAGGTTCTGTGAATGTGCACTGTTCCTAAACGCAAGTACTTTACTTTTTGGGGGCGAGTATCAATTGTAAGAATGAAGAATATTTAAATATTAACTGTATATCCAGCTTGTTATATTTACAAATCAAGTGTCACATGATGAATTAATTGAGATCCAACTCCTAACTTTTGTTGAGGATTCAATCTCTGATGAGCTTTCTGTTGATATGTGCAGTTTAGAACATGTACTTCTAATTGTTTGATTAATATTTACATGATTTACTACCGGTACATTGCTGATATATTTTTAGATTTAATTGAATGCATGTGTTTATTATTGTACCACTGTGGGTACAGTTCTTGTTTCACTGAATGTTCCTTGTAAGATAGCAAATTAGTTTCTGGTGTTAGTATCGATTGCAGGAAATGGTAGCACTTGAATATTGGCAGCAGATCCAGCTGAGATATTTATAAATCAAATCTCACATGATGAATTATTTGAGATCCAACTCCTAAATTTTGTTGAGGATTCAATCTCTGATGGGCTTTCTGTTGATATGTAGTGTTGGAACATATGCTTAATATTCATCTTTTCATATATTTGTTTGTGAATATTGCCCAGAACTATTGTTAGCTCAGGTGCTCGTGGGGCAATCATACAGTCATTACTTTCACAAGAAGTTTTGAAATAAGAAATAACACTTGAATATTATCTGAATATGAACCGGTTCTATTCATAAATCATGGCTCATATGATGAATTATTTGAGATCCAACTCCTAACTTTGTTGAGGATTCAAACTCTGAGATGAGCTTTCTGTTGATATGTAGAGTTTATAGTGTGTGCTCAATAAATATTTGAGTTGAAGAGCGTGCACCTGTGGATCGCTGGATCAGCAACCAACCAACCATAAATATTCTTTCACATGTTTATCACTGAATGATAAATTGTTGAATATTGCCCAGAACTATTATTAGTCCAGGTCTCACGGACCAACCTCTTATCAACTACATATTGGCATCCAAAATTATGCCAACAATGGGAGGGGTTGGGGTGTTTGGCATTAAATTGTTTGATTTACAAACAATTCTCGAAAGATATGGCACAGAACATGTAATGGGAGGTGTTTAAATTTATAAAATTTCAACAGAGGTCCCTGAATTTGAGCGGGCGGTCCTCATCACAAGAATTAAATGGAAAAGATTAAGTGGACAAGTTATATGCTTAGCAAATATTCCATGTGCCGCTAGTTATTTTTTATTTTAACTTTTAGTATTTCAATTAAAAACATCATCTATTCGGGGTGACATATTTTGTTATATATTTGTATATTTCATGGAATCATTGTGCCACTGTGAGCGCAGATCTTGTTGACTGAATGTTTCTAGAATCTGGCAACTTCAGTACTGTGGTCCTTTAATCACTTTCAAAAATAGGTTAATGCTTGAATATTATCAACATATCCACGTGTGACTCACTGGTATGGTATGTTGCTACATTTGCTCAGCATATGTATTTCCAGTGCTAATATATACCGGTAGTTAGGCATGGACATTCAATAAAACAATAGCAAAGAGAATTACTGCTTTTGAAATAATATAATGCTACAGAAGAATTTGTGTATGCCATGGGCAGCAAAACAGACAAATCAAGAAGTGTTGATAAATAAATGTCAAAAAGGGCTGGTTTCTTAACACCTTAAAAAGTGGATTATCTCTGAAGCTATGCAGTTATGTGGTGTGGCTGGTGCTCTTTACAGGCGACATGTTGCACTGAGGACATAAAACATATGGCAAAAACCAAGTTCAATATAGTTAATACTGTACGCGTTTTAATCCTTTTTAAAACTGAAGTCTCACATGATGAATTAATTGAGATCCAACTCCTAATTTTTGTTGAGGATTCAATCTCTGATGAGCTTTCTGTTGATATGTGCAGTTTAGAACATGTACTTCTAATTGTTTGACTAATATTTACATGATTTACTACCGGTACATTGTTGATATATTTTTAGATTTCATTGAATGCATGTGTTTATTATTGTACCACTGTGGGTACATATACTTTTTTGGCAACACTTGAATACTGGCAGCAGATCCAACTAATATATTTATAAATCAAGTCTCACATGATGAATTATTTGAGATCCAACTCCTAACTTTGTTGAGGATTCAATCTCTGATGGGCTTTATGTTGATATATGGAGTATATAGTGTGTGCTCAATAAATATTTGAGTTCAAAAGCGTGCGCCTGTGGATCGCTGGATCAGCAACCAACCATAAATATTTTTTCACATGTTTATCACTAAATGATAAATTTTTGAATATTGCCTAGAACTATTATTAGTCCAGGTACTCATGGACCAACCTCTTATCAACTACACATTGACATCCATAAATTATCAATGGGGGTTTGGGGGTGTTTGGCATTAAATTGTTTGATTTACAAACATTTCTAGAAAGAAATGGCACAGAACATGTAATGGGAGGTGTTTAAATTTATAAAATTTCAACAGAGGTCCCTGAATTTGAGCGTACAGTCCTCATCACAAGAATTAAAGGGAAAAGATTAAGTGGACAAGTTATATGCTTAGCAAATATTCCATGTGCTGCTAGTTATTTTTTATTTTAACTTTTAGTATTTCAATTAAAAACATCATCTATTCGGGGTGACATATTTTGTTATATATTTGTATATTTCATGGAATCATTGTGCCACTGTGAGCGCAGATCTTGTTGACTGAATGTTTCTAGAATCTGGCAACTTCTGTTGTTGGGGAAGAGACACTGTGGTCCTTTAATCACTTTAAAAAAAAGGATAATGCTTAAATATTATCAACACATCCATGTGGGATGTCCCTGGTATAGTGGTTGCTACATTTGCTATACATGTCTATTTCCAGTGGTAATATATAGTTAGGCATGGACATTCAATAAAACAATAGCAAAGAGAATTGCTGCTTTTGAAATAATATAATGCTACAGAAGAATTTGTGTATGCCATGGGCAGCAAAACAGACAAATCAAGAAGTGTTAAGATAAATAAATGTCAAAAAGGGCTGGTTTCTTAACACCTTAAAAAGTGGATTATCTCTGAAGCTATGCAGTTATGTGGTGTGGCTGGTGCTCGTTACAGAAGCGGCAACATGTTGCACTGAGGACGTAGCACATATGGCAAAATAGAGTACAATATAGTTGTTACTGTGCGCGTTTTAATCCTTTTTTAAAATTCACACGCCTCACATGATGAATTATTTGAGATCCAACTCCTAATTTTTGTTGAGGATTCAATCTCTGATGAGCTTTCTGTTGATATGTGCAGTTTAGAACATGTACTTCTAATTGTTTGACTAATATTTACATGATTTACTACCGGTACATTTTTTATATATATTTTTAGTTTTCATTGAATGCATGTGTTTATTATTGTACCACTGGGTACAGATTTTTTCACTTAATGTTCCTGGTGAGAAAGCAACTTAGTTGTTGACGTTAAATATTGATTGTAGGAAATGGTAGCACTTGAATATTGGCAGCAGATCCAGCTGAGATATTTATAAATCAAGTCTCACATGATGAATTATTTGAGATCCAACTCCTAAATTTTGTTGAGGATTCAATCTCTGATGGGCTTTCTGGTGATATGTGCAGTTTAGAACATGTACTTCTGTTTACTACATTGTTTTTTCGTATTTTCAAGAACAAAAATGTAGACATAGACACTAAAGTTGCATTATACAAGACTATTATTATCCCATCACTGTGCTACCAGTGCCAAACCTGGACAATGACATTTCAGGACAAAAGAAAAATAGTGACAGCAAAAATGACATGTCTACAAAGAATACTTGGAGTGTCATTAAGAGATAGAATTAGAAATGATAACATCAGACAGATAACCAAAACAATACCAGTATTGGAACACATCAAAAAACAAAAGATCAAGTGGTTTTCACACGCTTCCAGAGTACCAACAGATAGCATGCCATAAATGGTTTTGACACATAGACATAACGGTTATAAAGCCAGAGGCAGACAATTTAAAAGATAGATCACAGAAATCAAAGAAGCCACATGAACAAGCATACAAACAGCACACAAGAAGGCCATCCAGAGAACTCTTCACCCCTGACGCCGCACGGCAAACAAGGGTCACAGCGTATAGATAGATAGACTATATTATTTATATATATTTTAGTTTTCATTGAATGCATGTGTTCATTATTGTACCACTGTGGGTACAGATCTATTTCTCACTGAATATTATTCCTTGTTAAAAAAGCAACTTAGTTTCTGGTGTTAGTTTTGATTGCAAGAAATGGTAGCACTTGAATATTGGTAGCACATCCAGCTGATCTATCTTGAGATGTCATAGACTGCACATGTTCATGAATAATTGTATTCTCTCCAATGCCGCAGGCAGGCTGGCCGTCCCTCCTCCGATCTTTTCACTGAGTATTTCTAGAAGCAGGCAACCTTAGTTGTTGGGGGAAAGTAATAGTTGTTGTCACTTTTAGGAAAGAATAATGCTAAAATATTATCAATGTATCCACTTGTGCCATTGGCTGCCATTGTGAGTGTTCCATTTACCTTGTGTTAAAGAGGTTCTGATCCCAGTCATGGCATCTTGTTTACTATTGCATTATTTCCAGAGGTACCTGAGAATTATCACTACAGAATTACATACTATAAGTTGTGCTCTTTTCCAGCAGCATGCTCTTGCATTGAGATGTGCATGGTACTTGTGGCAAAAACTGAGTACAATTAAGTCAATCCAGTACAATTATTTAATCATTTTTGTATATTCACAAATCAAGGCTTGTATGATGAATTGAGATACAACTCTGAACTTTGTTCAGGATGTGCTTTCTGTCATGTCCCGTATGAAAAGTTGTATACTGTTTTAAACTGCTAGATTGAATTTTTTTCTATTGCCAAGTTGTGTAGCTTAGTATTGAGAACATATCATTAGTCTTTACATGTGCTTCTACATTATTGATCTTCTTCTTCTGTGTTCGTTCTCAAACTCCTGCAAATTAGCAGGATGTAGTCAGGAGAACGGAATGCGCTGTGTCATGGTTTACAGCATTGCTGCGATATCTGCACCTTTATGCCTGACAATCCGACTTCAGCATGGCTTTGGGTCACTGACCCTATATGGGATGGGACAGCCAACTCCATCCCATAATCTCCTTAGTTGCCTTTTACGACATGCATGGAAGGTAAACAGTGTTGCTTTTTTTTTCTTTGCTCCCCTTTCAGGCCCGGCAACACAAGAACGTACATTGTTGATGTGTCTGAAGATTGCATGTGTTCATTATTGTTCAGATAAGTGTATGGTAGACATTGACTGAATAAAGTAGCCTTTGTGACTCGCAAGTATTTTATGTTGATAAAGTATGCACCACTAGTTAAAGATTCTGTAAATGTACACAGTTGCTAAAGTCAAGTGGATGTAGAACTATTGAGGCTAGCATCAAAAGCAAGAAAGAATAACACATAAATATTATGTAATATACAGCCGCATGTTGTATTTACAAATCATTGCTCACATGATGATTTATTTGAGATCCAACTCTGAACTTTGTTGAGGATTCAATTTCTGATGGGCTTTCTGTTGACATGTAGACTTCAGAATGTGTGCTTCATAAATATTTGAGACAAAGAGCAACTCTTTCCCTCTGGAATTATATTTGTCATTTGGATGGAATTATTTCTGTGAATTTTAAACAATTATATTTCGAGTTCAGAACTGGATTTTTCACTCAACCCAACTATATTATATATTAAATGAAAGGGACAAGGATTGGGCAATAAAAGAATGACCAAATATATCGAGATTTACTAATGGCTCAATTATGATTGACAGGAGCCCCTCAGTTACATTTAATAACATCATCTATGCATATCTACTACCTCCAGAAGGTATTCTCATGCAGGTGTTCTATATTAATAGTGGAAATGCAGAGAAATTGACACATTGAAAATCAATGAGGAAAAATATTCTTCTGCCAATGTCTATTAATATTTCACAAAATAATCAGAATATATATTATACATTGATTCTTCTGCATCAAATGTTTCAGAAATATATGTCTTGTTAAAAAAATTTCAGTTGAAACATGTCTCCATAGCATTATTATATGGAAACAGCAATAGGAAAATTCATGATGCATGATTGACAAAATATTCCATAAATATACGTCAGAACAACAAATTTGTAATATGTAATTAAAGACACCATTTTAGTCAATTTCAGAGGTGCTTGCTACAGAAGCAAACAAAACGCAACGTCAATAAATAATTTTAAGAGGAACAGCTGGGATTGTCGCTGCGGAGAAAATGAGATAATAAATATTCTTTCACATTTTTATTACGTAAAAGTTGCTAAATATTGCCCAGAACGATTGTTAGTACATGTGCTCATGGTACAATCACTGATCAACTAGGCATTAATTTTTGCAAGAATGTAAGGAAGAAAAGGAATCAGTGGACAAGTTATCAGACATAGCAAATATTTGATGTGCTGCTCGTCTTTAAACTTTGTGTATCTCAACTGTTAAGAGCATCTCAGATTGGTATTTACATGGTTCACTCTATTGTTATATTTTTAGGTTTTCGTGGAATGCATTTGTTGATTATTGTGTCTCTGCAATTCAGCTATCGTATCAAATAGTGATGCCAAAACACTAATCCGCAACCTTTATACATCACGGTGGAAGAAAGATATGGATATTGTCCATGCGGAATGGGCATACAAACCCCTGAACACATACTCAAAGACTGTCTAGAATACAAAGAACTGCAAAGCAAGACATGGTCACAATGGACCAAGCTGAAGCAAAAACTTTGAAGCAGCCGCTCTGACCTGGAGAAGACTTGGAGCTTCGTTCTGTCGATTGTCCTGAAGATCTAGTAATACCAAAAGATTCCTGAACGCAGAAGATCTATGTGTGCACATCGTTTTCACTGAGAGCATGTGTTTAGAAGGAGACAGTCGTAGTTGTTGGGGAGAAGATAGTCCTTAATCTCTTGTAATGAAGGATGTTTGAAGTTGGTCTACACATTCACTTGTGATATGTATGGCATAGTGAGTTTGTTCCCAGGTCGTGCTGTACTATTTACATGTGTATTTGTTTCAAGATCCCCAGGGATTATTGCTGAACCCTTAGTGGGCCAGGAACAATAGAGATATATAAGGAAAATAATGACACATAACTTGATGCTTGGTTGACTATGAGTTAAGTTGCTGAGTTATGGAAGTGATACTCTGCGGTGTGTAGCTTTGTTGAGAGCTGGAGTGTATATTAGAAAATCCTAGTACAATGAAGTATGGTTTTTCAGCCATTTTTTAACATTTACAAATCACAGCTTGCATGATGAATTATTTGAGATCCAACTCCTAATTTTTGTTGAGGATTCAATCTCTGATGGGCTTTCTGTTATGTAGTTTTAGAACATATGTTTAATATTCATCTTTTCATATATTTGTTTGTAAATATTGCCCAGAACTAATGTTAGCCCAGGTGCTCGTGGGGCAATCATACAGTCATTACTTTCACAAGAAGTTTTGAAATAAAAAATAGCACTTGAATATTATCTGAATATGTACCTGTTCTATTCATAAATCATGGCTCACAGGATGAATTATTTGAGATCCAACTCCTAACTTTGTTGAGGATTCAAACTCTGATGAGCTTTCTGTTAAAGTCATGAGAATTTCATTGATAAGTTGATCAACTATTCAATAGTTACTTCTATTTCTAGTAACGGTTAATATGAGGTATGAACCAGTGTCATAGCACACAAGGTTTCCGTAAGTGTTCAGCTGCCCAGGCAGTTTGTTTGTTCCTTGGGTGCCATGGGCGACACATAGGGCGGAAGTCATGTTTCTCCATGCCGTGCAGCTCGCTACAAATTGTTGTAGTTCTTGAGTGGTGTTAATACCCATTGTCATTGCCTTGTTCTTCACAGTGTTGTTCTGGGTCTTCCACATTTTCATTTTCCTGTCACAGACCAGGTGGTTACCTGTCCAGATCTAGTCAATGGTTGATCAGAAATCTCATGACTTGCATCATCTACCACAGCATCTCAGTAGCGATGATGTCATTCCTCAACCTATCTATAGCATGAGCCCTGATATCTATCTTCCAGATGGCTGAGTGAATCACTGGATTAATTTGTATTTCAAACCATGAATGAGTGAATAGAAACTCTGTTTCATTGATCAGTGGGTGGATGATGTGACAGTATATTACCATCACTATTCTCTCTTTTCCACGTCCCCAAAACAACTGTGTAGTAGCAGTAAATTGGCTGCTAACAATTTTGTAACGTGGGATCAAGTATTTGAAACACTTTTTTTTCAGTGTGAACTGTTTTGGAAAAAAACAGTATATTCTATACAGAATGTAGCCATCAAATCAGCATTTTGTTCAAGACATGAATGATGAGAGAGGTGACTAAAACCCTATCACCATGCTGATAACTTAACAGTTCCTCCTAATTGTCATGATTGGTTTTATATGATTTCTTCCTCAGTATGTGGTGATATCCATGGTCAATTTTTCGATCTGATGAAGCTGTTTGAAGTGGGTGGCCCACCAGCCTCCACTCGCTACCTCTTCCTTGGGGATTATGTAGACAGAGGTTATTTTAGCATAGAGGTACATTTATTACTTTAATGTTAGAATTATGTCTGTTTAAGCATTCCTTGCTGGTGGTTCTCAGCATGGAGGGGGGCATATTCATTGGTGACACAAAAAGCAACTATAAATGATGTTTAATTTTTAGCACATTTTCAGCGACTATTGTCGCTATTCAATGTGTTTTGAACCACTGTCAACAACTAGTGCTGTTCCCTTGCCATACGCACTTCTTTCAACAAGGAAATCAAAGTTTGTAAACGAGAAGTCATTCATCTGGGTAACACAGAAATGGAAGTAAGACCTTATTAACTTGTCAAAAGGCTGTGGTTTAGATATCTAGTGACTTTTTTTAACCACCACTGAAGTCAGCCAGTCATTCAAAATTGTATCCATTGTTGAGGAATATTTATATGCCTAGCTAATCATTGCTACACAGACAAGATGGATACAAAAATCCAGTGGCAGACCATGCAAAAGAAGGATTACAGAAATAAAAGTCAACGAAAACAAACATATATGAAGCACACGAAAAGGCAGTCTCCAGAGAACTCTTCTACCCCTGAAAAGCATAGAGGAGTATAAAGAGAAAATAATAATGTTATTGAGATCGATGTGTTGCATTTGTTTTCACAGGTAATGTTATGCACATGCTAATGTGATTATGAAATGACATCCCAAATAGGAATAGGTGAAACATTTAGCAGCATTATATCCTGCATTGAATATGTTGAAGTTATAGGGCAGTATAGAAGACGTACAATGTCGACATTGAAATTTACCCAAATGAAAAATCTTTGGCAAAGTACCAGCAACATATTCAAAATATTTGTGATCAGAACATGCGTGTTTCCAGTGGCAATATATGATTGTGGAGCATGGACATTAAATAAAACAATAGCAAAGAGAATCTGCTTTCGAAATGAGATGCTACAGAAGAATTTTACTTATACCATAGACAGTTAAAAAGTCAAATGAAGAAGTGTTAAGATCAATAAATGTCAGAGGGCTGGCACCTTAATAACATCATAACAAAAAAGCTGTTTTTGTTTGGTCATATAAAAAAAAAATAACATGAAAAGATTAATAGCTGAAGGCAGAATTAACGGCAACTGTGGAAGAGGGTGCCCAAGACGATGATGGTGCAGTGATATATCAGATTCTTTGAACATGTCTGTATATGCGGCAGGATAACTTGCCCAGAATCGTGGAGGGTTCAGAGAATTTCATTTTCTCGCATATCTCACATGCACCCCCACATAAAACTACATTCAGTAAAAATTCCTTTATTTCCATTTAAAAATTATCAGCCAAAAATGGATGTGTTAGGCCATTGTTGCAAATAAAACAGCAACACAGCACATTTCCATTTTCTGGACTAGCACATTTCCATTTTCTGGACTACATCCAACTGGAAATCTTGTAGGATCATTGTCCTGTTGCAAGATAAATCCAGTGGGAATTTGAGAATGAACGCTGAAGAAGAATTAAACAATTATACAAAGAAACAGTTACTGCATTTTTGAAATAAACGCCATAAAGTTTAAAGGATGCAGGGCAAATGTATGCAGTTTTAGCCCCTTAATTGCAGAGATATCCTTTAGTGTACTATGTGGGGTTGGAGCTTTTGTCTTTTTAGTTTCCCATGGAAATAATTTGTCTGGATGCTTTATTATAAGAAGTGAGTATCTCAGCAAAGTGACAATGGCTTTTCATTGTATCCATAAGAATGCCTCCGCAGCTAAGGAGTTAATGTAGAGTGAAAATGTTTTTTAAAGATCTCTGTGTTAGTATTTGGTTGAGAAAATATCTAATTACCACAGTCAGAGAAGATCCAGCCATAAGATATAAACCATAGCAACATAAATACCAAAGTAACAATAGGGAATATTATACATGTTGCACATACCTACCACTACTATAAAAATATGATAAAAAAACAATTATAATAATATGAATAAGAATGAAAATCCAAACACTGAAATGAGTCCTAGATGGCAAAAGAAAAAGAGGAAGACCAAATGAAATTCTTCATAGAACAACCATCATAGAGGGTATGACTATTGGCCTCAACAACATTTAAGAATTACACAAAATATCACATCGCTCTAAATGGAAAGTACTGGTTTTTGCCCTATGCACCATATTTGGAGCTGAAGGAACATATATAGAAAGCTCTATGGGAGCCATAGAAGAATGTTAGGAAAACTACTGCTCCACATAAATTTGGTATTACTTAATACTTACCACTTTTTTAATATTTTAGTTTCTTGTTATATTGTCGGAGTCCAATTTTGTATTACTTAATACTTGCGACTCCTTTAATATTTTAGTTTCTTGTAATATTTATTCTGTGCATGTGATTAATTATTTGTCTTTGAAATCATTTTATTGCAGTGTGTTCTTTACCTGTGGGCTTTAAAAATATTGTATCCAACAACATTCTTCCTGTTGCGCGGCAATCACGAGTGTAGGCATTTGACGGAGTATTTCACATTTAAACAAGAATGTAAGTCTGTGTTTTGATTGTTAAAATATTCATGATGCCGTAATATTGAGGCTATCTTCTTAGAGAAGCTTCATGGCACGTCATCTATACAATTATGCTTTTATTTTGTTGTTGAAATGTGTTTCATGTTTACCTGAATATATATGTATTCTGTGGTTGGGAGGGAGCCAGAGATGTACTGTGCAACACTGGGAAGAAGGAAACTTTTTTTCCTATGGCTGAAACCCATCATAGAGGCTCCAGGACGTGACAATCCTTTTGACTTGAACATTTGGTTGCATGCCTGGAGCAGTAGAGAAGTTTGGCATAACCATTAGTCAATTGGTGGCGGGGAATGAGCACAGTGAACCCTATCTTGGTTACAGTGGCTAGGAGCAGTGCATAGGTTGAAACCTACCTTCCTGAACGTGTGATAGTTATTCTCTGACTCTGTACAGGGGGCGGGTCGAAAATCCACAGACTTCCCAGCAATATAATGCCATTTAATGGCATTAGGTCAAAGGGCATGAGCCCATGAACAGCTGGATCAGCAACCAACCAACCTGGCCGTCTACATTGCCGAGTACTGAAAGAAGAACAGAGAATAGCAATACTAGTTACCTACGATGTATGCCATATGTGGAGGTGACATAGGAAGGTTTTGGGACAAAGTTGACTGTCCCATCCCGTATAGGGTCACAGTGATTTCAAAGCAGTGCTGAAGACTGATGTGTCGTGATGAAAGGCATAGATTTCGCAACTATAAATCATGACATAACATTCCGTTCAAAGAGTTTGATAACAAGCACAAATTGAACAGATCTTGTGATAGCACACAACCTTATCTAACCCCTTGTTTAATATGTTTAAAATCTTTTATTCGGTTATTAATATACTAATATTAAATAACCTAAAAAAATATATATCAATTTTCACTGCATGAAAATAATCAATAATCTATGCATAAGGTTGATTGTTAAATATTGCAGGCAAAATCAAGTACACAGAGAGGGTTTACGATGCTTGCATGGATGCCTTTGACTGTCTGCCGTTGTCTGCATTGATGAACCAGCAGTTTCTGTGTGTCCATGGAGGACTCTCACCTGAAATCCACACTTTAGATGATATCAGAAAAGTAATTATTACCATTCCAACAAATTTTCCTTTGTATTGTATTATTTATCACTAATAAATAACACATTTACTTTATACATGGGTACATAATGGTAATGCTTTGGACATAATGATAACACATTGGACATTGCACATTTCATATCAAAGTAATATATAAAAGAAATTCGCCCATATCATTAAAGTATATAGGTTATTAGCATAGACTCCTTCAGAGACGTAGATTTCTTTGTTGACTGAAATCATACTTATGGATAGCTTTAGAATTATGTCAGGGGTGCAAAGGGAACGCAGTGCTCTAGGCGGACCCGGGGTTAGCAGATAACCAAGATCCCAAATGTACCTCCTCGCGGTGCACCCTGGTAACAGAAATACAGCAGCTCGAGCTGATTCTGGCCAAATCATTCGGGGATCGTGTCCAAGAATGTGGAGGTAGCAGATGGAAAGAGATTTGACTGCAAAAGAGACAGACAATATCTCCGACACCATTAGCATCACCACATACAGCGACACTGTCGACATACAGTGACACCAGTTAGTACAGTCAGAACATTGGAAGGGCGGCGAATGTAAAAGGCATGTAAAGGTGGATGCCTGGCGAGAAACAAATATATGTCATAATGAGTACAATGAAAGGTCAGAACAGCGCCAGAGGGCAGCGCGAACTGCAAATAGAAAGTGAAACGTTCCTAGGAAAGGGGAACTACAAGCTCTGTTAGCTCGAGACGAGCTTCTAGTTAGCTGTGCTACTTATAGGCAGAGACCCAATCATGGGCGTTCGGAAAAGCAAGAAGACCTAACCCAACTCTAAAGTTAAATAAATCCACAGAATTCCTCTGTAGGTCATGATATGCAATATACTCCATACAATTACGCAAAAGCCACCCATTCTCGATGGAATATGCAATGTACTCCATACAGTTATGCAAAAGCCATTAATTCTCAAGGGAAAGAGAATAGATTGAGAGTCTGTGACTTACAAATCTTATTTGTGTCCACAAATCTTATTTGTGTCCACAAATCTTATTTGTGTCCTTGAGATAATCCCGTCAGCTTATTATCTTCTCATTCACAGTTTAACATATGTATACAGCAAGTATTTTGTTGTGCAGATATGTTAGGTAGGTGAGCTGCAAGATATAGTAGCTGGTGCGCCTCTCTGCCTGACTTCAGCACCTGTACTTGCTTGAGGAGGATTGTGGTCCTGTTTGATATATGACCACTCTTATGTTTCCATCCTGTGTTCAGGACTAATCACCATATCCACTTCAAGGAGTTGACCTCGATGGGGAGCTCCTTATTATTACAAGCACCCAAATGTCCAGGGCAGTAAATTGATGAAAAACTTGTCAGGTTTTGTCGTGATATTTCCTACTCCTTAGCTGCAGAGGTATCCTTAAGGATACGATGAGTGGTTGCTGCCATTCTGCCAAGATCTTCTTAGTTTCCTAGGGAAACAATTCATCGAAATGCTTTATTATAAGCATCCAGACAGAGTTTTTCCCTGGTAAGAGGAGGATCTCCACAACATGGTGGTGGTTTTTCATCATATCCTTAAGAATGCCTCCACAGCTAGGGGGTTAAGATTGCTGAGTATGCAGCAATCGTCAGAATGAAAAAAACGTGTATGAATATGTATTGAACATAAATATTTCTTCTTCCATTCCAAGTTGGATAGATTCAAGGAGCCTCCAGCATTTGGTCCTATGTGTGACTTGTTATGGTCGGATCCCTTGGAGGACTTTGGAAATGAGAAGTCATCTGAACACTTCACACACAACACTGTTAGAGGTTGCTCATATTTCTACAGGTAACTGTTCAACACATTTAGGTTTTATTATTATTTTGTTGTCACATGTTCATGGAATTGCTACTTTCCGTTTCTAAACTCAACATTACAACCACAACATTCAATATATGTTTGTGTATTACAAGTTTTATTAAATGGACGATACAATTGAGAGCCCAGGGTCGTATTTCCCTTGTGTGTTCCAGCATGGACCAATAAGATAGGAAACAAGCTACGAAGATATGGTTCATCAAAAGATATCAACAGACCACAATATTTCGCCTTAGAACAGGCCACTGCAGACTGTTGGGTCATCGTTACCGATAGAGGATCTCATACACAGATGAATGTCCATGTGGATCCGGAACCCAGACCCTGGAACACATACTTCAGAACTGCCCAACATACAAAGAGCAGAGACAGCAGACTTGGCCAGAGGATACAGACTTGAGGCAAAAGCTATGGGGCAGCCGCTCTGACCTGGAGAAGACGGTGGACTTCATCTTGACAATGGGCCTGACCACGGTTGTTGAAAGCTGAAGAAGATGGTTCATCAGAAGTGATAACACTAGGATAAGAAAATTATGTTACTACTACTAAATAACTAATCTCTACACATTTTAGTTCCCTCAGAGCATGAGTCTTCAACAAACCTCCATCTTGTCCCATCATCTTGAGCTATTTGCTCCCAGCTTTTTTCAAGTTCTAACAAGACTCGTTTCTGGATTAAAAAAATTTCCATTATGTATTTCTTGATCTTCCTCTTTTCCCATGGGTTCCAGAACAATAGAAAGCTAATAGATATTGAATGGAAATGATAATAAATGTAAATTTAACCTTTAGGAAGCCAGATTTTTAAAAATTTCCCCTGCCACCGGATCCGTTTTTGAAAAAAAAAATGTTGTGGCTGGGTTAATTTTTTCACTGTGGCTTGGTCAGGATGTTTGGTCTGCCAAGGGATAAGTGAGTTCACACAGCAACCTTCCAGCATGTAAAAAAGCATTTTCTTCCACCGCTTGCAGGTTCTGTGGGATAGCAAATAATGTTAGTTGCTTGTCAACACCTCCCATATGACGGATTATGCCTGTGTAGGGCATTACCATCTTGACGTTTGGAATGGACCTTCCTAGTGATCAGCAAGCGCATTGTGTGTAGATATCATCAAATTAACTTGCCTCTTCTCATGCCATGTAGAGAATGTTGCCATCTTTAACAGTAATAGGTGGGTCACCAGCCTTGAACATTGCAGACCATATCGCAGCAGGGACTCCTACGGTTCAAACGTAATGTGCCACAAGCGCCTATCTGGTTCTCAGCAAGCTCCTTGAAACGGCCAGGAGAGAAAAAGAAATTGTCCATGCATGGCACTTAACCATGCATGGAGGCACCCAAATGAGTCATAACATTGTGAGCCAACCCCCTCGTTCGGTCCACGTTGTCCTCTTTACCAAGATACAGCTTCCAGTTCCAGAGATAAATAGTCTTCGAGTCATCCAGTGCCCAAGACTTTCTACCCCACTTTGAGGGTTTCTTGGGCATGTACTCCATAAGACTAGTCCTATCCTTGAAAGCAATCATGCTTTCATCGACACTAAGTTCTTTGTAGACACCATAATTCTGTTGAAAAAGAGGAAGAAACGATTGTCCTTGAACGTCTTGCTTTGAATGGTTGTCCACCAAGTGCAGAAATGAAAGAATAGCTAAAAATCTGTTCCTATTCATGATATTCCTGAACCCATGCATCTTGAGGAGACAGTCATTACACCAATGCAATTCATAGGATGAACGTTTGGTCAGTCACATCAAGAGCAACAAAGGGTCGCATCTCATCATCTGTGACTTCCTTCCACAGCTTCACACGAGATGCATCACCAGCGTCCTGTCCCTTCGTTTCACTAACCTGCTTAGCGTAACGGTTAGTTTGCTACCAATATGTTCATAATATCTGTAATAAACAGACGAATCACATCTACCTCACTGTTATCAGCTAAACCTATAGGTCCAACAATTTCATCGAAGTCGCTATGCCAATCATGACTTTAACCTGAAGTGGCATGAGAATTATCAACAATTTCGTCCTCCAAAATATCAACAGCAGCATTTATAAAGAAACCGGACTTGCTGTGTAGACATGTTAAACTGCGAACGAGAAAAAGAAGATAAACATCAGAAGATGTATTGTCAGAGTCTGTCAAAGCTCATGTATCTTTAAGTTATCTCTGACCATACACTAGTTGTTTGATGTTTGTTGGTGTAAATAAAGTACATATCTGTCAATGTTTTCATTCTCTTGTTCACAGCTATGCAGCATGTTGTGATTTCTTGCAACAGAACAATTTGTTGTCCATAATCAGGGCACATGAAGCACAAGATGCAGGGTAAGGTTGTTAGCATGTTAACGTAGCCAGGTTTCATTTCTAGTCTTAATGTAAGATGTGTTTGATTTACTTGTCTTGTGTTAGTGAAAGTGTTTGTCTGTTCACTTAGCCGGGTTTCATTTCTAGTCTTAACCTTTAGCAAGTCCGTTTCAAATTTTGCAGCAATTTGTGTTCATCACTCATTATTATCCAGTTTGCGTTCATCACTCATCCAGTTTATGTTCATCACTCATTATCCAGTTTGTGTTTATCATTCATCATTATCCAGTTTGTGTTGATCACTCGTCATTATCCAGTTCATGTTGATCACTCGTCATTATCCAGTTTGCGTTCATCACTCATCCAGTTTATGTTCATCACTCATTATCCAGTTTGTGTTTATCATTCATCATTATCCAGTTTGTGTTGATCACTCGTCATTATTCAGTTTGGTAAAGCAGCTCCTGATATTTTAGTGCCTGTGTATTTCAGGTATAGGATGTACAGAAAGAGTCAAACCACAGGTTTCCCATCATTGATAACTATATTCTCAGCACCTAACTATCTTGATGTCTACAACAACAAAGGTACATGTTGTCTCTCTTCATATTTGTGTTGTCATTGTCTTTATGTTTTCTTTCGCGTTCTTGTGTGTTCGTTATTAGACTCCTGCAGATTAGCAGGTTGTTATTAGACTCCTGCAGGTTGTTGTCCAGAGAACAGAATATGTTGTGTCCAGATGTCTCGGGCCAACAAATATTGCATCTAAGCTGTACGCCACACATACTATTCTCTAGACTACATCCTGTTAATCTACAGGAGTTTGAGAACTAATACAGAAGATTATTTGAACAAAAATACATTCTGCTACAATATTTGCACCTTCCAGGGCACAGTTTTAACAGAGTATTTCAACTGTGAATCAAGCGCTCAATCACAGTGCACTAACCATTGTGTTATAATGGCTTCAGTAGGCAAGTGTATCAACTTAAACTCTTATATTTCTGTTATGATTTGCCGTTACTTCATCAGAAATTCTGAAAGTGTGCAGTTAGTATCAGAAGTGCAGACATGTCAGCATGATACTTTGGTTACTGGTACGCACACAGCCTAGCACTTCTGACTTCAGCGCCTGTGCTTGCTTGGGCAGGGCTGTGGTCCTGCTCAATATTGGATTGGTCCGATCAATCTTCCAGGCAGTGTTGGCTGTACGAAGCCCCCATCTCCAGCACAAGGAGTTGGCCACAGAAATGTCTGTGTACTTCATGTCTAGTTTTTAAACTAGATTCCAGCCGTGTGTTGCCATGACCTGCAAGGGAAAAATATATTAGTTACCTACCATGCAGGCTGTAAGAGATCACTTAGAAGGTTATGGGGTGTAGTTGGCTCTTCCATCCAATAGATGGTTAAATGACCCAGAATCTATGCTGAAGTCAGATGTGTCATGCCGAAAATGCAGATGTCGCACGTCAAGCTGTAATCCATTCTCCGGACTACATCCTGCTAATCTACAGGAGTTTGAGATAATCGGAGATATTACAATGAACTCATTGTACAAAACATTGTAACTAAGAATACATGTATAAGATTCCATGAAAAATGTTTTATACTCAGACCAGCAGATATTGCAACTGTGTCCTTTTATGTTATGGCAGACTTCTGGGTGGCGGGTAATGCTAGATGTTCCATCAGTGTGGATGGATCAACAAATCTGACAGAAGAATGATGAGATAGTTGGACCAGAACTGTGTGATGTGCTCCTGGCAGGACTTGGTCATCCTGTGATATTGGCAAATAAGAGTGCCTCCCTTCTGGGACTAAACATGCATTCATAACACCACTCACCTCCTGCACATCCATGCCGTTGAGACATACGAGTCCAGGTGTCACCACAGTTGCATGTGCTTACATCAGAAAGACTGGGCTGTCCAGGTCTGCCTGCTCACTGCCAAAGGGATTATTTTATCACATTCATTTTGATTGTGTTAAAAAAACCATTGGATAGCATTTAGTATTACATGTAGACATAATTTTTCACTTTACACAGAATACAACTATCGACAATGGTACACACCGACACACGTAGCAACCATACTTGTGTCAAGTCCTGTGGCAGTAGCATGTTAAAAGTAGACTGACACACCCAATGCTATAATAAGTTATTGTGCACTGTTGGCAATCTACATAACTACTCACAATCTACATTATCAACAAGTACATTTTTAATGACTATAACATTGTAACATTTTCCAGTTGTCTTCCTGAAAAGTACCTCTGATTGAAACTGTTGTTGGTCTGTTTGGTCCTCAGCTGCTATTCTGAAGTATGAAAATAATGTGATGAATATTAGACAGTTCAACTGCTCGCCTCATCCGTATTGGCTGCCCAATTTTATGGATGTCTTTACTTGGTCATTACCATTTGTAGGAGAAAAAGGTAAGATATCACAAGTACCGGTAGATTAGATAGGATTTGATCAAACTGATCTGTTTTGTTCGGTCAATGATAGGTGAACTGTAGTTACCAATCATAAGTTTGTTGTTGGGGGCCCGATGGGGAGTAAAGAATAACAACACTTTTTACCTTCCGTGCATTTCCTAATAGGCAACTAAGGAGGCTTCAGGGGTAGAGTTTGCCATTTCAGTCCGTATAAATGGCAACACAGGGACAGTTGTGTTGGTCCACAATGTGCAGATATCTCAACAAAGCTGTCGGCCATGACACTACACATCCCGTTCTCTACAATACATACTGTTAATCTGCACAAGTTTTAGAACAAATGAACTGTAACAAAAGTGTATAAATATTAAAACAATCAAACCCATTGGAGACATCAGCACCTTAGAGCCCCAACAAAAGTGTATAAATATTATAACAATAAAACCCATTGGAGACATCAGCACCTTAAAGCCCCAACAAAAGTGTATAAATATTATAACAATAAAACCCATTGGAGACATCAGCACCTTAGAGCCCCAACAAAAGTGTGTAAATATTATAACAATAAAACCCATTGGAGACATCACACCTAAGAGCCCCAACAAAGCACCCTTATTTTCAGCCATATGGACGAATGAAAAAATCCTACCCAGATCAATCCTTGATGTTATCAGACAGATGTCCACTTCTTCTTCTACCCTCAATTGTTACTTCTGTAATGACCTTAGCTTTCAGTCAGGCTACCACATGGATCACTTATAAAGGTAACTTGTCACATCATCATAGTTTTTTTCTTCCAGAAAGGTCACACATCTCTGCTCTGTTAATAACAATAATTAATAACTATTTTTGGTCTTGTGCTAACATTGTATGTCCCAAATATATAACAAAGGTATAAAAAAAAAGAACTTTATGCCACTTGGCATCTGTTTGCAGTTGATGGTATATGGTTTGAATATGCGACTTGACATCCGAGATGATGCAGTTGATGGTATAAGGTTTGAATATGCCACTTAACCACTACTCTGCATTAAAATTACACAATTTCCCTCCTGCAACCAGGTTCTATTTTTGACAATTTGCATTATTTTTGGTGGGTGTTTGGAAATGCAATAACTTAATTCTTAAAAATTTTTGTTTATATTTTTATTAAAAATTAAAAATTTGATACTGAATCTAATGATGTACGTTTATTTGGTATATGCGAGAAGGTGGTAAAGATAATAATGGGAAATTGGGGGAACCTGACTCACTTATACTTGTCTGATGTGTGGCATCCCTAATTAAATTCTTCAACATATCTAGACTTATTGTATTTATAATTTTGTTTCATAAGGACACTAGCGTGTTCATAATATCATCTGTGAAAATAAATAAAATATGTAGTCACTAAACTTGTCGGATCCATTTTTTGCCTAGGTCTAGTCCGTATTCTGCGGCGTCAATATATTCTATACTTGTCCATATTTCATAATGAAATTAACATGTCACTCATATCTACTTTGAAAACAAATGTAATTTCCAAGAATTCCCCATGAGCAGAATCACAATTCGTAATGGTTTCATTGAAAATTACTTTCATGTCAATCCGATTCGTGCTGATCGGGACAGATGACTAGAAATTAAAACAACTCTGATATTCTTTCCTCTTCCTAACAAAAGGCAGGAAAAGGAAGTACAATATTATTGCTAGTTAGGTATAACCGAGTCCGATCACGTAAACCTTAATCTTTACAATGCTACAGTCAGAAAATTCCACGAAAGTCAAGGTATATTGAGCAACTAGTCTGAAAGTTCTGATGATGATATCCGATTCAATTATTGGGAATTATTTTCTGAATCCGATGAAATCTTTTGGAATGATGGCCATTTTTGAATATTTTTATTTTGATGCCGAATGTTATGGTTTCATGATGCAGACATTGTTTCCCGGCCCTAGACAGCTTACGCTGTGATGCCGTAGTTGTTTGTTGAGTGTATGTGTGCATAAAGTATGAATATAGTTGAATAGCTCTCGTTCAGGTTAGTCATTTCTGATGGCGTAACTTTTTGAAAGTTGTAGGAACATTAGGCATAGCCTAGCAGATAAAGTACATGAGATTGATGCGTTTCAATTGCTTTCACATACGATATTTATGCACACATTAGATTGATAGTGAAATGATATCAGCAATAGTCATTTTCATTTAGCAGCATTTCCGCAAATGGGTTCTACGTCACAATTTACAGAAACATTAGACCAATATGTTGAACCTGGGATGCAAAGGGTGTCTCATTGCTCTCATATGGACCCAGGGTTAGCAGATAACCAAGATCCTAAAAGTATCTCCTCGTGGTGCACACTGGAAACAGAAATACAGCTGCTCTTGTTATATTTCTGGCTAACACTTTTAGGCATGTGGATGGAGGCTGTAGATGGAATGAGAATTGCTTTCAGGGAGACATGAAATATCTCCAAAACCTCTATACCATTACATACAACATATGCAAGGCATCTTTGCATTCCGACTTGGCTGGTTTAAAAAACAGAAACATTGAAGGGGTGACCAATGTCAATATCCCTAACATATGGTGATCTTATGAGTACACACAGAATTTGAAAAAGTAACACAACACTAGAGTGCAGTGTAGTGTACGTGAGTCCATTCAGGGGCAACGGAGTTACAATGGTCCAGCACGAGACTGACTGGCGGAAATACTGTTCATGCTTGAGAACACAGAAGCCCACGTCCCATCACAATTGACCCTATTCAAAGTAGTAGTCATTATTCAGGTATTAGATACGCCAACTTGAATATACACTCCTGTGTATGGAAGAAAGCTTTGAATACCACTTTCTCCCCTTCTCTGCCAAATTGTATACAGGACAATCATTGTTCAAATGTCTGACCAAAGCCGTGTTGAGACTCTGGATCTGAACACTAAGTCTCTAACGACACTGCATACCTAGCCCAACTCGACTGTCTGCCATTGCCCAACACAGCTCAGAGAGAGAATTGAGTTCAGTACCCAAGAGTCCACTGCGAAGCTCCTCAGAAATTCATATTTTATCTAGCTCTTTTGGATAATATTGGTGAAGTCAAAATACACTGGCTGAGCCAGCATTGTAATATCGAAATACACGATATCTGTCCACATCAGCAAGCTTTTGTGGCGCCATGGGAGTGAATTGGGTTTTATAGACTTTTGTATTTTATATTTTTAATAAAATCATAGATTATGATCAATTCTTGGGAGGTAGCTAGTTTTCACAGTAGAATATAGGCATTTGGTTTCTTTATGTAGACGCCAACCATTGAATTCTTCAGAGAAATATTTGTGGAAAATCTTCATGGTTTATTTATTTTACCCAGCGATGTGATAATTTGGCAATGAAGCAACATGAATATTGTAGGTGTGTTTTAGTGTTGCTACTTATGACCATTTAAAAAAAGGGGGAGCAATTTTTAATTTAAAACATTAGTTTTGTTTGTTATAATTTGGTGTTTTTTTTGTGTGTGAAAAATCTTTACCACTTTCTCACACATCTGGTACTACACACAAACAAAACGTACACAAATATATTTGTATTCAATTCTTTATTTACATGTACAAATATTATTTGCAAATAACAACAAAAAAGTTAACACATTTTCAAAACAGCCACCAACAATAACATAAATTTTCAACAAAAAAATCTGATGCCATGAGAGAAATTGCTTTATTTTACATGGCTTGCCTAAGGTTAAATGTTAACAGGCTGCAGTAGCTCAGTGCCCAGAAACATTTCAGGCTTCCGTCTGATGATTTGAATTTAACTGAAAATCTTGTACAAATCATGAAATGCTCATAGGTCAATCAGCCTAAGGAAATAGGTACTAGATCTCCTCAGAAAGTAAAGAAGATGGACATGTTGCTGACTACATCATCCCTAGTTATGCCATTGGTCAATGGAAAATATGGGACTAACAATGTATTCCCCAATATACCTCAAAAGCAAGAAAAGAGAACTTTATGCCCCTTGACATCTATGTTGAGAGGTGACAACTGTTTTGAGAGATGACAGTGGATGTGAAGCTGTTTTGAGAGGTGACAGTGGATGTGAAGCTGTTTTGAGAGGTGACAGTGGATGTGAAGCTGTTTTGAGAGGTGACAGTGGATGTGAAGCTGTTTTGAGAGGTGACAGTGGATGTGAAGCTGTTTTGAGAGGTGACAGTGGATGTGAAGCTGTTTTGAGAGGTGACAGTGGATGTGAAGCTGTTTTGATAGGGGACTGGATGTGAAGCTGTTTTGAGAGGGGACTGGATGTGAAGCTGTTTTGAGAGGGGACTGGATGTGAAGCTGTTTTGAGAGGTGATAGTGGATGTGAAGAAAGACTACTAGACAACTATGTTGCTAGAAGATTCATGTTTTATTTGAATGTAAAAGCCATATGTTTGACAGTGAATTGCCTCGTGTTTCAGTGACTGAAATGCTGGTTAATATACTGAACATTTGTTCTGATGATGAACTAGTTTCTGAGGGTGATGCTGACTCAATGGAAGGTAAGTTGTGTTCAGACAAACTCATTTGGTATGCTTGATATTTGGTCGTCAAAATAACAACTTTTGCATATGTTGTGAGTTATGACTACTCCTCTGTAGGGCACATTGCAAGATAGTTCTGTGTATCAGAATTGCTAGTCTGCCGTGTACTTTTAGTTCTTCATCTGGGAATTTAATTTCTTGTTGAATGTATTCCATGTTGTTCATACACACCAAAAAGAAAAGAAAAAGAAAACACCAGCTTGAAATATTTCGCTTCATGAATGTGAGTTTTCACTCTGATGCTGATTGATTACAATGTAGATATTTGCTTGAGTGTTTCCTTGTTTGTGTGAAAGCTTTGCTCCTAGACACCAGATTACAAGCACCCGCCTAGGAGCACATTTGTTTTAGGTAAGATTACTGCAGCTTAAGTCAAGCTGGCTTTGTAAAACCAAAAAAATTGTCCGCTAAAACTAGTTATCCATGTTTCAAAGCACTTTTTAAAATAAGATCGTGTGACAGGTAAATTCTGGGAGAAATATTTCCTAGGCCTGTTGTCAGAGCATTTGTTGACAAGTAGCAGTATTTGCATGTGCCCTTAGTTAGGGAGAAACTCAATTGTGATGTTTGCTGAAGCAATGTGCCTACCCTGATGACCTATCTGGTCATTGAATGTGAAGTAAGATGAGATGAGATTGAAGGAAATTTTACAAACTCATCTAGCACATCCATTGATGATCTTTACTCAAATATCATGTGCTTAATGTTGCATTGTCATACACACTTCATTGTTTTTTTTCTGTCCATCTGCAGCTAATTGTAGTCACATTCTCATGTTATAGTCTTGTTTGTATTTAATCACATCACTTTGTTAAATATATATCTTTCATCTTCACTACGTTGACATGAATTGTTTACATTTCTACATTTATCATCATTTTTATTGTAGCTAATTTGTAGATGCAATCTTTGGGCTCAAATTGGTGCTCTCTATCGCAACAGCTGTTTTTCTTGCATTTGTGTGTGTGTGATGTTACTGTTGAATGGTAGGTGATAGGACACTGAGGAGTTACGGGTTGATCACTTTTGTTCCCCGTGGTGGAGTTTTACTTTCAACTCCAGGCTGATGTTTCTCTCATCCTTTTTTTAAAAATGGAGTGTCCTAGGGCTTATGGAAGGTCCAAGTGACTGTTTTATTGAAAATTGCTATAGGATGCAGTGTCATGAGCTGTGCAGCTTACTTCTCCAGCAGGAGGGGACTTTTCCATAATTTTCTTTCTGTAGTCTTGAGGTATACAAAACATTAGCAGTGTGTCTTACTCAGGATTTAGCCATCAATGCACCATTTCTTTTTGACTGTAGTGATTTTCTAGGCCATATAAATATTTTCAGTTGTATGCCATTGCGTTCTGAACGGTCTGGGCGCACAATTGCCTGTGGAGGGATTTGAACTTGGTACCTTGGCCTTCTCATATGCGCTCTTTACCTCAGACATTTCCGAACATTTGAGTCATGCTGTAGATCTGTTGGTTCTTTACGAAAGAAAAATCATAATACAGCTAACGGAATTTGAATCAGGTCTATTCAAATGGCACCCTCTTGACCAATTATATTATTTGTTCCCTACCAGTAGTTCAGGCTTCTGTAAACCAGACCTTTTTATTGGTCTTTAGTAAATTTAATCACGGAAAGTCATTGGATCAGGTACCCAATGTCACACTTGACCTTCTTAGTTGTCTTCTAGATCGCATGTAAGGTGTCAGTACTGCTGTTAGTTTCTTCCCGGTAACACTTGGACATCTTGTTGGAAAAGAGTTTATCTTTGAATTGTATTTTTGTCAGCCTATGTGTATCAAGTAGACTTGAGTCAATCCTTGTGACTAGTTCCTTTTCAAACCATGAAGTGTATAGGGAAGGATGGCGTTAGGCTAATGACATACCTAGGTATATGGTCAGTATCGCATGCCTCGATTTTACTTTCCAAGAAGATTTGGTTGGTTTCCTAGACTGTTAACGGATGAACTCATCAAGTCCATAAACCTTTAGGGTTCTAGAAGTGCAACTTTGGAAATAATCACCAAAATCAGTTATCAACCTTGTGTATGCTTGTGAAATATCTCACACCTGTTTTAGTCTTCTTCTCCAACCCTCAACTGTCCCAGCAGGATATGTCCAATAGTTCATATTCAGAAACTAACATTGTTATGTCTCTCTTTGACTGTTACATGGTTGTATCTATATGTTATTGTCAATTGGACCAACTGTGAGTACCCAGTGAACTGCATTATCTGTACACAGTTAGCAAGCATGTACACCCGAGCATTGTGTGGCTTTTAGTATTCTGTCAACTCTCATACAGGGCCATAATATTAGTCTTAATGTTGACATTGTCTTCACGTCATCATTGTTCATTATGCCTACATGTTTCACAGCACTTCTTCCAAAGAAAACAGCCTTGTTCACCTGATGTTTTACACATACCCACTGGTGCATTTTTTTAGTCTCCTTTGATGCCATCAATGGCAGATAAATTTGAGAACCTGCTACTGCAGGAGATCCAATTTTCATAGATTTATGTGTACCCATATAGATGTTGCTGTAAATGTTATTTGTAAATTCCACCCCAACCAAAAAATCCCTCATCCCAACCATTAAATATTATGAAGCGTTTGACTCATTGTAAATATCACCCCAACCAAAAAATCCCTCATCCCAACCATTAAATATTATAAAGCGTTTGACTCATTGTAAATATCACCCCAACCAAAAAATCCCTCATCCCAACCATTAAATATTATGAAGCGTTTGACTCATTGTCCCATTCACTAGCTGAATAGTTCATGTTGTACATTTTGGTAAGAGCATGAGCCAGACAATGTGACCAGCAATATGGAATGACATGCATTTCTAGATGGCTTTCACTGAATGTGTGTATGATCTTTTGTCATAGATTTCTAGATGGCTTTCACTGATGTGTGTATGATCTTTTGTCATATATTTCTAGATGGCTTTCACTGATGTGTGTATGATCTTTTGTCATAGATTTCTAGTTGGCTTTCACTGAATGTGTGTATGATCTATTGTCATAGATTTCTAGATGGCTTTCACTGAATGTGTGTATGATCTTTTGTCATAGATTTCTAGATTGCTTTCACTGAATGTGTGTATGATCTTTTGTCATAGATTTCTAGTTGGCTTTCACTGAATGTGTGTATGATCTTTTGTCATAGATTTCTAGATTGCTTTCACTGAATGTGTGTATGATCTTTTGTCATAGATTTCTAGATTGCTTTCACTGAATGTGTGTATGATCTTTTGTCATAGATTTCTAGATTGCTTTCACTGAATGTGTGTATGATCTTTTGTCATAGATTTCTAGTTGGCTTTCACTGAATGTGTGTATGATCTTTTGTCATAGATTTCTAGTTGGCTTTCACTGAATGTGTGTATGATCTTTTGTCATAGATTTCTAGATTATGATTGCAATGATCTATTTCCCAAAAAGATGTGTCATGGGTATTGATCTAGTGTTTGTACAGGGTTTGTTCAGAAAGTAGCTCATTTTTGGCTATGGAAAATAGTTGCTTAATGAAACTAATGCCATTGTGTTCAACATACGGTTCTTTCACAACTCAATTCGGGTACTTCTCAGCGTACCTCTCTCTGAATTTTCAGTGTGGGGGGCCAAAAAATAACCAGGAACCATGCCAAGAGATTATGGGACCATAATTGGGCAAGAAAGTCTGAATCTAGTGTGAAAAGTTGGTGAATGCGTCATCGTGGAGCTGTCATGCTCCCATTGCGTACAAATCTGTCTCAAACATGGGCCTCTGAGCTCCAGGTAATACAGTTTTGTAGTGTTTTGGACCTAATTGTGTATACTTGTGAGGCACCCCTCCACAGGAGTTAATGGTAAACATGGCTTTGATGCTGCTATACACCTACCTTGGTGATGATGATGAATGCCGTTTATACCTACTTTCTGCATGTTGAAGGTCTCACAAACTGGCGTATGAAACTAACCGCTCATCTCACAAACTGACCTATGAAACTAACCCCTCTGAAACATCAAACTCTCAGTACATGGCATGGCAATTCTTCCTGTGGAAGCCCCACAGCACTTCATCTGTATAATAATTCCCTTTGTGGTGTAACATTCAGTAATCTCAGCATTGTACATCATGCAAGGGGAACAAAGTGAGCTCCATCCTTGATCATGGTACTAGCTGCCAACTTGTATGTACTGCCCTGTCTATGTACAGGTGGCACATTCTTTCTTTTGCATTCGTTCTCAAACTCCTGCAGATCAGCAGGATCTATTCCGGAGAATGGAATGCGTTGTCATGGTTTACAGAAAAGCTGCGATATCTGCGCCTATCGGCTTAACACATCCGACTTCAGCATGGCTTTGGGTCACGGACCCTATATGGGATGGGGCAGCCAACTCCATGCCATAACCTCCTTAGTCGCCTCGTACGACATGCATGGAAGGTACACAGTGTTGCTATTCTTTGCTCCCCTTTCGGACCCCGACAACACACGGGCGAGGTGGCACATGAGATGTGATAAAAACAACTGTGTTCATTATGTGATAATTCTCTGGGAGAGCTAATAATCTGGCAAGTAAGTTAGCCCTGCATAATTGGAAAGCACCATTGGATGGCAAGGAATGCATAGTTGGCTTCCCACTCATCTCAATGACCAGTTCTTGGTTTCTATGTACAACTATGACCAGAAGGGGTGGTTAGCAGGCCAACTCTGCAAATTGCAGAAAAGTTGAAAAGCCACAAAACCCCTTGAATTTACCCTCTCTGAGTTCAAGACTTCTGTAAACTGTGTGCTCCGCTGAGAGTTGGCCTTCTGGGTATGAAATAACGCCCTGGAGAATTAGCCAAAGAGGTAATTACTCATAACTCCTTGGGAATCCAAATGTGTACTTTACCTACAAGCATATTTCATGGTTGTGACCATAAGTCCACGACTCATCATTGATTACCTGGTAATCACCTGCTGCTCAGTCCAAAATGTTCTGCAAGACTTTCAGAGTTGCTTCTGTTGTCATTAGTGGTTTTAGAAATAATTTCACTCTGCACATGGCCAAATACTCATTTGTAATGAAGTGTACCAAACCAATGCTAAATCCAACCTTGCAGTAATGGTGCACAATATTACTGTATGTGCAGTGTGTTTACTTGGTCAATGATAATTTCGTTTCAACTTGTTGAAAACCGTTTTATTTTGACTTGTTGAAACCCGTTTTTTGTGTGACTTGTTGAAGATTTACTGGAAAGTGATACAACTCTTCAAAGCAGTAGTCATCTTAGATGCAGTTGTGCCGGTACAATTATATGTGTACTACCCTCATGACATGTGTACATTTAATCCTGTTGATATGCAATAACAACTTGGCTATTACTTCTTCTGTTGTGTTCGTTCTCAAACTCTAGCAGGGTGCTGTCCAGAGTATCATGGTTTACAGCTATGCTGTGATTTCTGGGCCACTGTAACCTCATATTGAATAACCAACCCCACCCATAACCCTCTTATTTGCTTCGTATGACATGCATGGAAGGTATACTGTGTTATTATTCGTTGCAAACCCTTTCAGGCCTGGCAGCACAAAGGGCAGGGTATCCCTAAACCTGGATATGAAAATCGAAAAAACGTTTACATCTGAACATGTCTAAAAGTCTGACAACTGTTGACTTAGTTTTCTACAAGTTGAATACTTCTTCTTCAGCATTCATTCTCAAACTCCCGCCAGATTTCTCTTGTAGCAGGACAATTGTCCTACTAGATTTCCAGCAAGATTTAGTCCAGAGAATGGAAATGCGTTGTGTCGCCATTTTATTTCCGCCAATGACCCGACACATCCGTCTTCGGCAGGAAGTTGAATACACATGTGCATATGCAAGTGGAAGGTTTCCTTCACTCTCCTTATGTACGGACTATGCCAATTGAAGACATATAATCAACAGGGATTAGTCTAGCTTGTGAAGGAAAACAATCAATGTTTTTCATTATAGCTAGCCTGACCATACAAATCATTCTCAACAAAGCAGCAACTTCTTTACAAATGTTTTCTTAATAGTCCATTTCAATAAACGTGTCCAATTTTTAGAAATAAAAAATAAGCACGGGTATACTTTAGTAATGATTAGTCATGGTTTACAATTAATATCATTTGTATCGGTAATTAGTATAACCATGCATCACATTGTCTTCTGTACTGAGTATCATGTCGGTCGTGGTTCTATCCCTAAAAAATAATTGAACTAATTGTTAGGGTTAGAAATTTAGTTTTATGTGATAAGACCTTTTTTAAAAATTTAATTGCTTTACGAATACATAAAATTATATAAACTGTAGTTTTGGCTATCTCAATGTTCCATTTTTTGTCTACATGGAATTCTTCTCCAGTGTTCATTCTCAAACTCCTGCAAGATTTCTCTTGTAGCAGGACAATGATCCTGTTAGATTTTCAGCAGGATGTGGTCCAGAGAATGGAAATGAGCTGTCCATGTTTTATTTGTCCCAACACATCCATCTTGTGCTATATATCAAGGAAGTATATGATCAGCCTAAGTACAGTGTTTATACTGCTATGTAAGATAAACAACAGGGATCACTCTGGTGTTTGTAATATGCAGGAATAATAGTGATCTCAATCTCTTGTTTGATAAATAGCTTGAGGCTATGGAGTTATGTGCTATGAGTGGTACGTTCTGCAGGTGTCATGCTCTGTTGAAAGAGTAGCAGAGTACGTTAGGAAAGTCCACACGCAATGAATTCTGTACATTTTTTATTTTGTTTTTTCCCCCTTCTCGTAATATAAAGATAAGTCAATAGGGATGGGGGTCTGTGTATGTTTGTAATATGAAGACATAACCAAAAGCAGAAATGAGTCTGTAATTTGAAAAAACTTTCGGGTAGTCAGTAGGAGTCAGTCTAGTATTTGTAGATGCTAGGTAAGACTAATTTTGCTTTGTGTAAACATTTCCATTAGAATTTTTTTTTCTCTGCATCCACTTTTTTTGGTTTAATTGGAACTAATGTTATAATTGACAAGAGACTTGTTATTGCAAGATGCCCCTGAAAAATAAACATCCATAGCCAGTTCCCTTTTTGTCCTGGTTAACACAGGTTGAGTGCAAGAGTTGTTTTCTTTGCCACACAAGATCTCTCACTGATACACAAATTCTTTTTGTTTTTTGTATTGCTTCCAAAGGTGACGGTGCAAACAAGAGTAAATCTCAGGCAAATTTTGACCTTAGTAAGCAAAATTTGTTGGTGCACGCCTCTTGTGACTGTACCAGCTCATACCTGATACTTGATTAATACTGAAAGTAACCGTTCACATTTCAGTGTTAACTCATGCTTGGTATTTGTTATTATGGTGTCGTATGGTCAGCCTTGCAGTCCATCCTTGCTCACCATAATGGAGACCATAAAATTGCTTCATTGCATTTATGAAAGAAACCCAACTGACAGTTTGTAGTGTACCAGCTGGTTGTTATCAATAATAATAGTAGTGCTTCTGTAGTCTTATTGTCTAGATACCACAACACTAATGCTCAAAATACTAACATTTGCATGGGTTCTAATTTGCTGTTGTTTTGTATTGTTAATTTTCTTTCTAGATGTTTTTTGTTCCAACTATATTTGTACTGCATCATAACCTACTTAGTGCTGTTCCATTTTGCTTTATTTTATTTCTGCGTCCTTGGTTTTCTCTTGAGAAACCAAAAATGCTCATGAGATGCCAACACTTATATTCCAGATTTTGCTAAAACCCCTTGCATGCTTTTAACTCTTAATGTACACACCATGAAATCATGTTTTTACTTGCTTACTAGAGTAGGAGTAAAAACATGACTACCATTCTGTTCCTTCTGCAGATCTGACATATAATAAATATTAAACAAGAATATTTAATCTAGTTTTATTGTGACGGTGTTATAAAATACAATTTGCTTTGTGGTGTTGTTTAACATCACTATATGTGTCTGGTGATTCTGTTGGTCATTTTTCTCGCAAAACATCTTTGTTCTGGCTATCCTTGTATCTTATTCCCGCGGATATTTTCTGTTTGCTGAAGGTTTTCTGATCTATACTTATGCTTCCTGATATATCTGACTGAGCATACCCATAAATGTTGAACTACCAACAATTTGTAGGAAATGTAGTGTGCCAGTACTTTCAAGATGTTTCTTTGGGTTCATGCAACTTGCAGAATAGGTTTTCGGATGTAAGGTACTAAAGAAGGATTGTGCTGCCGGAGCCTGAAAGGGGAGTATAGAGTAGCACCACTTGACCTTCCATTGTACGTCATAAGAGGTGGCTGAGGTTATGGGTATCACAGCAAAACTGAAAGACATGACAACACATTCTTTCAACTGACTACATCCTGCTAATATGTAGGACTTTGAGAGCGAAAAGATACATTTAGTTGACTGCTGACCCATCAACCTTTAGAATCATGCCTCAAAACTCACTGTACTAAACATTTGATTGATTAACTGCGGACCCATCAGCCTGTAGATGAGTGGATTTTTTTCAACGTTTTTTAAAAACATACCCCACAAAGTCTTTCTAAAATTCTGGTTCTTCTTCTGCGTGCCCCACCCCCATACATATTTTTGGATATTCAAAATTGAATTATTCCCTAAATGAAGCCTAATCATAACTTGTTCAAACTGCCTCCCTGAGCAGTAAAATTATAAAATTGCACAATGTTGAAAAACACAGCTGTAGACCGTCTTAAGAAACGCTTTACTAAGCATATGGTTAGTTGACTGCTGATCCATCAGCATGTAGACCCATGCTTTTTTACCCACTGTACTCAACATATTTACTGAAGACTTTGATAGGAATAACTATTTCTAACGATATTCTGTCAACTAATTGATACCTCTAATCTTACGCATACATTCTCAAGACTTGCTCTTTAGTAGGATGTCATTTGGAGCATGGTGTTATGTCTTATCTGTTATATTGTGCTTATTCCACGTCCATCCTTGAACTTGTACAAGCAAAGTTCTGCTACTATAATAATAATACGGGTGCCACACTGGAGACCGCACACAAATCCTTCCAAACATCTCTATTCTCAGAACTCAGTCATTCAGACAAGTATAGAAAAATCATGCCCCAGGCCATTATTTGATGTTATCAATCTGGAATTTTCTTTTACTTCCGTCTTCTTCCACTCTCAAACTGATCTGTGCAAAATAACTAGAAAGTGTTTTTCATGTGTGCCGATACTTGAGTGCAGTATTGTACTCGGTGGCACCCGTCTCTTCTCTGACACTTGGCTTATTTGCAAGCAGAAGAAAAGAAACAGCTATTATTCTACACCTTTTTGACTGGAAGTTTTTTTTCCCCTAGAAACTAATAACTTTGGTCTAGACAACTGTTTAAAGTTGCTTTATTACTATTGTACATGCCCAGGGTTCTGATCTGATGTCACATAAAACACACATTGCAATCAGTTCTGTTTTCTTATTCATCTGCTGGATTGTTGGTGTTATTTATTTCATGCTTGTTTGCGATTAAACTGTCAGAATACTGGACTCAATCTTGCACATCCTGATGTGGTCAACTTTTCTTTCAGAATAATTTTTGTTAATATTCTGGTTACTCAGAGCAAGTATTGTTTCATCCTTATGTATTGACAGTCCTATAGCATCTCCCGAGGAATACAACAGTAAGCAAGCGGAGACATAACTCAACATTGTGAAGAAATTAAAAGATTGTTGATGAATATCTGGTGTACTTTGTTCTCACAATACCACTGGGCATCTTATAGCAGGACAATTGTTCTAGTGGATTTCCAGCAGAATGTATTCAGGAGGACAAAAGTTCACTGTGTAGCAGTTTTATTTGTGCCTGACAACTTCAACTGTGGTTACACTATATTCAGTATTTTGCCACTTGCGCTGAACGGTGGACATCTGTAATCTAGAGTTGTGATTTCAAATATAAAACAGACTTCACACACTGTCTGTTTATAGATGGTGTATTGTATCTTAGAGGATTGTTCTCACAGACTTGACACACTGTCTGTTTATAGATGGTGTATTTATCTTTGAGGATTGTTCCGAAATTTTAAGAGAGATAATTTTGAAGTTCTGCTGCACTGTCTGTCAAAAATTTTCTTTATTTTGGTGGAACTTATGTTGTGTTGTTCTGTTAATTGAGTTCTGATAACTACACCATTAACGCTTCAAAGTGATACATTGGACCATTGGCACACATAAAATGACACTACATAGCATTTCCATTCTCTGGACTACATACAGCTGGATATTCTGTGGCCTGCTATAGCGGAGATTTGGTGAACCAACACACACACATACACACACCCTTCCCAGTATCACAATTTTCTGTAATTTTTGTCTTTCTGAGGCAGAAATTCCTAATCTTTTCTGCCAGAAGCAGCACCCATATGTGATTGTTATTGCCCTGGGCACTTCTTAACTTGCGTGAATCAAGTCACATTTTTGCAAGAGACCCAGGTGAGAATTCCTGTTCTATGAGATGAAGTATGCAACTCTATACCCAACCAATCTTAATTGCCTCTTACAAGATACATGGCAGGTCTTACTGGTGTTATTCTCTGCTTCCCTTGCAGTAACTGCTTACACATGGGCCATTGACACATATATCAGAATAGGGCAGTCTTTGTTTTGGTAGCTTGATTGAGCTTTTCTATTGTATGGGGACCAGAAAACTTTTTTATTTTCTTAGTCAGTTGGATCTCCAGGTAATGTTTTCTAAGTATTTGTATGCCAGTGCATACCTTATCAATGGTATTTTCTATGCTTCATTGGAGGATTGAATGACAATTGTTTTTTGGGCTATGGCACTCCTGGTATACAGAAACATTGTGGCGTCTTAGAACGTTGGTAACTCCTTCAATCCATCTTCTTGTCTTCCTCTTTCCATTTTCATGTTGTGTGCTCTTGCTGCCGCCCCGATGAGTTAATTCTCATTAAGTAACAGTTCTTATAATTTCATTTCTCATGTGATCTCTTGTTCTGTTTGCTAATATTCTGAGACAGCTTCATACGTTGTATGCTTTCTCTCTTGTTCTTTAGTTAGTTTCCATTGTCTTCTTTGCCGTTCTTTCTCCAACTCCAGCTAGATATCTCTTTAAACAATTACCAAAGTCCTACTAGATTTGCAGTAGGATGTAGTCCAGAGAATGAAAATGTATTGTATCTCCGTTTTATTTATAGCCAGACACATCCATCTTCAGCAGAATGTCCACATCTGACATTTATAGCATGATGTTGGTATGGATTATATCAAACGGGCAAGAAAATGTGAATTGTGAGGTTGTATTTTGCCATCTCTGGTCATAGATTAAAGAATCATGAAAATATTAGTGATTGACAGAGACTAAACTTAGCCTTAGCATGTCAAAAGACAACTGCAGATGGATAAGATTCATCATCAGCATGAGCTGACATTGAAAATATTAGATAAGAGGAAATGAGCAGTAATCATTACTCTTTGCATTGTTATTGTTGACTTGCAGTGTCACTTGTCTGCAGTTTTGATGCTTTCTACGCTTTGTTCAGTAATTATTTCATTGATATTTTTTGAAGTAGATTTCTAGCTCTTTAATTTCATGCTATTTTATTTAGATTAGTTAGCTGCTTTCTGTTGTGATGTATTTTTTCATTTGTCTTGTCCTTGTTTAAATCATATTCTTCTACTATAAGTTCTACATTGTGTTTGGTTTATTATGCACCGTTGGTGCTCAGAAGTCTATACCGGCATACGGTCCTCACAGTTGTTCCACTGCTTCACATCCAGTTCTTTCTTGTGGCCAGGTTTTAGTACTCAAATCGCCAAAGAATACAGGGGTAGACATTTTTGCCAAATGTGTTCTGGAGTGTTGGGAACCTTGTTGACATGGGCAATGATCAATTTGGACGACCTTTATTTTGTGGATATATGCTTGTGGTCTACATTTTCCTGTTTGGAACCTAAAAATTGTATTTTGTTGTCTCATCCTGCAGTAGCTTCTTGTATCTCTTTCTTGAACGTTCTCTTTCCAAGGCAGTGATTGCTTATTGTTTTGTCTCAGTGTGTTGCTTATATTTCTCCATCTTCTTGTTGTCCATTAGCAGACTTACTTCACGTGTGTTCTTTAATGTCCAGGTCTGCATATCATAGTGACAGTCTGCTGAATTTCATGCAAACCTGCAATCTTCTATCTCCGTTTCTCAGATGAAAGCATGTGTCTGAGCCAAATTGTCGGTCAAGTTACTCAAGCAATCAGAAGTGGATAACATACTGGCTCACCTGCTGATTTAAAAATATAATACTCACAAGCTACTGAGCTCAGAGAAATATAAAATCACAATCTCAGTCAACTGTGCTGTTATCCACTAATAATAGTGTTTTGTTTACTAAATCATAGGACTAAGGGAAGCTGGGGTTTATATGCAGCCTATCACCTGTGAAAACAATTATTGTCACTGCATGTCTTGTCTCAATTTGTTACTTTTTATTCTATATTACTTATTCATCCTCTGCTTATGGGTCAGCACAAAAGTTCATTAGGCTAAGGAAGTAAACCCCTACATAAAGTGCAGAGGGTGATCCTAGAGTTATTTATGGTGTATTAAATCATCATCTGTCATCTCTTGCAGTTTTTCTGGTTTCAGGCATATTAGCAAGACATTTTCTCCATAAATTTCACTCCCACTCTAAATTCTGGAAGAGTGCCCCATGGATAACAAGCTACAATGTAGTCAGAAATATAACATTTGTTGGACAGTCATTCTGCTTTGTGCTGGTGGTTTCTGCACTTTAGAATTCTCCATTTCAAAAATAAAAAACAATATTCATGTGCATGCAGACTTGCAAGTTGTATGTCTAGGTGTGCTACATCATTTTATGATACTTCTAGCATAAGCACATTTTGATGGGCATATGAATGATATCTTTGTCAGATTTTAGTCTGACACGTCCAACTTCAACATTGCTTCTTAATCATTTTCTATGGGATATGATATGAACTCAATTCCCAAAACCTATGTCGCCTCTTATGATGTGCATGGCATAGTGCCACTATTCTTTGCTCCTGGCAACACAAGGGTGCCACTTTCTATTTAAGATGACCTGACTCAATTATTCTTTAATGGTGTTGTCCAGATATCTTTATACAGTGATGTGCAAACTCCCACTAGCTGCTATGTGTGGTCATAGTGTTACCTTAATCCGTTCTGTTATTAACCATTATGATAATATAATGCAAATTTGTTGCCTCTTCCCGAGCCTGTTGATTTCTTGCCACATTGATGTTATGATTCTGTCATTTGGCATTCACACAGAATCTTCATGCACTACTTTCAGTTGATGTAGGGACAGAACAGAATATGTTTGTTACGCTTGCTTGTTTTATCTGCATCTTTCATTCTTACCCTAGCATCTTTAGCTCTTTATCATCTTTACTCTGATTTTGCTGTAAGGCGTTGCATGATTGAATGAAGATCGGTGTTCAATCTCAGGCATGTTTGGTAGCTTAATGTGCAGTAATATTGTGGTGTCTCAGAACATTGGTAACTCCTTCAATCCACCTTCTTGGTTTTCCTCCCTCTACCACCTGTTGAAACTTTTGCTGCTGGTCAGTATGGTATCATTCTCATTAAGTGGCAGAATCATTTCACTTTAGCCTATAGGATGGGGTACTCAGCTCTATGCCAAACTTCCATAGTCTTTTCTTACATGTTGACAGGTCACAGTTACTGCTCTTTTCTCCTATCTATGGCAGTGTAAAAGGAACAGAATAATAACACTAACCCCGCAGAAAGCATGTCTGCCTCATTTGCACATATAAAACAGCGACACAATGTATTTCCATTCTCTGGGCTACATCCTACTAGAAAATTAGTTGGATCATTGTCCTACTACAAGAAAGAGCCAGTAGGAGAAAAAAATATTAATATCTAAAAATTTGTTCTAACAATATAATGTTTGTTTGTTTTGCGTTCGCTCTATTGTAACCATCACGGATATCCGTGCGATTTCCGCCGGGATCGTGATTACGTTGTGCCACCGTTATGCGCCTTGTAGGCCTAGCACATCCGATTTCGGCATGCCTTGACAATATGGGTGGGCTACCCTTAGCCTGTGACAGCCTCTATATCTGTCTCCAGGCACGCGTAGTGGCGATTTTTGCTCTCGTCTGACTCGCATGAGGTGTTTCACTGTCTATGAACTTGCCTCGTGTAATTGGACGTGCTGTGCCTGTGCCCATTGGGTACTGAACCGTTTCTCATCCATGAGCCTGGTTCCTTAAGGGGAAGAACTCAACAGAGGAGTTGGACCCTGGCTCTTTCGCCCTGTTAGCCGAGGTGTCGTTCACCGACATCGTGTACCCCTTGTCCAAGTTCGAGTCTCACACCACGCGTTTGAGAGAAAGGCGTTCTCGAGCTGAGCGTCCTTGTCCCAATAGCGCCTGAGACCATCAGGTACTGAACCCTTTCTCTCTTCAAGTGTATTTCCGGTGTAGGAAAACCTGACAGTAGAGCTGGGCCAGGACTACCATCGTTGTCCCTCTCTTGCCTAAGCCCATCGGGTACAGAACCCTTTCTCTTCGCAAGCATATTTCCGGTTTAGAAAGGCTCGACGTTAGAGTTGGGTTAGGTCTTCTTGCTTTACCAAACGCCAATGGATGGGTCTGGGTCTCTGCCTGTAAGGAACACAGGTAACTAGAAGCTCGTCTCGAGCTGACGGGGCTTGTAGTTCCCCTTTCCTGGGGACTTTTCACTCTCTATTTGCAGTTCGCGCTGCCCTCTAGCGCTGTTAGCCCTTTCATTGTACTCGGCATTAAATCTATTTGTCTCTCGCCATGCAGCTACCTTTACGTGCATTTTACATTGGCCGCCCCTCCAATGTTCGTACTGGACTGACTAGCTTCACTGTATGTCAACAGTGTCGCTATATGTGGTGATGCTGGTGGTGTCGGAGATATTGTGTCTCTTGTGCAGTCAAATCTCTTTCCATCTGCTACCTCCACATTCTCGGACACGATCCCCAAATTATTTGGCCAGAATCAGCTCGAGCTGCTGTATTTCTGTTTCCAGGGTGCACCGCGTGGAGGTACATTTGGGATCTTGGTTATCTGCTAACCCTGGGTCCGCCTAGAGCAATGCGTTCCCTTTGCACCCCTAACAAGATAATAAAATCTGTGACTAATAAAATACTATTTTAGACATGAAATTTGAACTTACCAAATTTCTGAATCAATAACTTCCCCTCAAACTGTATCAGTTTTGTAGATAACCCAAATACAAACACAAAAATGTCTAGTATATATGCATAGCGCGTAGAAAATTTATTATTTAGAACAAATTTCTACATTCACCCATGAGATTAGGCCTAGATTTTTGGTTGAAAATGTGACAGATCTCTTACTTCTTCAGCGTTCTTTCTCAAACTCGCTGAAACTCTCTTCTAGGACAGTGGTCCTATTAGATTTCCAGCAATATGTAGTCCAGAGAATTGAAATGCCTTGTGTCAACGTTTTATTTGCGCCAATGGCCTGATACAAATGTCTTCTGAATTTCTCTTGCAAATAGCATAAATTTGCAAACACGATGCTAAATAGCAGTTGCTAGTACTTGCCAGGCTGGATTTCAGTAATAAATGCGACTAAAGTAATTAAAGTAGTTATTATTTTATGTAAATGCGTATACTAGAAAATATATATACAGAATATAAGGAAAATGATGTCACATACCCCCATGTTCAAAACTTATCAATAACTTACAAAATTTATAGCAATATACATCAAAATTGTACGAGAAGTAATGTGGACATAATATATTTATCGGAACCATCCTCATGTTGATATAAATACCAAAAATGGCAATATAAATATCACAAACTACAAGGCTCAATGGAGTCTTTTTGGGCTGTATCAGTTCAAGTACTATAAGTAAATATACCAAACTACGACTTCAACTCCAATGTAATATTCCTTTTAAAGTACGGTTGTGAAACTTGGAAGATAACAAAAGCGACTGTGAAGAAATTTAATTCATTTGAAAATAAATGTCTTAGAAAACTATTAGATATTGATTGTGAAGAATTTAAGTTAAACAAGCAAGCAAGAGAAAACACCAAATAACAATAACGTTTCTACAACAATAAGAAGAAAGTGATGGACTTTAATCGGTCATGTACTTACAATGAATGAAACAGATTTCCACTACAAACATTAAAATGGTACCAGATGGCACAAGAAAGAGGAAGACCAAACGAGACTCTTCGCAGAAGAATCATCAAACAGGGTATGGGTCTCAACAACATGCAAGAATTACACAGTATAGCATCACACCGCCTGATCTGAATTGCTCTGGTTTCTGCACTATATACTGTATTTGGTTCTGGCAGATCATATATAAATAGAATTCTGAGTAGGCGGTTTCATCTCGATGCATTGTTCACAGCTGATAGTTAAAGCCCTCTGGATCAAATAAATCTCTTTAGATACCGCTACAGCACACAAAAAGGATACCAAAGCTCTTGCTCATAACAAACTGTCAACTGGACAAAAAATATATTGGTTCCAAATCTTCTCTTTCTTCTTGTCTTGTCTTGATGCTGGTGTCAGCCTTACAGTTTGTTTCATTTATAGCGGTATTTACTGCCCCTGGTATTCCATCAATATGCTGCTTGCATGAACGACGTCTTGCTGTATTACAGTTATTGTTAAATGACAAGTTGTATGTCTGGCTTTTCCTGTGGTAATCTCAATACATGTCCAAACCACTTGACCTATCTTATGTATACTAATATATTACTGAGAATAATCTTAACACCAGAGAGCAGATGGACATCAGAGGTCACATGTTGGTCCAGTATTTTCTCACAGAGTGCTTGTTTCTGTTATGGTCTAGTCTTCAGTTGCTAGTAACTGAACTTGCTAGTCACTGCAATTTGTCAAGAAATGTTTATCAGCAACTCATAATAATGGCTTATGAACTGACAAAATTCATTCAGCTATACATTTCTCAAGATTAGCTGTAGTCTTTTTGAGTTTCACAGCTAATTTACTGTAATTATATTTCATATGATTATATCCATACTCATTTCATTTGCTTTTTTTTCCTCCTTAATTTTTACAGTAAAAAGTACATGAATACATAAAACATGCCCTATTTAGTTGGTAGAGCATAGTGTTTTTTAATGTGTTCCTTGGCCATTTTTTGGTAATATATAAGATTAATCTCTGTTTTGTGTAACTATCTGGCTAGATTAGATCCTGGCATACAATATAGCAGGTATTTGTTTGATCATATTGTTGACAGTATCATACTTTGATCTGGCAGTTTGTCAAGATAAACCAAATGAAGATTGAAGAAATCTTTTAGAAATGTAATTTCAATCTTTGTGCTTTTGAGAGAGAAATTAAATCAACTGGAAAAATGTTCCAATCCGGTTGTCATAAATATTCACTAATCAGGTTGCATCATACCATAGTTGCTGGTACTCCTCTTGGCCTGATATCTCTGACTTCAGCTTAGTGCTTGCTTCGGGGGTACTGGGCCTGCTCAATGTAAAGGATGGCATGATCAGTCTTAGTTTCGAGCTCATCTCCACCTCAAGGAGCTGGCCTCAATGGGGATTGTCATAAATGATGTGGATGCTAAAAAAAACTTGTATGTTACTGTGCGTGTTTGATTAGTTCTGCTGTAGCACTCATAAACACAGTTGCATGAATGATCTAATTGGCAAATGTAGTTACAATGTGGACTAGAGCACTTTCAAACTAAAAATATATGCAAGATTTTCTCAACTGCACTGTGTTGCACTCATTTCAAGTGCATTCTGATGACATTAACTATTACAAATAAATGTATGTGCTATAATAAGCACTTTGTCCATATGGGGAAGCATGTCTCTTTCCATGAAAATATGAAGATTGTCATCCAGTTTGATTGCTATATGACATTTGATGTCAAGAGTGGAGTTAAGCAAGGATGTGTTCGTACTCCAACACCCTTGGCGATTTTCTTCTCTTACATTGCACTTTTGAAAACTCGATGGGTGAAAATTTTATTCACACAAGACACACTGATTGTTTAACTTAGCCCGTCTTAAGGTGAAAACTAAGATAGTTGACATTCTTCCAAGTGAGCTTCTGTATACTGATGATGCATCCCTAAATGCTCTTAGTGAGTCCATGCTGCAAGATTTAACAAAATGGCAATTGCCTGTGACTTGTTCTTGCTTTAAATGGTCAAGAACACTATTCTATTTTGTCAAAATATTGTTACAGTAGCAAAACATAGCCCTGGAACACCCTGCAACTTCAGTCAGTACATTGCTTCAACTTCCTGGGATCTACAGTAAATGCACCTTCAGTCAGTACATGGCTTCAACTAGCTGGAATCTACAGTAACTACAAATATCTCCATTAACGAAGTAATAAGTATTCGGATAGAAAATATATCCATCAATTTTGGTAAATTGTGAAGAAGAATCTTGAACCACACGAAGTTAACAAAACATAGATATCGATCTTCCAGGTATGCATACTCTTGTGTTCTCATTTATGGGTCTGAAACATGGACATCATACTCACGACAAGAAATATATCTCAGAAAATTTTTTAATATCAAGTGGTACAAGAAGGTTATCAACAATGAGGTCTTGCAAAGCGCCAGGTCTCCAGTAGTATTTTGCAAACTCAGTCACAAGAAGACTTAAGAATTTTCAAAGAATGAACAATAGCCATATCCCAAGGCAAATACATAACTTCTGTAACCTCTCACTGGACGCTAGAAGAGGAAGAGCAAAGTTGTGATACAAAGATGGAAGTAAATCATCAATGAGTGCTTTTCTCATCACTTCTGACAGCTGGCAGAATATTGCATCACATAAACAATCCTGCGTACTGGTGGTAAAATGTGATCTGAGAATAACGAAGCTACAGACGCACACTCTTCATAATTTATATAGATGACTTGCCAAAACTGTTCACACCATATGTAAATAGAGCTCTCCTTGCAGACGATCTTGCTATCTAGACCCAATCAGAATATGTAGGAGTTGCAAACGTGAGAATACAGGAGGCAATAAAGTTAAAGAGTGGGCAAAAAAACCTGGGTTCAAAATAAATAAAAGCAAGAAATTATCCCTCTTCTCAAAACCTGAAAATTACACTCTCACATTAGATAATATCCCACTCCCAAAAGAAAATAATCCAGTCTACGTAGGACTAAAATTTGACAAGACACACTGAAGAGACTGACAAAAATCCACACGCAGACTACAAATTATGAAGAAACTATCTGGAACAGATTGAAGAGCTGACATAAAAACCATAAAACAAGTCTATGTCTGCCATATTCATCCAACTCTGGAACGTGGATTGAGGCACAAATGCAACAGCAGCAAGTATCAATCTCCAGAAGCTGGACTAAGAAGCACACTTATAGCGGCAATGGAAGTAACAACAGGATTACAAAATCTAACACTGCAGAGATGAGAAAATCACAATAATGACTGAAAAATTTAGACATCTGAAACAACACCCTATGAGAAAATGAAAAAAGACTGAAAAGACTACGTTTCAATCACCAATTTTAAAAAAGTGAATTAAGAAGTAACCAGCAACAATCCGGATGAATGGGAACAGCTAGAAGCATATTACATCACAATTACCTCACCATATATACTGCAAAACTTACAATCCCAGGCATTGAGAGCAAAACTGTGGAAAACACCTACTGCTATCAAGGCAAAAACACTTGATCACCCAATACCCCAGCACGCAGTGCATCCATGTCTTCACATGTGGATCATCATAAGAGACAATAAAGAAATAAGCTGGAATATTAATACTCATACCAAACACCCCAAAAATAGAACTCTTAATCACCACTGGCAAATTATCAACAAACTACAGGTAAAATAGACAAGCAATCTTAGAAACATCAACTCTGGAGGAACAGAGACTCAAATGAGATAACATAGTCTTCTTGTGCAACTGCATGCATGTACTCCAGACCATCCACATGAATCTAAAGATCTAACAAAAACTAGAACTTTAGATCACCTGCCTGCTAACAATAAAGTTGTGCTGCATTTGATCCCTGCACACTTGGAATTGCAGGAAATGAGGCAGACTGGCAAAAGCAGGTGCAAAAAAAGGAACAATCTCATCAAAAGAAAATACAAACATTCATGGGGTCAGAGAACAGACAGCAACCACACATTTTTAGTTTCCTCACAGGAATGTACACTACAAGCACATAATGAAGGCTGTCCTGACTAATGCCCATATCAAAAACAGTCCCCGGACTCCAGAATTGGGGATTCTGCATGCTAAAATATGGCCCCCAGGAGACATCTGAAGTTAAAGCTGTGGAACAACAGTGAGGACCTCCTGCTGGCGGCTGAATTCATGGAAGCGGCCCACCTTCCTGTATAGACTTATGAGCATAGGAAACTGATCGCAGAAGAAGAGATGCACAGGTGCAGTGATGCCATTTTTCCCCACTCTTATTCTCCAGCAAATCAAATCACTCATGTGAATCTGCAGATTTAGCCATGAAAAGACATGTTTGACAAATGCCTGATTAACTCCATCTGATATCTACGGGAATAATGTGCCTAGATATTTGCAAAGGATTGCCCGAGTTCATTCTTCACCAAAATGATACTTCTTAGATCAGACATTTTTCCATGTGCAACATACAGCTGCCAGACTTAGCATTCAAACTGAAGTGTTATAGGACAATATTGACACAGGATAGAGTCGGGTTCAGGATGTTAATTACAAAGACAATGTTCTGGAAAGAATATGTCGCATAGAGAGGACGAATAAGGTTGTATACATGTGCTTTCACGTGGCTGTACCAATTGTATATGAGTGAACGTATGTGGTTGCAGCACCATCAATATAATAATCGCTGATATTATTTGTGCGCTGTTGCCCACCTCAATAAATACTAGTATTATACAATATCATGTCAGTGTCTGTGGCTATGTTGATATGATGTACGGTAGCAGTGAAAATGTCAAGCATGCTTGGTGTGGTTAGCTAGCTTTGAGGTTGGTGGCCAGCATGTGCTACGGGAACACAGTGCTCTACTAGTGATATAGTCACAGGTGTCTATCATTCAGTGCCGTTGGTAAAAATGCTTAATGTATTTGTTACCATCACTGATATCAAGTGTGTCGGGCCATTGGTGCAAATAACACTGCAACAACATATTTCCGTCCTCTGGACTGCATCCTGCTATGAGAGAGATTCAGTGGAAGTTTACTTTTACGAACCCAAAAAAAAAACCATCAGTGTGTAACCATTTTCTATGGCAAACGCATTGGAACATTTATCCAGTTTATTCAATTTCTTCCTCAAAAGTACCTAAAGTCAAAAATTAGTTTATTATTTCAGACATGTTTAACTATTTCAAGCAATGACTTAGTTATAGAATACATATCAGCCATTTAGTAATTTATGTAAATTTTCTTGACTTCAATTTTGGTGAAATAAAAGTTGTAATGTTAAGGTGTTCAATGCTGTCTTTTTAATGGCTGCCAGCCTCCTATGTATTTATTTCTTTACATAGTACTTCTAGTATAGTGACAAATGTTAGAATCATTTGTGGTAAATTGATAGCATTTTAATACTGTATTTCACCAGTTGCTGCACGAAAAGAGGTTATTCGCAACAAAATCCGAGCTATAGGAAAGATGGCACGTGTATTCACTGTCTTAAGGTATGCTTAATTACAATTATGCCTTCATGTGTATCTCTGTTTTTAGTTTCTGACATATGTTTAATGTTGTGTTCTTAAAATGGGTTGACTCCTTATCTTGTGATATTTTGATTAATATTGACAAAACTGCCAATGATATCGAATCGTATTCATTTGGGACTTTGGAGCTGTGATAGTGCAGTGGTCTCTAAATTTAATGGGCAAAGCTCAATTCCCAGTCTCGCACATGTGTTTGCTGGCTCACACGCGTGCCTGTGTGTTGCCAGGCCCTAGAGGGAAGCAAAGAATAGCAATACTGTTTACCTTCCATGAGTGTCATAAAAGGCGAATGAGGTTATAGGATGGGGTTGGCTATCCCATCCCATATATAGGGTCAGTGACCCAAAGCCATGCTGAAGTTGGATATGTCAGGCCAAACATCACAGATATTGCAGCAGTGCTGTACACCATGGCCTGTTCCTGGACTATATCTTGCTAATCTGCAGGAGTTTAAGAACGAATACAGAAGAACTGAAGGGGAGTATAAAATATAAGCGCTGATCTGCCATTGAAAGGTATGCAAAGTTTCCGTTATTCACGCCTGAGTCGTATCGGAGAATACAGTGGTCGGCTCATGTTTTTTCATTGACCAACGGATTGTATGGTCAGTATCATGCATGATGCCTTTACTTTCCCAAGAAATTTAATTTTCATTCCTAAGCTATGTCTTCCCATGAGACATTGGTGATTAAAATATATTTCCATATATATTTCTAGCTGAACTGGGAATTGAACCTTTGATAACCCAGCTAATAAGCCATTGCACTGCTTGCTACTGCGCCACCATGACCTGCCATACATTATAAAATCCACCTCCAGTGGTTTACTGTTGGCTTTCTCACTCTATAGGTCAAAGGGCATGTTGAAGCCATGTGTCTGTCCAAAAGTTGCAGACATCACAACCAAGTTGTAAATCATGATGATAAATACCATTGTCTTAGAACAACCCAACACACTCCAGATATGAGGGCTGGTGCCACAAACTACACAATGCACTAACATCAACAAAACACAGATGATTTTTCTGTTAAAAAGTTTTCATACAGCTAAAAACAAACAAAAAAATGAATACAGTAGAAATCCAATTATCTGAATCAATTTGGGTGAAATAATTTTTATTGAAAGATTTTAGTGAAAAGAACCTATTCAATTGATTTACGTATATACATACATATGTACAATGTATCACTGTACATATTTGATATTTATATAATTTTGCATATATTTACAGTACTGTAGTGTATGTAGTTTATTTGCAATACATAGTTATCCGATTTGGCCCGATCCCCAATTCGGATAATTGGATTTCTGCTGTATTATAAAAATAGTAAGAAAAAAGCAAATAATAAAGGAGAGATGACAGAAAAAGAAGACATGTACAACAAGATCAGAAGAAAGAGTAAAAGGGAATGCAAAAAAGCGAGTATAGTAAAACACAAATCTGCTGATCTGAAACGTGATATTCATTATCATAACAGCTCAATCCATTATCTCTGGACTATATACTACCAACGGGCAGATGTTTGACCGCGAATGAACGTAAAATAATACCACGTCTGTGCTGAAAATGTTTAGAACAAAAATAGCTCCTGTGTCAAGTCCTAGAAATGGGTATCAGAACACATCTGAAAAAGTCAAGTTGATTGGCATGAGGCTGAGCACAACACACATGGAGAGAAATTGGTTGCTAAAAATTACCCACATGTGAAAGGTGGGTAATCAAATCAAATTGGCCTGTCAAATCAACCATTATGCAACATTAAACTCTCAGTAATGACATGCTAATATAGTGAGTCTTTCCTCTTGTGTAACTCCAAAGTATTTTATCTGTGCAATTGTGTCCCTTTGTGATGCAACATTTAGAGAACCCAGAATTGTACATCATGCTGGGGGAACCATGTGATGTACATCACTAACTGTGGTCCTAGCTGTTGTGTGCACGGTGCTCCGACTATGATCACCACCTTATTAGGACCATTCCACTGAACTGTTAACAGTTATGAAACTTCAAAAAGTAGTATGGGCACGTGGTGAGATATTCCTTGATGAAAGAAGATGTTCTTCAAGACACGGTTGATAGTGGAAGAAGTTGAAGTGGCCAGAAGAAGACATGGATGGATAACATCAAATACTTGACAGTGTGTGAAGTTTCCAAACTTCTATACGCATGTGGTTGCGTCTGTGGGTCTCACCAATGGTCCACTAGACATACCATCCATGCAACAGAAAACCTTAGTAGATGATGACATGCCGTTGTATTGAGGTTATCTTCTTATAGAAGCTTCATGGCACATCATCTATACAATTATGCTTTTATTTTGTTGTGGAAATGTGTTTCATGTTTACCTGAATATATATGTATGCATTCTCTGTGGTTGGGAGGGAGCCAGAGATGTACTGTGCAGTACTGAGGAGGAGGTAACTGACATCACTGTTTTTTCCTATGGCTGAAACCCATCATAGAGGCACAGTGACTCAGGACGGAACAATCTTTTTGACTTGAACATTTGGTTGCATGCCTGTAGTGATAGAGAAGTTTACCATAACCAGTAGTCAATTGGTGGCGGGGAATAAGCACAGTGAATCCTATCTTGTCTACAGTGGCTGGGAGCAGTGCATAGGTTGAAACCTACCTTCCTGGAGGTATGATAGTTATTCTCTGGCTCTGTCCTGGGGTGGGCCGAAAATACACAGACTTCGCAGCAATATAATGGCATTAGGTCAAAGGGCATGAGTCCATGGACCGCTGGATCAGCAACCAACCAAACTCCTATTAGTCTGGTAGAGGATAGAGATGAGTGGAGATTTTTATGCACCAAATATCTTATGGTGACTGTTTGTATTAAACAACCCGGAGATCTTGCCAGATATAGTTGTGATGTGTCTAATCAGCTGAGATGTTTATATAGGTAGTATACTGTTCACATGTTTTGTTTACATCTCCATAGAGAAGAGAGTGAGAGTGTCTTGCAGTTGAAAGGTCTCACACCAAATGGATTGCTCCCCCTTGGTGCGCTGTCTGGTGGAAAAGACACGCTGAGCAGTGGTAAGTCTTCTAGTGGTGACATTTAAGCTACAAAGTCTGAAAATAATTGTATAATATTCATACCACTTGTGAGAACTCTTTGTCATCATAATAATAACATAGGTGCAACACAGCATACCAGATCTTAGGACAGATTTGTCTCCCATGTGAACTTAAATACCACAACTGCACTATATAAAATGATAATCATACTATAACTATGCTACCAATATGAAATGTGCACAGTAACAACAAAAGCTGAAAGAAAACCTGTCACAATAGAAATGACTTGTCTACATAGATTTCTCGTAGTAACAATAAGAGACAGAATCAGAAATGAACACATCAGAAGACTAACACGCCCGTGTGTTGTATGGGCCCGATAGGGGAGCAAAGAAAAAGCAACACTGTTTACCTTCCATGCTTATCGTACAAGGCGACTAAGACGGGGATGGGGTTGGCTGTCCCATCCCATATAGGGTCAGTGACCCAAAACTATGCTGAAGTCGGATGTGTCAGGCCAAAAGGCGCAGATATCGCAGCCATGATGTAAACCATGACACAGCGCATTCGTTCTCCGGACTACATCCTGTTGATCTGCAGGAGTATGAGAACGAACGCAGAAGAAGAAGACTAACAAACACAATGCCAATCCTGGATTACATCAGAGAGAACTTTGCATGCCACTCATGCTGTGTATATTTTTGGTGGGATAATAAAAAGTTGTAACTCAATTAACAAAAATAACATTCAAACAGATAGAATCATTGGGAAACCTACTTAATTATCCGATCCGAGGGGATGTGAACTTTCACTCTTTCTACCCTGTTCCAGGTAGTGGCAGGATCATTGGTGAAAGAATTTAACACAGCTGGGATCAGTTAACTGAGAACAGTGTAGCTAGGGGCTAAAGGGTTAAATGTTTGCAGTCTCCATTTGCAATATTTTGTTTGTCCTGTAATTTTCTTGATAAAGACCTTATGTTTGAAACATTGATTTAAACTGATTAACTATATTTGTTTATATTATTCTATGAACTGTAAAACTACAATTATTAAACGACAAACTTTCAGGTGGAAAGGCAGAGGGCAAAAGGAAAGTCGATCACCCAAAATAATACGCAGAACCAACAGAAAGATCAAATATTAGTCATAAGGGATGTGCATAAATTACAAGAGCATGTTTTTTGACAATTCTTCTCTCTCTCTCTCTCTCTCTCTCCATTTACACAAGCCCACCCTAAACCTCAATTTTATTTTTCTGGATTGATTGCACATGATGTATTCAGATTTGTTACAAATAACAGTTCAGAATCAAACAATTGATTGTGTATATTTAAAAAAAAAAGTTTGTTGATATTAACTTTTGTCAATAGCACATATACACACCTCTTTCTTCCTTCACCACATACACACCCACCCACACCCATTATTTTTGCCATAATTCATGGACAGACCGTAAGCAATATGCAAGAGCTACAGAAACTTTCAACAAAGCGCTGAACATAAAAAGGGATGACTACTGCCCTATCTAATATGAAGATATATTCAGACCTGTACATTCAATCAGGTGGTGTTCATTTTGTGCAGTCATGAACGTTTCTTACTGATCAACCTGGCACATACTTTTTCTTGTTTATGTACCAGACTTTTTGGTTATAAGAATACACATTGGCCAGTCAGATGAATGAATTTCTCTTAGGAATATGACCTCTACCTGTAACCAGAAATAATTTGATGATGAAACATTATCTTTGACTATATGATGTGGGGCCCGGAAAGGAACAAATAATAGCAATGCTGTTTACCTTCCATGGATGTCGTAAGAGGTATCTAAGGAGGTTGTGGAGTTGGCTGTACTGTATTATATATTGCCAAAGTGACACAAAGTCTGATGTGTCAGGGAAAAAAGGGCAAATATCAGATCAAAGCTGTAAACCATGACAGTTCATGTCATTCTCTGGATTATTTCCTGGTAATCTGCAGGAGTTTGAGGATGAATGCAGAGAAGAAACTGGAGAAATTTGTTTGTGATTTATTTTGAATATCTGACAAATTTTGTTGCATAAAATTTTGTTGATAAACTTAAATGATATACACATTTTTTTCAGCTCTGAGTGGCTTTTCACCGAACCATAAAATCAGTGGATTCGAGGAGGCCAAATGCTTGGATAAGATGAACGAGAGAATGCCGCCAAGAAAAGATGCTCTGAACTCAAGCAATAAAGAGCATCCCAAGTCTTAACTAGGATTTTATATCTGTAAACACCTTTTCTTTGTGTGTCCATGATTTGAAGATCGGCCTGATTATGCCCACAAGTATCCCATTTGTGGCTTGGAATGAAGTGATGATATTGTCTAACAGTTGGTGTTGCTGAATTCTCATGCTTCTCAAGAATGGCAAGAGATTATGTGTATTTCTTTGTTGTTGTTTTTCCTATTCACATTATCTCAGCAATGTAGAGTTACTTTGATCTTGCAGATGTCCGACCCAAGGTCAGATTAGTAGCCTGTTTGTCAGAGAGTGGTATTTTTTTAATGTGACTTTCTGATCCAGTGATTGTTGAGATGATGGTGTCCTGTGTCAATGATATTTACATGATCTCATCTCTATCTTACATGACAGAATGGCAACTACTCTTCTGGAATTGTATGTAGTCTGCTTAAATATGGTTCAAATACCATCCAGATATGTTATCCATTTTCTGCGTAATTGAGGGCCCATATTTTCATTTGCGGACAGCATAACTTCTGGATAGTGTTGTCAACATATAGTACCAGCTGCCGTTAATTTTCAAAAATATCTGCCATTTTTCTTGGTGCCATATGTGGTTTAAAACAATGTCCTGTTGAACCATAAATCAAATGACGGACCTACAAACTAGAAAGCCCTTGCATTGAGCTAGCGCTGATCCCATATAGATATTGTAGTGAGAAATGTAATTATTTTACTATTAAGAACTTCTCTCCAAAATGAAACAGCTTGATGTGTACATAATCCTTCATGGAGCAAACAGATTGATGTATAGACCAGTATAAAAATAATTCTCAGATATTTGAATGTGGTGAGTCATTTCCTTACAGTTATAAGCCACAATTATTGCTGGACTTATGTTCATTCTTAACTTTGCAAGACTCACATGCAATCTTTGAAGTTTGGGATCAGCTCTGGGTTACCTTGCTAAGATTAACCATGGTCTAGAAAGCTGAGGGCTTTTTGGGGGGGGGGGATATGTACAATTCTACGACTCTATGATCTGACTAGTATCACTACACAAAGAAAAATTTGTGCGAATTGTTTGTGAGTTTTATCCAATTTTGTGTCCGACCCCCGAAACATCAGTGTCATTTTGGCTGAATTCATTTCTATTTTTAATGCTAGACATGTTTTCAATCTCAATTTATTGCTGTCCTGCACAATGGGTGGATACATCATTTTATATATATATATATATATATCACGAATTGCTTGTTTGATTTGTGTTTATATGAAATAATTTCTGCTTGATCTGGGAAAATCTGCAGTGAATATTCTATTGGAATATACATCGCTGGAGCTTTGTAACTATCAAACCTAGTGTTGTATTATAAATTATATTATCTGAAATGTTCATTGAGAAGGCTCAGGTGATGCGCGGAAAACAACAGGACAGAGTGTAACTTTCACTGCAAAACAGCTTTAAGTGTGGCAATGAGTGAATAGAAGATAACCAAATAGTAATTTGTGAGTACGAAACGCTTGTATGAAAGTCGTATGTATGTTAGTGTGCTTGGTATTCATCATCATATGTGTGTACATGTATAAAGTGATATTATTGTCTAGGTTCCCTATGAAAATGTTCTTGAGTTGATCAGTGGCTTGTGCGACTATAAAATTGCATCTGAACTCACTCAAGTCTGTATTTAAGGATATTTTCTTATGATCCCCAATTCTAGATTTTGTGTGTGAAATATTACATTCAGTGTACAGTACCTTCAGACCAGATGTACACCCGCGCATGTGAAATGTTACATTCAATGTACAGTACTCTCCAACCAGATGTACACCAGTGCTTGTGAAATATTACCCCGGTACATTCAATGTACAGTACTCTCCAACCAGATGTACACCAGTGCTTGTGAAATATTACCCCGGTACATTCAATGCACAGTACTCTCCGACCAGATGTACACCAGTGCTTGTGAACTATTACCCCGGTACATTCAATACACAGTACTCAGACAAAATGTACTACACCGTGCAATTTAAAGGAACCGTTGGTTATGAGCGGGAAAGAGGATCAGTGTTTCATTAATGTGTGCCAACAGTGTGTTACAAGCCCAGGTGAGCTGAGAATATAAACACTGTTTCCTTCCATGCATGTTGTAAGAGGCAACTAAGGAAGGGTAATGGGATTGGATCAGTGACCCAGAAGCCATGCTGAAGTCTGATTGTCAGGTAAAAAGGAGCAGGTATCGCAGCAAATCTATAAACCATGACACAACACATGTTCTAACTACATCCTGTTAATCTGCAGGACTTTGAGAATAAACGCAGAAGTAAGATTGACAGAGGAAGGTATGCGTAGCTGAGATAAACATGTGTGCTTGTCGTGGGGCTGTAGGTTAAAGAGAAAGTAACTCTATTTATTCATTAAACATTAATTTCAGAAAATAGTACTGGACATTGCTGTTGCCCATTGGCGCTTTGATTGACCTCCAACAGAAATTTTGTTTTAAATTTGTTTACATGATCTCTCTCTCTCTACACTGGCAAGTGTGTCTGTAGTCCCATGTGGGTATTAAACTTCTACCATTCGCAGCACCCAGAAGTGGATGTTCGGTTCTTTCCCTCCCTCAAACTAGTTTAACCCAGCAGTCTCCTGCCGAAGACGGTTGTGTCGGGATAGCGCAAATAAAACGGTGACACGAGCAATTTCCACTCTCTGGACTACATTCTGCTGGATATCCAGCGGGGTTGTGAGGATGAACGCTGGCGAAGAAGTCCAGCAGTTCAAGGTTTGAGCTCCCTCCTCCAGGGACAACATTCTGGTAAACGCTTGCTGCCAAAGTTGCGTATATTAATATGTTTTTTTTAATGCTCACTGATACGCCTAGTTTGAGAGAGGAGTTCGTCGCCACCATGTAAAATTCTGCACATTGAAGTGCTACACTGGAATATGGTGAAAAATGAATGTCTTAATTGTTCTAGAGTGGAATGTGCATACATCACATATGCAAATCTGAAAAATAAACACTCAACGCATACACGGAAAGACGTGGAGAAATAATTAAATAGAACACAAGACATATATTCGTCCGGCAGCAAATAAATAAGCTTGCAGGTTATCAAGAACCACTTTTGGCAGTGGTGAAATGGTGTGAACATGTAACAAGGCACTGCTCACTTTCTAAAACTGTTTTACAAGGAACAGTTCTGGGCATGATTCTTCTGAATGGCTGAGAACAGGCTCTTTTTGTTGTGCTGATGTTTCCTGTGTGGCACTCTGACAACCCTGACAGGTTATTGCTCTTATAACCATAGAACTGAATGAGATATTCTTCCAAGATGCATACAGTTTAAGCATTTCATGTATTGTCATTGTAATTTCTATGTTTCTCTGGTTAACACTGTCTGCTTTCAGACTGTTGCTACAATCAAGCCTTCAAGTGAATACTCTTGTCAATGTTTAACCCAGTTAATGCCGCTTGTTTTCAACCGGTTAATTGTAGCACTGATGTGAGCACAAAAGTAATTGATAGTGGCTAGATGTAGCCAGTAGCCAAGCTAGATGTGTAACTTGTGTGGTATACCGGCCATCTCATTGTTTAGTTATCTGATGACTGTAAGACTATGATTTTACCTACAAGTCTGCTCTATACACTGTTAACATGAGACTTCGAGGAACTCATCAGAGGCATACTTCAGGAAGACAAGAGAGGCATACTTTGTTGATGGAACCATTAAAAAAATTGTTTAGCATATTCTTTCAGGATGTAGCCATCAACCGGCTTTTTTATGTTGTAGTGATTTTTCTAGACCATAGAAATATGTTCAGTAATTTGCCATTGCTTTCTGAGTGGTCTGGATGCACAATTGCTTGCTGCATGATGTGTACTAGATAAATTGGTCATCATTGGCATTCTGTAGCACACTGGCACAGAATATCTAGCATACCATGAGTGCAGCATATAATTTGTTTGTTTAAAACTTTCATTGAGCACCATACTTATGGGATTAACACTTTACTCTCACCCACATTCGAGGGTCATACAATGTCTTTTATATGTCCTTGGTAACCCAACTTCGAGGATCGTCCAAACCATTATGATACTTCAATAATACTTAATACAGCAACCATAATGATAGTTATTAAAAATAGCTTATACGGGAGAGTATGTTGCTCCATCATGGCGGCACCATTTAAATAAAGTCTATTGACATGGTTTATGAGTATTAGTGGGGAAGAAACATGAATTTCTGGAAGGTGAGATTTTGTTATATAATCATGTACATCCATGTCTAGCATTATAATAAGTTTGGGTATCACTCTTGAAATAACACTGGGGCTGCCACATTTATTACGATGCATAGAAAGTTTCAAAACTCTCTCGTGAGTTTGATTTTATAAGAGCTTTTAAAGACTGCGATTAATTAATTTACAAACACCTTTGGTAATAGGAGATAAAGTAGAATCTATATTGCTGGTGAGTAAAGTGTTTATCCTTATTAGTAATGCTATATACTCATATATAGAAAGATTTGTGATACTTTACGCAGATTACTTATTTGTCACTAGTTGATGTGTGTATAGAGAGTGTTGGAATGTCTAGTCATTAAATGGTTGTGTCTGGTGTCGTCAAACTAATGGAAACTATACGCTAAAGATACAATATGATGGAAGATATTTTGTTTGAGGACCTATGTTCCACAGGGAGTAAAAGGTGAATAGATAGAATAGTGGTCATGCTAGTTGGTTCTTGCGATCCATGTCTCCAGACTTGAATATTCATTTCATTGGATAGAATTGTTTTGTGCCCCAGAGTTGTCTAGTGTAGCTGGTTTCTAGTCTAGGTGCCACGTCTCCTGATAGATATATATTATATGTTTGTGACTGGTTGGGTTGATACAGATGCACTTGTAAGTGGCAGTGCCCTGTGCTTATTTCTTTTTCTTAGGGGGGGGTCTGGGATCCAGATTTTGTCATAATTGGGCTGATCTTGTCAAATTTGACGATTTCAAATGAACCGAGTGGACGTGTATAGTATTAATTCTTATCAGCATCATGGGATATTCCCATAAGTGCTCCGCTCTCCTTTCCAGCAGCTAACCAAGGTCATGCAGACTCTAAAGTTGCATGCAAATGTTGGTTATGAGATCTTTCCAGAGACACAGTTTTCCCCCTAACCACTGGTCATCCCAATATCCGTCATTCTTTGTATGTGCACATTAATCACTTCCAGCATCTGTCTTTTTCACTAGTCAATCAATGACTGCCCTTGTGTTAGCCCTATCTCTTCAATGCTGCACCATCAACCACAGCTTGGCCCACCAACAAGTCTGCTCTTTCGTTGTCTCTGACCCCCTCATGACCAGGGCAGTATATCTGTGTAATACTTTGTTGCTCCTGCTAGTGCATGACCAGGGCAGTATATCCGTGTAATATCTTGCACAGATTTACTTTGTAGCATAACCTATTCCTTTCTAAACAAGCACCTATCATACACGTTTTGAGAATTGGTTTCAGTGGCTAACCTCACATCCAGCCCCATTAAGTCAGCTCAGCTCTTAATGGCATACGTAACAGATGGCAGTGCTCGGTTTTTTTTTTACTGTATAATATAGATGTGTATTGTGTAATACTGTGTTTGGTTGCAACAGTGTAAGACTTGCTAAACATATGTTGGACATATATTTGTACGGTTTAATTGTGCAGTGCAATCTTTCTACACTATATAGCTGATCCATGTGATATGGTATTTATATTGTCTTCAATGCAAGAGTTTTTTAAAACAGTTGTGATGCTGGACTTGGTGTTGTTTTTTTGGTGGTGTTATCTAGTGAAGTATTTCTACAATGTGGCAGTTGCTTGTAGAGTCTCGTCTGTATCTTCACACTAATTCCTACTTGTAATTGTGGCATAGTGCCTGTCTGTATGTACCAGTCTTTCTAGGAAATGTCTAGTTGAAAGATGCTGACGTCTGGGCAGCATGTAACCTGTCTTGTTAGATGCCACATTGGGTATTTTTTCTCAGAATGTGCTTGTTTCTCTGTATCTTGTGTCGACACATCCAGGCTATAATATCACATTTTTATGATTTCTCTGTTATTTCTGATGTTGAATGACAAACATTGACTGTCATTCAGCTGACTATCTGCCATGTCTACACAAAATTTTTGACATTTACTCTTTATTTGTATCACTACAATATTGCATATGTACACATGTCCCAGATTTTTTTGTCATGGGGGCGTGTTAGTGGCTGTATATCAATTTTTGTTGTGCTGAGTCTTGGCTGTGTATTTTGTCTCACATTAATTCATCTTGCAATTTGTGCAGAATGTTTGGAGTTGTATCCCATTGATAATTATTCTGTTCACTTAAGGAGCACCAAATATTGGCTCAGATTTTTTTTTAACAAATGAATTTCATTATTTTATGTTTTTTAACGGAGGAATGTGCTGCCTAACACATGATGATGATATTCAGTGTGTTTTATCTGCCACTTGCCCCTTAGATGGCAGGCTCCTGTTGTATTTCCTCACCTGCGCCCCCTCCTCCTACCCCGTGCATAGCGGGCAAATATATTATTGTTTGTCGTGTACTATGGAGCCTAACAAATTTCACAGCAACACACATTTCTGCTTGCAGTCTTTAAAGATTTGCTGACTGCATCAATTTTCAAGGCTTTTACCAAATGTGATATACCTCACGCACTGTTGTTTTTGTTTTTTTTATTCCCTTGTTCCAAATCTGTTTCTTTGTTCACATCCCCTTCACAAGTTAACATCCCTTCACCGTTACTTCACATCCCCATTTTTTACAGAAAATTTGTTGTATTATATGTTGACATTCTTGTCTCTATGATATCAACTTAACTTTTGCTTCTTCTAATGTCATAACTTCATTTCAACATTATTTAATCTTATTTGTTGAGAAATGTGATTTTTCTGTGTGTCAATTTTAACATTTACCTGTTTTTCCTTCATCACCGTCACTAGACATATATATATAAATATATATAAATTTTTATCTATAGTTTTATTCTTGTACTGATAACAGTGTTGCCATTTTTTTAAATATAAAATCTCATTTGACTTGCTTATTAGAGAATTGTAACCCAATATAACAGATTGGTATGATTGTCTATACCACAGGCTGTGATTGTATGTGTCTGCGTTATTGCTTGTTAGCTTCTCTGAATCTCTATGATTCTCTGGCTGTTTTGTAGCTGCTTACCCTTTGATCTGATGATAGTTGAGGAGATAGCCGTGACATGGACCTGTTGTCCTTCCTGTACTGTTCTAGATGATACAAGCGGGGGGCCTGTGCCCTCACTGAATGCAATTTATACACTACCGTGGTATTTATTTTCAACTCGTATCTGACATTCCCTGATTCCTGTGTTGATTTTTTTATATTGTGTAACAGTATGTCTGTGCCGTAAAGTCATTATGTGGCTGTATGTTTGGTATGTATCATTAACAGGTTCCTAGCCTTTAATTCCTTATTCATACAAGAAATGTGTTCTCTTGGTAAGCATAACAATACAATTTAGCAGACTAACTTCTGCTGTCATTTCTTCAATCTCTTTGGTCTTCTTTTATTTTATCTGAATCTATTCAGATTTCTTTTCTACAACAGACTTGCATTGATTCTACTTATTGTGAGATGTTGCTATACTAGCACGACTTTGTATTGTTGTTTCATTGAACTTATGTGTTTTGTCATCATTTGAGTAACTGTACACTAAACACTAGCAGATCTTAGAATGTGACATGTTAGATATGTCACAGTGCCAGGTGTTAGAAATGTCACAGTGCCAGGTATTAGTTTATGATATGTTGCATTTGTCACATTGCCAGTTATTGATGTGTTAGATGTCACAGTGCTATGTATTAGTATTTCATGTGTTAGTACATCCATTGCATCCTGAACTATTTTCCAGTTGTCTTGACTTTGTCTTGCCACTGGTGTCAGATAGGCCAGGACGTTTGAGGAACAGCACATTTCCTAACTTTAATTCAAATACAGGTCATGCTACAGTTCAATTACACACAACTCAAGAAAATTTTAAAAGTTGAAGTTTAACTTTGAAATGTATACCAAAACAGTTAATGTATAATGAACTTCTTCAGAATGAGCCAGTGTGACAACAACAATACAACCATCATAAGTACTTGCACCGCTGAGAAACATCAATTCTCAGATACACAGAGAATATGTGTATCATTTTTTTTAAAGACAATAGCAAACATGCAGATGCTCATTTCAGATCATGTGTGTACCAAATGTTGGGGGGGGGGGTGTGTGTGTGTGTTGGAGGAGAGATTAGTCCAGAGATGTGTGAATGTGTTTGCATTTCTGAGTATTTTGACTTTAAATTTTAATAATACTTCGGTGTTGTGCCTAGGGATGTTTGGTGTGTACCTACAGTTTGATGATGTACTGATGGCTAGGCTGAACCCAAGATTGCTCCACACACTGATTAGCAGCTTGAGTGTACAGTCATCTGAAAATGAAAGTGTCACAAACAATGTCCGGCTAACACCACTTCTGTCTTGTCCATCCTATATTTATATATAACCCTTTGTCTACTTAAGTTTCAGACACCTCATTGTTGTTGGATGCTTGTATCCTGTTTTAGAACTTAAGCCTCACTGTTGTTGAAGGCATGTATCCTGTTTTAGAACTTATTGCAACTTTCTATTGAATAGGGTGTCCAAACCTTAGTTGTGACATATCACATTCTAATATCTTCTCAATCGATCAATTCCCCAGTAACACAACCTTTCTCGGTTGAATAGTTTTCAATCTTTTTTGGACATTGGAAACCCCACCAACACTTGAACACTATAATTTTTGTATATTATTCAAGTGGTTACCTTCCTATGGTCCCTCAATTTCATTTTATTTTTTCCAAGTGTGGCCGGCAGGAACCGCCCAAGTCAGAGAACAGCTGATGGTGCAGACATGGTTAACTAATGTTTTAGGTTGATTGTGTTTCCAGCTTGTTCATTATGTCAGAGCAAGCAAACCATCACATCATATTGAAAACTGTGATCCATTTCTTAGAAGCTTTCAGTAGAATACAAATCTCTCCACCCCCCCCCCCCCTCCCGAAGATTGATTGATGTGTCTGGCCATTAGCACAAATAAAACTGTGACAATGTATTTCCATTCTCTGGACTACATCCTGCTGGAAATCTAGTAGAATCATTATCCTGCTACAGGATAGATCTGGTGGGAGTTTGAGAATGAACACAGAGAGAAGAAAAAATGCAAGGTTAAACAAGCCTGTTTGTAGTTGTGTAGATATATGTTTCAAGTCATGATGGTATCATAGGCAAGAGTGTTGAGCCCTGTTAGATGATATTATTACATGATTTATAGAAACACAGCAGTGATAAGACAGATATGATTCAGTTCATTAAATCAGTTATGGAAACACTACAAATTGATAAATAGGAGACTGACACACAGACAGTGCATATATTTTGGAAATGACCAGGACAAAATGGTGGGTGGGTAGCCCATACAAACGAATGTCCATGCAGAACAACCATACATACCTCTGAACACATTCTCCAACAAAGAACTGTGAGGCAATACATGGCCACACTAGGCTGAACTGAGGCAAACTCTTTAATGCAGGGACTGTGACCTGGAGAAGACTAGGAGCTTCAACCTGGCAACTGGACTGGAGATCTAACAAGACCGAAAGAATCCTGAATGCAGAAGAATAAAAAAAAAAAGGCCCCTATGGAATGAGCCATCAGATGAGAATAATCAGCGTATATACTTCTAGGCAACTGACAAGAGAGTACATATAGAAAGTTCTATTGTGATGATGATGGATGGTAATCAAGAGTTGACATTTTTCTTTCTTTCCAGTATCTCATTGTATTGCAATGTCAAGGCTAAATTTGAATTGGAAAAGCAACACCAGTGTTAAGAGTGAAAATCAAACTTTATAATACACTAGTGCTTTCCGTTGTGTTATATGGTTGTGAGACCTGGACACTCAACTGCGGACATGGAGAGATGATTACAGACCTTCGAATAAGATGTTACAGATGAATTATGGGCATCTCATTTAGAGAAAATACGAAAAGTGTACGTAAGACATAAAATAGAAATGCATACAGGTCCACTTTACTTTCAGTGGGTGAACTGATAAAAATTTGTATGATATTGATATGCCGACATCATTCCTTGTTCAAATAAACAATACTGCAGGAACGGTCGGAGGTGGAAGAAGCAGAGAAAGGACTGGACAAGTTGAGATTTTTGTATCACTCGATTGCATCGCTGAAGATAGAAAATCGATGGAGGATTGTTGATGTGGTACCCTGGCTGGTTATTAATTAAACTACCGGTAAAAACCTTGTATTTTATACTGCTATTTTGTCAGTGTTTTTCAAATGTAAACTTTTGGGTGGTGTTGAACTACGTGTGATTTTTTTTTTTTATCTACCGGTATGAATTTTGTGTTCAAGATTCATGAAAGTCTGATATATTTCTGTCTGAGCCTGTCTTTGTCAGGTGTCTTCTCAGATATTGATACTTCTGCATTTCCTGTTCTGTGAATTATTTCTGCTCATTTGATCCTTGTAAATTAGATGTGTATGCTTGTTTGATCATGTTGAAATAGTGTCTGGTTGTTTGATCTTAAACTGTGTCATCAGTAGAGCACCTTCGTATAAGAATCTACATGTGCTGGAGTCACATTTTTATGTTCCAGATTTGTACTACCATACGTGTATATGTTTTACACAGTTTCATTAATTTTTAAAAAATTATGTGATGTTTGCAAGTTATTTGAAATGAGATGTTGTCAAGATTGTTGCCCCTTGCCATGACTGTCAGTAGATGTAGTTGCTGTACCCAAGAACTAGTCAGATATTAGATGATATACCAATGTTGCCCCTCTTCCAGTTATAGTTATCCATTAGATGACAAGCCAGTGGAAACCCAATATCTAGCCATCTATTAGATGAAGGTCAATGAACATCCAAGATATAGCCATCCATTCTTCATCAGAGGATATAACCATAATACAATACATTGATCACAAATGTAGGTGTATGCTTCAGCAGAGTTCCCACTCTTCATTTGTTAATAACATGAATAGTAGAAACACAACCTCCATATCAAGCCAATCAGCAAATGTTAGCATAAAGCTGTCACGATATCTGTGTTCACCCTTTCTCTATCTCATTCTGTTAGTGTTGACCGGTACACGGATGTAAACATACCTGGATTTGATGATACAGATGGCTATTGTAACTTATCAACTCTGCCTGTACGCTGCAAGAGTCCATAATGGGAGCAAAGAATAGTACCACTGACTTATATCGGGCATATAATTAAAGGTAACTAAGGCGGGTTGGGTGTAGGGCTGGCTACCCCTTTCTAAAGAAACTCATTGTGACCCACACACAAAAAAAAAATTCAGTGCTGAAGTTGAATTTAGCAACCTGACTATCAACTATCATTTAGTGTATTTCATATCTCGGAAAAAATCCTGTTTGCTATCAGAAGAGAAATGGCAAGATTTACTAGCCATGGTCTGACTATTGAGCCTCCTGGCTTCATCAACAATGTATTTATTATCTACCTATTCACTTTTCAAATTCCAAACAGCACTTTTTCAGCTAACCTCATCCATGTTGTTGTTTTTTTAACTGTGTTTGTTCTCAAACTCCTGCTGGATCTATCTTGCATCAGGAAAATGGTCCTACTAGATTTTCAGCAGGATGTAGTCCAGAGAATAGAATTATGTCGTGTTTTTTTTTCCACACCCCCTCCCCCTTTTTTTAAATTGATAGACTGGCGTCAGTGGTAACTAATACATTCAGTGTTTTTTTTATCACCTGCACTGAACGGTGGACAATTGTGACCATATTGCTAGTGGGCCAGCCATACGTTGCAACTGGTGCTTATATCGCATGCTGGTCACTAACCTCAAATCTATCCACTGTCAAACTTGCTTACCGTTTTTGCTGCTGTCTGTCGGCATGGTCACAGACAGCTACTCATCTATGCTTATCTGCCCTTCCCATATTTGTTTCTTTGTCTCCAGTTTGTCTTTCCTTCCAGATCTAGAATAATATATATCTTATTAACTTATGCTCTATGCATTTTCAGCAGAAGTTTCTTCTTAGTGGCCCCAGTGTGCCATTTGAGATTGTCTTCTTCTCCTTTATTCGTTCTCAAACTCTTGCTGGATCTCTCTCGTTGCAGGATTATCAATATGCTAGATTCCCTACAGGATGTAGTTAAGAAAATGGAAATGCGTTGTGTCACCATTTTATTTGCTCCACATCCTTCTGTGGTAAAGGACGATACTCTTCTGCGTTTAAACTCCAATAAACAGCATGAGTATTCATATGACTTGAGCTGGCGATCGTTAAGTACGTTAAGCTGCATTATTTGCACCTTTCAGCCCAACACATCTGATTTTGACATGTCAGACCCTCTAATATGCACACGCATTTTGGTCTTTGCACAGATTTCAATTATCTTTGACATAAATCAATGCTTTCTGCACCTCATCCTGCATACATCTTCATCCTCGAGACCTCAAGTTAAGTTCTGTTTTCTAGAATAAATCATATACTCTGCATCTCACCCGATCATATTTTCATAATTAGACCCATATTCTACTCAAAGAGTTAATTTCTCAGAATTCTTGAGCAGTTATTTAGTTACATAGATGTATTGCCAGATTTGTGTGTGGTGTTAGTTGTCCCCTGACACCATGAATCTCTTTCCCTTCCCCCCTCCCCCCCTTGTGTCTTATATATGTCTCCATCTTGATTAGTTCTGTTATGACATCTATTTATACCAGTTTTTCCATCACTTTACTCTGACAGTATTTTTACTCTGGTTAGACAAATTTTTTTAAAAACCAAACCCACAAGAACAAAACTTGTTAAGCACCTGACTCATGTGCATATGATCATTGTTAGTTATTGCACAAGAAATTTGCTTTGTATAGTTCATCTTCTTGGTCTTTTTTTTTTCTTCTCTCAAATACTTGTATGTATATTTACAAATATATTTTACATTGTTGTCCATCCTTCTTGTCAATTGTTTATCATGGATGTGTCCATAATTGTACATTTTGTGTTTACAAAATTTATTAAATCACATTTCTTTTGCTTATCTTCACAGTTCTTTTATTTCTGAATAATATGACATGAGAAATGTATGATCTCCGAGCAGAGCGGATAGAATTTATATGATCTCGGAGCAGAGTGGATAGAATTTATATGATCTCGGAGCAGTGGATAGAATTTATATATTCCATGATTTTTGGGGGCCTATTTAGCATGTTGCCATGTTCATTACTGATTATTTCTGTTGGGTGGTTTTTTTTTTTTTTTACTTCATGTTTTGTATTTCCTTGCAGAACATCTGTGGTGCAATTTGTCTATCCTTGTTAAGCATTTCTCCATATTCTTGCCATGACTTAATTTTTAGACTTACGTAAAACACAGGTTTATATTTCGTCTCAATGGGACACGACAGACTATATCTAAAACTAGTGGGTAATGATGAGCACACAAGAAATCATAAAAATTACAATACACAAATCACATTCAATGTTTCAACCAAAAGGTCTTTATCAAGACACAAACAAAACATTAAAAGACGAATAGAAAAATTATCACAACGTCCAACGGAAATGATATGCCAGAAAGTACATAAAAACGTAAATATATGTGGAAACGAAACGAACAAAAAGATGAGTAAATGACGGAACAAAAAGAATAAAGACAAAGACCACACCAACCCAGTACTAGACATAAGAGTGGTCGGAATTGAGTCCAAAAGGCTTGAGTGTACCCAATTCGAAAATAAGACGATTTTCTAGAGCATACCTAGATCTATCATCGGTGGTGCAAGATCTGATGGCGGTGACCTGAATATTCAACTCACCATGGTGACCATCGCCGTTGAAGTGTGTGGCCACAGGAGTGGGTGTTCTGTGCTTGATGGCATGAAGATGGTTACAAAAGCGATCGCTCAATCGTAGGCCGGTTTCCCCGATGTACTGTTTGACACAGCGTTTACATATGATCACGTAAATGACATTACGGGATTCACATGTAAAGGCCTCATCGATGGAGAAAGTGGCCTTGGGAAATGAAATGGAGCGCACCTGAACCACGTAAGGACATGTAAAGCAACGGACACGTGAGCAACGAACAGTGCCAAAATGGTCAGGAACAGAAGACTTAAGGTGGCTATGAACCAAGATGTCCCTCAGATTTCTATCACGCCTATAAGCCACCAGAGGTAAGTCATGGAAAGCGTCACGGGTGTCAGGATCAGACTGGAGAAGAGAATGTTTGAGCATGATGCGTCGAACAGAAGAGTTATGGGGATGAAAGGTAAGAACAAGTTTAACCCTATCAGAGGAGGAGGAAGAACCCTGAGAGTTAGTCAAGGTATCGAGGCGAGACAAATGGCGCACACGGAGCCAAGCGGATGAAAGAATGCTGTCAGGGTACGATCGTCAACGGAAAAACTCAATCATCTCGGAGGACTTGTCGAGAAAATCGTCGTAATCGCTACATAAGCGACGCAGGCGAAGAAGCTGGGAGTACGGTAGAGAGTTGCGACAAGCAGGAGGATGAGAAGAAGTGTAGAGAAGAAAGCCATGTGCATCAGTAGGTTTATAGTAAACGGATCTGCTACGGTAAGGGGGGGGGGGTGAATGATGTCAAGGAAGTTGACAGAAGTAGTGGAGATGTTGTTGTTGTTCGTCCATCACAAGTGATGATGACCATTTGTTACATCCACTTTTGAAAATTCAATTTTAGTTATGTCCTTGATTATGAGTTCGTAGATGTCTAATGAGCTTTATTCGAGCTGTAAATGTCCTTGGACAGTTTGGACATGGAATAACGACTGTAGACGGATCTTGGTCTATCCGTGACTTTCTAGCTGCTCTCCGCTGCTGCTTTTCTTTTTACAAGATGATGCGCTCTTTTTTATTTTAGAACGCCATGTAGATCTGTTTTGTGCAAGTTCTTCCCATGTATCGTGGTCTATTTCAAAGGCTTTCAGTGAGTTCTTTAACGGGTCCTTGTAGCGCTTCCTTTGGCCACCTTGAGATCGTATACCCTTCTCTAGCTCACCATAGAGAAGTATATTTGGCAGACGATGGTCTGGCATAAGCACCAAATGACCTGCCCAACGAATCTGTGTCTGCATCAGGATCGTGTCAATGCTTGGGATACCAGCTCTAGTATCTTGGGATACTAGTGGAGATATTAGATGTAAATTGAATAGCAGGGTTGAAACTGCCGATGAAGTTGATGAAACGAGACAATTCCACTTCGGACATATTCTTTGGCAAAGTTTCATCTTGTACTGACGATTTGTTTTCTAGATATGAACAGAAGAAATATCCCTGGACTTCAAAGCCTGGTGCATCTCAAGCTCTTGATCTTTACATCAAGAATACTCTCCATGACATTAAGTCACTTCATCACAACCGCATTCGTCGCTCAAACATCACCCCTGAAGAATCTCGCGCCTTGGCACATCTTCGTCGCTGTGATGATATTGTCATCAAATCAGCAGATAAGGGTGGGGCCGTTGTGGTATGGCGTAAGGACCTTTACCTCCAGGAGGGCCACCAACAACTCTCCAATCCTTCTTTCTACACTGCACGTACATCTGATACGACTGTAACTAACCAGAAGGTTGTTAACAACCACCTTCCTACCACTGCCAAATCTCTTTGCATCGATCAAAGTTGTTTAGGCAAACCTGTTTTCTATATGCTGCCTAAAATCCATAAGGCATCGAATCCGGGTAGACCTATTGTCTCTGCTTGCTCTTGTCCCACTGAGCGCATCTCCGACTTCCTTGACAGCATTTTTCAGCCGTTAGTCGAACAACTGCATTCATTCTTGAAAGACACTAAGCATGCCATAACCATTTTTTCTACAGTCCAATTGTCTTCTGACCGTACCTATCGTCTATTCTTGCTTGATGTCTGTTCTTTGTACACTTCTATACCCCATGCAGATGGTCTCAGGGCTCTACAGTTCTTTCTTGACAAGAGTCCCCCACCCATCTGTATCCACTTCTACTCTTATCCGCCTTGCTGAACTGGTGCTTACGCTCAACTATTTTGAATTTTATGGACACTTTTTCGATCAGATCAGTGGCGTTGCCATGGGAACCAAAATGGGACCTAGCTATGTGTGTCTCTTCATGGGACATTTAGTTTGGTCTACCTATGATGGCCCGTTCCCATCTCTTTTCCATAGATACATTGACGATGGGATAGGTATCACCGACATGTCCGAAGTGGAATTGTCTCGTTTCATCAACTTCATCGGCAGTTTCAACCCTGCTATTCAATTTACATCTAACATCTCCACTACTTCTGTCAACTTCCTTGACATCATTGTCACCATTCATCCCCCTTACCGTAGCACATCCGTTTACTATAAACCTACCGATGCACATGGCTTTCTTCTCATCCTCCTGCTTGTCGCAACTCTCTACCGTACTCCCAGCTTCTTCGCCTGCGTCGCTTATGTAGCGATTACGACGATTTTCTCGACAAGTCCTCCGAGATGATTGAGTTTTTCCGTTGACGATCGTACCCTGACAGCATTCTTTCATCCGCTTGGCTCCGTGTGCGCCATTTGTCTCGCCTCGATACCTTGACTAACTCTCAGGGTTCTTCCTCCTCCTCTGATAGGGTTAAACTTGTTCTTACCTTTCATCCCCATAACTCTTCTGTTCGACGCATCATGCTCAAACATTCTCTTCTCCAGTCTGATCCTGACACCCGTGACGCTTTCCATGACTTACCTCTGGTGGCTTATAGGCGTGATAGAAATCTGAGGGACATCTTGGTTCATAGCCACCTTAAGTCTTCTGTTCCTGACCATTTTGGCACTGTTCGTTGCTCACGTGTCCGTTGCTTTACATGTCCTTACGTGGTTCAGGTGCGCTCCATTTCATTTCCCAAGGCCACTTTCTCCATCGATGAGGCCTTTACATGTGAATCCCGTAATGTCATTTACGTGATCATATGTAAACGCTGTGTCAAACAGTACATCGGGGAAACCGGCCTACGATTGAGCGATCGCTTTTGTAACCATCTTCATGCCATCAAGCACAGAACACCCACTCCTGTGGCCACACACTTCAACGGCGATGGTCACCATGGTGAGTTGAATATTCAGGTCACCGCCATCAGATCTTGCACCACCGATGATAGATCTAGGTATGCTCTAGAAAATCGTCTTATTTTCGAATTGGGTACACTCAAGCCTTTTGGACTCAATTCCGACCACTCTTATGTCTAGTACTGGGTTGGTGTGGTCTTTGTCTTTATTCTTTTTGTTCCGTCATTTACTCATCTTTTTGTTCGTTTCGTTTCCACATATATTTACGTTTTTATGTACTTTCTGGCATATCATTTCCGTTGGACGTTGTGATAATTTTTCTATTCGTCGTCTTTTAATGTTTTGTTTGTGTCTTGATAAAGACCTTTTGGTTGAAACGTTGAATGTGATTTGTGTATTGTAATTTTTATGATTTCTTTTGTGCTCATCATTACCCACTAGTTTTAGATATAGTCTATCGTGTCCCATTGAGACGATATATAAACCAGTGTTTTACGTAAGTCTAATTGTTGTTACGTTTCACGCAGTTACCTTGTATTGATGACTTAATTTTTGTAGATTTGATTTTCTTGGTGTTGTTGTGGCTGTCTTATAATCTAAGTAATCCTCATGCATTCTGCTTGTTGCCCATTCCTTTTATTTTTGTTTTTTTATCTTTTGCTGCGTTCTTTGCTTCTTCTGTTCACCAAGCTGCTATTTTTGGTTTTGTGACTATGGTTTTTATATCCACATATGTTTCCTGCTGTTTGTATGATTTCATTTTTGAAATATTTCCATTCTTCTTCTATGTGTTGAGTGTTTTCTGGTAGCTTTGCGAATTCTTCGTTAACTTCCTGGATATATTTTGCGTGCATGTTTAGTTCTTCCAATTTTTGTATATCTATTTGCCCTTGGTGCTTTTCAAGTGCTTGTGTTTTTTTTCACTCTAATTTTATTTGTATGAGTATAGTCTTTCTGCCTGTTGCATTGCAAGCTGTCCCATGTATACCATGTGTACACTTGTGACTGTCTATGTTAAGAAAGTCTTCATTATAAAGAGGTTGTGCTGGGTGCATGTATTTATAACTATAACATTTGTCATTAATCTTATATTCTCTGTTTAGTTGGGTTCTTTAATTGGTGAATAAAACTGCTTCACTTCAGCCTTCCACTGGCATGGTCACAGAACACGGGCTTCATTGGGTGTGATGACATGCTCTTGTACTGTTCTGCATGGATCATTAGTCTTAGTGGGAAATTCCACACAAGAAAAATGGCAGCAAACATTTTATCAGACTTCTACAGGAAGAAAGCACAACAACACTCTCTCATACACGTGTCAAAGAAGTCAAAAAATAAATTAAAATGAAGAAACAAATCCAGAGCCCTACATGAAGACACCCTTCACCATCGCAGAACTAAATGGTCCCATAGGAAAACTAAAAACCAAAACGGCCCCAGGAAAAGATGGCATAACCAATGATATGATCAGGAACCTAGGGCCAATCAGCAGAAAGAAGCTCCTTACCATCTTCAACCAATCATGGAGAAGTCAAATTCCAGACTTGTGACGTGAAGCTGTCATCGTCCCAATCGGGAAACAAAACCAGCAAGTCAAGCTACCGACCATTCAGCCTCTTTTGATTTGCGTAGGAAAAACAATGGAGAGAATGGCCAACTCTAGACTAATAAAATACCTAGAAGAAAACCAAAAGCTCACCACGACACAGTCAGCCTACAGGGAACATCGAAACAATGAAGACCAGCATATGGAAAAAGTGCTGACAACTTTTATGGACTTGGGTAAGACCTTCGATAAGGTGTGGACAGATGGAGTCCTCTTCAAGCTTCATTGACAATTTAATGTCAATTTTCCAAAACAAAAGAATGTTCAGAAGGAAGAATGTTCAGCTGGATAAAAGATTTCCTCTGCTACCGCACTGCAAGAGTAAAAGTAGATGGTAAACTAAGCAAACGTGTTACTCTCCAACAAGGAGGAATGATCTCTCCTACCCTCTTCCTAGTATTCATCAATGATATGGGAGAGAAACTGTCACATCATATTTCAAAGACCCTTCATACAGATGACTTTGCTGCCTAGAGTGTGGCAGGCAACCTAACCACTGCGAAAAACAGAATGCAGATAGCACTTGACTCCCTAAATGAATGGGCATCTGACTGGGGAGTCCAGATTCTTGATTAGGAACAAACGTCACAGCACTGGGGTCATTCCTATGTGCTCTGCTTGCTGTTCCGTCAGACATCGGAAAGTGTTCTCTGGAGAAGTATTTTGTGTCTGCTTAATATATGTTTGTTTTCATTGGCTCTTTTATTTGTGTAATCCATCGTTTGCAATGTCTGCCCCTGGCTTTGTATCCATCGTACCTATATAGTAATGTTTTGTTAGGAGCACAGTCTGATTAAAGTCTGGAAGCATACGAAAACCACATAATCTGTTGATGTCTGATGTAGTCAAGGATTGACATTGTGCTTGTTGGTCTTCTGATGTTTTTGCTCCATATTCTGTCTCTTATTGTTACTCCGAGGATTCTACGTAGGCAATAATTTATGTTTTAACAAGTTTTCTTTTGAATTCTGTTGTTAGTGTCCATGTTTGACATTGGTATCATAGCGATGGTATGATGATCGTTTTATATAGTGCAGTTTTGGTGTTTATGTTTACATATTTGTTTTTTTGAAAGTAGGAGACATCTGCCCCAAGATCCGGTATGCTATGTTGCATCTATGCTAGATTTCTTGTGTGTTTTCCCCATTGGATGATATGATAGGTCCAAGATAAGTGAATTCTTTCACCTGTTTAAATTGTTAATCATCAGTTAGAATAGTGGCGGTTTTTTTGCGATTGATATTACCTCTGTGTTTATCTTCATGTTAAACTCCCGACATTTTGTGTGGAGTATATTTATTTGTTGTTGTAGTTGTTTTTTTCGTTGTTGCTATTATTACTTGACTGCAAAAAGAATTAATGACGGGGGATGAAAGCTGCTAACCTGCTCTCCCAAATGGAAGTAAAGTTCAGTGTTTTCTAAATGAGATATATGATTTATTTTCTGAATGGAATAGGTTTTAGAACACGGTCTAACCATTTGCAGACTGAAGCAACATTGTGACTGGTCTAGCAAACCGACATTGCAGAACTAAAACACTCGTAGGAAACATGGAGATTTCTCAGAAGACAACAAAATGTAACCTTCAAAATACGAGGGTACCAATGTTTTAGAGTTAACAGTAAAGTTCGGAAGAAAGGCGTCATACTAACGCTAGTCAAGAATAGCATTAAGACCACAGAAACCAAAACACACTAGGATGGAGCTGAATACTACTTAATTATGTTAAATATCCTCCTTGCCCAATCAATGATCCCACGACTTAATTATGTTAAATATCAAACTTGCCCAATCAATGACCCCACTACTTAATTATGTTAAATATCATACTTGCCCAATCAGTGACCCCACTACTAATTATGTTAAATATCCTCCTTGCCCAATCAGTGACCCCACGACTTAATTATGTTAAATATCATACTTGCCCAATCAATGACCCCACTACTTAATTATGTTAAATATCCTCCTTGCCCAATCAATGACCCCACTACTTAATTATGTTAAATATCCTCCTTGCCCAATCAGTGACCCCACTACTAATTATGTTAAATATCCTCCTTGCCCAATCAGTGACCCCACTACTAATTATGTTAATATCCTCCTTGCCCAATCAATGACCCCACGACTTAATTATGTTAAATATCCTCCTTGCCCAATCAATGACCCCACTACTTAATTATGTTAAATATCCTCCTTGCCCAATCAATGACCCCACTACTTAATTATGTTAAATATCCTCCTTGCCCAATCAATGACCCCACTACTTAATTATGTTAAATATCCTCCTTGCCCTATCAATGACCCCACTACTAATTATGTTAAAAATACTCTCTGTCCCATGTTGTTTAAATCAGAAGTACGAAAAATTGGCATCGTTTGTTTCACATTTTTAGAAAAAAATGTTTCAAATTCAAACATTTGATACGATCACATATCACGTGCCATGCTCACAGTATTTAAGTAATCTGCACAGATCGTAATTTGTTAGTAGTTTGATGTCATCGCCGATTTCAATTTTTAAATAGTTAGTGATGTCACTCTGCCGGTTCATTTCTATTAGTTATTGCTATGAATGCGCATCGGAGGAGAAGGCATGATCATATACGTTACGGGGGAGGGTTATTTCTAATCCTAACCCTAATTACCACCCTCCCTCCTAAACTCTATACATCTCTGTCGGTTACCCCTCTGTCTCAATGAAGATAGAAGCTATGTTTTCTATGTTTGTATTCTTCATACTCCGCCGAATACGGATGCTTCGGGCCATTGGCACAAATAAGACGGCAACACAACACATTTCTATTCTATGGACTACATCCTGCTGGAAATGTAATAGGGCCATTGTTCTGCTACAAGAGAGATCCAGCAGGAGTTTGAGATTGACCGCTGAAGAAGAAGATTTCACATTTGTAACTGAAAATTAAAACTGAAAAAGAAGTATTGTTCCTACAAATCCAAGCACTGAAAGTATTGTTCCTACAAATCCACCCACTGAAAGTATTGTTCATACAAATCCACCCACTGAAAGTATTGTTCCTACAAATCCACCCACTGAAAGTATTGTTCCTACTTATCCACCCACTGAAAGTATTGTTCCTACAAATCCAACCACTGAAAGTATTGTTCCTACAAATCCAACCACTGAAAGCAATGTTCCTACAAATCCCTCCACTGTTTGATAAATTTAGCCATGGGAAATTTCAATTAAAATATCTTGACACAGTGATGTATAAAGTTTAAAAGTGATTGGTATTAGGATAAAAGGATATAATTTTAATTGGAGGACGTGCTGACTGGATTGCTAGAATCGATACCACAACGGGGTGCAAAGGGAACGCACAGCTCTCAGCGGACACAAAGTTAGCAGATAACCAAGATCCCAAATGTACCTCCTCGTGATGCACCCCGACAACAGACACACGGCAGCTTGTGCTGATTCTGACTAAATCATTTGGGGATCGTGTCCGAGAATGTGGAGGTAGCAGATGGAAAGAAATTTGACTGCATAAGAGACAGACAATATCTAGACACCACTGGCGCCATGCGGTGGTACTGTCTACATACAGTGACGCAAATAAGCTCAGTTCGAGCATTGGAGTACCACATACTGAGTTCAATTAAAGGGCAGCACAGCGCCAGAGGGCAGCGCCAACTGCAAATGAAAACGAGTTCCAAGGAAATCGGAATTAAAAGCTCTGTTAGCTCGAGACAAGCTTCTAGCTACCCGAGTTCTCCAAATGGGCAGAGGCCCATACCCAATCGTGGGCGCCCAGCAAAGAAAGAAGACCTGGTCTAACTCTAATGTCGAGCTTACCGGTTACATGCTCGCAGAGAGAAAGTGTTCTGTACCCGATGGGCCCAGGCGCATAAGGGACAGGGTCTCTCAGCTCAACAACGCCTTGTTCCCAAACGTGTGGTGTGGGACTCGAACTTGGGTGAGGGGTTCACGATGTCGGTAAACGGCACCTCGGCTAAGAAGGCGAAAGAGCCAGGGTCCAACTCTTCTGTAGAGTTCTTCCTCATCCGGAACCAGGCTCGAGGATGAGAAAAGGTTCAGTACCCGATGGGCACAGGCACAGAACGTCTTATTACACGAGGTAAGTTCACAGACGGAGGAACACCTTGTGCGAGATAGACGTGAACGACAATCGTCTCGGCGAAGAGTTACTACACATCCACGTGACCGGCGACAGATAGGCGGGCTGTCACGGACTAGCTACTACCCGAATTAAAGGCTTGACGAAAACCGATGTATCGGGCGTCCAGACCACAAAGTGAGCCAACAGAGGTGCATATATCAGTTTTATTGTGGAACTTGCAGTACAACGTACTTCACGCTCCCTGGCGGAAATCGCACGATATATTCGTTGTGGTTATATGAGAGCGAAAGCTGAAGAAGAAGACCTGTACCACAACTATTTTTTAATGGTTGTAAAGCTCTAATATAACTAAATTGGACCACCTCCCACGGTTGAAAGTAGCGTGCCTCACCATAAAAGTTACAAATTACTTAACCAAAGACACAAACGCTTCTTCTTCTTCTTCTTTCGTTCACTTGAAACATGTCTATATGTGTAATTCTGTCTCCTGAATAAAACTCAGTCTTTTGTAGTTCATACAGTGTCCCATAGAGCTTTGATTCCAGTGTTGTTTCCTCTGGCCAATATGTCTGCCTCAGCGTTTCGTACTCAGAACACTCTTGAAGTATATGTTTGACACTCTGCGCTGCCTGTCCACATGTGCACATGACCGTGTCACCAAACTGGAACTTCGTGTACATGTGACTGTGGAGTCGGTTACACAAACGCTGACTAAAGATCATTGGGCCTATTCATAAATGACGTCAACAATTGTGATGAGATCTGAGAAATGATGTGACAGTTGTTGGCCAAAAAAAAAGTTGGGGGGGGGGGGGGGGTTGGATTTGACAAAAGTGGACGTAATTAATACTGATTTTTAATGTAACAACTTTCACCAGACCTGTTCTCTTTATTCAGTGAAAACATAATCCGTGCAATAGTTGATATCCAAAGAATATCAGTGGAAGGACATAACATAAATAATTTGAGATATGCGGATGACACTGTTCTGATTGCAAAAAGTGAGGAAGACCTTCAAGAATTAATTAATGTAGTAGTCCCAGAAAGTAAAGAGAAAGGCCTCTTCCTAAACATCCATAAAACAGAAGTAATGGTTATTTCAACGAAAAAAAACCACGACAACGTACAAGAACAAAGTGAATGATATAGTATTAAAACAGGCCCACCAATTTAAGCATTTAGGTACAACGATTACAACAGATGGAAGTAGTTCAACAGAAATAAGAAGCAGAATGGGGCAGGCAAAAATAACATTCAGAAAAAATAATAATATATTGTGTAATGTGATCTTGTCATTAGAGGTGAGAAAGAGAGTTCTGCAGTGATATATAACTCTTATAGTAACATATGGATGCGAGTCTTGGACAATAAACAAACAAGAAATTGGGAACTTAGAAGCAGTAGAGATGTGGTTCTATAGAACAAGGACAAGAATACCATGGATGCCAGAAAAATTATTGTGGAGGTATTGAAAGAGTCAAATACGAAACGGACCTTAATCAACAATATAAGAAAAAGACAATTTTCATTTTTTGGCCACTTCATGAGACAGGCAGGATTGTAGAACATAGTCACAACAGGCAAGATTTAAGGCAACAGAGACAGAGGGAGATAACGTGAGAAAATAGACAGTTTAACAACCTGGCCAGGCAAGGAAACCACAACGATTGTGATACATAATGCTGGAGACAATGAGCTGTGGAAAGCCATGATCGCCTACGCCGGCCGGCATGGCACACTTGATGATGATTAATATAACAACAAAATGTGTTATTTCTAAGTCGCGGTTGTGTTAGGAAGGGTTAAGATGTGTTATTTCAAAGTCATGATTCTGTTAGGAAGGGTTAAGATTTGCTATTTCATAGTCATGATTCTGTTAGAAAGGGGGATTTACGCATGGTTTTTTAGTTTCCGGACGGAGGCATTCAAGTGTGATAATGTCCCAGGTCTTGTTAAGAGCGCAACACACTTTTGGACCTAGTTTATCAGTCTTCTGTCAGATAAGTTGATCCATCTGCATTGATGACACATCTAGCGATTCTTGATTAGAAACTGGCATAACAGCACGTGGCGCATTCCCATAAGTGCTTCGCCCTCTGTTCCAGCAGCCATCCAGCTCGGTGTTTCGAGTCTAATGCCGCAGAAACAGACGTCGACATCAGGGCACAACTCTGGCCCTTGCGACAGGTTTCTTTGTTATTCCACTCATCCACGCCGTGCCCTTAACTAGTTCAAGCACAACATCGGCCTGTCAGAACAACATGGTAACTGTTATCGAAGGTTACGTCTACGGGATTGTATAGATGACGTGCCATGAAGCTTCTATAAAAGATAACCTCAATATAAAGGCATGTCATCTACTAAGGTTTTCTGTTGCATGGTTGGTTTGTCTAGTAAGCCATTGGTGAGACCCACAGACACAACCGCATGCACGAAGTGTACATCTAACGTTTCCCACTTGTAGTCTGACACAAAAGGAGACAAGAGCAATGTCCGCTGGCCGGCATTTCTTCCTCATCAGTGGGGATGATTTTGACATAAAACTAAAAGTAAAAAATGGAGACAAGGCAGTGATGAATTAAATTTTGTTTGCACAGGTTATCAACCCATTCTATAGTTTTCCCTAGTCGCCTTATACGATATGTATGGAAAGATAGAATAGACTATTATAAAAATTAATAAATGCATCTCTTGAAACAGACTATAAATGAAACGGACTATACAAGGTTGAAAAAACAGAGGGCGCTCTCGCTAGAGGAAGTCATAACGGACTGAAGGTGACCGAAACAAACTTGGAAAATTGTCCGTTATCTTGTAGTAAGACCATCATCATTATCGAAATCATGAAGACTGCCCAGCAACTCGTCGCATGCTTTATCCTTTTGGCAATAATCATCAAAGAAGGTACGTAAAACCCTCACTACCGCCTCAGTCAGAGTGTATAACACGAAACTAGAATATCAATTCCTACAAAACGCTTCTTCATGTTGTATTGATGACCTTGGCTAGACTTGATTATCTTCTTTTTTGGTTGCGCATCTTTAGATATGTACTTTTGCACACTTATTAGACCTAAGTCCCTATTTGATATATATATACGATGTTTTAGATAGTCAGAATTGTATGTTTTAACATGATATAAGAGGACCAGAAATGAGTTTTGCGACCAGTTTTGCACGATCATAATCATTGACTAGACGTCTAGGCCTACAGTGGGCCCATAGATCTTCTACACTACACTCTACACCCATTCATCATAGTGCCATTCAGACTAATCATATTCATATACCATGTATGTAAATGATGTATCATATGCCATCTTTTCAATTAAGTTGTCATCGGCAGTGACTAGCTTCCTTCTCACGAGTCACGTCATTGAAATATATTATATGGTTGTCACCAGGTCCAGGCAATTGATTAAAAATGATTGTGACATAAATGTAATAATTAAATTATATACAAACATAATACTAGGACTTGACATTTAGTATTTAGGCCTATACTATTCTTTATTCTACACAATGACACCATTGGAGGCATGAATATTAGGCCTAGGCTACTATAATAATTTGTTGTTACGCAAGCCGCAAGTGATAAACTTAAACAGTAGCAACCTAACGTTAGCAACATAGATTTCCATTTCATAGAGCAAATGTGAAGGACAGAGAACATTCTACAGACTTCTTGTTTTGTAGTTCGACACATCATTCATCTCCACACCACAATGTTGTCGATCTTATTGTGGTCAAGACTTCATCAGTGTGACTATGACAAACAGGGCCCTGACTTCTAGTTCAGGGTGCAAGAATAGCGCTACTTTCTTTGGCAGATACTCGCCGCGATAGATGACACATCTATGATATGGTTGGACGAATTTGGTATTATTGTAAGACTGGGCATCTGAAAGGCAGAATCTTCTTCATTCATTCTCAAACTCCTGCAGTTTAGCAGGATGTAGTCAGGAGAATGGAATGCGTTGTCATGGTTTACAGCATTGCTGTGGTATTTGCATCTTTCAGCTGGACACTGGAATAGGACATCCATCTCCACCCCATAGCTCCGTAATCACATTTTATGAAGGTAAAAAGTGTTGCTTTTCTTTGCTCCCTCATGGGCCCAATAAGACAAGGGCAGAATGAAGAATGTTGAATTGGTGAGTCATGAAAACCATCAGCATGTATATATATATATACATACATGTTGATATAAGTGACCCAAGTAATGACATTATAGGAGACACATGTAATGACTCTATAGGAGACCCAAGTAATGACACTATAGGAGACCCAAATAATGACTTATAGGGGCACAATTATGACATTATAGCAGACCCAAGTAATGACATTATAGCAGACTCAAGTAATGACATGATAGTAGACTCAAGTAATGACTTCCCAATTAATGATATAGGAAACCCAATTAATATTATGAGGCCTAAGTCATGATGTTATTGGAGGCCCAAGTAATGACATAAGAGACCCAAGTAATGACGTTATAGGAGACCCAAGTAATGTCATAGGAGATCAAAGTAATGACATAGGAGACCAAAGTAATGACATTTTAGGAAACCCAAGTAATAACTTAGGAGACCCAATTAATGACATAGGAGATCAAAGTAATGACATTAATTGATTGAAATATATTGGGAAAAAATATTACTTGTAGGTCAAAGTTTTTTTTCCATGCTGAGATTGGCTGAATTAGAGAAATTAGTTAAAAAAATTATAGAAAGGCGACTAGTGAACTTGAATACCTGGTCATTCGGCAAGTGACTTAAAAAGAAAATATGCTACCATGGTTTCCAAGCCGAACAGAGCCGGCTGGACATGACTTTCAGATGGGCTGTCTTCTGTGTTTGGGCAGGCTTGAAAGAGGAACAAAGAATAGTGAGATTGTCATGTATGTCATAGAGATTAACCTTTAGCAAGCCGGATTAAAATATCTCCTGCCACTGGCTTTTTTGGTGAAAATTTTAGGTCTTTGGTGAATGTTTAGAAAACGCACATTTTTTAGAGAGATTTAAAAAAATTATATGCACATTTCAATGAAGAATGCATACTGGAAATATGTGTGCAATTTGTTTATCTGTGTGTTGTACCAGAGGTGTGAGCACACAATATTTTGTTTGGCAAAAAACCCGAAAAACTGCACATGGATGTTTGGAAAATGTAATACTTTTTTATTAGAGATATTAAAATATTTATTTGCATGTGGAAATAAATTGAATACTATAGGCCTATACCGGTATATTGATCTGTTTGATTCAGCGCTAAGTCCTGATATTGTTAGGTTCAGCGCTAAGTGCTGATATTGATCTTGTTTTGTTGTTTGTGTACTTATATTGCAAGAGAAGTGTAAAACATCGGGTATACACACTATAACACAACAAAAGCTGTTGTATTAGTGTAGTTTCCTGGAAAAAAACATCGCTGGGAGTTAAATATAACTACAATAAAATATATAAAAGTATCTTGCCATGTCCAAAAATATAAATCTCCTTCATCGGTAAAATCGTCCATTAGTTCCAAACTTGTTCATTGTCATATAAGGAAACTGTTATAGGCCTATATCTACTGATATTTAGGCCTTTGTCACAATCCATAATGATTGTACATCGATTATATATACTGACGGCCGACAGTTGAAACCCAGCACTGGTTTTTTTCTGATTGATACTTTCTTCTATAGTAAAATCTGTTTCATATCTTAATGGTAAACAGAAGTTCAATTCAACTGCTAAACAGAAGTTCAATACAACTGATTCACAGATTTTGGTCACATGATATTACCATTCGTCAACAATTTTAGCTTTGTCAAAAATAAAATTGTCACAGCAATTGGGAATAAATCCTGCCTGTAGCGTTAAATAATAGGGCAGTTTTTGATGAATATTTCCGCCCATGGTGCACTAATAGGCTACGGTGGTTTTGAGGGTGGAGATTTTTGTGCCATCTCATAGAGGGTTAAAGTGACAAAAAAGTTGTGCTGAAATCAGTCAGAGCAGAAGGCATAGATACCACAGCAAAGCTATAAACCATGACACAATGCTTGTGTTCTCTGGTTAATCTGCAGGAAATTAAAACACTTGTGCTGCTGGGCCTTTGTAATGCAAATGTTTCCCAATTCCATATCATTTTTAGGTTTAAGTTTTGTGAGTGATTGTTTTGCAAAATCATAACATCAACCAATAGCATCACGACTGTGAAACTTTCAGACAAGAATGTTTCCACAAATGTTTTATCTTGAACTTTTATCTCAGTTTCTGCCGAGAAGCATGTAGTACGCTGTGCTGCTGGTTTCAAAGTTGAGCTGTTATTTTACGCTTTCCATCCCAGCACATCCGATCAAAAATTAATTTCAATTATTTCATTATCGATTTTTGTCTTGACAGTGCCATGCTCATTTTTAAAGTAGGTGTCTACCAACCACTTCTGTGCCTGTATATAAATCTTGTATTGATCTATAACCCTCATTGATGAATCATGGTCCAATTCCGTATCTTCTATTGGGTATTATTAGCGTCATCTACTTTGAATGTTCATTGAAAAATCACAAAATAATAAATTTTAAATTATCAGCAATAAATCGATCTAATAACTTTGTAAAATACTGGAAGTTCCGCACTGAATAAAACGAGATTCAGCAAAATTCTCCATGATGGGAAAGTCATTCACTGATGACTTGTCATGTGACACACTGTAAAGAACATTGTATTTTAACACTTTCCTGAACAAATTTCGACTATCGTTGAATTTCCGTTACAAAACCTTCCTGACTAATTTCAACGGTCATCGAAAGTGCTATGATAGATCAGAAAAAGGGAATACCCACATCTAGAATAGATATAGACATCGTAGATGAGTTTAATCAAGAAATATCGGAGATTTTGAAGGTTTGTATGATATATAGATTTAATGTAAATCTAGGCCTATCATTATAAGTAGCATTTTGCACTTGAGATCACTCTGGAGCTTTCAAATTCGTTCAGAAAGTGCAAACAGTCATTACAACACATAGAAAGTTTCACGGCTCTCTCGTGCTTTGATTTAAAATACGGATTTTAAAAGACTGCGATGTTGGTGTATAAAATTTTGCATGTGCCCTAGGTAATGGCGGATAATACGTTCTGGATTGCTGGTGAGCAAAGTGTTAACTGAAAGTAATATCAACGGCATCAAATGTAAGAACAATTAACGTGCTGTGAGGAAAGAACATTCTGTGAAGTGTGGTCAAGTTGGCTGAGAGTTTTACCTGTAATTGAAGGTCAAATTACCTAATATATAGGTGTACTACTATTTGACACTGGTTATGAATGTGTGTAGTTGCACATGGTTTGAATGCTGGTCTTCTGTTGAAGACGGATGTGTTGGCGTTTTGGCTCAAATTAAACAGCGATAACGCATTTCCATTTTCTGGACTACTGGAAATCTAGATCATTATCCTACTGCAAGAGAGATCCAGCGGGCATTTCAGAATAAACACTGAAGAATGCCAGTCACACACCTCATGAAGGCATGGGTTCAGCTTTTTCTGCCGTAGTCTTTTCCATCTTAGTCGCCAGGACAAAACTCGTCTTCTACAGGTCAAAACGGCAGCCCAAAGTTTTTCCTTTGTAATATGTGGCCATATTCCTAGCAGTTCTTTGAAATATGGATAGTCGAGGAATATGTGTTGTTTGAGACTTCCTGCTCTGCTACAGGTAGTCCTGTAGTCTGCAGTGGCCAGTTAACTTGTTCAAGTGTAAAGGTGATGTGCTGTTGTTACCTATGCAGTTTTAAACCATTGGGGCATGGGTTCAAATCATAGTTTGATTACATCAGCACATAAAACCAGACAAAAGATATATAGTTATTACAGCCAAGCTGTAAACCATTACACAGCACAGTCCATATTCCAGACTTACCCATGTGTTGCCAGACCCAAAAGGGAAGCATAGAATAGACACACTGTTTACCTTCCCTGTGTGTCTTAAGAGTCAACTAAGGAGGTTATAGAGTTGGCTGGCCTGGCATATATAGGGTCAAAGTGATGCAGAAGCTATACTGAAGTTGAATGTGTCAGATCAAAAGGTGCAGATATCACAGCAAAGTTGTAAATTAAATCATGACACAGCACACTACATTCTGCTAATCTGCAGAAGTTAATTCTTTCGTTCACCTGGAACGTGCTTATATTTGAAGTTTTGCTTCTTCTACAAACTTGACTTCTGTAACATGCAGAAGTTTTTCTTCCATTGTTGTTTCTCTAGGCCAGTGTATTTTCCTCAGCATTTCATATTCCTGATGAATCTGTGGTGCCTGTACACATAGCTGTGTTGACATACAAAACTTTGTATGCATGTGGCTGTGTAGTTGGTTGTGTAGTTGGCTGTGTCCTATTCTGAGGCGCAGAATAACATGGTGTGGTCTGTTTATAATTTGGTAGTCGTCCTGAGTTGGAGTTGGCTTTCAGTTAGAGAATGGAGAAAAAATCCCAGACTACATCCTGATAGTGTGTACGTTTTTGAGAATGACCCAGACTTTTATATAATCTTTAATACCGTTCTATCTTATAATAATGTTTAGCATTTTATTTGTACAGGGTTGGCAATAAAGTGTTACAGTTGCAACAGCTTCAAGCATGAAGGCTGTGAAACTCCAGTGTTAGATAAATATTTAGTGGATTGTGCTGCTAACGAGACAATATGCAGAAAAGTGGAACAGCACAGTAAGTAGTGTCTTCTGTTGTCTCGCAGTCCATGTTTACATATCAGTTTAATTTTAATGTAGGTCAACGAAATGAGGAAACTGCTAACATCTAAACAAATCATACATGTAAGAATGTCATATATTCTCTATGTTAATGTGTGGTTTAGAAACATGGACAATGCAAACAGAAGACAAATGACAACTTTGAGATGTATATAAAGGAATTACAAATAAGGCCTGGACTTCTAGTTCATGGTGCAAAGAATATGGTCACTAATTTTTGCGGACATGTCATATGAAACCACTCAAGAGGGCTTTAGGGTGAGTGTTTTCTGTCCCATAAGTGACCCAAAGCTATGATGATGCTTGGGTGCGTCAGGCAAAACAGTTTAGTTATCACGGCCAAACTATGATAAAACACATTTTCTGAACTACATTCTGTCATCAGCTAGGAGTCCGAATGTAGCAGATACTCAAAGAAATAACACCTTGTTAGTCTATCTCTTCTTGGAACCAATTTATGGTGTGTCAAATTACTTGGACAGACTTCATAAAAATAACTGACATCCGATAAGCAAACACAGGAAGATAACAAATTCCTCAAAATACAACCTCTTGTGAGTTTCCTGAATTCTTTTCTTGTTATACGAAGCGTGTTCAAATGAAACGCGCCTGTGCTGTTTTACCTAGGCCAGCACACGAGGAGCATGAAAACAAGACATCACTGACGTAATAAGCATACACCAATAAACAAGTGGTCATTCTCTTTGTATGCTTAGTGTCTGGTGCACACAGTCCACAACATGGCTGGCGTGATAATAAATTTATCAAAATTGGACCAACTAGCACTGACTAAGTTTCTTATAGCCGAAGGATGTCGACCAACCAATATTCATCAAAGAATATAGTCAGTGTACTGTGAAAAATTAGTCAAGGGTAACAGAAAAGTATTTGGCAAGAATGTTTCAGGAAGCACAGATGACATAATAATCTTCCATGGCACATGTTGTGACAAATCATCAAGATGGCTTTACGGGTTGTCAGTTGTTGGAGTTTGCATTCATTAGATGAAATGTGTCATTATGAACATGAAATTAGTAAAAGATGTGTTCTTAGTACCACGGTTATTGACTGACCACCATAAAGAGAAATTGGGATGGGGATTCAACCATTTGTAGAGTTACTTTATGGAAGGTGATGCTTTACTGTCGCAAATAGTGGCAAGCAGTGAATTGTGGTACCACTTTGATCCATGCAGCAAAACAGTAAGCATGCAATAAAAATATCCTGGATTACCAAAGAGCAAATAATTCAAATCACATTTCTGCAGGAAAAATTGTTTACTTGCCTTTTTTTGGGACCAAGATAGACTTGATGGTGGACTAAAGAGATTAGTGTGAACGTCAATTGATAGTGTATCCTATTCAGGACGTGGCTATCAACATAGCATTTGTTGGCTGTAGTGATTTTCTAGGCAATATAAATATGTTCAGTAGTTTGCCAGTGCTTTCTGAACGGTCCGGATGCACAATTGCCTGTGGTGGGGATCGAACTCGGTACCTTGTCCGTCACAGGATGGACCCTGTACCACTCTGCCACAGAGCCGGAACGTCAATACTATAGGCTATAAAAACACACCTATATAGCGCCTATACAACATGGGATTTCATCGTTCGGGAAAACACTAGAAGCTGCTATTACTCATAACCACGACAGAGCTAAATTTAGCATGTCTATTTCCATGGAAACGGTGAAGACCCACTATACACAACCATGTTTATATGTGTGGGAGGGAAAGGGTTAAAATAGTTACAACTCTCACATAGTTAGCCTTTGTTCGATACACGGTGAAGATTGTGTGCCGTTTCACCAATTTCTTACAAAGTTACTGATGTGTGTGTGGTGCAAAAATGTCAACAATAGTTAAAAAGGTCATCTGTGTGTGGCCAGGGAGCAAAGAATAGGCAATTGTTACCTGCCATTCATGTTGTAAAAGAAGACTAATATTTTGATGGTGGAGTTGGCTAAGATGGTTAAGTGACCCACCAAGCCATGTTGAAATCAGATGTGTAGGATGATAGGTGCAAATATCGCAGCTGAGCTGTAAACTATGATACAACAATTCTCAGGAATACATCCTACTAATATGCAGGCGTTTGAGAACGAACAAAGAAGGTGGAAAGCAAACTTCTATACAAGATATGCTTAAACTATATATAACTGCATGTAGGCCATGAGCCATTGCATGATTATGTCAACTTTGTGTGTTTATATTGCATGGCATATGCACAGAGGAGCGCTGTGTGTTATGGCTGTTACAGCCGATCAGACTTCAGCAAGACTTCTGTGTCAATTGGATAGGTCAACCAACTTACCCCCAAAACCTCTTTAGTTGCTTCTTATGACGTGCATGGCTTTTAGGTGTCACTATTCTTTGATCCCCCAATAATGCACATCTTAAATTGTATTTATTGTTTTACATTTCTCATTTTGTTTTCATAGTTTTTCTGATGTTTTCATGTTTACACAAAAATCTCATATTTTTGACAGTGTACTACAATAAAGCGGACCATGTGAGAATTTTCCGTCAGTGTGCTACACGAGGTACCCCTGGAGATTGTGACACACGGACAGGCACATACAGGTTCAAGACATGGTACTGCCATTGTGGTCAGAGTGAATGCAATGGGTCTGGAAACTTAGTTGCGACTGTTCTATTAACTATCACCATGATTGTTGCTAGTTTGGGTCTAACGAAGCTTTAGCTAATTATTTTTTTAAAACATTGTACTGTACGTGTATATTTGCATTGGAAGGAAGTGAGCTGAATTTTTACAAGTATAATTTTTACGGCTGAATCCAACCTGGTTCCTCATGAGATAATCAAATGATTTGCCAGGTTGGTTTACACGGCTAAAAAGTTTTTTTTTATTAAGCATAAACTTTAAAAAAATAGTATTTACAATGTAATTTCTCAACATTAGTTGTAACACAATGTAGATGAAATGAATCTCGTTTTAGAATATATTTTTGTGTGCAACTGAAGCAATGGAAAATGTTATCTAATTTAACACTTTCACTGCCAGGCTTTTGTAAATCCAAGTGTATCCTACCGACAGACCATTTTGTATAAGTTACGCCAGTGGGCATTTGACGAAATTAAAATGCCAACCTATATATTATGTTAGGACATTAAAAAATGTATCTCAAGCTTTTATTGGAAATGTTTCCACTTACTTAATGATTTTGCCTAGCAATGACAGCGCTAGGATCCAGTTTTCGTACCGGATGTACATCAATTGCTCTTGGACCTATAGAATCTCATTTCAATCATTGCTAGACCAGCACACAATCCGATAGAATCCGTCTAGTTCTGTATCTGATTTTATGCCCATCATTGCTATTACTTAATAAATAGAAGAAAGAATGTCAGCTTTGACTGTATTTATCAGCTACATTGTCCATATGAAGTGTTCATTAAAAAACATAATAAAACTAAATTTCTTCGATCGTGTGGACTCGATATAACGACAGGAAGCATTAAATACTATGTTAATGTAACATTGTTACTAAATAATCTAAACTACCAAGTTACGTATTAAAACTAATGCAAAAGAGACATTTAAAAAAACCAAAGGAATAAGCACTTTTCTATGTTACGGTAAAATAGGGACTTTACTCAAGAAACAAATAATACTGGCGTATGTAGTCAGCAAAACTCCCCACAAAATAGTCAGTGGAAGTGAAAGGGACTGCATTGCAACGATTTTTTGTCGGGCCTTGGCAGTGAAAATGTTAAACATTTTTTATAAGTTATTATTTTGTTTTACTATTTAATATAAAACATTCCTACGGCTAAAATTGTTGAAATTTTGAGTTCCTGTCATGTGTTCAGGTTATGACACTTGTGTTGTGAAATTAAATTTAAAAACCAGAATAACTAGACTGGTAGTTTTATTTGTCCAGAACTCTGTGGACCCAGTAAACATGCGTATTAAAAACTGTGACTAAGCATAAATAGTTCAGAACTCGTGAGTGCAAAAGATATATTAGTTCAGAATCTAGTTCAGATTCTTGCACACAGTTTGAAACTGTGTTGATCCAGCTTATATTAGCCCAGAACACTGCACCCAAGATATTTATAGATTCTAAACTTTGCATTAGTTCAGAACTCTTGTGTGGCCCACAGATAGTAATTTCAGTATTCTGTGGACCTATACAGTCTAAAAACTGTAGTCACTGCATGTGTATGGAAAACTCTTGACTTGTATTTTAGAATGCTGTTGTAGATACATTAACACTTTACAGACCAATTTTGAAGGTCATCGAATCTCCGTTATATAATTTTGAAGGTCATCGAATCTCTGTTATATAATTTTGAAGGTTCTAGAATTTCCGTTATATAATTTTGAAGATAGTTGAACCACAATGGTACTTCAGAAATACAGTACATCATAGTGATAGTGTTACTGAAAATAGTTTGCCCAATAAAGTACTGTGTTCCAAAATGGAGACATCTGTAGAATATTCTATCATCATTATTCATGAGTATTATGATGAAGAATGAATTTTTGAAGGTGACATTGTGATGGTATATAGAATGTCAATCTGGATTTGGCATTATAATATGGTTGTTATTTTGCACTTGAAATAACTCTTGAGACTTTCAAATTAATTCAGAAAATGCAAACATTCATTATGACACATAGAATGTTTTAAGACTCTTCACACTAGTTGATTTTATACAGATTTTTAAATATGGCTATGTTTTTTAAAAAAAATATGTGTACCCCCTTTGCTCTGTATTGCTGGTCAGTAAAGTGTTAATTAAAAAATCTGTATGGGTCTAGCAAGTATTTAGAATACACTGGATCAAACAATTGGTAGTTGATTAAGTTTAGTTGGTATATAATGTATATAGTGAGAGTTGATGTTTTTGAATGAAATATGTTATACATCTGATGTTGACCACTAATGGTTTTAGTTTGTGCATGCAGTGCGAACTTGTGCTGTCTGAACATTTCACCATTTCATTTTCTTAAACGGAGTATTCAATTTTATTCCAGACTTAGTACGTAAGCATTGTTGAATGTGCTACTTTAACTGTATTTATAGATTTGGCTTGTTCAAACACAACCTGGCAAAATGTCTTGTGTTTTAACCCTTTCAATTCTGACCGATCAGGAAAAACTTTGGGCCTCATTCACAGGGGAATAATTCCACAAAAATGAGTAATGATTGTGCAAGACAATTTATATAAAATAGTTTGCAATTTTATAAAGTCCAGTTAACAGATAAATGGAAGAGCTACTGATCTATGAACATATTGGGGGGGGGGGGGGAAGAAAGAGGGCACATCATCGATTACACCTACACTACAAATTGTGGCTAATTTCAACTACTAAACTACTTCCCCATCAACCATCCGATTCATTCACGTTACCTAAAATTTCATTTAAAAATTGCCAACATCATTTGACATAATATATACATAAGTAGGTCCATTCTTACCACGGTTCAAAGAAAATTGGTCATATTCACAGCTACTATATGGCACGTTAAAAACGATTGCACATGGAAAACTGCAACGGAAGTCGCCATTACTGGTAGTCTCATTATGGCTAAATTTAGCAATGCCTATTGGCATGTAACCTCCATCTAAATAACTGTAAATTGGAAGAGAACAGCTTATTCAGGAATGAATATATATCTGGCAATTTATGCCGATAAGGATTGAATGGGTTAAAAAAATATGCTATGACCACATTGATTGTTTCACATGCCAGGATGCACTATTTTTGTATTTTGAACTCAATTTTGAGACTTTCCGTAAATTTGTGTTTGTAGTTAGTATCCCTTCATGTAAGTGTTTACTTGGTCTTGACCCACTTCCATTGGATTGTGTCCTCACACACACGTTTGAGTTTATAAGAGAAATGCCAGTTAAATGTTGTTGATAATGGCCACTCTAACTATATTGTTGTGATGCAACATTCTATGTAATCAAACTTTCTACAAAAAAGGTAATGATCACAAGCTGTTGTTGACCACTAATGACCACTACAGAGTAAATTTCTTACTAATTGTAGTGTTCAAAGTTATTGCAGTAACTAGAGACTGACACAAGTGAAGGGCTCAAGCATCATTCACTAAAAATAAATAATTATTGAAATATATTGATATATGTAGTCACAAGATGACCTACATCAGTCCTATAGAATGGACAAATGCCAATTAGGTAGGAAGCATGGATTATCAGGACTCTAGACCCCATAGAGAATATTCTGAGAACATCAGGCAATCAATGAAGATCAAATCTTGAATTAGAGCATGGCCAAATCAAACATTTGTGTTCCGCCGAAGACGGATGTGTCAAGCCATTGGCGAAAATAAAACGGCAACACAACGCATTTCCATTCTCTGGACTACATCCTTCTGGAAATATAATAGAACCATGGTCCTGCTACAAGAGATATCCAGTGGGAGTTTGAGAATGAATGATGAAGAAGAAGAAATATTTCTGTTGTTTCTGGATATGTAACCTAATATTTAAGGAAAGAAGGGGCACGACTGAGTAAACTAAAAAAAAATTCCATGTTGACATTCTGCACTAAAAATAGAATAGGTCTCAGGGTGTTTTATTTGATCTACTTAATACTTGATGTTGATTCTCACAATGTGTATTTGCACAAATTAATTTTGTTTTACAGTTTTGTTACATAACTGTCAGCTTTTCCCACTTCCATGTTTCGTCAATATCATTTCAAAGCTAGATATTTCAACAAGTCTGCATTCTCATGTTCAAGAATTTGAATGTAGGCCTATTTTTACTGTATACTATAATTTAATTTACAAGCATAATGCTTTACATTATTGAGGAGACGTGAAAACCTTTATATAAATTCATCTCGCAAAATGAAATATTTCATCTCCTGCGTTCATTCTCAAACTCTTGCAGATTAGCAAGATGTAGTCTAGACAATGGAATTTGTTGTATCATGGTTTACAGCATTGCTGCGATATCTGCGCCTTTCAGCATGGCTTTGGGTCACTGACCCTATAACCTCCATCCCATAACCTCCTTAGTCGTCTCTTATAACATGCATGGAAGGTTGCTATTCTTAGCTCCCCTTTCAGGCCCGACAACACAATGGCGACGAAACATTTCAAATTACCTAATCATAATAATCCGTTTCATTCTGGACAAGTTTTTCCTATCAGTAACATTCTTGTCAGCATATTTATTTGTTGCACCACAAATATGTGGTGCAACAAATATATCATTGTACCATTATTGTGACAGAAAATGTAAATGTTTATCCTTTGGAGACCTACCTGAATGCATCGTTTCCAATCCAGCTGTTGCAGTCATCATTTGGCATTAAGTTTTATATGGAATATTTGAAAATCTAGCGCAAAGATTTCTTGTAAAATGATTTTATTAAGACACTCTTCCTTTGTTTATGTTATGATTCGATTAGCTAGTTGCAATTATATTGTGTCCAGATAGTATATTCTGCCTTGCTCATGAATGGTTCAGAGGTAACGAAGGAGCAGACACATTTGTGAGCAGCGCTGTGGTTGATGGCGCAGTATTGAAGAGAGAAAAGGGTGGTCATTGATTTACTACAGAGTAAAGACGGTGTTGAATTGTGACACATACAAAGATGATGTTGGAGGTGATAATGTGGCACATATGACACATGGGGATAACCAGGTAGAAAGTGTCCTCTCTAAAAAGTTCTGATGTACATAATCATCTGACTGGGACTTTGAGTCTGCATACTGTAGGATGATTGCTGGAATGGAGAGCGGAGAAATTATGGGAATGTCTTGTGTACTAGTAATTACAAATATTTAAACCAGAAATCAGTGTTCATTTTGTTGTATATGTTATGGATTGGTTATATTTCTATTGTGAATATTTTATACAATATTACTACTTACAAAGCTATAGTTGGGGTATTGTGATGAATGTTGTTTCCAAATGTATCACATTTACCCGTAATGTTATTACTTTTGCTTCCAAGGATGCTTCAAATATATCAGAGCTGTATTTATTTTATCTTCATTTGTATTCTGTGGTCATTTCATCAAAGTAAATGATGATACCCCCATTTTATTTGGTCATCTGATCTGATGTATAGGATGATACCCCCCCCCCTTATTTGGTCATCTGATCTGATGTATAGGATGATACCCCCCTTTTATTTGGTCATCTGATCTGATGTATAGGATGAACAAAATTGATAATATACATTTTGTATGTGATATTCATTGGTTGTGTGATCCAGTGGCTGTGGGTTTAATGCCCTCACATGTGTGATTATCTTTATCATCTATCGGAGCCATGGAACAAATTTTTAAAATTATAAATAGCCGAAACTTATTTTCACACTGTCATTGTTAATCCTACTTTGATTAAATCTATTTGTATATGATTGGTTGGTTGTGTAATCCAGTGGCTGTGGGTCAATGCCATCACACTTGTGGTTTTAAAAAAAATAATCTGTTGGAGCCACGAACAAAGATTTTTTTATTTTAAATAGCTGAAAATTATTTTCACGATGTCATTGTTAATACTACTATAATCAAATCACATAACTTGTTCCAGACAGACAAAATGTGTTTATGTAATAACAAATTCACTTTTTATTGTACTATACGATTATACAGAATAAATTTAATTGGGGATTTAGAAAAGTTATTCATTAGGGAAATTTGTTAAATATGCCCATTATTATTTGTTTGTAATAGGCTAACCGGTGTACATGTACCATTAACTGGTCAGTATTCTTCATAACGATCTGTTGCGCCGTTTTTTTTATTTTCTAGTACTCTCTAGTCTGATTCTTGCAGTTTCTGCTGTCTGCATGATTCATTGTTTGTTAAACAGATATCGTGGATAATTTTACCAATCCATACCTTCCAGGTGTGTACCATATCCATTTTTTCTGAATTTTCTCTTCATTTGTAACCTTTCAAACCAGTATAATGTTCTGTAACCAGGTTTATCTTCCTGCTGTTTAATTGTATTCTGTCGTATCTAAACCAGTATAATGTTCTGTAACCAGGTTTATCTTCCTGCTGTTTAATTGTATTCTGTCGTATCTAAACCAGTATAATGTTCTGTAACCAGGTTTATCTTCCTGCTGTTTAATTGTATTCTGTCGTATCTAAACCAGTATAATGTTCTGTAACCAGGTTTATCTTCCTGCTGTTTAATTGTATTCTGTCGTATCTAAACCAGTATAATGTTCTGTAACCAGGTTTATCTTCCTGCTGTTTAATTGTATTCTGTCGTATCTAAACCAGTATAATGTTCTGTAACCAGGTTTATCATCCTGCTGTTTAATTGTATTCTGTCTTATCCGTTTCGTCAAAGTTGACATGACTTATTGGAAAGTGTACCTCACAAAATCTTGGATTACTGTGGTAAAAATGTCAAATACCATCTCAAGATTGATTGCACATTTTTGCTGCTGCTCAAACACCCTCTGTACCTGCGCATGCAGAACATTGTTTAGAGGAAACATTGTTTTTATTTGTATATTTCCCTCCATCTGTTGATCCTTACCTAACCAGAATAATTATATTCTCAAGAAATTTTCCATTTTATATGTGATTTACTTCTAACAAGTACAATTTAGTTCAGACTAGCGCAGGCATTAAGAAATGAAATATGAATAGCAGAGAAATTCATAAATGAGCACAAAATATTTAGTTCTTGTTTTCTGGACAATCAAGAGATTTATGTTACCCTGATATTTTCTATGAATCTTCTATCAAACCCTGATTTCAGATATTTTCTATGATTCTTCTATCAAACCCTGATTTCAGATATTTATCATTGTGTACATTTAACACTTTACTGACCCAATTCAAGCTGAATGCCCTTGGTGACCAGCCACGAAACTATGTGACACCTGAGAAATGCGGCAAGCATAATGATATTACTAAGAATATCTCATAAGGTTAGTACATCATTCCAAAATGGTGGCCCTCACGAAATAGTCTGGATGTCGTCTGTTATTCTTAAAAACTGAAATTCTTGAACAGTTTTTGATACATATAAGGCATACATTTATTGTGACAAGATTATCAAAGCTCTGTGCGTTTGAATTTGTATGTATTTGACAGTGCGGCCATTGTCTCATAAATTGTGTGCACACACTTGATAATCGGAGATAAGTACTGTTTTCTTAACTGGTCAGTAAAGTGCTAAGGTATCGTGTACATGTAGTATTCTCATCCATGCTTCACCCCTTTGTTGTAAAAGATTAGAGAATTATTAATCTCCCTGTAGTGAAATCTAGACACCTTTAAGTCAGTAGTTTTACACAGTTCTTGAGAATGTCTTGCTGTTGCCGTCACGGTATAGAGGAAGTAGCAAGCTCTGTTGCTCATGTTGTTTGCCACGCTTATCAGCCTCATTTTTTTGAGGTGATTTTTATACGTTTATTAATTTTCTGCATTTATTAGTTATACAGTGTTCGTATTTAGTGCAGTTTTTTAAAACGTCTACAATAATTGCACCATTTGATATTTAAGTGTGCATCCAGATGAGATTGTCTGCTGTATTTAGATTTTAGAATTTATATATAATATATGTTCACTGAAATAAACAGGATTCTACAGTTTTTGCTGATTGTGTTTTCATTGTGATACTCCTTGATCTTCTGTGTTTGTTTGCAAACATCCTGCAGGATGTAATCCAGAAAACTTGTCAGGTTATAAGCTTGGCTGGTATATATATATATATTATGTATATATATGCACCTTTTGCTTGACATATAAGACTTGTAGGTACCACTGTATAAGACTTCTTTACTTCATTTTGGGACCTTGCAGAACACTCCAACAATTTCACCCGATTCAGATTCATCGCTTGTCAATCCCATTCCCCCCCCCCCCCCCCAAATCATTAAGACAAGAGGTACTCCAAGTCGATATGATGTTAAAAATGCATTTTCATTCAAACTGTTCATATCATATGCATTGCTTGGCACATCAACAGAAAAATGAATACTTAGTCAAGTCTGGCATAAAACATCAAAGATAATTGAATACTTACCCGGTAGTTCATTTAAAAATATATATATATATATATATAGTGTGGAGTCAACCTTAACTCCAATACGTGCCATACTCAAGGCCCATCATAATATAAATAAAATTGTCTGGCAGTTACAGATGTCCAGCACGTCTTCTTTCCTTGCTTGTTCTATGTTACATTACATACAAATGTCTGATCGGCTGCGATAAAACTCCTTGACAATAATGCTAAAGTATTCATAATGTGCAGCAATCTCAAGATTTATAGACCAAGGGAGTTAATCACAATCTCACCAGATTGATCACAACTCTCACATATAGAAATTTTAACCACAAGAAATCGAGGCTGGTTCATGGAACTTGGAGTTGCATATAACATTCATTTAATTTCTGATAAGCAGTTTGTCATATCAAGAATATACATCTTTCAAATATCCACTGCAGGCAGATTTGACACACCAATGTATGAACAATGACACACAGTAAGATTTGAGTTAATGAACATAGGGCACCAACAGTGTAATAACACACTTATGTAAGGTAATGAATACTGATGTAAAGATATGCATACATAATAAAAATCTAATTTATCAAATTCTTATCTGAATTGTGTAAAAGTATCACCAAAAAAAATGTACGTGTGAGGGATTCTTAGATTGCATTACTTTCAGTATAGTTACTGCAGATTCAACTTTCATAGCAGTGACTGCAGATTGTTACTTTTTGTTCAGTAAATTCAAGTAGGAAGCACAAGGATAAATGGAAAACTCTTAAGACTAACGGGAATTGAACCAGGTCCATTCTAGCTGTACCGAATTGCCTTGCAACTCAAGTAAACAGGGCTTTTGGTTACACGGGTGGTCCTGACGGCTTCAACACTTGTACAGGATGTTCGTTGTTGTAATAGTCAGTGTCTCGATTGGTCCGTTCTTAGTGTCTGGAGTGCACAGTTTGAATGTCTTGACAAAACCAATTTTTTTTTTTGGATATGTGGTTTAGTCAAGTACGAACAACACATTTACTTGAGTTGCAAGGCGATTATGTGCCGCTAAAATTGACCTGGTTCACTTCCTGAACTCAATATTACCAATAAGTTTGTATATCTCAGCAACACCTTATCACAAACTGATAATTGATGAGGATGTTGCCTTGCGTAATGCTTGTGCAAGCACAGCATTCGAGAGCCAACGTCTGGATCAAGCATGGTCTGTTTGACAACTAAGTTGGACGTGTACATTAAAGTGGTTCTATCGACACTGCTTTATGCTGTGTCATCCAGGACTGTCTATGTGAGACACGCTCTATAACGTAACTCTTTCCACCTTCTGTGCCTAAGAAACCTCATGGGAGTACGTTGGCAGAATCGAGTACCAGACATGGAAATCCTTCAAAAGTCCTGTATCAAAGCATCTATGCCTTGTTGACTGGCACATCATCACCAGCCAGACAAGCACCTTCCAAAGAGATTACTCTATGGGGAGCTGTGCGCTGTAAACGTTCAAGCAGAGGGCAGAAAATGTGCTTCAAGGATGACTTAAAAAAAACTCTATCAAGTACTGCACCATCGATACTAGCTCCTTGGAGACTACAGCCCTTGATTGCTCAGCTTGGCACACCCAGATCACTGCTGGCATCACTAAATTTGAAAATGAAAGAATGCTGCGGGCAAGTGACTGAAGCAGGACAAATTCGAAAACACTCCTACACCTGGCCCTCTGTAAATATAAATAACCAAATGGTCAGAGGGTGTCCGACAAAGTGGATGGTGCCGCAGTGACCTAATCTAGTGATTGACTAGATGCGTTTCCATCCCTGCGTCATGGAGACGGGGCTTGATGAAATCTAGTCATCTATTTTGTTTTTTATTGTGGTGTTTTCTGTTGTTTGTCTCTTGAAAAAGGTTAAATTTGAGCCGATACATGGAGAATTGTCCTGTTTAGTTTTATTGTATGTTTTTTTAAATATATTTTTTATTAATAGGCAAGGTAAGTGTTTTAGTAACCTTTTTAATTCATTTTGCTTGACCAGGACCTCTGCACTCCTGCAATAAAACTTTCCGGGCACGAATCTGACTGATCGGGCATCTACAATCTCAAATCAAATTAGACAATCACAAATGCTTTGTATTTTTCTGCTCGTTCATCACATTTATTGTTTTTCATGCCATGCTAATATTTGCTTGCAAAGGAGGAACATCAACAAAGTTCCCCTCAGTTGAGCCGAGTAACCGAGGTGACACCAAAAGTTGTACATGTTAGCAGACGTAGCACTGAAAATGGAATGTATTGGTTCACCGTTTACGGCTTAGCTATGACATCTGTGCCATTCAGCCTGACACATCCAACTTCAGCATACCTCCAGTACAGTGATGCTTCTTCCTAATCTTGTGTGTTCATTCTCAAACTCTTACAGTTTAATAGAATGTAGTTCGGAGAATGAAATGCATTGTTTCATGGTTTACAGCTTGCACCTCTCAGCCTGACATATCAGATTTCAGTATACCTCCAGTGCAGCTGATACATCAGATTTTAGCATAGTCACTTTCACTAATACATCAGACTTTAGCATTCAGTCACATTCACTAATACACCAGACTTTTTAGCATACAGTCACTTTCATTGTTTCCGCTAAGCTCGTTACCACATTTTTATCACTTGGTGCACAAAGTTGAGACTTGGTCCACAAGACTTACATATTGAAATGTATGTAAATGTTCCTATAATAATATAACAAAAATATAACTGCTGAACAAGATTAACTATTTTAGGTAGAAGTTATGCCCAGAAGAAGTGGTGCTCAAAATTGATCAAAAGTGACAAGCACACTTGTCTTAGAGGAACCATTGACCCCTCTATGGGACAGCAAGCTCTGTACCTAATCAAAAATGATTAATCTTGAACAAGAAGCTGGGCTGTGAAACTTGTACAACAGACTGGCCTGGTAAGCCTGCTACACTACAACAGGATAGACTGGGAACAGTTTTATAGAATGGATACAAGAATGACATGAGTTGTTGAGCATATACAATAAACCATATTCTGACAATTTGAGCACTTTCAACGTCCTAGAACAACTCCAGCGCAATCATGCAGCCACTGTTGATGACTTAGTAATAAATACATTCAATTCTGAATCTTAGCAAACGCTAAATCTTGACAGAGTAACGTGCCATGTGCAAATATTGCCTGAGTCTGTCAGCATCATCCTGACGGTAGCCGGCATCTTCATCGCTGCGGAACATTTGCTCTTGGTACTGCTTGATCTCTGACTCCATCTTTTCTCTGAGCTCTCTCTTCATCCGCTCCATCATCTAGAAATAAGAATATAGATGATGAGGTTAGGATAAACTGGAAAGATAAGATTATCTCAAATTTAGAAAACTATACACAATTTAGAAAATGATATAACAGCCACACAAGAAACGTTAATAAACACAGAGTGTTCATGCAGACACTGTCTTACCAAAGCCAAACCTGCACCCTGAAAGAGAACTAAAACAAACTCGCTGTATGCGAAATGAAGTGTTTGAGAACAGCACTGGGGGTAACAAAAAAAATATAGAATAAACAATAACACTAAGAAATTTGATGAAAATAATATAGTGCAAAAAATACATAAAACACACAAAAGATAAAATGGGTCGGCCACCTAATCAGAATGGAACCAGTTCGTATTCCATCGATAAAAGATCATCTGAAAGGAGAAACAGGAAGACCCAGATGAAGATGGAAAGATGATATCAGAGAAATACTAGAAAACTAGTGCTTCACTTTAGCAGCAGCATCAGTTAGCGAAAGAAAGAATATTTCGGCTCCCCATGACACCTAACGACACACATGGATAAGACAAACACAATAACTATCACAATATGATATAAATAAATAAATGTTTTAGTTAGTGCTGTCTTTAGCATTGATTTCCCCACTGAATTACTCCATGTGTCTAGTGACGTGCAGCATCAAGCGAGTATGAGCCAATGTAAACTCATGTTTGTAGTCATTGAGACTAGGCTAGTAACAGGAGAGAACATCTGGGCAGGAAAGGCTCGTTAGTCAAGAAAGACTGTTTTTCTAGGAGAGAGCACTCTAAATACAAACAACTACTGCCTTGCAGGTGGCATCAGGAGATGGAATGTGTGGCGCAGTTACTGGGACAAATTATGGCACACATCTTATTACAGAAAAAGGGATCATGCAACTATCAATCCTGTCATGATGTCGCTCCTATCAGCTAAAATTGGAGAGGAGTGGAGCCTCTGCTAACCAACAGGTCAGGGGAAAGCAGAGTGCTGCAAACAAAGAGCAGATTTCGGCAGAGTATAAAGATTTCAAGCAAAAGTTATGGGACAGGACTGACAATATAACATGACCCCACTGATGCTGAAGAAGTAGTAGACAGCGCATTCCATTCTCCGGACTACATCCTGATAATCTGCTGCAGTTTGAGAACAAATGCAGAAGAAACTAGATACATGCAAGGATATACAGTAGAACACCTCTATAGTGCATCCTTTTATAACAATTTTCCCTATATAACAACATTTTTCTTCTGTGTTCATTCTTAAACTAATAGTTTGAGAAAGTTTACAGCATTGCTGTACAAATATCTGCAACTTTTGATCAGACACATCTGACTTCAGCATGGTTTCTAACGACATGCATAATCGGTAAATAAGTGTTGCTATTCTTTGTTCCCCTCTCGGGCGCCGCTAGCACACATGCAAACACTTGTTGGTCTGGACCAAGTTGTTATAATGGGATTCCACTGTATATAGAAGATGGAAATACCTTGGTCACGTTTTACGACTAGATGTAAACAGAATAAACCAACAAGTCCTTATGTGGTCACCTGAGGGTAAAAGAAAAAGAGGAAGACCTAAAACAACCCTTAATAAACATCATTCTTAAAGAAGGGGAATTAATAGGCTGTAAGACCATCCAGGAACTAAAGCTGTAGGCAGCGGACAGCATCATATTGAGAACCAAAACCTCTGCCCTATGTGTCGCTTGCGGCACGAAAGGAACAAGCTAACTAACTGTATACAGAAGAGATAAGAAATAAATGAATACTTCTAAAAGTTCAAACACACATTGGAATCCATACCTGTTTCTGAGCCGCATCTCGTAGTGCTGTTTCGAAACGTTCTCGAGATAGTCTCTCTGTCATCATTTCAAACTGGTTGTGGTAACTGGCACAAATGTCAAGGCAAATCTATATATACAAGAAAACATGTACAAGTTGACAGACACAATTTAAAAAGTGGTGGTTTCAAATTTAAATGTAAAGAGAGAGCCAATCATAAGTTAAGGTAAAGAGAATCAGTAACAAGTTAATGTAAGTCATTCACAAGTTAATGTAAAAGAGTCATTCACAAGTTAATGTAAAAGAGTCATTCACAAGTTAATGTAAAAGAGTCATTCACAAGTTAATGTAAAAGAGTCATTCACAAGTTAATGTAAAAGAGTCATTCACAAGTTAATGTAAAAGAGTCATTCACAAGTTAATGTAAAAGAGTCATTCACAAGTTAATGTAAGTCATTCACAAGTTAATGTAAAAGAGTCATTCACAAGTTAATGTAAAAGAGTCATTCACAAGTTAATGTAAAAGAGTCATTCACAAGTTAATGTAAAAGAGTCATTCACAAGTTAATGTAAAAGAGTCATTCACAAGTTAATGTAAAAGAGTCATTCACAAGTTAATGTAAAAGAGTCATTCACAAGTTAATGTAAAAGAGTCATTCACAAGTTAATGTAAAAGAGTCATTCACAAGTTAATGTAAGTCATTCACAAGTTAATGTAAAAGAGTCATTCACAAGTTAATGTAAAAGAGTCATTCACAAGTTAATGTAAAAGAGTCATTCACAAGTTAATGTAAAAGAGTCATTCACAAGTTAATGTAAAAGAGTCATTCACAAGTTAATGTAAAAGAGTCATTCACAAGTTAATGTAAAAGAGTCATTCACAAGTTAATGTAAAAGAGTCATTCACAAGTTAATGTAAAAGAGTCATTCACAAGTTAATGTAAAAGAGTCATTCACAAGTTAATGTAAAAGAGTCATTCACAAGTTAATGTAAAAGAGTCATTCACAAGTTAATGAAAGTCATTCACAAGTTAATGTAAAAGAGTCATTCACAAGTTAATGTAAGTCATTCACAGTTTATAATGTTAAGTGAACTGTATAAAGGATACTAGTTTTCTAGAGAGTCTATCTCATTCTGTCGCTGCTGCTCCTGGCGCTGCCGTTGGTCAGTAGCATACTTACGGATGTCTTTAATTCTTTCTCGTTGAATATTTAGAGTGTCTTTGAAGAGTTCTCGGAAAATCTAGTTTGTAGAACAAACAAATGGCAAGTGTCAGGCTCATGTTGTCATACAGGTAGAAAGAACACAGTAGAGAGGGGAGATGAAGTATGTTGAAAGATCTGTGTAAAGAGGACAAGCCTCTCTACATTCTTACATCCTCATCCCGCATTCTTCGAGCCTCATACACTTCAAACACTCTACAGGTGTCTAATTACCACTTCTTGCATTCTTTCAGATTTGTGTTTTCGATTCTTTCATTCTCCCAGAATCACTCTGTAACTTTCTCTATTCTCCCAGATTCATGCTGTCACTTCCTCCATTCTCTCAGTTAAACTCACCTTGTCACTTCGTCCATTCCCACAAACTCACTCTATCACTTCCTCCAGACTTCCTCTGTCACTTTGTCCATTCTTCCTGACTCCTCAGTTCCTCTGTTCTCCTAGACTAACTAGCTCACTTCATCCACTCTCCCAGATTCATGCTGTCACTTTCTTCCAGATTCATGCTGTCACTTTCTCCATTCTCCCAGATTCACGCTGTCATTTTCTCCCAGATTCACGCTGTCACTTTCTCCCAGATTCATGCCGTCACTTTCTCCCAGATTCATGCTGTCACTTTCTACTTTCTTCCAGATTCATGTTGTCACTTTCCCCCAGATTCATGCTGTCACATTCTCCCAGATTCACACTGTCACTTTCTCCCAGATTCACGCTGTCACTTTCTACTTTCTTCCAGATTCATGTTGTCACTTTCCCCCAGATTCATGCTGTCACATTCTCCCAGATTCACACTGTCACTTTCTCCCAGATTCACGCTGTCACTTTCTCCCAGATTCATGCTGTCACTTCCTCCAATCTCATGTTATCTCTTCTTACACATTATCCAACCATTCACAAAAAAGTAACAAAATAATAACTGACACGTCAATTAATTGTCTATGATCAACTACTTTTGCTTACCTGGACCATAGTTATATCTGAAATTTTGTCTCATAAACCTGAGACAAGTTTATATAAACTTGACTGTGTTTTGTAACTTGTACAGAAGCTATAAAGTTTTTCTTCCACTGTTGTTACTCTGGTTTGGTGTGTGACATCCTGATTATTGTGATGCACTTCTTGGTTGGTTATATCTTTAGCATCTGTACTTTCTAGTGCAGACTCTGGTCTTGCTTGATTATAGGAGAATCTGGTCAGACTTACGATTCTTTTGGCTGAACTAAGACCAATCTATGACCAACTGTAACTGTCAAGTCAATGATCTGTCTATGACCAACTAAAACTGTCAAGTCAATGATTTGTCCCTGATAAAAAAAATTATAGAATCAATAAAAATTTCCCTGACCATTTCTTCCTTTGTTCTTTTTTTGAGAATCTTTGCTCGAGCCCGAACTTGATATTCATTGTAGTAGCGGCGTGCTCTGGCAGACTGGATGCGTTTCTCATGGCTTTTGTTTCGAAGCTGTATTTGATGCTGCTTCTGGTCCTTGATCTCCTGCTGCAAAGGTTAAATAAAATATTAGGGCATGGCTGTAACACAACCAATTATCTTTCACTGTAACACAACCAATCATCTTTTACTATTTGTAACACAACCAATCATCTTTCCCTGTAACACAACCAATCATCTTTTACTATTTGTAACACAACCAATTATCTTTTACTATTTGTAACACAACCAATCATCTTTTACTATTTGTAACACAACCAATCATCTTTTACTATTTGTAACACAACCAATCATCTTTCCCTGTAACACAACCAATCATCTTTCACTGTAACACAACCAATTTTTCAAGATAGGAAGCATCCCATGGTTTTTCTTGCAAGTCAGTTTATTGCAACATGAATTTAAGGCTTTGAGCTGGGCATCTTTGTACTCTGGAGGTGACGACAGTGGGTTCAAAGGTTGCTGAGGATTGAACTTATTGTACTTGAATTTCCCCATTTGTGCTCTGTCTGTTTAAATAAAGTGGCGCTTCACCTGTTTAGGATAACACTTACAACATGTAACTCTAGCTTCTAGAAATAATCTCCAGGAATCTTCACAAAAATTCAATTTATAAACAAGAAGTCATGATTCAGACCCATGAATTTTTTAGCACAAGGTGAATGGTTTAACCACTACACCAGAAAGATACCCACTTAGCAGTGACTGACAACCTCAAAGCATGCTGAAGATGAAAGAGTTGACTGACTCTCCAATTGTACAAGTTTCAGGTTATCATGTTGATGACATTTGTTGCCAGGGAGTCCGCCACTAATATGCTAAACCAGAGTTTCACTCATCTGTGTATGCCAGAAATGAAAGCTAGTAAATAATGGTTTGGTTATTGAGAAGGAGCTGAAATAATTATCATATTACAATCTTACCATTCTCCGAGTATGCTCCAACTGTTTTCTCATGATTTCCGACAATAAATTGTGACGCTCCGCTGCATCGGCCAGCTGTGAATGATATCAACGGAACTGCACTTACGACTGTGTAAATATATTCTCTCTTCCTCTCTCTCACACACATACACATTCACGCATACATAAGTGTCCAAAAATCAGTAACAAGTATATCTTGAATCAGATCTACCGCCGAAGGCGGATGTGTCAGGCCACTTGTGCAAATAAAACGACAACATAACGCATTTCCATTCTCTGGACTACACCCTGCTGGAAACCTAGTAGGACTAATGTCCTGCTACAAGAGAGAACCAGTGGGAGTTTGAGAATGAACGATGAAGAAGAATTAAATCTGTAGTCAAACATCTAATTACCTGACTCTGTGCTCGAGATTTGTTGCGTTCAATCTCCTGGTAAGCTCGCGTGAGGGTCTCGATTTGATGGATGCCTTTTCTCAGTAGCTCATGCCAGGTGTGTTCTGAGAGATCCAGGTAGGGGAACTCCTCCATCAAAAAGGGTAGCAAATCTTCCTCACCTTCAATTGTTACTGTTTCGAAATAAATAAAACATAAAGTAGGATATATGAAAAATAGTTCTCATACACACAGGAGTACTATCTTACCTGGTAGGAGGGCGTGTCTTACCTGGTAGGAGGGCGTGTCTTACCTGATAGGAAGGCGTGTCTTACCTTGTAGGAGGGCGCATCTAGAGATTCTAATTTCTTCTTCTTCTGCGCTAAATCTCAAGCTCCTGCAGATTACTAGGATGTAGTCAGAAAATAAGAATGTATTGTGTCATGGTTTACAGCATAGCAGCATTATCTCCACATTTTCGGCCTGATACATCTGACTTCAGCATGGCTTCTGGGCCAATTTGACACTCTATATGATGGGACAGCATATTACACACACCACCCCCACCCCCCCCCCCCCCCCCCCCCCCCCCCCAATATTAATTGCCTCGCCTGTGTGTTCAATGGCATGAGAGGGGTGCAAAGAATATCAACACTGTTTACCTTCCATGCATGTTATAAAAGGTGACGAAGGAGCTTAGCTGTCTCATCCCATATAGTGTCAAAGTGATCTGAAAGCCATGTTGAAGTCGGATGTGTCTGGCTGAAAGGAGCAGATATCGCAGCTAAGCTGTAAACTATGGCACGGCCCATTTCATTATCTGAACTATATAATGCTAAGGAGCTGTGCATAAATTATGCGAACAACTCATTGTCAATTTGTTATCCCCTTCCTCCAGTCAAGAAAACCTTCACTTAATAATGTCTCTGTCCAAGATCACCACTCAGACTTGGAGCAGGGTCATATACATTAGCAGTCAACATTCTGAAATCAGATGTGCTGGGCCAGAAGATGTGAATGATGCGGATCCACTATAAACCATCGGTACAATGTACATCACGCTGCCTGGTGGAAATGACACAAAATTTCATGTTGGTTATCACAGAGCAAACACAGAAGAAGAAGAAGAATCAGTAGCAAGCTATGAGTCACTGATGGCAACAGTCTATGCAATTCTCAGTCTCTTAACCACCACAACTTCAACTGGTTTCCTGCCGAAGATGGATGTGTCAGACCATTGACGCGAATGACTGAACTGAGGCAAAAACTGTGGGGAAGCCTTCTGACCCGGAGAAGACTGGGAACTTTGTCGTCCTGGCACTGACCTTAAGAACTAACAAGACCAAAATATTCCTGAATGCAGAAGAAGGCGCAAATGCAAATAAAATGGCAAAATAACTAATTTCTATTCTAACTCTCTGGACTACATCCTGCTGGAAATCTAGTAGGATCATTGTTCTGTTACAGGAGAGAACCAGTGGGAGTTTGAGAATGACACAGAAGAGGAAGAACTGGTTCATCTTCAAATTTTTCTTTATTCACTCTGAATTTGACATTTTTGCTCAGTTTACGACATTGGCGCATCTTTCGTATCTACGTTCAGTGAAATTTGACCTAGTTTTGAGGTATTTCCTAACATGATAAGAATCATGATCCCGACAGAATGACAATCTTGTACCATAGCTTTTGTTAAGGGGGGGGGGGGGGGGGGGGTTAAAAGGATTAGAATTAGTTTATAGATATTATTAGGAGGGGGAAGAAGGGTTAGAATCAGTGTTTAGAATCGCCTGTGTGTTGCCGGGGCCTGAAAGGGGAGCAAAGAATAGCAACACTGTTTACCTTCCACGCATGTCGTAAAAGGCGACTAAGGAGGTTATGGGATGGAGTTGGCTGTCGGTTAACTCTGTTGGTTAATGTGGACAAAAATGAAAGATATCTTTATAGCCTTCTAGGTCAGTGACACAAAGCCATGCTGAAGTCGGATGTGTCCTGCCGATAGGCGCAGATATCGCAGCAATGCTGTAAACCATGACACAACGCATTCCGTTCTCCGGACTACATCCTGCTAATCTGCAGGAGTTTGAGAACGAACGCAGAAGAAGAAGAAGTGTTTAGAATTAATAATTAATTCTATAAGAATTCTTGTGTTAAGGGTGAATCGACATGATTTATAGCACAACGGCATACAATCCTTCGGCGGTCGGCAGGGTGTGACGTCACTGCACTCGTCGCGGTGATTGGTTTTCTCGTCTGCTTAAACATGAAAACAGAGTTTCAGTGACCGTAGATAAGAACAATTTACCATGACATTCACTCGCAACTTGACGACACTCTCACTCAGTTGTCGGCAATCACTCTCAACTTGACATTTTTCTTCAGTTGATGACATTCACTCTCAACTTGACATTTTTGTTCAGTTGACGACATTCACTCTCAACTTGACACATTCTTGCTCAGTTGAAGATAATCATACCTGGTTCAGCCATTTTTGTATCTCTCTCTGGCAGCTGGCGGTGTGCTATCTTCATCTTTGACTTCTTGCGTGTTGGCTTCCCAGACATTCCTAAACATTCAAACTCATAATGAGATGAGATATGAAAACATGAGATATGAACAAATGAAATGAGATATGAACAAATGAGATATGAACAAATGAAATGAGATATGAACAAATGAGATATGAACAAATGAAATAAGATATGAACACATGAAATGAAATATGAACACATGAGATATGAACAAATGAGATATGAACAAATGAAATGAGATATGAACAAATGAAATGAGATATGAACACATGAAATGAGATATGAACACATGAAATGAGATATGAACACATGAGATATGAACACATGAAATATGAACACATGAAATATGAACACATGAGATATGAACACATGAGATATGAACACATGAGATATGAACACATGCAATGAAATATGAAAAAAATGGAATGCTAAATATACAAAAACAATAGCAGACAAATATTAGAACTCTGTTGGTTAATGTGGACAAAAATGAAAGATATCTTTATAGCCTTCTATTGCCCTTGTGGTAACATGGTCCTGGAATTCTAGTTCAGGGGGGCAAAGAATAGGACCAATGTTTTCTTTCCACACATGTCATAGAAGGTGACCTATGATGTTTGGGAGATAGGCTGACAACCTGTCATCGTCACATCCTGTCTCAATTTCTTACTTCTGTTACTATCAAATCATCCCCACGGATGACAAAGAACTGCATGCCAGCGGATTTTGCACCTTTGTCCCTCTCGTGGCAGATAAAGGGGAATGCTAGATGTTCCATCACTGCTGATGGATCAACAGATACGACAGATGGATGATGAGATCATTGACCCTAGAAGTATGCGCTGCACTCCTTCCAGAATGTGGTAATCCTGGGATACTGAAATGTCAGAGAACTAAATATGTATCCATAACCCCCCCCCCATTACAACCGTATATGATTCTAGGTGTCGCCTCAGCTACACAACTGAGAAGAACCTGTGCTTTTGTCACAAAGGGAACAATTTGATTATAAACTACAGGCCTGCTTGCACAGGTAACATGAACCCACCTCTGACTCTCATTATAAACTTCAGGCCTGCTTGCACAGGTAACATGAACCCACCTCTGACTCTCATTATAAACTTCAGGCCTGCTTGCACAGGTAACATGAACCCACCTCTGACTCTCATTATAAACTTCAGGCCTGCTTGCACAGGTAACATGAACCCACCTCTGACTCTCATTATAAACTTCAGGCCTGCTTGCACAGGTAACATGAACCCACCTCTGACTCTCATTATAAACTACAGGCCTGCTTGCACAGGTAACATGAACCCACCTCTGACTCTCATTATAAACTTCAGGCCTGCTTGCACAGGTAACATGAACCCACCTCTGACTCTCATTATAAACTTCAGGCCTGCTTGCACAGGTAACATGAACCCACCTCTGACTCTCATTATAAACTACAGGCCTGCTTGCACAGGTAACATGAACCCACCTCTGACTCTCTGGGATAATTTCTGTTTACCAGCAGCTCCAGCACATCTCTGAACATATTGCTGCTCCTAGAGAAGATGTCAAACATCAAGATGAACATGTCTTCCATGCAAGCTAAATCTAGCTATTGTGTCTTCCATGCAAGATAAATCTAGCTATTGTGTCTTCCATGCAAGATAAATCTAGCTATTGTGTCTTCTATGCAAGCTAAATCTAGCTATTGTGTCTCCCATGCAAGATAAATCTAGCTATTGTGTCTTCCATGCAAGGTGAATATAGCTATTGTGTCTTCCATGCAAGATAAATCTATTCTCCCATGCAAGATAAATCTAGTTTTCCATGCAAGGTGAGTCTAGCTAAAAAGTCATCCATGTAAGGTGAATCTAGCTAAAATGTCTCCCATGCAAAGTGAATCTAGCTAAAAAGTCTTCCATGCAAGATTAATCTAGCTAAAATGTCTCCCATGCAAGATGAATCTAGCTAATGAGTCTCCCATGAAAGATGAATCTAGTCTCCCATGCAAGGTGAATTTAGCTAAAAAGTCTATTATGCAACCTTTTACTATAGTCTAGCTTCATATAAACTTTGAACAAGGATTCAGAAAAACTGTACTAATAAAACAAGACTAATAAAACAAGACTAATAAAACAAGACTAATAAAACAAGACTAATAAAACAAGACTAATAAAACAAGACTAATAAAACTGTAAACAATGCTTAAATATTGTGTATTATCATTTTAAAATAATTTTTTACATTAACCGCTACCTCATCGTTGGCACACAAAAAACACACACACACTTCCGAGTGTACTACGCTCAATGCCATCAGGGAGTAATGTGAATTGTCATCAGGGAGTAATGTGAATTATTATTAGGGAGTAATGTGAATTATTATTAGGGAGTAATGTGAAGTGTTATTAGGGAGTAATGTGAAGTGGTATTAGGGAGTAATGTGAAGTGTTATTAGGGAGTAATGTGAAGTGTTATTAGGGAGTAATGTGAAGTGTTATTAGGGAGTAATGTGAAGTGTTATTAGGGAGTAATGTGAAGTGTTATCAGGAACTACCAAATTAATCTACTGTCCAAGTGTCCACAATCCTGTCTATATGAAGGATTGTAACAAAATACAAGAGACGAGTACAACAATGGGATTGATCACTCAGCAAACATTCACAATCTATGTGTGATGTACTTAAGCTTCAAGCATTAGTAGTTTACCGTTTCTGCAGCTTTCTCCAGGTCTCTTCCCAGCATAAACTCCACTTCATCTTCAAACTCCTCTTGGTCTTTCTCATAAAATTTGCGCAGCAACTGTTTATGTGGTAATAACACAGATTTAGTGACAATAACTGTTTATGTGGTAATAACACAGATTTAGTGACACAATAACTGTTTATGTGGTAATAACACAGATTTAGTGACACAATAACTGTTTATGTGGTAATAACACAGATTTAGTGACACAATAACTGTTTATGTGGTAATAACACAGATTTAGTGACACAATAACTGTTTATGTGGTAATAACACAGATTTAGTGACACAATAACTGTTTATGTGGTAATAACACAGATTTCGTGACACAACAATAAAGACCACAATCCAATTTTTTAAAAAGAAACTAACAGATTAATTCTCCGTGAGCTAAAGACTCAACAACTCCCATCTCAGGATACAACAATTCCCATCTCAGGATACAATAACACCCATCTCTGGATACAACTCCCATCTCAGGATACAAAATGTCAGGATGAAAGGTGCAAATATCCCAGCATAGCTGTAAACCACAACACATTTCATTCTCCATACAACATGCTGCTAATCTGCAGGAACATCTGTAGAAGAAGAAATCTAGTGGAGACAGTACAACTACTGATGAGATGTGTTAAAATATTAAAAACCAAAGTCATCTTCAAATTCTTTAATTCGTAAAATGAAGACATGTTATCTAAGTCATGTTACGTGATACCATGGTTTCTGGTTCACCTCTCTGCCTGTTATCTCTGACTTCAGCCCTTGTGTCTGCTTGGGCAGGGATGGCCTGACCAAATTAAGTTTTCAACCTCTGTTGTCTGGACTAAGCCCCCATCCTCACTTTAAGTTAACCTCAATCAGAACTAAACAGTTACCTTATGTTTCTTCCTGACCATTAGATCTTCATTTTTCAAAGCCATATGTGCTGCGCCAAGTTCCGACTGCCGATTAAGAGCAAGATGCCTGGCAAAGGCATTTGTTTGATCCTTACTTCTGACAGACTTTGCTTTCTGTTGTGTTTGATCAATGGATAGGCCATCTCCAGGATCAATCCTGCAACTGAGGAAATGTGTTTGATTAATAACTTCAATAATAACATACAGATCCATACATTTTTAGGGGATGGGTTGTTCTCTAGCTTCCATCGAATCTCTCTTACAGCATGTAAACAGTCATACTATATTTCCAGCAGGAAAAAGTACACAGAACGGATTTGCACTGTATGTTATTTTATTTACACCAATGGCCAGACACATCTGACTTTGGTGTTGGTAACTAATGCGTTCATTGTTTTTACGACTTTCACTGAGGAATAGTCATTCGTAGCCATACCACTAGAAGTATCAGAGAAATGGTTTTCGTGATGGTCATTTGTAACCATACTACTAAAAGTATGAGAGAACTGGTTCTCATGATGGTCATTTGTAACCATACTACTAGGAGAGTGAGAGAAATGGTTCTCATAGATACACGCTGGTCAGTATGCTCAAATCTAATTATGGTCAATCATGCATGAAATTTTTGCTGCTGTCTGTATCGCCATGACCACAGACACCCACTCAACAGGATTAATCCTACAAATGAGTTATCTTGATAGCTTCAACATGCTGATGTGATGGATCAGAAGGCACAAATCACGCAGCACACTAGCATCACAACATATTTCATGCTCCCTGGCTGTAACCAGACTCTTCATGCTGGTCATCAGAGAGCAAACACAGAAGTAGAATGTCTTCAACAATAACACACAGAGCATCAACAGGACTAACACAGTAACTGAATACCTGATTCCATTCCTACAAAGTACAAAAGAAGTCATTAAGTAGCTAAATCTACAATCCCTCTATAGTGCATTCTTTTATAACAAATTTCCTTATATAACAACACTTTTCTTCTTCTTCTTCTTCCGTTCACTTGAAACATGTCTATATCTGTAATTCTGTCTCCTTAATAAAACTCACAACACTTTTCAAAAGGTCTACCCACAGATTTCGAAACTTGTTTGAGAGTAGTAATATCACTTAGCAGGGAATGCAGAGAATGGTGTCCCACAGCTGTGGAGAAAGAAGTGCAGGCTTTAATCAGTGAGAATACCAAAGAGGGGGATGTGATTATATACACTGATGGATCTGTAATTAGGCATGTTCGCAGTGCTTGGGCCTTTACAGCTCAGTGCGCAGGTAAAACGATCAAGGAGGAAAGTGATGCCTTTGCGGTCACTACCTGTAGTATGACCATGGAGACTATGGCAGTGACCAAGGCATTTGAGTGGCTACGCACACAGAAGGTAACACAGGTCTGCATCTTGAGTGACTCTATGAGTATGATTAAGAAGGTACAAGTGGGTCTCGTTCGCGAACAGTGGATTGAGGCCTTGAGAAAGGTGAACTTAAAAGTGGTTACATTTATTTTTGTTCTGGGACATGTGGGTGTTTGAGGCAATGAAAGAGCGAATCACCTGGCATCGTGCGCGATTGTGGCACAGGGCAATGGATCGTGCTGACGTTTTGAACTCCTTAAGAGATATAACATGTGAGAGTGAGACTAATTTGGATGATGATTCCTTTTCAATGGCTGGGATTAAAGATCAGGGATTGAAATCAGTGATGCTAGAGGTGAACATTTTGGAGGATGCAGAAGAATGATGGTCAACCAGCATAGGACCGGTACTGTCAGCAGAAGTGTAATGACGGATACACTCAAGGAGAGATTGGAGCAACTATGGACGTGTCCAGTTTGCAGTGATGATGATCCGACGACTAACTAACTAACTTTTCAAAAATCTCAATTATATATATTTTATATTGTTTGTACTGTATATATAAAATTTCTGTTATTACATACAAATTTTGTGAGTCGGAACACAGTTGTTATATCAGGATTCCATTGTGCCAATTTTATTAGACAAACTGCAAATCAACAAATCTCACAAGTTTTGATTCTAATCTTGTTTCTATGGCCCAGTATAACGTTGCAGCATTCTCTCTGGATGATCCACGGTAGAAGAGAAACTCCTATGTAATTTCTTCCATGTTCAGCTTCAACTTATGCGGATTGAAATATATAATCAGAAGAATGGATTGCCTGATGTCATGGTTTACAGGTAGGCTGTGATATTTGTGCTTTTCTGTCTGATACATTTAATTTCAGCATGAATTTTGTGTCACAGTGACCTCTATGAAATGTGACAACCAAACCCACCACTAAATCTCCCTAGTAGTTTTCCAATGACATTCATGACAAGTCATAGTCTTACTATTCTTTGCTCCACTTTCAGACCCCAGCAACACAAAGCCAACCAGGCAACTACATCTAACATCAGATTATCCATTCTTTTTTAACATATAACGTTCTCTGTTGATGACCACTACATTCTCATAGTAAAACACAAACCAGCAGCAGGTTAGTATAAATATGCCATCAAACTTCGATCTTTTCATCTCATGCAGGAGTCTATAGAGCTTTCATTCAAGTTTTGTCTCTATGGGCAACTATATTTTTCCCATCATCTCATATTCAGGACATATTTTTCATTGCATTTGTGAGTGGCATCCTGATTGCTGTAGTGCACCTTTTGGCTCATTGCCTCCATTTTCAGCATCCGTACTTGCTAGAGCAGTCCTCACTGAAACATCTTAAAATTGACGTAGGCTCTTGGGAGAGCCTCGCTCAGGATAGAACAGCATTGCGTTACAGTCTCAGAACTGGAGCACTTCAGGCAGAAGAGACCAGGCAAGATACTGCAAGACAGAAGCGGGCACGTAGAAAAGAAAAAACATCTCAACATCCCATAGACACACTCTACAGTTGTCAATTTTGTAGAAGAACTTTTTTTTTGCTCGCATTGGACTTGTTAGTCATTTAAAAACGCACTTTTAACTATTATTAATTATTATTTTGATTGAGTTTTGGTCATTGTCGATTACGAACGGACGAACATCATCATCAATTTCTTAAAGTCAACTAATAACCAATGGTCCGATAGTGTTTTTGAAGCAACAATATCATTTTATTTCAGAATTGATAAGTATGACATAAGTGAAACCTACCGCTGTCTCAAACCTTGATTTGTGTGTAATTTAACATCTGCGTCTTGTTCACTGTCATCATTGACCCAGTAATTCTTGTTTCCTGACAGGTCACTATTTCAAGATAAGAAGACAGTCAGTCAAAAGTGCACACATTTTGTTAGGCTACAACTATTTTGTTAGGCTACAACTATTTTTGTGTACATGGAAACTATTTTATAAACAAGGCAAAATAGATTTTTATTCAATGCTAAATTTCTGTATGCATAAACTAGGCTAAACTTCTGTGTGCATAAACTAGGCTAAACTTCTGTGTGCATAAATTAGGCTAAACTTTGTGTGTGCATAAACTAGGCTAAACTTCTGTGTGCATAAACTAGGCTAAACTTCTGTGTGCATAAACTAGGCTAAACTTCTGTGTGCATAAACTAGGCTAAACTTTGTGCATAAACTAGGCTAAACTTTGTGTGTGCATAAACTAGGCTAAACTTCTGTGTGCATAAACTAGGCTAAACTTTGTGTGTGCATAAACTAGGCTAAACTTTGTGTGTGCATAAACTAGGCTAAACTTTGTGTGTGCATAAACTAGGCTAAACTTTGTGTGTGCATAAACTAGGCTAAACAATCTACAAACATTCTCTATGACAGTATTACAAACATTGTAGAACATGGGTCCTTAATTACATGGCTAAGAACATAGAGCCCACTAACTACCCCCTCACAGATTACACTAACTAGCCCCCCCAAAGATTACACTAACTACCCCCTCACAGATTAAACTAACTAGCCCATCACAGATTACACTAACTACCCCCTCACAGATTACACTAACTACCCCCTCACAGATTACACTAACTACCCCCTCACAGATTACACTAACTACCCCCTCACAGATTACACTAACTACCCCCTCACAGATTAAACTAACTAGCCCATCACAGATTACACTAACTAGCCCCTCACAGATTACACTAACTTCCCCCTCACAGATTACACTAACTTCCCCCTCACAGATTACACTAACTACCCCCTCACAGATTACACTAACTACCCCCTCACAGATTACACTAACTACCCCCTCACAGATTACACTAACTACCCCCTCACAGATTACACTAACTACCCCCTCACAGATTACACTAATTTACTAGTGTAGATTAGTATATTAGTTATTTAGTTATATTATTATTATTATACACTGTTATTCTTGGTATTTTATTGAGAAAGATCTTATGGCTGAAACCTTGAAATTGCCTGTACCAAATACTTTGTGTTTCCATACTAGTACCAAATAGTTTGTGTGTCCATATTCGTACCAAATAGTTTGTGTGTCTATACCCGTACCAAATAGTTTGTGTGTCTATACCCGTACCAAATAGTTTGTGTGTCCATACCCGTACCAAATAGTTTGTGTGTCCATACGTGTACCAAATAGTTTGTGTGTGCATTATAAAAACTGAATGACCTTGTGTTTTGTTTAAAATAACTAAGATCTGTTGAGATGTCCATTTTGTGAATATTTTGCTCTGCTCAGGAGCCTAGAGGAATTGGTTTTTAAGGGCCAGTTGGTCAGGGTTCAAAGTGTTCATTGATCATTCAGCTCTGTACATAAATCTTACCTGTGTTCATCATTGACTCCAGTGTGGGACGAAGCAAAGACCACCTTCTTCTTACTACCAATGTCCTGCAACATGGATAAGATAATATGCTCAAGGCTTAATAGAAATTTACAAAGAAAGAATGGAGAGAAGAATAAAGGAATTGGAAAATAAATGTTAGATGAGTATTTCACATAAATTAAAAGAACATGATGATGTTGAAAAAAAATTTCATAATCCCTTCCGCTCTACCACCAAAGATGGAAACATATGACCACTGGCATGAATATAACTGCAACACAACACATTTCCATTCTCTGGACTACATCCTGCTAGAAATCTAGTAGGACCATTGACCTGCTACAAGAGAGATCCAGCAGGTGTTTGAAAATGAATGCTGAAGAAGATCCTTTCACCTGTGACCAGGTAGCTCTCATAGTCTTTCTGACAAAAGCACAGGTGCTCTGTTGCGCAATCTAGGTGACATTATATTTGTATAAGGTTTACCACCTCACAAGGAGGTTTAAGGATGCCATATTTTGTCTTTAAAGAGAGGTCTTCCAGTGGGGTAGTATTCAGAATCACTAAGGAGACACACAGGTAGAGCTGGTTGCCCACTCTCATTAGGAAAAAAAAGAAGTAAAAAAGCTAAGCTGAAGACAGATGTGATTGGGCCGAAAGGTGTCAAGCGTACACTATGACACAGCACATTCCTTTTTCTGGACTGCAATCTGCTAATAATCAGGAGTTTGAGAAGAAAGAATGTAGAAGAAAGCACAAGTTAAATAAGTTTTACAAATCCCACAAAAAATATATACACTTGCTAAAGTAAGCTTACCTGGCCAATTCTACCAGATGGACTCACTCTGACGGCATTTAGCTCCTGAGCTAACATTACATCATCGTTTGAAAGTGAAGGTCGCGGCTCATCTCTGAATGTCAAATAACTCAAATTTACTTCAATATAATAACTCTTTACTAATATAACATTTACTTCAATATAGCAATTAATTACTAAAAATTTACTAAAATAACACATTTATTAATATAACGATTTATTAATATAACAGCCATTCACCAAAGTAACAATAATTTACAAAGATAATATTTTTTTCAATATAAAAACCATAAACTTCACCTTAACACTGATTTCAACATAACAATGACTTCAATATATAACAATGAATTCAATATAACAAACATCAACTTTCATATGATAACGAATGACTACCATTGTAAGAAAATTAACTTCTTTATACAAATTGACTTCAATATAATGAACATTAACTATAATATAACAAGCAGACAATTATATAATATAATTATAAATATAATATAACAATGCCATCACATTCAAATAGTCTTCTCAGGAGCATATATATATATATGTATATATAGCTGTTCAAACATCTCTGTTATTTATAGCGGTCCAAACATCTGTTATTTATAGCTGCTCAAACATCTCTATGATTCATAACTGTTCAAACATTTCTGTGATTCAATTTTGATTTCTTTTAAAGTGCTGAAATATCACTCCTTTACTTCAGTTTTCTTGTTCATGTGGCAACAGGGTCCTGGACTTCTAGTTCAGGGAACAAAGAAAGGAACCAATGTCTTCTTTTCAGGCATGTTGTAGGAGACTAAGATGGGGAAATATGCTGACAACATGTCATCTGTGAAACAATCATCATTGCCACTGCATTTCTTACTATTGTTTTGTCATCTGTCAAAAGGTCCCCATGGATGACAAAGAGATGTAGGGCAGTGAACATTGCACATGTGCATCCTTTTGTGGCGGGGAATACTAGGTATGCCATCACTTCAGAAAGGCCAACAGAACTGACAGAAGAATGAGTGTAGTGCCACAAGTGTCTGCTACGACCTGGCAGGACACCATGATCCTGGGCACACTACGTACTTGTAGTTAGTGTTGATTTCTTTGTCTTCTATAGTAGGCGTGCCTGAATCAGATATATTTATTGCCCGCTTTATTGCAATTGACTCCACTCAGAATGTGATATTGAAGTTTGTCTTGGTAGTGTGAATGGTCTACTAATTTATTTAAGTCAGTTCTTGTCTTCCTTGGAATTTCTTATCTCCCTTTAATTCAGACCATTGCTCCTGAATGGTAATAAAAATATCTGCTGTGTGAAAGTGGTCACACCTTCTGTCACTCTCATTTCTGGTTTATGGACACCCAGTTTAAAACTAAAAGATCAAACTATCAGCAACATACTTCAAGCTACAAACATACTTCAAGCTACAAACATACTTCAAGCTACAAACATACTTCAAGCTAGCAACATACTTCAAGCTACAAACATACTTCAAGCTACAAACATACTTCAAGCTACAAACATACTTCAAGCTAGCAACATACTTCAAGCTACAAACATACTTCAAGCTACAAACATACTTCAAGCTACAAACATACTTCAAGCTACAAACATACTTCAAGCTACAAACATACTTCAAGCTAGCAACATACTTCAAGCTACAAACATACTTACATCCTATGGCATCAATACTACACTACAATGCATACCAGACCACACATGTATCAGTGGGAATGAAAGTGCTGATAAACTGGCAAAAAAATGGAGCAAGTATGCCCCAACCAGGAATTCTCACCAACCTTAGTACAACTAAACACAATTATCTGCACCAACTGTAAACAATAATGGATGGACCGCTGAGCAACTGGCTCAAAAGTAAGGAGTGCTATATGCAGACGTCCCAACCAAATCTACATGATAGAATACACCACAATGATCAAATCACAATATTTAGTTTGTGAACAACACATGTACAACTTAACAAACACTTACAAAGAATTACAGCAGACCATTCACCATACTGCAACAGATAAGAGGAGGAAAGAGTAAAACACCACCTTGCACTGCACAACAAGAGCTACAAAAACAACTGTACTACCAAACCCCCTCTATCACCAACACCCGCTACAGACACAACACAGCTGAATAAGACATGCAGCTATCAATGCACAGGGAAGAAAGAATGAAAGCTAGTAACCATGGGGATTGGATAAGTAAATAAGTAATTTGTGTTTGCCAAATGTCGCAGCTGCTTGCTCATTCTTACACAAAAGGAGAACTTACATGTTTGCTGCAGTTAGCTCAGTTCTACTTCTGACTGGGCTAGTTTCTAAGGCTATCATTGTCATGGCAGCAGTTTTCTTGACCAGCTGACTCAAATCTTTGTAGTAGTTGGGTCTATTAGTAATCAGAGTCCTACAACAGAGAACAGGCATAATAATTGATGTAACTGTGCATATTAATTAAAGACATATTTGAGATATGAGTAGTGTACATACTGATAGACATATAAAATATGTGAGTAGTGTACATACTGATAGACATATAAAATATATGAGTAGTGTACATACTGATAGACATATCAAATATATGAATAGATTTGCAAATAGAACAGACTTGACTTCTGTAAACACAACTAATTACTTCTGTGAATACAACAGACTTGAAATCTGTGAACACTTCCAATTTTATTTATGTCAATGTAAGAGTTTTTACTTCTCTGCAACATTTTCACAACAGAAACATATACATATTAGATAGTAAACAGATTACTGTTCTGTGTATGTGTAGCATGCATGCAGTGAACTTATTCTAACGGCTATATGTGTGGTACTTGGTGATGATGAGTTTCCAACCGCGATTGATAAATTACCGATGACACAGACGACGTTCGTTACGTGAATGGTACACAAAGAATTCATATTATTACAAGATCTAGATATGGTCTTTTTATACTTCTTGTCATATCAGAACATATAACAATAGATCTATCTACAGATATTATGATAAGTTATTTTTCATCGACGGGAAATAGTTTATTTTGGACTTAATATTTTCCAACCGTGATTGATAAATTACCGATGACACAGACGATGTTTGTTACGAGAATGGTACACAAAGAATTCATATTCTTACAGGATCTAGATATGGCCTTTTTATAATTCTTGTCATATCAGAACATATAACAATAGATCTATGCTATCTACAGCTCGTTTTAATGGTGGCATAATAGTTTATTTTGGAGTTAATATTTGCCGACCACGAATTGATAAATTATCATGAAGACAAGTTCGTAACGTTAATGCTACACAAAGAATGAATCTTTTACATGATCTAATTGCGTAATGTAACTAATTTCGATCATATTTGCACAAGTAAAATGAGATCTAACGAGATATACATGCTAAACTAGTGTTTGATGGTGGCATAATAGGTTTATTTTGCCCCTTTTTTATGGTATATGATGATCTACTAAATCTGACACTGTAAAGTTATGATATTAGGTCTACTAAATTAACATGAAGAATAACCACATTGCCATACGTTGTATAAATATTGATTGCGCACTAATAAACAACAATTCAATAGGAATTTGACAAAAATATGATGATGAAAAACGTTGAATGGTGCTTGCAAATGCAAAATGTTTGGTTCCTGTATAAAATGAGCAAAAATGAGAAACAGTAATTTTGAACCAGATGCAAATTCCAAGCCTCAACGAGGGCTATTTAATTCACCGCTGGGTAATAAATATGTCAGGTCTGTAACGCCCCTTCGGACTACAATAACTCCAATGCCTCGTGTGTGTGTGAACATTTTGGTAAAGAATAACAGGTGTGTATGGTACAATGCATTTGATTCTCCAGACTTCAACCAGCAGGAGTTTGAGAAGCAATGCAGAAGAAGAAGAAATTACCTATCTGTCCTTGTACCCTCAGGTGCTGGATGTGTATGATAAGTAACTGGTCCTACAGTTGAACGAAATGCATCTGATTTCTCAACTGCTGCTGTCGGCTGGCTTGAAGATGGCATTGATGAGGAGAAGACTGCAAGAAAACAGCATTTGTCAAGCTTTAATAATTATCAACAATACAGAGTAAATAATAATACACAACTTTGTCATCAGATTTCATACACAAGTCAGTCAGTCACATGATAGTAATTATAATAACTATCTTCAGAAATAATGATTAAACTTTAATTCTACTAACAAATAATGACTAAACTTAATGGTAGTTCTCTAAGCACATGACTAAAATTAATTGCAATTATCAAAACAGATAACTAAAGATAATTCTCTAAACAAATGACTAAACTTAATGGTGACAATTCTCTAAACTAATAATGACTAAACTTAATGGTGACAATTCTCTAAACTAATAATGACTAAACTTAATGGTGACAATTCTCTAAACTAATAATGACTAAATTTAATGGTGACAATTCTCTAAATAGTTGCTAAATTTAATGGTGACAATTCTCTAAATAACTCTAAACTTAATGGTGACAATTCTCTAAATAGTTGCTAAATTTAATGGTGACAATTCTCTAAATAACACTAAACTTAATGGTGACAATTCTCTAAATAGTTGCTAAATTTAATGGTGACAATTCTCTTAATAACACTAAATTTAATGGTGACAATTCTCTAAATAGTTGCTAAATTTAATGGTGACAATTCTCTAAATAGTTGCTAAATTTAATGGTGACAATTCTCTAAATAACACTAAACTTAATGGTGACAATTCTCTAAATAGTTGCTAAATTTAATGGTGACAATTCTCTAAATAACACTAAATTTAATGGTGACAATTCTCTAAATAGGTGCTAAATTTAATGGTGACAATTCTCTAAATAGTTGCTAAATTTAATGGTGACAATTCTCTAAATAGTTGCTAAATTTAATGGTGACAATTCTCTAAATAGTTGCTAAATTTAATGGTGATAATTCTCTAAATAACACTAAACTTAATGGTGACAATTCTCTAAATAGTTGCTAAATTTAATGGTGACAATTCTCTAAATAGTTGCTAAATTTAATGGTGACAATTCTCTAAATAACACTAAACTTAATGGTGACAATTCTCTAAATAGTTGCTAAATTTAATGGTGACAATTCTCTAAATAGTTGCTAAATTTAATGGTGACAATTCTCTAAATAACACTAAACTTAATGGTGACAATTCTCTAAATAGTTGCTAAATTTAATGGTGACAATTCTCTAAATAGTTGCTAAATTTAATGGTGACAATTCTCTAAATAACACTAAACTTAATGGTGACAATTCTCTAAATAGTTGCTAAATTTAATGGTAACAATTCTCTAAATAACATTAAACTTAATGGTGACAATTCTCTAAACAAATAATGACTGTCAATTTTTAAAATTTCTGATTTATCTGCAGTGATAACCTGATAGCTACTTAATTTGTGAAAAATACTTGATTCAATATCTACATGATTTTTTTTGACAAACTGATCAACTTGTAATGATAACCAAGATAAACTTCTCCTGACTGCTCTCTTCAATTTGTAATGATAACCAAGTAAAACTTCTGACTTCGTTAAATTTTTAATGATAACCAAGTTAAACTTCTCCTGACTTCTCTCTTAAATTTGTATTGATAACCAAGTTAAACTCCTGACATCTGTCTTCAATTTGTAATGATAACCAAGCTAAACTTCTGACTTCTCCCAGCACATATCTAATAACAACCAAGCTAAATATCTCCTGACTACTCTCAATAACTTCTAAAAACCAAATTAAATTTCTTCAGCCTACTCCCAGCAATTTCAAATAACAACCAGGTTAAATATCTCCTAAATTCTCCCACCAACTTCAAACAAAAAATCAGATAAACATCAGACTGCTCCCATCAATTTCTAGTGAAAACAAAGTTAAATATCTTCTAACTTCTGCCAGCAACTTGAATAATCAACAAGATCTTAGTGAGAGTGTATGCATCGCACAGATTGAAACAGTAAATGTGAAACACGTAAGAAATGTTAGCACAACATTTGTTAGAAGTATGTGAATTCCAAGATGGCTGCTGACAGAAAGTAAAACATGTTATTAAATGTCAATCTGTTATTTATGGGTTATTTTTAACTCATAACCATGAACTACAGTGGATCCCCGAATTGTAACGATACTTCATCGCACACTGTCCAGGAATTTTGAAAATGTGGTTATTAAAATATTTGACACTACAATCAATCAATCATGTGCCATGCAGAGAAGCGTAGATGATCATGTTTCTCCACAACTCTGTCGCTTGTCTTGTCAATAAGTTCAGTTGGTAACTTACTTTTTGTGCCACAGTGACAACCCACCCAGAAATTTCTCTCTTAGTCTTCATCTGTCTTTTCTCCCCTTGATCTTTCCGGTGGTTAGAAAATGTTCAAATTTTACTTTTCTCATCACATGCCCTGGCAATACAATAGGGTCAAAATATTAACAAGTTGCAGCCAACCGTTACATGGCACTTGATGATGATGATTCACAAGTTAAGTTGGTAGTCAAAAAATAATCAAGGCATTAGGCACCCAGGGAAACTTTTTGGCTTGTATAGGTCATAGTCTGTAATAAACTGTCACGGCATAGAGCAGATACTCATTCGTCTGCCTGGTGACAGATAGGAAAGCTGTCACAGAAGCATACCATAATTAAAAGTATGCTGAAAATGGATGTTCTGGGTCAGAAAGCACAAAATTACGCAACTTTGCTGTAACAGCAGCAGCACAACTTCACTTTCCTCTGCGGAAACACACAAACTTTCTTGTCGGTTATCAGAGAGCGGACGCAGAAGTGACAATGACCACTATTGAATATACAGATATTTAACAGTCTGTGTGACCACGCTATTTCACCATTGATCATACCACTGCAGACTGTTGGGTCACCTTTATCAACTGAGGATCTCATACACAGATGTATGTTTATGTGGATCTGGAACCCAAACTCCCGAATATATACTTCAGGACTGCATAACATACAAAGAGCAGAGACAGCGGATGTGGTCAGAGAATACAGATTTGAGGTAAAAGATATGGGGGCAGCCTCTGTGACCTGGAAAAGACAGTGGACTTTGCCCTGACGACAAGCCTGACAATATAACATGACTGCAGATGCTGAACACTGGAGAAAAAGATGACCCATTATTTTTTCTCCGTTGACCACAGGACGCAACATTCTTCTATAAAATCATATCCCTATGCTCTTCGTGAATAATTATTATTAATCATTCAAGATTTACAGCCACAGGTTATGATTTATAAACAGAAGTAATGTCTATAAACAGAAGTAATGTCTATAAACAGAAGTAATGTCTATAAACAGAAGTAATGTCTATAAACAGAAGTACTGTCTATAAACAGAAGTAATGTCTATAAACAGAAGTAATGTCTATAATCAGAAGTAATGTATATAAACAGAAGTAATGTCTATAAACAGAAGTAATGTCTATAAACAGAAGTAATGTCTATAAACACTGTCTATAGGCAGAAAACCTAATACAATCAACTTAAAGATAAATGATCACTTACTAAAACAAGTGCAGGAATTTAAATATCTTGGGAGAATTTTTACAGATGATGGAAGAATGGACAGAGAGATTTCGACAAGAATTCAAAATACCAACTACGTAAATTATGAACATACAACAATTTTGAAATACAAATCTATGGAAACCAAAAGGAAAATTATAAAGTCAATCTTCATACCAACATTGCATTATGTCAGACATAGACACTAACAAAAGAACTACTTCACTCTCCCATGAAAATCACACAATTTATTCGCTGTGGTTTTAAGAGAGCGAATGCAAAAGAAAAAGAAGACAAAAGAACAAGAGAGAAAGCTTACTACATGTGAAATGAGATGTCTAAGAAAAGCAGCAAACAGAACAAGAAGAGATCATGTGAGAAATGAGGAGATTACAAGAACTGTTGGAACAAGAAGAGAACATGTGAGAAATGAGGAGATTACAAGAACTGTTGGAACAAGAAGAGATCATGTGAGAAATGAGGAGATTACAAGAACTGTTGGAACAAGAAGAGATCATGTGAGAAATGAGGAGATTACAAGAACTGTTGGAACAAGAAGAGATCATGTGAGAAATGAGGAGATTACAAGAACTGTTGGAACAACATCTGTGTTCAAATATATTGAAAAACAGAGACTGAAATGATTCTGACACTCAGTGAGAATGAGCCCTTATTTGCCAGCGTCAAGAGCATAAATGAAACTATAAACAGCATAATACAGATGAAGACCAAGAGGAAAGTGGATTGATGGAGTTACAAACATTCTGAGACATCACAATATTACTGAATATCAAGCGACCAAAACGTGCCATAGCCAGAAAACTCATTGCCATTCAATTCTGAGAAGCCTTACAGCAAAAGCAAATACAATAGCTAGAAGGTTGTTTCTATGTAGCATTTGTTGTCCATGTGGCAACTGGGACCTCGACTTCTAGTCCATGGTGCATAGAACAGGAATGCTGTCTTTTATCCAGGCATGTCGTAGCTGGCGACTGAAAAAAGTTGTGGGATAGACTGACAACCTGTCATCAATGCCACTACATGTCATGTCTCAATGTCTTACTTGTGTCTTCTATCAATTAAAGCCCATGGATGACAAAGAAAACTCTTCTACCCTTGACGCTGAAAGGCAACAGAGGGCTTAGCTAATAGATAGATAGATAGGAATAGATTAGATAGATAAGATTAGATATTAGATTAGATAGATAAGATTGGATTAGATATTAGATTAGATAGAAAAGGTTAAATTACTAGATAGATAGATAGATAGATAGATAGATAGATAGATAGATGACAAAGTGATGCAGGTCAGTGAACTTTGTACCGTTTTCCTTTTGCATATTAGTCAACAAATCTGACAAGAAGAATAATGAACTAGATGGCCCAGAAGTCTATGCTGTGCCTGGCAGCTCATAACGATCCTGCGATACTACTACACTGGAATACCCTTCTTTGGGTATTCAACATGTATTCATAAATCTCCCCTGGGGAGCAGAGAATAGTCAACTTGTCTGCCATACATGTTGCAAGAGGTGACTAAGGAGATTTTGGGGTAGAGTTGGCTGTCCCATCCTATAGAGGGTCTGAGTAACCCGGAAGCAATGCTGAAGTCAGATGTGCCAGGTTGAAAGGTGCAGATAATGCAACAACGCTGTAAACCATGACACAACACATTCCGTTCTCTGGACTACATCCTGCTAATCTGTAGGAGTTTGAGAATAAACACAGAAGAAGAACTCCCCCCCCCCCCCTACCATGCCTTTGAGACAAAGAACCTTATACTACTCAAGTATCACCTCGGTTACTTAGCTGAAAAGTCAAGTATCACCTCAGTTACTTAGCTGAAAAGTCAAGTATCACCTCAGTTATTTAGCTAAAAAGTACCTGTGCCTTTGTCAGAAATGTTATAGGTTTTAAAGAGCTACCTGCTAACAGTTGATGGAATTACCTCATCATCATCATGTGGGCTGTCAAGAGCTACCATTTATTTCTGTGTATAAGCCAAGAATTTATGTATATATTTACACAATTGATTCATGGGTATCTGCCAAAGATGGATGTGTCAGGCCATTGATGCAAATACAATGGCTACAACGCATTTCCATTCTTTGGACTACATCCTGCTGGAAATCTAATAGGATCATTGTCCTGCTACAAGAGAGATCCAACGGGAATTTGAGAATGAACTCTAAAGAAGAAGATTTATGGGTCTTGACTTATAAACGGATAATATGCGAACAACCAAATATTTTAAAACATTAGTGGTAGAAGCACAAAAAAAAAGAACACAGAATAACGGCAAATACCGGTCACAGAGGACAAAAACTTACCGGCACCAGAACAAACAGTCATTCAAATCCTTCAAAGTCGGAATTCTACTAGAAAAACATCAGCTAGGCAAAATTCACGATGCCACAATTAGTAAGCCTACTACGTGGAATTTTCTCCTTGTTGCCCAAAATACTAGGCATATATAAAAATAAACTTCAATATCACTTTCCTGCTACAAAAAAGATTTATGTTGATTTGGCTGACTTTAAACTAAAGACAAATTGGGGATCCACTGTATCCACTGGCCAGGAAACATAAACAATAAAACAAGTGAAGAAGCCAGACCTGAGAAATTGGGATGTTGATGATCATAATGGTGGTAGAGGTGATGTGTAAACATGTAATGAACACTACCAGTGGTAACTGCTGGTAGATTATCCATGCCCACAGAGGTTGTGCCAGTGACAGCAGCATCAACTGCAGAGAGACAATCACTGGAGGACAATGGTTTTTCTTCCCAAGCAATCTGTAAGAAATCACAAGAAACATGATTCAATTGTATGTATGTCAGATCACAAGAAACATGAAGAAATATATGTACAAATCTCAAGAAACATGATGAAATTATGTACAGGTCTCAAGAAACATGAAACATGTACGGAAGGTCTCAAATGACTTGATGAAACATATGTACAGGTCTAAAAAAAACAGTTATATAAGAAATTAGAATTGAGAAGAGATGTAAAGAGCTGCGAGGAGACAGATTCAGAAAATAGAGACAGAAGGAGAGAGAGAGAGAGGAACAAAGCTAAAACATGTTAAAAAAACAGAACTGGAGATGGGGGTAAACATAGAGCTAGAGGCAGACACATTACAGGTAGACATAGAGATAGAGGCAGAAACATCACAGGTAGACATAGAGCTAGAGGCAGAAACATCACAGGTAGACATAGAGCTAGAGGCAGACACATAACAGGTAGACATAGAGCTAGAGGCAGAAACATCACAGGTAGACATAGAGCTAGAGGCAGAAACATCACAGGTAGACATAGAGATAGAGGCAGAAACATCACAGGTAGACATAGAGATAGAGGCAGACATATTACAGGTAGACATAGAGATAGAGGCAGAAACATCAGTGAGTAAAAATTGTTCAAGATGTAGGAAGTAGAAATAAAAGTGAAAAAAAAACAAAAAACCAGGAGACAATAATTGATAGAGCGATACATTAACTGATAGAGTTAAACAATAATTGTATAGCGATACATTAACTGATAGAGTTAAACAATAATTGATAGAGTGATACATTAACTGATAGAGTTAAACAATAATTGTATAGCGATACATTAACTGATAGAGTTAAACAATAATTGATAGAGTGATACATTAACTGATAGAGTTAAACAATAATTGAATAGCGATACATTAACTGATAGAGTTAAACAATAATTGTATAGCGATACATTAACTGATACATTTAACTGATAGAGTTAAACAATAATTGATAGAGTGATACATTGGATAGAGTAAAATCTCATCAACTGTTGATATAATGACTGCTTATCTTGAATGACAAACACACCTTGGATATACACGAACACAACAAAATGCCAAGATGGCTCACCTTTGGATGATCTGAATGAGGGACACACACTTTCTGTACATTCTCTGTTGCCGTATCAGCTTCAGAATCAATAGTTTTCTCTACAACACACATTTTTACAAATGATTAAATCTATAGTATTAATCTTCTACTACAAATCTGTAGCAATAATCTACAATCAGTGAACACCTACATTTAATACACATCTGTAGCATTAATCTTTTACAATCATAGTCACCAACTTTAAACAGAAATCTGTAGCATTAGTCTTCTACTACAAATCTGTAGCAATAATCTACAATCAGTGAACACCTACATTTAATACACGTCTGTAGCATTAATCTTCTACAATCATAGTCACCAACTTTTAACAGAAATCTGTAGCATTAGTCTTCTACTACAAATCTGTAGCATTAGTCTTCTACTACAAATCTGTATCATTAATCTTCTACAATCTGAGAAGACCAAATTTTAATAAAAATTGTAGCATTAATCTTTTTAGTACAAATCTGTAGCATTAATTTTCTACAATAATAGTGACCAACTTTTAATAGAAATCTGTAGTATTAATCTTCTACAATAATAGTAACCAACTTTTAATAGAAATCTGTAGCATTAACCTTCTACTACAAATCTGTAGCATTAATCTTCTACTACAAATCTGTATTATTAATCTTCTACACTCTGAGGATACCAACTTTTAATAAAAATTGTAGCATTAATCTTCAACCATCAGAGAAGACCAAATTTTAATATAAATCTGTAGCATTAATCTTCTACTACAAATCTGTAGCATTAACCTTCTACTACAAATCTGTAGCATTAATCTTCTACCACAAATCTGTATTATTAATCTTCTACACTCTGAGGATACCAACTTTTAATAAAAATTGTAGCATTAATCTTCAACCATCAGAGAAGACCAAATTTTAATATAAATCTGTAGCATTAATCTTCTACTACAAATCTGTAGCATTAATCTTCTACTACAAATCTGTAGCATTAATCTTCTACTACAAATCTGTAGCCTTAATCTTCTACTACAAATCTGTAGCATTAATCTTCTACTACAAATCTGTAGCATTAATCTTCTACTACAAATCTGTAGCATTAATCTTCTACAATCTGAGATGACCAACTTTTAAGCTATCTTTTACATAAATATAGATTCAGCACTTACGGCCAAGCAACGACTTGGATAGGTCATGCCTGATGGGTGACAGCGGCTGCACAGGATGATGTTTAGACAAGCCTCCATATGTCATAGCATAATATTCTTCATGAGTAATTATCTTGTGATCGTCATAAGCCTTCCTGTTCTCTATGGAAACACCACAAGACTTTGTTATTTTATGTAAATTATCATTGAATTAAGATAAGTAACTGTGTATCAAGACTGTTAGGTATTTGATATTTTGCTTATTCTCCTCGCACACTGGACATGTTCAAGCATGTGGTTGCATCTGTGGGTCTCACCAATGGCCCACTAGACAAACCATCCATGCAACAGAAAACCTTAGTGGATGACATGCCGTTATATTGAGGTTATCTTCTTATAGAAGCTTCATGGCACGTCATCTATACAATTATGCTTATTATGCTGTTATTTTGTTGTTGAAGTGTGTTTCATGTTTCCTTGAATATATATATGCACCCTCTGTGGTTGGGAGGGAGCCAGAGATGTACTGTGCAGCACTGGGGAGGAGAAAACTGACAGCACTGTTTTTTGCGGACTTAGGAAGAGCAATAAGTATGTCTGCTTGGTCCATAGGCTGACCTTCTGTTATGGTGGCGAGACTAGCTAATTGGTCGACCAGTTTATTTCCCACCAAACCAGCATTTCCGAGGACAAAGATAAGTGTGAGTTTTTGCAGTGATGCCAGCATTTTAGCTCTCTCTAATGACTCCACCCATCCCCTATGTTCATCACCTGTTTTGACTTTCTGAATCATATTCATTGAGTCAGTTAGTATGCACAAATGGTAATAGGCTTGCAATTCCAGCAAGTTAAGTGCCTGTGTTACGGCAAATACTTCTATTTTTAGACTGCTTGTTGTTGCGGTAAAGGCTCCACTGGCTTTGTGTACTGTTCATTCTTTTGATCTGGCAGTTAAGGCCCATGAACATCGGTCGTGATAGATCACCAACCCGTCCATGTAAATCACAATATCTGTGTCATCGCATATTTGCAGATGAGTACCTTGACATCCTTGATCAAAACTGTTATTTTAGGTAAACTATCATTGAACTAAGATGAATAACTTTGTGTCAATGTTTTGACAAAATCAGCATTAATTCATTATGGGTAACTTTGTGTCAATGTTTTGACAAAATCAGCATTAATTCATTATGGGTAACTATGTGTCAATGTTTTGATAAAATCAGCATTAATTCATTATGGGTAACTTTGTGTCAATGTTTTGATAAAATCAGCGTTAATTCATTATGGGTAACTTTGTGTCAATGTTTTGATAAAATCAGCATTAATTCATTATGGGTAACTTTGTGTCAATGTTTTGATAAAATCAGCATTAATTCATTATGGGTAACTATGTGTCAAAGTTTTGATAAAATCAGCATTAATTCATTATGGGTAACTTTGTGTCAATGTTTTTGATAAAATCAGCATTAATTCATTATGGGTAACTATGTGTCAATGTTTTGATAAAATCAGCATTAATTCATTATGGGTAACTTTGTGTCAATGTTTTGATAAAATCAGCATTAATTCATTATGGGTAACTATGCCCTCCACTATTATCAAACATTAGGGGCAGACAGTGAAGGTTTCTAAAGCATGTGCTGAGAAGAACACAGCTTGAACACTTAACCAATGGAAAGATCAAGGGGAGAAGAGATAGGGGACGACAAAGAGAAAAGTTGCTAGATGGACTAGTATTGTGGCACAGTAGAAGTTCAACCGAGCTTATTGACAACACAAGAGACAGAGAGTCGTGGAGAAACATGATCACCTACGCCATTCGGCATGGCACTTGATTGATTGATGCGCCCCAGGCAGACTCATAAGTGCCCAGTCTCCCCCTAGCAAATCTCACAAATTCTTTAACAAATATCATACAAGGACGGGGCTAAAGGCTGTCTCGTGGATGCTGTCAAAGGAAATCTCAACAGATGTAAAGAATGTAAATGATAATACAGCAGATAAAACATTTCCTGTTTTAGGTTAGAGAAGTTAACCCAAACAAAATGCATGCCGAATTTGGACAAACTTTGCTAAAAGATGCAAATAATAGAAGCTTGCTGTAAACTAGATGTACAATGTACTTATGCCCCAATAACAAAGAGTGAATATTATAGAATAAAGCAGAAGATAAAGAGAAGAACATGTACAGTAAATTGAGGGGCAAAACCCTTACTAATTATGAAGAAGATTGGAACACACAACATGAGAAATAAATCAGGGGCTTACCATTTTTGTTCAGGCCTGCAGCTCTTTGACTCCTGTAGGTTGACACAAGTTTTCTTTCCTTATTCACGATACTGGAGATATGGTTAAAGTGATTTGAATTACCTAACATGTACATTCATACAGCTATATTATTCTAACGTACGCTCGTACAGCCATATTAATCAACCAAGCATTCATACATTATCTATACTACAGGAAGATTTTGTAATGAGATGCTACAGAAATATTTTGTAATGAGATACTACAGGAAGATTTTGTAATGAGATGCTACAGAAAATTATGAATCTGAAGTACTTGATGTTATTGGAAACAGCCTGGTTCTGCTCCTCTAAGCCCTGTAGTGCACATTTCAAATCAGTGATCACTAATACAACTCTGACATAAATCTAACTAGGTTCAGTTTGCTCGTGTAACAGTTCAATAGATGTTTACATTGTTAAAATTTCTGCCTCTTAGTTGGAACAGATATGAAACCTCTCCCCTTCAAAACCCACTTAGCTGCCTTTTATGATGTGTTGTAGGTACCAACCACTATTCTGTGCTCCCCTCTCAGTCCACATCAACACACAGACAGAACATAACATTCAAGTCAGCATAGAAGATCTAAGACAAGCAATCGCATCTACGCCAGCAAACGATAAAGTGGCCAATAGGCAGACATACCTATGTGGTTGAGTTTTAGTATCTTTTATGTCAGGTATCTTTCTGACTGTGACAGGTCCCCTTGTCTTGGACGACAATGTTGTCTCATGTGAAGTATCTAAACTGTCTGCAGGTCTTGTATCTGAAACAATCACATCAGTTGCAGTTGTGTTACCATACACAGAAAACTGGGGCTTTTCTGTTCACAAGTACATAACTGGTCACCCAACTCATAAGTATTGAACCTGTAACTAGTAACTGTTCACAAGTACATAATTGGTCATTCTGTTCACAAGTACATAACTGATCATTCTGTTCACAAGCACATAACTGGTCATTCTGTTCACAAGTACATAACTGGTCATTCTGTTCACAAGTACATAACTGGTCATTCTGTTTACAAGTACATAACTGGTCACCCTACTCATAAGCATTGAACCTGTAACTGGTCACAAGTACATAACTGGTCATTTTGTTCACAAGTACATAACTGATCATTTTGTTCACAAGTACATAACTGGTCATTCTGTTTACAAGTACATAACTGGTCATTTTGTTCACAAGTACATAACTGATCATTTTGTTCACAAGTACATAACTGGTCATTCTGTTTACAAGTACATAACTGGTCACCCTACTCATAAGCATTGAACCTGTAACTGGTCACTGTTCACAAGTACATAATTAATCATTTTGTTCACAAGTACATAACTGGTCATTCTGTTCACAAGTACATAACTGGTCACCCTACTCATAAGCATTGAACCTGTAACTGTTCACAAGTACATAACTGGTCACCCTACTCATAAGCATTGAACCTGTAACTGTTCACAAGTACATAACTGGTCACCCTACTCATAAGCATTGAACCTGTAACTGGTCACAAGTACATAACTGGTCACCCTACTCATAAGCATTGAACCTGTAACTGGTCACTGTTCACAAGTACATAATTAATCATTTTGTTCACAAGTACATAACTGGTCATTCTGTTCACAAGTACATAACTGATCATTTTGTTCACAAGTACATAACTGGTCATTCTGTTCACAAGTACATAACTGATCATTCTGTTCACAAGTACATAATTAATCATTTTGTTCACAAGTACATAACTGGTCATTCTGTTCACAAGTACATAACTGATCATTTTGTTCACAAGTACATAACTGGTAGTGGTCATTCTGTTCTCTCTACTGTATTACCAACCCTCCTGATGACTCAACATACTTTCACAATCTTCTGTTGTATTTCTCACCATCCTGATCATGCTGCACACAACATGTACACGACCTAATACTGTCAGCAGAAGTGTAATGGCGGATACACTCAAAGGGAGATCGGAGCAACTATGGACGTGTCCAGTTTGCAGTGATGATGATCCGACGACTAACTCACTAACTAACTAACCTACTACTTTATTTCTCACCATCCTGATCGCTCTCAATTTTGTTCATGACATATTCCAGAAGGTGTGAGAAGATATCCAAGAGATTAAAGATTGCAGTCAAGTCTCCTGTCACAATGTCTGCTCCTTGTATGTGACTGAGGCTATCATGGATCACATCAGTGGCCAGAACATCAATAACTGTCTGGCAATTGTGAATTTCATCATCTCTTGAATTTGGATGGCGGATGATACCTGTTAAAGACAGCAATTTGGATGATACCTGTTAAAGACAGCAATTTGGATGATACCTGTTAAAGACAGCAATTTGGATGATACCTGTTAAAGACAGCAATTTGGATGATACATGTTAAAGACAGCAATTTGGATGATACCTGTTAAAGACAGCAATTTGGATGATACCTGTTAAAGACAGCAATTTGGATGATACCTGTTAAAGACAGCAATTTGGATGATACCTGTTAAAGACAGCAATTTGGATGATACCTGTTAAAGACAGCAATTTGGATGATACCTGTTAAAGACAGCAATTTGGATGATACCTGTTAAAGACAGCAATTTGGATGATACCTGTTAAAGACAGCAATTTGGATGATACCTGTTAAAGACAGCAATTTGGATGATACCTGTTAAAGACAGCAATTTGGATGATACATTAAAAACAATTTGTATGATGGATGATACTCGTTAAAGACAACAATTTGGATAACGGATGATACCTGTTGAAGATAGCAATTTGGATGATAACTGTTAAAGACAAAATATATTTTTGTTTTCTAAAAATATACCAGTAATATTATTATATATATATTTTTTACTTATTTATATTCTGTTCTCGCTCGTTCAGATAAAAAGTCAGCAAAACAAAAGCCACCAGAGAAGCTGCAATTTAATAGTTGCATCATCTTCTTTTCTTCTTCTGTGTACATTTTCAAACTCCTGCAGATTAGCAGGATGTAGTCCAGCACTCTTCCCCTTGTCGGATATCCTCTGTTACTGCAGCACTCTTCACTTTGTCGGATATCCTGTTACTGCAGCACTCTTCCCCTTGTCAGATATCCTCTGTTACTGCAGCACTCTTCCCCTTGTCGGATATCCTCTGTTACTGCAGCACTCTTCACCTTGTCGGATATCCTCTGTTACTGCAGCACTCTTCACCTTGTCGGATATCCTCTGTTACTGCAGCACTCTTCCCCTTGTCGGATATCCTCTGTTACTGCAGCACTCTTCCCCTTGTCGGATATCCTGTTACTGCAGCACTCTTCCCCTTGTCGGATATCCTCTGTTACTGCAGCACTCTTCACCTTGTCAGATATCCTGTTACTGCAGCACTCTTCCCCTTGTCGGATATCCTCTGTTACTGCAGCACTCTTCCCCTTGTCGGATATCCTCTGTTACTGCAGCCCTCTTCCCCTTGTCAGATATCCTCTGTTACTGCAGCACTCTTCCCCGTGTCGGATATCCTCTGTTACTGCAGCACTCTTCCCCTTGTCGGATATCCTCTGTTACTGCAGCACTCTTCCCCTTGTCGGATATCCTCTGTTACTGCAGCACTCTTCACCTTGTCGGATATCCTGTTACTGCAGCACTCTTCACCTTGTCGGATATCCTGTTACTGCAGCACTCTTCACCTTGTCGGATATCCTTTGTTACTGCAGCACTCTTCACCTTGTCGGATATCCTTTGTTACTGCAGCACTCTTCACCTTGTCGGATATCCTTTGTTACTGCAGCACTCTTCACCCTGTCGGATATCCTTTGTTACTGCAGCACTCTTCACCTTGTCGGATATCCTCTGTTACTGCAGCACTCTTCACCTTGTCAGATATCCTCTGTTACTGCAGCACTCTTCACCTTGTCGGATATCCTTTGTTACTGCAGCACTCTTCACCTTGTCAGATATCCTCTGTTACTACAGCACTCTTCACCTTGTCGGATATCCTCTGTTACTGCAGCACTCTTCACCTTGTCGGATATCCTCTGTTGCTGCAGCACTCTTCACCTTGTCGGATATCCTTTGTTACTGCAGCACTCTTCACCGTGTCAGATATCCTCTGTTACTGCAGCACTCTTCACCATGTCGGATATCCTCTGTTACTGCAGCACTCTTCACCTTGTCAGATATCCTCTGACATGTTCTATCATGTTCTGTTATTTATACACGTTATTGTTTACAGCTTAGCTGTGATATGTGCTACTTTCGGCCGGAAAGACCCAATTTCATCATGGCCTATGGGCCACTTTGCCCCACAATGGTATATGACAGTCAGCTCCACCCACAAAAAAATCCTTAGTCTTATCTTATGACATGCATGGCAGGTAACAGTGTCATGATTCTTGCTCTCTTTCAGCCCTTGGCAACACGCAGGTGCTTTGTAGTCTATGTCCTTTTTTTTACACATGGCCTGCTCCGTGTCTTAAAGATGCAAAAGGCTCGTAAAGTTATGGTATATGTCATCTTTCTATCTGTTAAAAATATATGTTATTCACCCAATAAATGAAGATGACCATTTGTTTACATCCACTTTTGAAATTTAGTTAGAATTATGTTCTAGATTGTGAGTTCACAGATAGCCAATAAGCACTATTCACTATGTACACTGACAGTTGTGGCATGGGATGATCACTTTAGATGGTCTGTGGTCTACCCGTGACTTTCTAACTACTCTCCACAGTTGAGCTGCTGCACTTCTCATCTCTTCACAGATTGCTGCACTTTTTTTTTACTTTAGAGTGTCTCATACTCTATTTTGTGCAAGTTATTCCCATGTATGTTGGTGTATTTCAAAAGCTTTCAGTGAGGTCTTTAACGAGTCCCAGTAGCGCTTCTTTTGGCCAGCTTGAGAATGTTTGCCATTCTGCAACTCACCATAGAGAAGTATCTTTAGCAGGTGATAATCTAGAACACGTACCACAAGACCTGTCCAACGAATCTGTGTCTGTATCAGAATAGTGTTATTGCTAGGGATACCAGATTTTTCAAAGACAGTGGTATCCGGAATCTTGTCTTGCCATCTGATGCTCATAACTTTTCTGAGACAATTTGTGTGAAAGTGATTGAGTTTTCTCACATCTAAAATATACTTGTTAATTTAAGGTACCTGTCCATTTTGTATGCGTTTGAGACAGACGCTTGTGTGTTGCCAGGTTCCAAAAGGGGAGCAATAAATAGCAACATTGTTTACCTTCCATGCATGTCATAAGGAAGTTATGGGGTGTAGTTGGGGTTGAGGTCCGATGTGTCAGGGACAGGATATTGAATTAAAGCTATAAACTTTGATACAACACATTCCATTCTCCAGACTACATCCTGCTAATCTGCAGGAGTTTGAGAATGATAGCAGATGAGGAGGAAGTTTAGTGATTTCTCAGAAAGCATCACTTTCTTCCCCAATACACTTCCCTCTGCATTGTTATATGTATTCCCGGGAATAAGCAGGCAGATGATGCCCCAAGTAAGCCCCCTAATAACTCTAGAAACGTACACACATTTTCAGTCGGGTATTATTTTTATAGACCTATACCCAGCTGAGTGTGTTAATACAGTGTAATCCCTCTACAGCGCATTCTTTTATAACAAATTTCCCTTTATAACAACACTTTTCAAAATCCCCAATTATATTTATTCTATACTGTTTGTACTGTAGATAGCAAATTTCTGTTATTACATACATATCTTGGTTGACCCTGGCCAAGTTGTTATAATGAGATTTGACTGTATATGGACTCACCTGGAAGTCGATCACTGAACAAACTTTCGTACAGCACAACAAAGAGGGAGGAGCTAATGTCCTGAATACTTGTAACTCTTGTTGGGATACGGAACTCTTGCAGGAGATGATTGGCTACATTAATGGCAGCTTCGATGTGAATAATTTAACATAAAACTCTGTATTACAAAGTGACGAACATAGTATTCTGTAAACATATTTTAACATATACAATGAAATCTTAAGTATATGAACTATACACCACTGTATATATGAACTACGTATCACTGTATATATGAACTACATATCACTGTATATATGAACTACGTATCACTGTATATATGAACTACATATCACTGTATATATGAACTACGTATCACTGTATATATGAACTATGTATCACTGTATATAGCCAGGTATACTGGGGAACTCCCTGCATAGTGGTTAAGCCATTCACATTGTGCTCAAGAGGTTATGGGTTCAAATCCTGCTCGAGACATCTTGTTTATAAAGTAAATTTTTTCAGAGTTCACTGGGGAATTATTGCTTGGGGCTACAGAGTTACGTGCTTTGAGTAGTACTCTTAGCAGGTGGTGTGCTGCCACATTGAGAAGTACAGAGTACATAATGGGTAACTCGAGTACAAGAGGGACAGATTTATTTTATATATATTTAATATACCTTTGATTGTGGGGTATCATGGTTGCCCCAGCACCTTTGACTTCAGCAATTACAACTTTTCACAATTTTCCATGGAAAATTTTAGAAGAGAGGGGTTTTGGGCAGTTCATCAGATTTGTTTTCACCCAAAAAACTTGAAACTGTCAGACTGTTTACGACACTCCACACCAACATTTCTGAATACAACAATAATGACAGCTGTCTGGTCTTAAATTGCCCTGACAACTCCACCTAATACAGGTGGATAGCTCCCACTTGTTATTTTATACAGTTGTCTGTTCATGGAGTTAACAAAGATGAAGTTACAGTTGTAGAAAGATGGAGTTACAGTTGTACAAAGATGGAGTTACAGTTGTATAAAGATGGAGTTACAGTTGTATAAAGATGGAGTTACAGTTGTATAAAGATGGAGTTACAGTTGTATAAAGATGGAGTTACAGTTGTACAAAGATGGAGTTACAGTTGTACAAAGATGGAGTTACAGTTGTAGAAAGCTTTGAAAGGAAACTTATCCAGAAAGTGTCAACTACAACAAGATGAGTATCACACTTTTGTTTTTGTACCAGATACTTCTTCTTCTTCTTCTTCAGCGTTCATTCTCAAACTCCCACTGGATCTCTCTTGTAGCAGGACATTGGTCCAACTAGATTTCCAGCACAATGTAGTCCAGAAAATGGAAATGTGTTGTGTCGCCGTTTTATTTGTGCCAATGGCACGACACATCCATCTTCGGCGGTGTACCAGATACAATGAGCTTTTTTTAACTTGGAATATGCTTATCACAGGGAGCATCTCCAATCATTGAGACTCATCACTTGTATCTTTCATTCTCAAGATTCATCATCTCAGCGTACAGAACCTTTAAGTTTTGTGAGAGCATAACATGAAAGAATCATTACTTCAAACATTGGAAGAAAATCAGAGTTGTAGACGGGATTTAAACCAGGTCTGTTCAGCTGGCACATATATGCCTCGCAGATGAGACGTCTCGTTTTCCGAATTTGACCACACTGCATCTCAAAAAAAAAAAAAAAAAAGATACAATAGTCTTGACTTTCAAAATATAGACAGGTTACAGCACAGCAGAGTGCACCACCAAAGCAAGAGACAGAAGGTATTAGAGGTCCGTTGCAGTCAACTTTCCTTGTGGAGACGGCATTTGATGATCCAATGTGTGTATTCTCTAGGTAATACGAATATGGAGCGGTCAAATGACTCACAGACAACAGCTAACCGACCCACAGACAACAGCTAATTCCTCAATGTTTGATATTTATAATATTAATACTTCAAACAATGGACATTGCATGCGACTGTGAAAATCAAATGTGTTTTAAACACACAAGTTCAGGGCATCCTTTTAAAAAATTCAAAACAGGATATAATAAACCAGTGTTTCTCAAAATTTTTGTTGCAGTGAACTTGCACTGATGGTTTGCATATCCGTCTTCTGGTTATAAATACAGATTTCAGGAATAAATATGACACCGCGAGTGAGGAAAAAATAAACAGTAATTGATAATAAATATATTTTATCTTTAAATAAATGTATTTTATCTTTCAATAAATGTATTTTATCTTTAAATAAATTTATTTTATCTTTAAATAAATGTATTTTATCTTTAAATAAATGTATTTTATCTTTAAATAAATGTATTTTATCTTTAAATAAATGTATTTTATCTCACCATCTTTTGTTGGTGTTTCAGGCAGATCAGTGCTAATGTCCATCTGAAATGAAGAAGAGTGAAGATGTCATGGTGTTGCAGTGAAACTCCACAAACATAAAGAGAGGATGCAACAATAACTAATAACCACTGAGAGGATTGACAGTGGGGGGGGGGGGGGGGCTTCATGCCTGCTAATGGTAAAGATGGTGTTGGAACGCAGTGGGATTGGTTACTCCACATCTTTTCCCTGTCATACGATGTTGGTTACTCCACATCTTTTCCCTGTCATACGATGTTGGTTACTCCACTTCTTTTCCCTGTCATACGATGTTGGTTACTCCACATCTTTTCCCTATGTCATACGATGTTGGTTACTTCTTTTCCCTATGTCATACGATGTTGGTTACTTCTTTTCCCTATGTCATACGATGTTGGTTACTTCTTTTCCCTGTCATACGATGTTGGTTACTTCTTTTCCCTATGTCATACGATGTTGGTTACTTCTTTTCCCTGTCATACGATGTTGGTTACTTCTTTTCCCTGTCATACGATGTTGGTTACTTCTTTTCCCTATGTCATACGATGTTGGTTACTTCTTTTCCCTGTCATACGATGTTGGTTACTTCTTTTCCCTATGTCATACGATGTTGGTTACTCCTTTCCCTTGTCAAGTGATGTTGGTTACTTCTTTTCCTTATATGCCATGTGATGTTGGTTACTCCTTTTCCTTATATGTCACGTGATAGAGTTTAACTATCAGCTCTAGATAAGTGTTTTTCTGGTATAATTTTTAATGCTTAAGTTTTCCAGGTTTAACTTTGTGAGGCGAGGTACAAAGCACATCTGTGATGGCCAAGGTACTGGATTAAAATCCCAGCTCAGGCAATTGTGCATCTGGACCATTAAGAGAGCAATAGTAAACTATTAAACATAATTACTGCTAAGAAAATCACGATACTTGATTATGGCTACATCTTAAATATGATACCATCATCATCAGGTGCCATGCCGACTGGCATAGGCAATCATGGATCTCCACAACTCTTTAATTTTATATCTTTTATCAGGTTTGTTGTTGACTATTTGCCATGCCATGATGTTAAACTAACATTTTCTCACATCCTCATCCTCAATCTATCTTGCCCGTTGTAAGAATATTCTCCAGACCTCCCTGTCTCATAGCGTGACCCAAAAAATAACGATTATCTCTTTCTTAAATGATTAAGTCACCGACATCTTTCAGCACCTCCTTGTTTTTCTACCTGTTTATGATACCCTCAGCATTCTTCTATAGAAGCACATCTCTGCGGCTTCTAATTTTTCACAATCCTGTTTACTCATTTGTCCAAAACTAGCATCAATATGTTACACACTTGGAACTTGTAGTTAAAATGTTCATCTCTTAGTCTTCTGTAGTAAAAGTGCCTGAGCCAGACTTATTTATTGTCCACCTCATGGCAATTGCCTCCACTTAGAAAGTGATACTGTGGTTTGTTTTGGTAGTGTGAATGGTCTACTAATTTATGTAAGTCAGTTCTTTTCTCCTTTGAAATTTCATCTATCTATCTATACGCTGTGTCCCTTGTTTGCCTTGTGGCGTCAGGGGTAGAAGAGTTTCTGGAGATGGCCTTCTTGTGTGTTGTTTGTAAGCTTGTTCCTGTGGCACCTTTGATTTCTGTGATCCATCTTTTACATGGTCTGCCTCTGGCTTTATAGCCGTTGTGTCATGGCTATCTGTGGCATGCTGTCTTTTGGTAGACTGTTGGAATTTATCTCCCTTTAATTGAGCTTCAAGCAGGTGATTATCTGCTGTGTGAAAGTGGCCACACCTTCTGTCACTCCCATTTCTGGTTTATGGACCAAGTTTGAAACTAAAAGATCAGAGAAAAGTTCAGGTGAGACAATCTGTGTTATCTAGTTATGAATAGGATAAATTATCCAAAAACAAAAGTTCCCAGAGTTTGTGCAAGTCTCATTTACTCAATGTGGCCGTAGAGTGCAATGCCAGAAACTTAGCAGTCTTGTACTTCATAGATCAGATCTGACAGAAGTTAGACTGAAGTTGGATGAGGTGCAGATGTATCTGCTGTTCTCCTGGCAGGGTGTGATGGTCCTGGGATACTGCAACACTCAAATGTAATCTTGGGATACTGCTGTACTGAAATGTAATCCTGGAATACTGCTGTACCAGAATTTAATCCTGGGATAATGCAGTACTGGAATGTAATACTGGGATACTGCTGTACTAGAATGTAATACTGGGATACTGCTGTACTGGAATGTAATCCTGGAATACTGCTGTACTGGAATGTAATCCTAGAATACTGCTGTACTGGTATGCAATCCTGGAATACTGCTGTACTGGAATGTAATCCTGGAATACTGCTGTACTGGAATGTAATCCTGGAATACTGCTGTACTAGAATGTAATACTGGGATACTGCTGTACTGGAATGTAATCCTGGAATACTGCTGTACTGGAATGTAATCCTAGAATACTGCTGTACTGGAATGCAATCCTGGAATACTGCTGTACTGGAATGTAATCCTGGAATACTGCTGTACTGGAATATAATCCTGGAATACTGCTGTACTGGAATGTATTCTTTTGGGAACTAAACATGCATGAACTCTCCCTGCTCCAACACAACCATGCCTTTTCTTTGAGACAGTAAACCTTTGAGACAGCAAACCTTATGCAAGTTTAAGAACAGGGAATCACAGGCTCACTTGTAACATCATGTGTTGTTGTTTATGTCTTCTCATACGTGTAGCACTTGAACTATCTGAACACAAGTGATTGAAAAGTTAATCATCACATAAAAAGAGTAATTATACGCCCGTGTGTTGCCAGAGCCTGAAAGGGGAGAAAAGAATAGCAACACTGTTTACCTTCCATTCATGTCGTAAAAGGCGACTAAGGAGGTTATGGGATGGAGTTGGCTGTCCCATCCCATATAGGGCCAGTGACCCAAAGCCATGCTGAAGTCAGATGTGTCAGGCATAAAGGTGCAGATATCGCAGCAATGCTGTAAACCATGACAACGCATTCCGTTCTCCTACTACATCCTGCTAATCTGCAGGAGTTTGAGAACGAATGCAGAAGAAGAAGAAGCAATGATCAATTCAATCTTCTTGTAATTCTCTGCCATTTTGATAATCTTTTTTTAATATATCATTATTTTTCCAGCCATTTAATTACGTTATTTTTGACGCAGCGAGCAAGTAATAGATATTTTTTAATATCCGATACATAAATTTTGCTAATGGACAATTCTGTTAGCATAAAATTTCCCTATTCATTTTCTTGAACACTTCTTCTCCTTCTCTGCATATTTTCTCAAACTCCTGCAGATTTGCAGGATGTAGTCTGGGAAAAGAAATGTATTGTACCATGGCTTACAGCTCAGTTGAGATATCTGCACCTTTCGGCCACCCACATTCAATTTCAGCATGGCTTATGAGCGAGTCACTATAACTGTTTATGGGATGGGACATACTGGTGTGGCAACTGGGGACTAGACTTCTAGTTCAGGGAGCAAAGAATAGGCCACCGTCTTCTTTACAGGAAACGACTAGGGAAAGTTGGAGGATAGGCTGACAACCTGTCACCCATCTTTAATTGTCTTTGTTCTATGATTTATTGTTATTTATTATTATTTTATATTGAAAGTTAGGTATTCATAGTAACCTGTTTACTTTATTTAGTATTTACCTCTTATTTGTCTGGTTACTGCAGCACTTTTCATTTTGTCTGACATCCTCTGATATTTTGATTATTTACACGTGAAACATTCATCATTGTCGCAATTGGTCTCAATTCTGACTTGCTGTCTATCAAATAATCCCTATGGATGATGAGATGCAGACCAGCGGACATTGCACCTTTGTCCTGTGGCAGACTCCCTAGGTGATGGGGAATGCTAAATGAGTCATCACTGCGGATGGGTCAACAAATCTGACAAAAGAATGATGATATAGTTGGCCTAGAAGTATGTGCTGTGTTCCTGTGTCACCCCAGTTTAACAACTGAAAAGACCCTGTACTTTTGTCTGAGAGACCATGGGATGTCAAAAGCTACCTGCTCGCAGCTAGAGGGATTATTTCATCATCATGTCAAAAGCTACCTGCTCGCAGCTAAAGGGATTATTTCATCATTATCATGGGATGGGATAGCCAACCACCACCTCACATCTTATGACGTGTGGTAAGTAACATTGTTGCTGATCCTTTTTGGCACAGGCAAAACAGGTGATTTTCTTTATTAATCTTCAATTTTATGATTAAATCTTACTTTGGTTTGATGTCATATGTGACAGTGTATGTACTGACACCTCTCGATGCTGCAATACCCGATGGTCTGGAAATTCAGAAATGAAATGTTAAACATGTAAGAACTGAATTATAAAAAAAAAATTGTCAAATATGTTTTAATAATATTAATAAATAAAATGACAGCAAATATAAACAAATTTGTCAGTCTGGCCACTAGAAATTAGACGGGCATCAAAGACCTGAGAATAAGCAAAATGATTGATAAATTAATTCTGGTCAAACAAGGAGCCATTCAAGGATGTAGTCCATTGCCTCATATTTTTTCATTGTCGAATATCCTATCAGGATATACTTCTTTTTATTCGTTCACTTTCAGCCTTCCACAGTGATGACTCGGACAAAGGTAGCAATCAATCTCAGACTCTGAGCAGTGATGACTCTGACAAAGGTAGCAATCAATCTCAGACTCCAAGCAGTGATGACTCTGACAAAGGTAGCAATAAACCTCAGACTCCGAGCAGTGATGACTCTGACAAAGGTAGCAACCAATCTCAGACTCGCAAGCAGTGCTGTTTCGAACCAAGTTCTCCTTCTTCTGTGTTTAATTACACAATACATCTCATCAGGTGGATGGAATACTGTAAGGAAATGTACAAAAGATTTAAAAAAAGACACAACTAGACTCACAAAACTTGAAAGAGAACCTATCATAGAAGTACCTTGGGCAAATAAATATTTAAAACATGAGAAGTCACCAGGGCGCAACGAATTGGTTGGTGCATTGATACAAACAGGAGGAGAACCCAGTGTCCAATTCGATCATGCTCTCTGTGTTAAGATCTGGAGAAGTGAAATATGGCCAAAAGATTGATAATTGATCAATATATACCACTTCCAAAGAAGGGCAACTTGAAACTCTGCACAAATTATAGAATAATTGCACTGATCAGTCATGCCAGCAAGATACTTCTCAAGATAATGATTAAAATAATGGAACAACATATGCACCTAGAAATAAATATAGTTCAGGCAGGTTTTAGACAAAACAGAGGCACCAGGGATCACATCTTCAACATGAGAAATATAATAGAAAAATGCAGAGTTCAAAGCAGACATATACACTTGTTTCATAGACTACTCAAAGACATTTGATTGTGTAACACACCAGAAATTATGGAACATAGTGGAAAGCACAGGTTTCCCACCTTCCCACACAATTTCACTAAAATGATTTAACCGGAGCAACAGGCTTTTGCCCACATCGAGGGAGAAACATCCGACTGGTTTGAGGTTCAAAAAGGAGTAAGACAGGGATGCATCCTCTCACATATTTTCAACATATATGCAAAAAAACATCACGTAAAATATACAAGAACCATGTTATGAACAGTTTCAATCATTTAATATCGGAGCGCACGAGACTCTAAAAATTAGATGTGCAGATAACACAACCCTAATATCAGGAAACCCCCACAGGATTTGAACACATTATTTGTGAGTGGGCACGTGGAGGGTGGCATATTTTTCCAGTGGCAACATAGGTTTTGAGACGAAGGCAATGACATATGCAATGGAAAAGAAAATATTGGCATTCGAAATGAAATGTTATAGAAAGGTTCTAAGAATATCCTGGATAGAAATACAAACCAATGTAGATGTCTGAACATAGATGACTGGTTCCTCAAACTATCAAATGTAGATGTCTGAACATAGATGACTGGTTCCTCAAACTATCAAAGAATGCAAGCTAACATATTTTGAACATATAAAAAACACAATGGTTTAGAAAGATTAATCATGTTGAGAAAGGTTCCAGGAAAGAACAAGAGGCAGACCAAGACTACGATGGACACAGGATATCGAAGACCTTCAGAACACGACACTGGAAGACAGGCTGAGGAGCTTGCAGAGAACCAAAAAACTTACAGGAAGGCAGTGAGACAATGTTCTATAAAGGACATGTCACATAGATAGATGGATCTAGTCTGATATAGGTCATGTACAAAGTGGTTAGTTGTAGTGGTTAGATCATTGTAGGTACCCTATAACTTGTTTCGCACAAATGCGCCTGTGGGCCAGATTGCCATTTTGTGAACAGCCTCGAGGCTGGGGCAGTCCTGTAGTATGAGTTCTGGTGTATGTGTTGCTGCTCTGCAGGATCACTGATGCCAATTCGGTGTATGGGTGCCTTTAGACAGCAGTGTCCTTCCTCAGTTGAAATATCTTGACTTGTTCATTTGCTGATGTTATCCTGCACAAGACTGTAGCATCGATTGAGTTCTCTTCACGAAGTCACAGTGAAATGCTTTAGCAGAGTTTTTCTTCCCTGGGACTGCGTACAAAACCCATGAAGATCATCTAAGAGTCTAGTTTCGTTTTAGGAAACAAATGACAGTAGTAGTAGAATTAACAAAATATTGTTAGTGTAATTTATGTATAGATCAAATAAGTATACTATTTCTATTTGAACTAGCCTATTCTCCAATATTTTTCATAACAGCGACAATGTTATATATAAATAAAAATAAAATAATTGATCATTCAAAAATTAGCCAACAGAACAATTTAACTTTTTAAGTCAAGTTAAAGCGATGATGACCGAGATGAAGATATGAAATGCTAGGAAACTTATGATATAAAATATAAAGGGTGATATTGTAAAATATTAGAGATACTAATACAACGAATATCATTTACAGTTTGTGCAAAAAAATTAATATGAGCTTAAGTTAATGAGGGATAGTCTTAACATCAAGAAATATAGACGAAGAAAATTCAAAGTTGATGTGTCTGATCACGCAGCAACTATGGTCACACACCAAGACTAACGGTTAAACTGCAGCAGAGGTTAGAACGCCGTTTCTCCAAACAGGGGTGAGATCACAAGCAGAACTCCGGTGAATAACAGCATTTAGGTTTTAAACAACAGGACAGTCAAAACAAAACTGTATTTGTGGGTCTTACAGTTGGTTGTTTCTTCTATCTCCTTTGGATTCTTGGATGCTTCTATTTGCACTTGTTAACACAACGGAAGCTCTATCATCTGATTGGTTATAGTGAATGTATTCAGCCAATCAAAACGTCGTCAAGGCAAGCAATCTCTTATCAAAAGACAATCCAAAAAAACCTGCTGAAATATGTATACAGAGTTACTGCCCCCATGCAATAGAAGGTGGTACTGCTAGTAGAACATAATGGAAGATAATACTCACGTGAAAGACAGGTAATGAAGTCCTACTGAATGACGACTAAAACACTACACACTATCACTAACAGATGTAAATATGGTACATACAACAAAACAAAACACAGAATATAATCTACAAATGACAATACACAGGACAAAGTCGACGTTTCGGAACAATAGGTCTTTTTCAAGATACGGACATAACATACAAACATAAAAAAACCACAAGTAGAAATGAATGCGTATTCGAGTGAAATGTGGTAGTTAAACTATTGGTTAGAGATTGGTTGTATTGTCATTTGTAGATTATATTATGTGTTTTGTTTTGTTGTATGTACCATATTTACATCTGTTAGTGATAGTGTGTAGTGTTTTAGTCGTCATTCAGTAGGACTTCATTACCTGTTTTACACGTGAGTATTATTTACCCCCATGAAACAAGTTTGTTTTCATTTAATCATCATCAAGTGCCGTCTTCGCAATAAGGTTGGAGGTAACAATATATACACAAGCTAACAGCAGAGTTGTAAAAAGGTGCCAGCAAGTACGGAATGAAAATAAACACTGAAAAGAACAAGATCATGGTCAACAGCAAGAAGGAACTTACACAGAACGCATGGTAGTGAGTTTTGTTTTACCTAGGGCCATAACGTAGATACATATTCAGTAGGAGGATGAGGTTTAACTAAAACAAGACACCCTTAACCCATTCCTTTGTGAATAAATCGCTCTTTTTCCTTAAGAGATTTGATGATATTGTTGTGGAAATTCGTTAATAAGGGGATTACCCACCTTTTAGCTAAATTTATAGTACTAAAAGTAATGTTCTGATTTATAAAGGGGGAGGGGGGGGGAGAGAACACTCCAGCTTCACTCCTCCCTTTTTTACGAACGTGAACAGTGTGCTTGAGTATTTAACAACAGCTATTATTGGACGAGTATGAGAAAAAAAATATGATTTGGCGTATAGAAAAACATTTAGGATTTGGCGAGTATATGAAAACAACTATTACGGACCAAGTATATGAAAACAACGGCTATTGGCCGAGTATGTGAAAGCAACTGTTATGGAGCGAGTATTTTAAAACAACTGTTATTGAACGCGTATGTTCCACCGAAGACGGATGTGTCCGGCCATTGGCGCAAATAAAACGGCGACACAACGGATTTCCATTCTCTGGACTACACCCTGCTGGAAATCTAGTAGGACCATAGTCCTGCTACAAGGGAGATCCAGCGGGAGTTTGAGAATGAACGCTGAAGAAGAAGAAGAACTAGTTTGTGTAAACAACTATGACTGAACGAGTATTTGAAAACAACTATGATTGAGCGAATATTTTAAAACAAAGTACAAGATAAAATCATAGATACAATGAACTAAAAAGAACTAATGAGATGGTTACATTTCTGTTTGTCACAAGAGCAAGACACAGATCACGACACAGACCAAGACACAGACCAAGACACAGACCAAGACACAGCTACGTCAGAAATCCCTTGAAAACGGGATCGCAGATATACATCTTCAATGATGTGGCTTGTTACATTTCATCATCATCATTAAGTGCCATCTCGGCAACGAAGGTTGGCTGCAACGTATCTTCAACATCCCCTGTCTCTTCCCTGTCTCTTGTCTTGGTGGTGCACTCTGCTAGACTGTTAAACTGTGTGATATTGCTCTCCCACTTGTGTCTCTGCCTACCTCTTCTCGCTTCCCTTTGACTTTATCCTTAAGTAAGGTCTTGAATGTATCATGTATTGTCATGTCTTTTAATGTGTCCAAAATATTTTATTTGCCTGATCTTTATTTCTCTTAGTAGTTCTTTCTTCATATTAAGTGTTTTATCACCTCTTTATTTGTTTTCTTCTCTTTCCATGATGTTCTCCCTATTCTTCTATATACCCACATCTCAAAGGCATCAATTCTGTCTTCTAATTGTTTATTTAGTGTCCATGTTTCTGAGCCATATATTAATATAGAATAGTTGTATCATTTTATAATTCTCATTTTTAACTTGTTTGTAATTTGTTTAGATATTAATAATTTCCTTATGTCATTGAAGGTACATTTAGCCATTCCTATTCTCCTTTTAACTTCTGTTTCACATCTGCCATCATTTGTGACTATGTGTCCAAGATATTGATAATGTTGTACCTGTTGTAATTTCTCTCAATGTATGTTTATGTTTAGCTCTTGTTCTTCTGTGTCTTTGCTGATTATCATGGTTTTTTATGAAATTATCATGAAATTTCTATTCACCCTTGCTTTTATGTTTGGGTTATGTCATTACTGCATGTTTTCCTGTGAAGTAGTGCATGGAGCCTTTCTATTGGCTGTGGAAATAAAGGCCGCTTTGCCATAGCAGACGCCGTGACATGTACAGAAAAGATTTTGATTGTACATCCGAAAGAAAAAATCATGTCCCATCCGTAGATTGAGCCCGGGACCACAAGGGTCACAAGGAAAACGGCGTTCTAACCACACGGCCATGTGATCCACCGGTGGTAACTTGCCTTTATGCTAGATTGTGACATGGTCCTTGACAAAGCCACTAAAGAAAAATATCACAGTATGTGAAATGATCACAGTATGTGAAATGATCACAGCATATGAAATACGATGTTTAAGGTAAACTATAACTGGCACCAGAAGATACCGACGAAGAAATGAAGATATCGGTAAAGACATAAAGACTATCTCGTCAAGACTGCATCGAAAGACAGCAATCCAGGCAGCTTGGTCACGTCATTTTTTTTCTTTCGCTCCATTGTAACCAGCACGGATATCCGTGTGATTTCCGCCGGGAGCGTGATTACGTTGTGCCACCGTTATGCGACTTGTAGGCCTAGCACATTCGATTTCGGCATGCCTTGACAATGTGGGTGGGCTACCCTAGCCTGTGACAACCTCCCTATCTGTCGTCAGGCACGCATGTGTGTGGTGACTCTTCGCCCAGACGATTTTTGCTCACGTCTGTCTCGCATGAGGTGTTCCACTGTCTATGAACTTGCCTCGTGTAATTGGACGTACTGTGCATCATCGGGTACTGAACCGTTTCTCATCTGTAAGCCTTGTTCCTTAAGAGGAAGAACTCAACAGAAGAGTTGGACCCTGGCTCTTTCACCCTCTTAGCCGAGGTGTCATTCACCGACATCGTGAACCCCTCGCCCACGTTCGAGTCTCACACCACGCGTTTGAGAGCAAGGCGTTCTCGAGCTGAGCGACCTTGTCCCAATAGCGCCTGAGCCCATCAGATACTGAACCCTTTCTCTCTGCAAGTGTATTTCCGGTATAGGAAAGCTTGACAGTTGAGTTGGGCCTGGACTGCCATCTTTGTCCCTTTTTTGCCTGAGCCTATCGGTTACGGCACCCTTTCTCTTTGCGAGCATGTTTCCGATATAGGAAGACTCGACATTAGAGTTAGGCCAGGTCTTTTTGCTTTGCTAGACGCCCATTATTGGGTATGGGTCTCTGCCTATAAGGAAATCAAGTAACTAGAAGCTCGTCACGAGCTAACAGAGCTTGTAGTTCCCATTTCCGTAATCGTTTCCACTTTATATTTGCAGTTGGCGCTGCCTCTCTAGCGCTATTATGCCCATTCATTTTTTCAATTGTACTCAAAATGACATCTGTCTGTCTTTCACCATGCATCCACCTTTTCATGCTTTTTTTCATTGGCCGCCCCTCCAATGTTCGGACTGGACTAACTAGTTTCACTGTATGTCGACAGTGTCGCTGTATGTGGTGTTGCTGGTGGTGTCGGAGATATTGTCTGTCTTTTACGCATTCAAATCTCTTTCCATCTGCTACCTCCACATTCTCGGACACGATCCCCAAATGATTTGGCCAGAATCAGCTCGAGCTGCTGCATTTCTGTTTCCAGGGTGCACCGCGAGGAGGTACATTTGGGATCTTGGTTATCTGCTAACCCTGGGTCCGCCGAGAGCAGTGCGTTCCCTGTGTACCCCGGTCACGTCATGAGAATGGAATCAAAACAACCAGCCTTTCCTGCATACAAGATCGGGTTACAAGGCACAATAAAGACCAAAAACTAGGTGGGTGGAGACAATCAAAGAAACCTTAAGAGACACGAACTGACCATGACCAATTTGACCTAAAAGGACTAAGCTCAAACCTCCTCCACGAAGCTAACGGTACATTGGAAATAATGAATAGAAATGACAATAAACAGATAGTAAGCAATCTATAATGCGCAGACGGCTTTCTAATCTGGTCTAATGATGTATTTATTATAAACAATTTCTTGACGCAAAATTAGGCTATCACGCTTCTATCTCCGCACCAGCGATGTATTTGGTCATAGGGGACATTTGACCTTACGGCGTTTTATCAGACAATAGGTTTCCCACACGCACGCACTTAAACTTCACGTGGCGGCGACAGACTTGTTATGAGTTCTCATGCGCAGTTATAGCGTGAGTTCTATTCTTGTTGACAAATTGCTATATTTTGTTGGAGAAAATAAATCAAGTTAAAAGTTCTTTATGAAGTTCTTTTTCGCCGGACACATCTGAATTCATCATGTATTGAGTCATATTAACCCCTTAAATGGGATGTGCAGTCAACTCAAACCCTCGTCCCCTTCCCCATTATTATGACGCTAGCCGAAGAACACGGGTTTTCTATACTGTAGGACTACTGCTCTTTAAAAAACCACAACAAGGAAACGTTAACAAGTTAATTATTTCTAAGGACTTTGGGAGATATTGTACCTTGAGCTACGGAGTTGCATGTACTGAAGCGACACCCGGCAGGTATTTACTACCATGTAGAGATGGGCATGATACACATAGGGCAGCCCGAGTACGATGAAGGCAATCTTTCTCCAGATATATATTCCGCTAATTAGACAAGCGTCACTCTTTTTGGATGACACGACTGATCTGAATATTACATTGGCCACTGCGTATACTTTATGTAGATAGCCAATGAAACGCCGCATTAGCTAGAATTGTCTGACCAGTTGGCAGGACCTCTATCTTGATAAGGATTTTAGTAGTAGAAGGATTGAAGTAGGGGTATGGTGACACCCTATTTATTTATCTAAAGATACACCGAATCCCTGGTTAATTATACAGTCCTCATCGGATCGTCATTCAAAAGTGACGCTATTTCACTTTTATTTTAATATTTATTGGCTGTCCACACAAAGTATGTGAAAAGTGACCAATGAAAATCACGGAAATAATTAAGTAAAGTCACTTTTGAAGGATGGTTACCGGTGAGACACGTGGTTGATTTAAAAACGAGGTACTGAGTTTAGAGGTCAAATCACATACTTGTTTACTTGTTCGCTAGTAAGGAGGTCGCTAAAGCGCGGTGGTTATCGCACTGGGTTTGCATATGAATGGTCTTGGGTTCATCTTCCCAGTTGGTGATTCCCAGAGTCGATCCAGCCTTAATTTGGTACCTGATTAATCCGCGAAGTCATTACGGCAAGGGAGAGAAGATGGATACCGCCTTCATATAGCAGAGCCACTGAAATGTGAGATTGCCAGTGCAGGATTTGCCTATATGTTAAACAAGCTATTGCTTAGGGCCCCAACTTTTTGCCCCCCCCCCCCCCCAAATAAAAATATTTGGCACTGACATATAATATCTGGACTTATAAAGGGCCCCATATCTCAAATAATATCTTCGTATGATAACTAACACCCATTGGAGTGAATTTAAATCGAATGATAAAATCAGAGAAGAGACACATCAAAATTTCATCACAGATGTTATCAGAAAACGCTGTTGGTCCTATATCGGGCATGTCCTACGCGCAGACACCAACAGAATACACCACCAATATCTTGAATGGGTACCTACAGGCAACAGAGCAAGGGGTAGACCAAAAGAAACACTCAGAAGAATAATACTTAGAGAAAGTAAAACAACCAATATTCATACTATTCAAGAACTGCACATAATAGCTTTGAACAGACAGAATAGGAGAGATCTGACCTCTGCCATATGCGCTAACTTCAGCGCAAAAGGAAAATGAATGAATGACTGAATATCTCAAATAGCGTAGGGCCTTTTAAATCCGGCACTGGAAATCTAACATCTCACACCCATGAGGTATTAATAAATGTTATGGGGTAACTTTCCTTTTTTTTTTTACGTCACCAAAGTATGTGGCTACTATGGGGTCATGTTCCATGATCTTCTATAGAATAAAGTACACTTTCAAAAATACTGCTATGCGTTTTTCTTTTGTTTGTGTGTGTGTGTGTGTGTGTGTGTGTGTGGTAAAATGAAGAGCAGTAATTTCCTAGAAAAGTTGATTTTAGTGGGGAAAAAACCATGAAAGTACTGATAATGTAATAAAATCCTAATTTACGGTTAATTACCAATTTCAAATATCATGATTCTTTTATGTATGTAACAGCAACGGAGATTTCCCATGAGAAAGTCAAACGTTGGTTGGCCATTATACAGGGCCGTTGATATTATTATCTCAAGGAGGGAGTTTTACTTAAAAAAGGTCTTTTCCGATTTGACGGGAAATTTGAAGATCTTTCTGTAGTAAAAAAATCGCAAAGGGCGGAGGAAGGCGGGGGAGGGGGTTACCTATCTTTTGATTAAGTTTATAGTACTAAAAGTGATGCTCAGATTTGTTAAAGAGTGTGGGTGGGGTGTTGGATCCCACCTTATCTACGGACCTGCTATTGTATCAAATAATCGGATACAAATTAAAAACATATAGCTGGGACTGTCATGTGACGTATTCCTTCCAGAACGTTGTCTTCCCAATGAACTCTCTGAACCCCTCTCTGTCTTGGGCGATGCGGCTTGCATTTTCTAGCGATGTATTCATGTTATCTTTAATATAGCTGGGCTGTAGCAAAATAAAAAAACTAAAGTTCCTTAAAGTCAGCATATTCCCAGTTATAAATATGAATGCAGATCGTTGACAATCACAACAAAATGGAGAAACAAAGTGTTACCGAAGAATATCAAGGACCAAGTAAATCACCAACTGGAACATTGTCAGAGAATTTAATGTCAAAGAACAGGCAAAACAACAAGGTTAACATTAGAAATTACAATACTTTAGTCACATCAAAGACATGACCGACTAGACGAGACCAAGATGGAGGAGATGATTCCAGGGCAAGCGAAAGAGGTAGGCCAGGAAGGAGCTGGATGCAACATACCACAGACTACCTGAAGGTAATACAGAAACAGGAAGATTGGTTCAAGATATAAAAGGCCACCTGAATGTAATATAGAAGCAGGAAGAATGGTTCAAGACCGGCAGGAGTTTAAAAAGGTTGTGATGACTGCTACATCATGACCAGCATATGCTACATGATGATGATGACTGGTAATTTAATAAAGTACTAATTTACAATATCAATTTACAATACAAATTATCAACACAAATTTACAATACAAATTTACAACACAAATCGCATTTGTTTTCGTATATTTTTTATAGTCATTGTCATCATCAAGTGCTGTCTTCGCAACGAAGGTTGGCTGCAACGGATCTCCAACATCCACTGTCTCTTCTCTTGGTGATGCACTATGCTAGACTCTAGCGTGTCCATCGTGTGATGTTACTCTCCCACTTGTATCTCTGCCTACCTATTGCTCGCTTCCCTATTACTTTATCCTCAAGTAAGGTCTTCAATAAGGTCTTTTAATGTGTCCAAAATATTTTATTTGCCTGATCTTTATTTCTCTTAGTAGTTCTTTCTTCAAGTGTCTTTAGCACCTCTTTATTTGTTTTCTTCTCTTTCCATGATGTTCTCCCTATTCTTCTATATACCCACATCTCAAAGGCATCAATTATGTCTTCTAATTGTTTATTTAGTGTCCATGTTTCTGAGCCATACATTAATATAGAATAGATGTAGCATTTTATAATTCTCATTTTTAACTTGTTTGTAATTTGTTTAGATGTTAATATTTTCCTCATGTCAATGAAGTCACTTTTAGCCATTCCTATTCTCCTTTCAACTTCTGTTTCATTGTCACTGTTCTACTAAACAACATTTTACGCTTTTGTGATGTGAAGCCAAGCATAACTACCACACTGATTACCTTGTGGGTAGAGTAGACTTGTTCCGTTAAAATTCAATTTTCAGTTTTACATTAACACATACATTAAAACAGCCAGACCCAGACAGTACAAGATTAATACCAATCTAGATTAGATCTAATGTAGCTGTCAACTAATACAGATGGTCTGTATTTTGTACGGAAAATACTAATGTTAATTGAATATTCGTCTGCGCAGGCGATAGCAGAGTTTATAACAATATTGCATTGCAAAGCCAACTCGACGGATTAAGTGGTTCGAAAGCAGATAATTCACGTTGCACTACATACCATTCTGAATGTTAAGTGGAGTGACTTTAAATCTAACACTACTATAAGAGACGAAAGCAAACAAACCTATATATCTTCCTTCATTAGACAAAGGCATTGGACTTATATCGGCCATGTTCTCAGAATGAACAGCCTAAGAATTCCCCAGCAGTCACTATATTGGGTGCCACCTGGAGTAAGAAGAAGAGGGAGACCTAGAGAAACTCTACGAAGAACCATTAATAGAGAAGGCATGTCAATGAACCTAAACAACACGCAACAATTGAAAGACCTGGCAACACAAAGGCAGAAATGGAAAGCTATGGTTTCTGCCCTATGCGCCGCCTATGGCCCTGGAGGAACATAACATAACACTGGCGATACGATTGATGTTTTAGTAGATTTTGAGTGGGGCCTCAAACTTTAAGAATAATTGAATAGCAATGACATGTATAGGATGCGCTTCAATTAATAATAATAATAGTAATAATAATAATAGTAATAATAATAATAATAATAATAATAATAATAATAATAATAATAGTAATAATAATAATAATAATAATAATAATAAATCCATAACTCGTCAGTATTGTAGGGTTGTAACAATGAAGTAGATGATGATGCAAAAAAGATCTAAACATAGGCCTATCTCTACGCTCTACCATCCTGATGAGTTTGGAAACTTCACACCCTGTCCAGTCCTTGATATTAACCAGCTATATCTTATCTCCCACTCGTTTTCATCAACCCTCCACCGTACCTTGAAGAACATCTTTCGCCAACGAAGAATGTCTCATTACATGCTCGTACTACCGGAGTTTACCGAAGTTTCACGATTGTTAACAGTGCCTGGTTTTTGCTGACCCGCTACTACTTTAATTCTATCATGCACAAACATATCGTTCTTATGCTATCGGTAACAGAGACCCAACACACACGTCCAGAGCATTTCTTTTCATACGGCTGGATTTTTATTATTAATTGAATATAGACGTATTGACATTACATTTTTGACCGTATTAAAGTACTATTTATACAGAATTATGGACAAAGACGAAGAATTGTATGGGTATTTTGGACTGAAATACATAATACAGTTAAGTCTTATTCATCACCATCATCTAAGTGCCGTCTCCGCAACGAAGGTTGGTTGTAACAGACCTCCAACATCCACTGTCTCTTGTCTTGGTGGTGCACTCTGCTAGACTGTAACCTGTCCATCTTGTGATGTTACTCTCCCACTTGAATCTCTGCTTACCTCTTGCTCGCCTCCCTTTGACTTTACCCTCGAGTAAGGTATTCAACAAGGTGTCATGGATTTTATTGTGTCCAAAGTATTTTATTTGTCTGATCTTTATTTCTCTTAGTAATTCTTTCTTCATATTAAGTGTTTTTAGAACGTTTTTGTTTGTTTTATTCTCCTTCCATGATGTTCTCCCTATTCTTCTATATACCCACATGTCAAAGGCATCAATTCTGTTTTCTAATTGTTTGTTTAGTGTCCATTATAACAAATCTCATTGTAACAACTTAATTCGGACAGACGGAATATGTATGTAATAATTGAAATTCGTTATATACAATATAATATAAATACAAGGTCTACAAGCACTTTAAAAGTTAAAAATTGGTAGTATTTGAAAAATGTTGTTAAATAGAGTGCATTATTGTAAGGATGCGTTTTTTTTTGGAGGAATTCCACTGTGATATGTTTTAATGTTGCCAGGTATGAATTCGTGGTAGCAGTTTCTGTCAGTCTGACTATCAGAAAAAAAATCTAGATCTAGATACAAGATTCAAAGTGGAAGCACTGTTTATGTCTGTTGTTCCGATTTTCACCTTTTGTGTTACTGTTATTGGTCCAGGTTTCCAGATCAGATGCTTACCGCATATTTTGCCAATTTTCGAAATGTGAGCGATTTAGATATTATGCACCCGCCGAAGACGGATGTGTCGGGCCATTGGCGCAAATAAAACTAAGACACAACGCATTTCCATGCTCTGGACTGCATCCTGCTGGAGATCTAGCAGTACTGCTACAGGAGAGATCCAGCAGGAGTTTGAGAATGAACGCTGAAGAAGAAGATATTATGCACATGTTGATTCTACGATTGTTTCTGTGTGCACAATTGTCGTGTTGCCAATGAAATTACGTCACTAGGAGACCGTGTTGTTAACAAAAAACAAAATGGCTAATTGTCATCATCATCATCAAGTGCTATGCCGGCTGGTGTAGGCGATCATGGCTCCACAGCTCTGCCTCCAGTATTATGTATCAAGATCGTTATTGTTTCCTTGCCGTGCCAGGTTATCAAACTGTCTAATATTTGTGACTATGTTCTCCAAACATCCCTATCTCACGAAGTTGCCAAAAATGAAGATTGTCTGTTTCTTATATTATTGATTAAGGTCAGTTTCGCATTTGACTCTTTCAACATCTCTACATTAGTTTTTCTGGCAGTCCATGGTATTATTAGCATTCTTCTATAGAACCACATCTCTATTGCCTCTAATTTTCCACTTTGCAGTTAATCGTAGGGGAGATAAAATTATGACACGATGTAAAATCACGACTTAGAAGGGGGGGGGGGTGTTAGGGTTATATTTATGCAAACACCCCCCACCCCCACCTTCCTAAACTCTAATTATAACGAAAATTAAATTATACCACGATTTAATATCACGACTGCGCATCGGAGGAGAAGGGAAGATCCTAGAGTTTAGGAGAGCGTGTTAGGGGTTGGGTTAGACATAATCATATTCGGACTATTCCTAACATGCGCGCATATCTTTTCAATCGGAAGAACAGGTAACTGCAACACGTGTATTGCATCCTTGTCAATCGAAGGAAAAATTAGCACAGATGCGGAAGCCATTTCTTTAATATAATTGAACCGGAAGCACGACATTATAAACTACTAAAAAATAAAATCGGTTACTTAAAAGTTGTGAAAGTGGAATAAAGCGGTAGGAACCTGTTCTGAGATTGGACCACAACAAATATTCCCTAATCTATAGGTCATTTATTGTACCCTTTATGATGAGGTATGCTCCTTTGAACCGCCTATGTGAGTACTTCTTCTTCAGCGTTCATTCTCAAACCCCCGCTGGATCTCTCTTGTAGCAGGACAATGCTCCTACTAGGTATCCACCAGGATATAGTCTAGAGAATGGAAGTAGATATATATATAGCAGTGTCGCAACCTCCATGCAGGCAACTCACGCACTGCGTGCCTTATAATTGTGAAATGTAAAAACTAATGAGATATTGTGTATTTAGCAATTAAAAGATATTTTATAAATCTCTCACTAGTTTTTAATATAACAATTATTCAATAATCACGGGAAAAAATAAATGGTCTTTCTCTTCTTGGTTCTTGTCAATAACTTACAAAAGGACGTCAAATGAAAGTAGTGCCCACACTGTTCACACATTTCAAGAAGAAAATAGGCCAGTGCTTGTTGGACGCAGACTGCATTAATCGATTAAGTGCCCAATAATATTGTTTTTACATTTCGTTTTTTAATTATTTTTTTTTTGAAATGTTGTTTAAATATTGGTTTTAACTGTTTTTAAATGTTTTAAATAATTTGTTTTACATGTCACAGCTGTTTAAGAATTACATGTTCTTGCGGAGTAATATGGGGGTGTGTTTTGACCCACTTCATTCTTACAGAGTAACATAAATGCCTTAACGACAGAGCGATCCCTTTGCTAACCATCTATTTCCAGGAGGAGAACCAAGACCCACAAGCCTAACAACAAACGCAGAAAGTACAACAAACAAGTCCTTTTTAGGACTATATCCAAATCCCCCAATATTTTTTTGTCCTTATAAGGACACGCAGACCAGATCTCAGGTCAAATCACCAGTCCCTAACATGACAACCCAGACCACAATATACGCCCCGATATAACTAAGGGAAAACTATTCCACGGTTGAAAGGAGCGTGTCTGACTCTAGACAGACAAATCCACCAACTAACTAACACACAAACCTTTGCTAGCGCTGCGAAGGAAAACATTTAAATTATATTTTACATCTACTTTTATCTTATGACATAAATATTTTACTGCAAAAACACAAAATATTTTACATCTATTTTTATCTTATGACATAAATATTTTACTGCAAAAACACAAAATTAATATTTTGATTCTTATCGAACGCATGTTAAGGTTAATGTCAGTACGTCATTAAGGCGCTTACACTGATAGATTACGAAGTTGACAAGACTTGCAGTATTTTTAATTTTCCAAAAAAATTATGTTACACCGAATTACGAACATAAGGTAAGCTTACCCAAGGCATGCAATCTCGAATCATGCATACCGTTCAATCTCTATGTAGTTTCCTACTGCAGATCAGTTACAATTATGCGTGTCTGAGTTCACGTAATGTATTTTATATTTATCTATTCAGCGAATTATTAATTTAGTATTTATGCTAAAGCTAAATATTAGCTTAGTTACAAATGGAAAAGTGAGTGTTATTAATTTGCAAATTCTTCATTATCAGCGAGTTCGTTTATTTGTGATGATATTTAGTACTGTGAAGAATGAAAAAAATATGTTAACCCCATTCACTTTCATATTAATTGATTTCCCAAAATGGTCACTGAAAACTCACGAAAAATGGTCACTGAAAACTCACGAAAACGAATTTGGTCACGAATATGAGAGAATAATATAACTTTTCCAGGAGCAGTCATCGGTAGCGACCATGGTACTATAATGAGGCGTGGCAGGCCGGAACAATAACATTGCCATACCACGATATGCTACTAATGACGATCACAAATAAATGAATCGTAATCAAAACAAATGAACGCGATTAAGATTTAGTCTAGAAAAATGGAAAGATCCAGAAATAGCAGAGATATTTGAGGCAACAATCGATGGAAAATTTGCAGTTCTAAACCACGTAGACGAAGATGTTAACTTTCTCACAGAGGCCATGAAAGAAGCTTTATTAGAATCAGCAACAGAAACATTAGGGACAAGAAGAAGAAGGCATAAACCTTGGGTAACAGATGACATCCTGAAATTGTACGACGTAGGCCGACGAAGGGAAATAAAAAATATTAAGAAAGAATCCCCTGAAATGGCAGGACAATATCGCAAAATAATCAAAAATATCAGAATAAAAATTCAACAAGCAGAAGAGGCATGACTAGAGAAACAATGAGACATCATCAATGTTGTATTTATACATGGAAACAGTGAGATAGCATACGGCACTCTAAGAAAGTTAATACAGCCAAAAAGACCAACTATATCTACGATAGAAGATAAACACGGAATGATACTCAATGAAACAACAGATATAGTAAAAAAAATGGGCAGTATTGCAAGGAGCTGTATAAGTGTAAATGTAATCCTGACTACACTATATTAGAGAATTCTGAACTCAGCCACAGAGAAATAGGAAATGCAGAAATTCAAATCGATGAAATAAAAGAGGCCATACGAACAATGAAAGGAGGAAAGTCACCTGGTGTAGACAACATTCCAGCAGAACTCTTAGAATACGAGAGGGTGGGGGGGGGGAAGAATTAATGTGGTAAATCATTTTAATGTGACCAAAATCTGCCAGAATATATGGAGCACAAAACAATGGCCCGCTGAATGGACACAATCACTAATAATAGCAATTCCCAATTCCCAATAAAGGTAATTTGAAAGTGTGTATTAAATAAAGATCAGGCAAACAAAATACTTTGGACACATTAAAAGACATGGCACCTTATTGAAGACCTTACTTGAGGGTAAAGTCAAAGGGAAGCGAGCAAGAGGTAGGCAGAGATACAAGTGGGAGAGTAACATCACACGATGGACAGGTTACAGTCTAGCAGAGTGCACCACCAAGACAAGAGACAGGAGATGTTGGAGATACGTTGCAGCCAACCTTCGTTGCGGAGACGGCACTTGATGATGATGATGAAGAATTACAGAACCATTACCCGTATAACACACTCGAGTAACGTGTTACTCAAAATACACTGAGCAGAATAAAGCACAAGTCGGAAGAAATAATGTCAGAAGAACAAGCTGACTTCAGAGCAAACAGAATCACTGTTGAACAAATATTTAACATCCGAACATTAGTTTAAAAACATATTTAGCACCAACATGATCTATACTACAATTTCCTTGATTTTACACAATTATTTGACCGTATTTGGCACGATAGTCTATGGCACATACTGAGACAATTTAATTTGTACACCATAATCACAGACATTGTCGAATCACTTTACAAAAATGCAAGTAGTGCTGTCTTATCAAACAATATAATTGGAGAGTTCTTTAAAACAAATGTGGGAGTTCGGCAAGGATGCATAATTTCTCAAGTATTTTTCTGTATACACCTAGAGAACATCATACAGGAGACTATAATACGTCTATATCGATCGGAGGTCGCCCTATTTGCAAGTTTCGCTGATGATATTGATCTTATAGCTGGACCAGAACAAGAATTACAAGAGTTATAATTATCAGGAAAGTTGGAAAAAGTTACCAGCAAGTACGGAATGGAAATCAACACAGAAAAGAGCAAGATCTTGGTAAACAGCATAGACACAGAAACACAGACCAACATAAGGATGAATGAATATAAACGTGAAGAGGCGAATGCTTAAAAATACCCGGGATCTAGCATATGCAGCGATGAAAAATGCAAAGCAGAATTAGAGATAAGGCTGGAGATGGCTTTAGCTTCTATGTCAAAGCTAAACTTAATTTGGAAAAGCAATATGTGTTCAGAGTGAAAATAAAACTTTATAACTCACTAGTGCTTTCTGTTGCGCTATATGGTTGAGATAGTTGGACACTCACTACGGACATGGAGAGATGACTACAGGCATTTAAATACAAATGTTACAGACGAGTTCTACGAATCTCCTTTTTTTATGTTGTTCGTCCATCACAAGTGATGATGACCATTTGTTACATCCACTTTTGAAAATTATATTAGAGTTATGTCCTTGATTGTGAGTTCGTAGATGGTCAATGAGCCCTATTCGAGCTGTAAATGTCCTAGGACAGTTAGGACATGGAATAACGACTGTAGATGGATCTTGATCTATCCTTGACTTTCTAGCTGCTCTCCGCTGTTGAAATTCTCATCTTTTCACAAGATGATGCGCTCTTTTTTTTATTTTAGAACGCCATGTAGATATATTTTGTGCAAGTTCTTCCCATGTATCGTGACCTATTTCAAAGGCTTTCAGTAAGTTCTTTAACGAGTCCTTGTAGCGCTTCTTTTGGCCACCTTGAGATCGTGTACCCTTCTCCAGCTCACCATAAACTTATAACTCACTAGTTATTTCTGTTGCGCTATATGGGTGAGAGAGTTGGACACATCCTTGTTGAATCTCCATTTAGAGAGCATAAGACAAATGTGTACGTAAGAAATCAAATAGAGATGTATAAATGCCCACAAGAACCATTACTGTCAATAGTGAAACGATGAAAACTTGCATGGTTTGAACATCTATGCAGACATAATTTTTTTGGTCAAAAACAATACTGCTGGGAAGATTTTTCCTCACTCATCCGCATCGATGAAGATAAAAATCGCAGGAGGGAACTGTGTTTTGAAGCGACCAATGTGGTAATTCTACGACCCTGACGAGTTACGGGATTATAGCACACCCCCCCCCCCAATTCAAGCCGTATCTAGGACCATAATTATCAATATTTATAAAAACAACGCCCTCTGTCAAAATTCACGATACACCATACAATCAGGGAGCGTATACTGGACATGAAGTAGCAGTTATCGCAGCGTTTCGAAACTCCTGCCGATCTTTCTGCTTCTGTGTGCGTCATGTTCAGATGGTCGTCGTTGGTATCACGCGTCCATCTTCTTCATTTCTTTTCTCTTTTTTCTATAACCCTGCCATCATATGCTATGTCAGGGCAGATTCGTCTTCGGTAAGGATATGGGGGGGGGGGGGGGGAGGAGAATGTTGTCTTAATAAAAAGAGGTAATTTATCAATTTTCATGGGCAATTTTTTTTTCATTTTCATAAATTTTTGATGACGGCTTTTGCAAAATAGAAAACCATTAAAAGAGGATTGGGAGGGGGGGGGGCTCTTTCCAGAATTTTTAATTGATCCCTAGTGCTAAAATACGTGATTTAGTTTCGTAAGGGTTGCGGGGGTCATAGGGTTGCGGGGGTTATTAACCCCCCAAAATATATATCTTTGCAGACGCTGCATGTACTCAAACCTAAACTCGTGCCCTCAGACTAAAATAATCCTCAAGCTCTAAATATCAATTCTATACGAAATTGAAACAACTTCCCTGAGGACATCTTAGATCTTAATTGCAACCCGCTGACGCAGGTTTATTTGTGAGCAAACGGGAAGGGTTATATTTTAAACTTTAATCAAACAAGACAAGCACATTAATAGAGGTAAAATCTTCTCATTTGTCATTTATGTCAGATGTGTGTAAGCACGCGATCATGGATTAGGTTGAGGTGAACCTGTCAAATTCATGACATGCGCCGTAGCATAAAATTGTCTTGACAAAATTTAGAACTCTGTTCACTTTAAGAATTAAGTGGGCCAAAACACCCCCCCCCCCCAATTACTGTGCGACAACAGGTGATTTTTTAAACAGCTGATGACATGTAAAAACAAAATTATTTTAACCGTTTAAAAACAATTAAAAACAACATGTAAACAACATTAAAAAAACATTTCAAATGAAATTTAAAAACAATATTATTGAGCACTTAACAATCGATTAATGCGTTCTGCGTCCAACAACCAATCAGAAGCACTGATCCACTTCATTCTTAGAGTGAATATAGTATAAATGAGTTCTTCAATGCTTCGTAGATCTATCTGTCTTTGTTTCCATAGTGATGATGTCTACATCCATTGCAACTCGTATTTCTTGTGCCAAGTTATGTGGCAACCTTGGTCTGGACTTTTAGTTCAGGGAGCAAAGAATACGGCCACTGTCTTCCTTCCAGGCATATCGCATGATGCAACTAAGAAACGTTGGGGGATAGACTGTGAAAAAATCCATCTTTACCATCTTGTCTCAATTTCTGACCTTTTTCTTCTATAAAAATAATCCCCATGGATGACGGAGAGGTGCAAATCAGCGGATATTGCAACTTTTGTTGTTGCAATCTCCTAGGTGACGGGAAATGCTAGATGTGACATCAATGCGGATAGATCAACAAATATGACAGAAGACATATGAAATAATTGACTCAGAAGTATGTGATCCTGTCAGGGAAGGACAATCCTAGGATTGTACTGGACGTACTGGATTGCCTCTCTTCGGGAACTAAGCATGTATCCATAAACCCTTTTACACATCCATACCTTTACGCTTCATATCTGTAATAGTCCTTGTCTCGATTGATCCTTTCTCAGTGACTTGAGCACATAGGTTGAATGTCTTGACGAGATCACATCTGTTTTTGGGGATATGGTTGGTCAAGTACGGAAAACCTGCTTCTCAATTCCCGTCAAATGTAAGACATATTTTCATTTATCCTCATGCTTCCTACTTGAGTTATTTATTAATTCATTAACTAATATTTGTATAAGCCTTTACACATCCATACCTTTACACATTAATACATTTACACATCCATACCTTTACACATCCATACATTTACACATCCATACCTTTACACATCCATACCTTTACACATCCATACCGTTACACATCCATACCTGAAACATTATATGAGTCCGGGTGTTGCTTCGGTTACACTGAGAAGAACCTATGCTTTTCTCAGAAAGGTTATGGATTGCCAAGAGGTACCTGCTCACAGGTAAACTATTATTTCATCATCATCTTCATCCTTATGCCAGGTTGTTGAGTTATAATTTCAGTCTCAAGAAGTTGTTTCTGTTGTTAGGTTTTTTTATTGGGACATGTTCCAGACATTTTGTCAAGAGACTTATGATTGCTATATTTTGTCAGGAGACTTATGATTGCTATATTTTGTCAAGAGACTTATGATTGCTATATTTTGTCAAGAGACTTATGATTGCTATATTTTGTCAAGAGACTTGTGATTGCTATATTTTGTCAAGAGACTTATGATTGCTATATTTTGTCAAGAGACTTATGATTGCTATATTTTGTCAAGAGACTTATGATTGCTATATTTTGTCAAGAGACTTATGATTGCTATATTTTGTCAAGAGACTTGTGATTGCTATATTTTGTCAAGAGACTTATGATTGCTATATTTTGTCAAGAGACTTATGATTGCTATATTTTGTCAAGAGACTTATGATTGCTATATTTTGTCAAGAGACTTATGATTGCTATATTAATCAACGTGTCCTAGGTTGATCTCATTCACAACATTATTAAAATATATTCGAATTATCCAGAAAAAAAACTACACTAGCACTACATTGGATACCATTTCACTATGTCATCCATAGTAACGAAAAAGCAGTCAAATTGGCAAAAAACAGGAGACAACCCCAATAACTCAAAGCTTCAGTGAAGTAAAACTTGTGCTTAAACAATCTATGCGACTTACGTGGAGAGAACTAAACGGAAACTATAGCACCAAGCAAAACACCAAGAACAGACATGAACAGATCAGGTTATTTCGACTGAGAATGGGTCACTGTCATATAAATGCACACTTACACCGAATCGGTATCATCGACTATGCGGAGCAGCCATTTATACACCAGAACACGTTAATACAGAATTGTCCCAGTTTTGATGTTCACATAACGACAGTCTGGCACACAAGAGCTTCTCGTGAGAAAGAAATTGTGGGGAACCCAAGATGACAAAAAACAAACCACTCTATACATAACCCAATATTGGACTGGGTGTTTAACAATTGATCGTAATTTTTACAGTTGACGGGAATTGAACAAGGTCCGTTCTAGCAGCACTGCATCGTTTTGCAACACAAGTAAACAGGTTTTCTGTACTTGACCAACCACATCCCTAATAAAAGATGTGATCTTGTTAAGTCATTCGACCTGTGTACTCAAGTCACTGAGAACGGATCAATCGAAACAAGGACTATTATAACATAAAAGAACATCCCGTACAAGTATTTAAGTATCTTCAGGAATACAAACATAGAACATTCATATTCGTACTACAAGGACCTAAAGGCCTTCTTGTAAACATAAATAACATAACGACGAATAATGAAATACGCTTGTTGTAAACACACTGGCTGACTGTGATATTTACACATTTCGTTTCGACACAAGACTTAGCACAAAATTGTTTCGTTGGTTTGTCTTCCATTTTCGAACAATACCATTCTATTACCTAACTTCTCTGTTGCATGTCACTGTCTAGACCACTACTCATGTCGTAGACGCGTCTCGTCTCTGTTCGCTGGCCATGTTAGCAATCCGCAACAGGAATACAAATTTGGAAAAAATTTGGCCATGAAATCTAATTTGGCAAATTTTGACCTTTTAAAAAACAAACATATCCACTTTCCCATATTTTTATGTTTAATTGTAGCTACAAATTGTGTGGCAGATTTTTGTGTGTGTGTATATTAACTAATTTATACATATACTGTCTATTCTACTCATGTATAAATGTAGACTGGAGAGTGCGTGTTACAAACATGTAGACTGGAGAGTGCGTGTTACAAACACGTAGACTGGAGGGTGCGTGTTACAAACACGTAGACTGGATAGTGCGTGTTACAAACACGTAGACTGGAGAGTTCGTGTTACAAACACGTAGACTGGAGAGTTCGTGTTACAAACACGTAGACTGGAGAGTTCGTGTTACAAACACGTAGACTAGAGAGTGCGTGTTACAAACATGTAGACTGGAGAGTGCGTGTTACAAACACGTAGACTGAATAGTGCGTGTTTCCGGTAAATAAAGACTGCGAGGGAGAGGAGATTGCTACCGCCCTCATTTGCAGAGCCACTGAAATGTAAGATCGCTAACATCTCACACCCCTACGGCATTAATAAATGCCATGGATTACTTTACTTTAGTTACTACTATAGTTACTTTGGTAATATACCATTACTATACTTACCTTTGTAATATAATACTACTATACTTAACATGATTTAGTTTTAAACTTTCCGGTGAAATCTATATTTAGCTCTGTGATGTAAACGCCAATAGTGCAGTTCTTACTCGTCGTTTTATGTTATGAATATTCTTGAGAAAAGACTTTTGGTCGAAACGTCGAAATGTGTGTGTCATTATGCGTGTTTCAAGTGATTATCACAATTTTATAACCCTTTTCCAATTTTCGTCTGTTGGATTTCAGATTTGCTGGATTAAGTACATATTATCGATCTGTCATGTCTAGAGGAAGCTCAGACTCTCAAAATATTAAAGGAACTAAACTGAACTTAGTATTAACATATGTGTCATTGTCAAATGTGCCATTGCCAAATGTGTCATTGCCAAATGTGTCATTGCCAAATGTGTCATTGTCAAACGTATCATTGCCAAATGTGTCATTGCCAAATATATCATTGCCACATGTGTCATTGTCAAATGTGTCATTGTCAAATGTGTCATTGCCAAATGTGTCATGGCCAAATGAATGTTGATAATTGGCGAGAGGTGGTTCACGTTTATAGATAGGCAGCATTCTTTTGAAAATTCATCATGTTTTTTTTTGTAGGTTATGCACAATTTTTAACAGAGCAATATAAACTGAATTCAATTATGAACAGAACAGAACGAGATCGTGTGAGGAATTCAGAGATTACAAGAACTGTTGGAACAACATCTGTGATAAATATATTGAAAAACTGAGTGAAATGGTTCGGTCACTTAATGAGAATGAACACTTATTGGCCAGCGGCAAGAGTTTACACCATGAAAATGGAAACAACAGGATATAGATTAAAAACTAAGAAGACTGTGGATTGAAGGAGTTACCAACATTCTGAGACGTCACGATATTACTGCATATTAAGCGACCAAACGTAACATAGCCAGAAAACCGATCGTCTTTCAATCCTGCGATGCCTTGAAGCAAAAGTAGAGAAAAGTCACTAGATAAAATACGCAATTTTGAAATTAGTCATTTTGGGACATTTTTATTAAAAATTTGACCATAAATAGTTTCAACCACCTGGCAACCATGGTCAGCAAATAAGTCTTCTGACCACATAAGCAAGCTCCGTTGTATCTTGATTCTGTGATTCAGAAAGATCGATGAATCAAATGCAATGCAGTTTGAATAGACTCAATACCTTACAATTGAATAGACAGAAGTGATAAATTCCAAGTCATTTAAAACAGAGAATTTTATTAAACGAAGAATTACGAATCACGAAGGACACCAAAACAAACATTTAATCATTTAGAAAACTAAAAAAATTCTGAAGTGCAGAAAAGTTCCAACGCTGTATACAATGTTCTCGTGAGAGTACGCGCGTATATAGTGCTAATTAATACCAGTTTCCTCGCAGATCACGTGATGAATATTTACATTTAATAAACAGTATGTCGTCAGTGATGTAGAGCTGTGACTTCTCCACTTGTATGAGATCAGTCTGGGTAAAGTTTCTCACTTATACAGTGTTTTATATTTTGACTGGCGTTTCCAGTTTACTTTTCATGGCGTATTTATTTCTGTCTTTTTAACATACGAATATCGTCGGAATAAATTTGTAGGTCTATAATATATATGCCTAAATCACAGGAACACACGTTACATTGGAAAGGTAAACAATAGTGTTGTTATGTTTAACAAACTACAGATGTTTTGTATAAAGTAAGTATAATATTATTACATTATGTTTATATATAAATGTTACACTAACAGGATGTATTAGCATTACATTAACAATGCAAACAAATGGAATGTAGTAAATGAGTGAATGTTAGGCCCATATTATCAAAGTCAATATAGCAGTGTTATATTACAGGCAAAGCCAGGTTCACATTGCAGAGTCAACTTCTATAGTGTAGTTAATACTTGTCGTTTTCTTTTGTGTATGTTGTCATGGTAAAAGACATTTGATCGAAAAGTCTATTTGTATGTGACATTATGTGTGTCTCCAGTGATTAGAAAAATGTCATTACCCTGCTCCTGGCGTTACCTTTTGCATTTCAGTTTTGCGCAGTAAGTACATATTATCAGTGTTAGGTCTATATTACCAAAGTAAGTATTGTAGTATTATATTACCAAAGTAAACATGGTGATGTTACATTACTAAAGTGAGTAGTGTAGTGTTATATTACCAGAGAAGGGGAGAGAGAGAGAGAGAGAGAGTAGTAGTATTGTTATATTACCAAAGTAAATGTAGTACTAATATATTATCAAGTGAACTATAGTAGTGTTATATTACCAAAGTAAGTATAGCAGATTTACATTATTTAAAAAACAATGTAATGCTACCTTACTTACTTTTGTAATGTAACACTACTATACATACTCTGGTATTGTAAAGCTAGTAGACCGTTATACGGACTTTGGTAATGTAAGACATATATTCTTACTTTAGCAATATTAGGTTATTATACTTACTTTGACAATGCAATTTGTTATATTTACTTTGGTAATATAAATATAAGAAGGTCTAAAACAAATGTTACTATCAACAAAAAATACAGCGAAGCCCAAAGCCTGTTCTTCAATACGAAGAAATTAAAAAATTATGACAACGGATAAAGTGAAATTGCAACCAAAGATAATAATTGAAAATGTGTAATTTGAGGACGTAACAATTTTCTAGTATTTGGGAACAAACATAAATATATCAGGAGGATGCGCTGTAGAAAGCAAGAGAAGAATTGCAAAAGGAAAAATCTTTGACAAGTGCCAGCAGCATAGCCAAACTATGTATGATCAGAACATGCGTATTTCCAGTGGCAACATACGGGTGTGAGGCATGGACATTAAAATAAAACAACAGCAAAGAGAATCACTGCTTTCAAAATAAGATGCTACAGAAGAATTGTACGTATACCATGGACAGCTAAAAATACAAATAAATAGCAAGAAAGCACATAGTTTTTTTAATTATTTCTTTAATTTGGTCATATAAAGAGACATAACATCATGGAAAGATAAATAGTTGAAGGCAGAGTTAACGGCAACAGCGGAAGAGAGCGCTCAAGACGACGATGGTGCAGTGATATATCAGATTGTTTAAACATGTCTCTAGCTGCGGCAGGTCAACTCGCCCAGAATCACGGAATGTTCACAGAATCCATAAGGAAGACCATGTTCTGGAAAGAATATGTCACACGAAAATAAATTCTACTATGCGTACAGTGATAATGTCAAGTTGCTATACTTACTGTGGTAATATCAAGTTGCTATACTTACTGTGGTAACGTCAAGTTTCTGTACTTACTGTGGTAATGTCAAGTTTCTGTACTTATTGTGGTAACGTCAAGTTGCTATACTTACTGTGGTAATGTCAAGTTGCTGTACTTACTTTATTACTATAACGATTACCACAAACCCCCTAGTTTATCTGGAACCAGTAATATCATCACTTCAGTATGCCTGTGTAACATGGACAGTATACGCCAGAAACGCTAGGAGACTCAATTATTTCCACATAGGATGTCTTCGTAAGATGCTTAACATTCATTGGTGGAATAAAATACCAGACAGTGAAGTATTCATGAAATCTAAATATGTAAGCATGAAAGTATCGGCATTCGAAAGGAAATGTTTTTGAAAGGTCCTAGGAATATCATGGGCAGGAGCACAAACTAACGCAGGAGTCAGCATAGACCTGAATATAGAAGAAGAATCGCTCCTCAAAAGTATTTTTTTTAAAACAACACGTATTAACATATTTTGGACAACTAAAAATACACAGTGGTTTAGAAAGATTAATCATGGAAGGAAAAGTTCCAGGCAAGAGAACAAGAGGCAGACAAAGACTAGGATGGACGCATGATATCGAAGAGCTTCTGAACATGGCAGTGGAAATAGATGGGAAGCTTGCACAGAACTGAGCGGCTTACACAGTGGCAGTGAGGACAACGACCTGTAAAGGGCAGGTCACATAGATGATGAATGCAAGATCACATGCACAAACTTAGGCTATTGCGAGCACTGGTTATTGATTAGTTATATGCCCTTTGATGATAAGTATTTTTGAAACGAATTTACCCGTGTGATGCCGGGATCTGAATGGGGAGCAAAGAATAGCAACACTATTCACATTCCATGCATCTCTTGAGAGGCGACGAGGGATGTTTTGGGGTGGAGTTGTCTGTATCTCAAATGGTTTCAAAGTGATCCTGAAGCCACGATGAAATCGGATGTATCGGGCCGGAAGACTCATATCGCATCTAAGCTGTAAATCACGATACATCGCATTCTAGTCTCCGGAGTACACGCTACTACTACACATGAGTTTGCAAACACCCAGAAGAAGATCTAATACAGAATTACGCAAATCCTTATTGAACATAGAGGAAGATTAGCTTGTGATCAAGTACCGTAACAGGAAAACTTTATCTGAGTATCAAGTAGTCAGCATCAAGTCCGCCACTATCACTTTCCCAGATGTGATGTTACCCACTTCCTTAGGCTAGGTCGACCTAGGAGCCGTTGGTGATTACAAAAATATCGCCAGTTGTGCTGGGAATTGAACCTTGGATTACCTGAACAAAAGGTCATTTCACTGACAACTGGGCTACAGCATCAATAAAATCAAAGATAAGAAATATTTTAGTTTCTTTTTTATTGTTTGTTAGATACGGGCAGTCGTTACAGAAATGCTCATACATGCTCAGTCGATCGCAAAAGATATCCAAGAATATCCATATCCAAGAATATCCATATCCAGTGATATCCATATCCAAGGATATCCATATCCTTAAGTCCACAACTAGTCAGGGTCGTATGAGTACCACCTTGTATGCATCAACACAAGAGTCCTCCAACGATTCCTATTTTCAACGATCCAGAAGAATAAGAAAAAAACCCGACCTGTCCAGTCCTTGATGTTATCTGTCCATCATGTTCTTTGTCTTCCTCTGCTTTTTCCACCTTCGACTATTCTCTGTGGTATCATTTAGGACAATGAATCATGTCTGCATACATGTCTAAACCATGCAAGTTTTCATCGTTTCACTATTGAAAGTAATATTTCTTGTGGACCTGCATACATATCTATTTTATTTCTTACATACACATTCATGCATCGATGCGTCACGACCGTACAGGCCTTCAAGCTCAATTAATTTGTACCCCGTTCGTTACGTTTTTCATTGTTGTTGAACTTTTAATTCGTTGCTATTTACATACTTGAAGTCACATGCCAAAAATAACCAAGGCCAACCAATAGATTTCACGCAAATCGGAAACTAGTTCATGTTTAAGTTTTAGTTGACAGGTCTCATTTACCCCGATGATCACGGTCGAATGGTGTACATGCTGGTAGTTGCCCGTGGCTCCCTAATCTAAATTGCTCCATATTGTGCCTGCAGGCTTTTAGTCACGACCTTACAACCCTGAATACTGAATTTCCCGTAGCGTAGTGGTTACTCTATTCACGCTGTGCTCAAGAGGTCTCGGATTCAGATCCGACTCCTGACATTTTATTTACAACGTGAATATTTATTTTCGATCCCTGAAAATTAACTCTTGAAGCTACGGAGTTACGTGCTAGTAGTAGATCTCTCGGTAAGTGACGCTTGCCGCTTTGTAGAGGTGTACAGAGTAGATATGGATACTAGATAAGGGAAGTAGATATCACATGGGAAGCAGATATCAAGTAGGAAGTAGATATAGATATCAAGTGGGAAGTAGATATAGATATCAAGTGGGAAGTAGATATAGATATCAAGTGGGAAGTAGATATAGATATCAAGTGGGAAGTAGATATAGATATCAAGTGGGAAGTAGATATAGATATCAAGTGGGAAGTAGATATAGATATCAAGTGGGAAGTAGATATAGATATCAAGTGGGAAGTAGATATAGATATCAAGTGGGAAGCAGATATCAAGTGGGAAGCAGATATCAAGTGGGAAGTAGATATCAAGTGGGAAGCAGATATCAAGTGGGAAGCAGATATCAAGTGGGAAGTAGATATCAAGTGGGAAGTAGATATAGATATCAAGTGGGAAGTACATATAGCTATCAAGTGGGAAGTAGATATCAAGTGGGAAGTAGATATAGATATCAAGTGGGAAGTAGATATCGAGTGGGAAGTAGATATCGAGTGGGAAGCAGATATCAAGTGGGAAGCAGATATCAAGTGGGAAGTAGATATAGATATCAAGTGGGAAGTAGATATCGAGTGGGAAGTAGATATCGAGTGGGAAGTAGATATCAAGTGGGAAGCAGATATCAAGTGGGAAGTAGATATCGAGTGGGAAGCAGATATCAAGTGGGAAGTAGATATCGAGTGGGAAGTAGATATCGAGTGGGAAGTAGATATCGAGTGGGAAGCAGATATCAAGTGGGAAGCAGATATCAAGTGGGAAGTTGATATAGATATCAAGTGGGAAGTAGATATCGAGTGGGAAGTAGATATCGAGTGGGAAGCAGATATCAAGTGGGAAGCAGATATCATGTGGGAAGTAGATATAGATATCAAGTGGGAAGTAGATATCAAGTGGGAAGTAGATATAGATATCAAGTGGGAAGTAGATATCAAGTGGGAAGTAGATATAGATATCAAGTGGGAAGCAGATATCAAGTGGGAAGTAGATATAGATATCAAGTGGGAAGTAGATATCGAGTGGGAAGTAGATATCGAGTGGGAAGTAGATATCAAGTGGGAAGCAGATATCAAGTGGGAAGTAGATATCGAGTGGGAAGCAGATATCGTGGGAAGGAGATATCGAGTGGGAAGTAGATATCGAGTGGGAAGCAGATATCGAGTGGGAAGCAGATATCAAGTGGGAAGCAGATATCAAGTGGGAAGCAGATATCAAGTGGGAAGCAGATATCATGTGGGAAGTATAGATATCAAGTGGGAAGTAGATATCAAGTGGGAAGTAGATATAGATATCAAGTGGGAAGTAGATATCGAGTGGGAAGTAGATATTAAGTGGGAAGTATATATCAAGTGGGAAGAAACGATGTGAGCCGGAGACAACGAAATTGATACCAAGATAGACGGGTCATGGTTAGTATCCATTGTTAGTATCCATGGTTATTATCTATGATTATTATATATGGTTATTATATATAGTTAGTATGTATGTTTAATTATGTCTTACCAGTCATTAGCAACATTTCATTACTGTGTTGCAAGTTTCACCTGCTGGAGTAGATTGGAGAAACCCGAGTACAGTTAAGTCACTCCTCTACTCTTTTTGAGCATTTTTAATACCGAATTCACCTAATCGTATTATAAATACGGTAACTATTGTAAGCAGTTTCCACATCTTTTGGGGAGGGTAAAAATATTTAGAAAGGCGAGGGGGAATTGTAAATGTTGTACTCGATGCCTTATCATTATCTAGTTTTAGTATATTTATGAAGACGGATGTATTGGGCCATTGGTGCAAATAAAACGACGACTACTCACATTTCCAGTCTCTGGACAATATTCTGCTGGAAATCTAGTAGGACCATGGTCCTGGTATGAGAGAGATGGAGCAGAAATTTAAGAATGAACAGTGAAGAAGAACAAGTATAGACCCCTATTTAACGCCCGTGCAGGTTTGGTCACGTCAGGTCAAGTTAGGTCAGGTCAAGTGTAATGTCGGGCCCGAAAGGGGAGAAAATAATAGCAACACTATTTACATTCTATTCAGGTCAAAAGAGACAACAAAGAAGCTTATGGGGTAGAGTTGGCTGTGCCATACCATACAGGGTCAAAGCGACCAGAGGCTATGCTGAAATCTGATGTGTCAGGCCGAAAGACGCATATATCACAGCACGTGTGTATACCACGAGACAACGCATTCCGTTCTCTAAACTGCTAAAACGCAGAAGTATATTTAAAAACAATTAATGAACAAGTACCAAATATTTAAAAGGACGCCTGTTCAACCACTTACGTGAGTCTAATTTGGTTATAATTATGACATTCAACCACTTACGTGAGTCTAATTTGGTTATAATTATGACATTCAACCACTTACGTGAGTCTAATTTTGTTATAATCAGAACATTCAACCACTTACGTGAGTCTAATTTGGTTATAATCAGAACATTCAACCACTTACTTCAGTCTAATTTGGTTATAATCAGGACATTCAACCACTTACGTGAGTCTAATTTGGTTATAATCATGACATTCAACCACTTACGTGAGTCTAATTTGGTTATAATCATGACATTCAACCACTTACGTGAATCTAATTTGGTTATAATCATGACATTCAACCATTATAACTGTTTTCTCTTTATTTTTTAAGGAATGATATCCAACCATTTACCATATAATAAACGGATGATTTCATTTACTTTCTTACAGCCATTGACTCCAACAAAACACGGCATAGATCAATATTTCATCAATTATGTAATCTAATTATCAAATTTGGAAATATAATCTGCTCAAACACGTATCGTGTCTGAATCTAATTATAACTTCAACGTGACATGTGGATGTACTTGGATAGAAGTCAGCACAAAATCGAATTTTCACTTCAACTAGACACCATACCTAATCGTACTTGGTCAAGCAGTCAAATTTTCCCTTCAGCTAGACACCATATCTAATCGTACGTGGTCAAGCAGTCAAATTTTCCCTTCAACTAGACACCATATCTAATCGTACTTTGTCAAGCAGTCAAATTTTCCCTTCAACTAGACAGCATATCTAATTGTACTTGGTCAAGCAGTCAAATTTTCCCTTTAACTAGACATCATATGTAATTGAATTGAGGCAAGAAGTCTAATGTTTACATCAGCTAGACATCATATTTAATCGCACTAGTGCAGTCTTATTTTCACTTCAACTAGACATAAGACTACGTTTCGACATTATATGCTTCACAATAAACCTTGTGGAGTCAGATGTATACTCGTATATAACATGTGACTGTACACAGTTGGTATCAATGGTAGGATCGGCACAGTTGTCCTTCAGTAACCTGTAATGGCTACGGACATCACGACTCAGATTATCCACAATGAATCAAAAATTATTACATGGGACTCATCAGCGGATTGCCACGCAGTGTCATATTACGTCCACGTTCTGATTGGCATATTCCTGATCACTATAGCTATCTTCACAATGGTTGGAAACTTTTTAGCCCTCTACACTTACGTCAGGTGAGCCCTCAATAATAACAATTCTCAGTTATCTATCTTTATTTCATTACTGGTATATCAGTGTATATCGATGTATATCAATATATATCAATTACAGTATATCAATTACTTTGTATCAAATTACTCGACACACAGACAGTATTTGCATACCAGTAATCTGAATTTTTCCTGCAGTGATGGGAATTGTGTAGATGACACCATTGGGCAATCAAAGCGTATAACGTTTTTTAATATGCAAACTATTCATTGAGCTTCGTTAATACATTGATAAGAGAAAACATCACTAAAGGGTTAAGTTTAGGATTAGCATAAAGGTTAATATTTGAATTATGATTTCCTTATAAACTAGGCATACGCAATCAACGGCCCTTTTCACGACTAGGCAATTGCATGTACTACGGTCAAATCCGTAGATTAGAGGAGGTTTGAACCTCCCTCATCCCAAATTAAAGATTTTCTGCAAAAAGGTAAACAATATCATAAGAATTTGCAATGAAAATGGGATAATGACCTTTTTCAGGATAATTTCCCCACCCACACCTACACTGCAGAAGACGCATTTACGGCCATGACTACGACTCGCGCTGTTTACCTTTATGTATATAGTAAGATTTTTAGGGATGGAGTTCATTGTTTCACCCATATAATTGTTCCATTCCATATATAATTTATTGTTCCATCCCATATAGAGTTCATTGCTCCATCTCATATAGAGTTAATTGTTCCATCTCATATAGAGTTAATTGTTCCATCTCATATAGAGTTAATTGTTCCATTCAATATATAATTTATTGTTCCATCCCATATAGAGTTCATTGTTCCATCTCATATAGAGTTCATTGTTCCATCTCATATAGAGTTAATTGTTCCATTCCATATATAATTTATTGTTCCATCCAATATAGAGTTCATTGTTCCATTCCATATAGAGTTCATTGTTCCATCTCATATAGAGTTAATTGTTCAATTCCATATATAATTTATTGTTCCATCCCATATAGAGTTCATTGTTCCATCTCATATAGAGTTCATTGTTCCATCTCATATAGAGTTAATTGTTCCATTCCATATATAATTTATTGTTCCATCCCATATAGAGTTCATTGTTCCATTCCATATAGAGTTCATTGTTCCATTCCATATAGAGTTCATTGTTCCATCGCATATTCCATCCCATATAGAGTTCATTGTTCCATCTCATATAGAGTTCATTGTTCCATCTCATATAGAGTTAATTGTTTCATCCCATATAATTGTTCCATTCCATATATAATTTATTGTTCCATCGCATATAGAGCTCATTGTTCCATCTCATATAGAGTTCATTGTTCCATCTCATATAGAGTTTATTGTTTCATCCCATATAATTGTTCCATTCCATATATAATTTATTGTTCCATCGCATATAGAGTTCATTGTTCCTTCTCATATAGAGTTCATTGTTTCATCCCATATAATTGTTCCATTCCATATATAATTTATTGTTCCATCCCATATAGAGTTTATTGTTTCATCCCATTTAGAGTTCATATTTTCATCCCATATAATTGTTCCATTCCATATATAATTTATTGTTCCATCGCATATAGAGCTCATTGTTCCATCCCAAATAGAGCTATTGTTCCATTCCATATAGACTTCATTGTTCCATCTCATATACCATCTCATATAGACTTCATTGTTCCATCTCATATAGAATTCATTGTTCCATCCCATATAGAGCTCATTGTTCCATTCCATATAGACTTCATTGTTCCATCTCATATACCATCTCATATAGAGTACATTGTTCCATCTCATATAGAATACATTGTTCCATCCCATATAGAGCTCATTGTTCCATTCCATATAGATTTCATTGTTCCATCTCATATACCATCTCATATAGAGTTCATTGTTCCATCTCATATAGAGTTCATTGTTCCATTCCATTTAGAGTTCCTATTTTCATCCCATATAATTGTTCCATTCCATATATAGTTTATTGTTCCATCCCATATAGACTTCATTGTTCCATCTCATATAGAATTCATTGTTCCATCCCATATAGAGCTCATTGTTCCATTCCATATAGACTTCATTGTTCCATCTCATATAGAATTCATTGTTCCATCCCATATAGAGCTCATTGTTCCATTCCATATAGACTTCATTGTTCCATCTCATATACCATCTCATATAGAGTACATTGTTCCATCTCATATAGAATTCATTGTTCCATCCCATATAGAGCTCATTGTTCCATTCCATATAGACTTCATTGTTCCATCTCATATACCATCTCATATAGAGTTCACTGTTCCATCTCATATAGAGTTCATTGTTCCATTCCATTTAGAGTTCCTATTTTCATCCCATATAATTGTTCCATTCCATATATAATTTATTGTTCCATCCCATATAGACTTCATTGTTCCATCTCATATAGAATTCATTGTTCCATCCCATATAGAGCTCATTGTTCCATTCCATATAGACTTCATTGTTCCATCTCATATAGAATTCATTGTTCCATCCCATATAGAGCTCATTGTTCCATTCCATATAGACTTCATTGTTCCATCCCATATAGAGTTCATTGTTCCATCGCATATAGAGTTCATTGTTCCATCCCATATAGAGCTTATTGTACCATTCCATATAGATTTCAGCTGACACAGAAATCACGCTGACTTCAGATGTGTGATTTTAACACGCGCAGACATCACAACTAAGATGTACACCACCACAAAACTTATAGTCCTTCTCCGGACTACATCCTGCTAATCTGCAGGAGTCTGAGATCGAACGCAGAAGAAGACTGTCAAGCAAAAAAAAATAACACAATAGCGCCTGATCTGATGATCAACTTCGCATATTTCATTGATCAACTAACTTACATTTACTACGGAAATCCGATCAGAAAACCTTTTTTTTTGTTTTGAGTATTGATTCTTGAAATGTACCCATCATCCATGACTTTGTCCAATTAAGACCTTGCAATATAATTAATTAGGCCTTCATTCATAACATTTTCCATTATTGTCGTTCTTTTCGGTTGGTCACTATTTATATACTTGGAGTCGCTTTGACTTTTTTTGCATGCGATTTCAAATATAGAAATAATGACCAACGGAAAACACTAGAATAATCAAGAAAAAGAACGAAATAATGTCTAATAATTCTGCGAACAGATCTTTTATACTGCGGCCAGTCTCGCCTCATCATAGTTATATGCATTGAGATAATTATCATTATTGTTATCGCCCGTGTGTTTATCGGAATCAGAAAGGGAGATAACGAGTAGCAACACAGCCGCAGAAAGGGGGACAATGAGTAACAAAACGGTCGTTGGTCCTGCATGTCTTAAGAGGCGACTAGGGAGGCTGGGAGTGGGGTGATTACCTACCCCACCCTTGATCTTCCCTTGTAACAGGGAGAAATGGGGGGAGGGGGAGTCGATATATCAGCTTTGTTTGATGTTCAGTGTTTTGACAGACAGCACTTCCTTTAACCTTTCACTCATGAGTGAGTGAATAAATACAATATAGTGCTTTTGTGTGGTCATTGTAATTGGCAGGTGCTTAGCACCTACAGAAGTAGTGCAAGCAGTTATTGTTCGGGTGTTCTTGTTCTGATTGACGAATAACAAGACGATTACCTGTCTAGACAATTCGAAACCATCTCTTTGGAGTCCAGACGGTGATGTACTGCTCAGGGTAAATATTTATCTAGATCGCTATAAAGCGCGAAGCAGACTTTATCTGCTGAAATTACTATTTGACCAATGGGAGACCGAAAATAATCGACAATAGAGATATATTGCGTTATTTAAGTATGAACAGGATAGGCTCGGGAAAAAAAATTGGCTCATACCTACTTAAGTGATTGTTACATCGAGGTGTTGATCCACTGAAGCACCTTAGAAATGACCAGTGGACTTTATTCTTATTTACTTTTATTTACTTTTATTTACTCTTATGTTGCCATCATAAATGCTAATGCCATTTTATTGCAGGTCCTTACTTAGACCGCTTTACATTCAATATTGTATTGTAGTTATTATTTAGATTTGTAGAAAGTTAATGTCAGACGTTATGAAAGTATGAACATGACAATATTGTCAATTAAATTGTATAAAGTATGAGATCTGGAATTAAATGCGACCACCTGCATTAGAATAGGAACTAGTATACATGGGGGAAGATATTGAGTTCCAGAGGAGGAGTTCGGATTCGGCGGGTTTACAGTCAGGCAGTGATTCAGAAAGATTTTGTCTAGAGCAGTTCAGGGAGACGGTAGAAGAGTTACCGAATTACCACAGTCAAATAGATAGATTTGAAACATCGAGAAAACGTCTCGAATTATATGTGAAGTGTAAGGATTAGTTAAGAATACTGTTTTCCTATAGTGAATCCAAGTGTAACGGACATGACTAAACGAAAGCCGAAACGCATACAAATGAGAATGAACCTTACATCCTTCTGAGAGAGAAACCAGAGAAGAGAAAATAATTCCTTCTGAGAACAAAACCAATGGGTTGCCAGCGTGGAGATTATCAATCTCCATCACAAGCAGCGAAGTTAGAGATCAGAAAGATTCTCTAAAAATACTATACGATCGACCAACAGTTCGCAATAGCGAAACAACTAAGACGAGTTGTAAACTGAACGGCCAGAGAATGTAGATTAGTTCGCTATAGCGAACCGTTGAATGACTGATGTCGCAGAATCAAGAGTGGGACATTAGCTGCAGAGAACCTCAGACATGATGCAGCGCAGCAACAGCGCGCTAGAAGAAAAACAAGTGCTGCTTAATGTCCCACAGACTCCTCACCCACATGCTCAGACTGTGGTAGACAATTCCAAGCATACATAACTCATTAGTCACAGTCGAACACACCGCAGACATAATCATCATCATCATCATCCCATTTGAGTTGAATTGTCATCGTCGATGACGAGGGACGAACAACATTGCGTGCTCATCAGAAATCATCCTTCTAAAGTGACAAATTGGACTCTTCTCGTGATCTGCAGGCAAATTTGACTCTTCTCGTGATCTGCAGGCAAATTGGACTCTTCTCGTGATCTGCAGGCAAATTTGACTCTTCTCGTGATCTGCAGGAAAATTTGACTCTTCTCGTGATCTGCAGGCAAATTTGCTAATAGGCGATTCTCACAAAAAGAACATTACCTTTAGTATGAAATCTTTTGAAAAATCAATAAAGTGTCTTGAATAGAGATGGGAAAGAGTGGGGGGGGGGGGAAGAGAAGCTGTTTGAAGTTTATTTCGTTTGTGTTTTTTTGTGTGTTCTTTGTTGTGATAATTAGGAAACTATATTACCTAAGCATTTAAGATTTTTAACGTTAACTGACGAAAATTAGATGTGACGGACTTTTTAGTTTTTCATATTATAACTCTTTTTATTTTCCATAGACATTAAGTTTTTTTTATTCCAGTCCTTTCAGTAGTAGGATATACCTTGGCTATCCCAACCCCACCGCGGATTGATCAACTTGATAAGAGACATAGATAAGCTATGTGTATCATTCTGGGAAGGCCCTGGAGATATAGAAAAAGAGGCGAAGAGCTTTTCGTTGGATTTTCCTACACCATTGATATTAAATACCTCGGTACAGACAGTAAACAAGCCATCATTAATTACGTTTTTTAAAATTATTGTCGTGATTTTCTTTGGTCGCTATTTATATACTTGAAGTCGCATGCTAAAAATAAACCAAGCCCGATTAACGAATGTACAGAAATAATTTTTTTAAACCAGCCTTTTAGATCATATTTACTTTCTGTACGTATGTCTTTGCTGGGGTATGGTCATGTTCACTTTCTGTACGTATGTCTTTGCTGGGGTACGGTCATGTTTACTTTCTGTACGTATGTCTTAGCTGGGGTACGGTCATGTTTACTTTCTGTACGTATGTCTTAGCTGGGGTACGGTCATGTCCACTTTGTGTACGTATGACTTTGCTGGGGTACGGTCATGTTTACTTTCTGTACGTATGTCTTTGCTGGGGTACGGTCATGTTTACTTTCTGTAGGTATGTCTTTGCTGGGGTACGGTCATGTTTACTTTCTGTGCGTATGTCTTTGCTGGGGTACGGTCATTGAGCATCCTATTAAAATTAAGAGAGCGTAGGTAATTTCACTTATATCTATATTTCACATGGAGGGATAGTCACATCACATCTCTATTTCATATCAAGGATAGCCACCTCGCATCTATATTTCACACAATTCGCACTGTCTGTTTCGCACTCCTGGGAAACATGATTTTCGTTCAATAGCTAGTTTGTCGAATTGAAATGCATGCAAAAATCAAAACAAAGTTGTATTTCACAGCAGTATAATTCAATCACTGATGACGTCTTCTTATTTTATCGTGCTTTTAATTGGCCAGTACATTTATGGTTTTCGTTACAGCCAATGAAGTGTTGGAGAGGGAAAAAAAACAATAAACAAATAAGGCGTAATTCCCCTCATCAACTAGGACTGTCTGACAGACTCGGCTGTTCTGTTCAACATGGCACATTATGTGCATTCAGAAAACTTGTATAAATGTATACATTGAAGAGAAATTAAAAAAAAATCTAATTACATTTTGAAAGGGCAAAAATAGTTACATGGAGATATTCAAATTAGATGCAAAAGATCTTTTCGATTTAACAAGTAGTTATTCCAGATGAGTAACATTAATTATGGAACGAACTATTATGGAATTATGGAAAGAATTACCATGAATCAATATTTCAGGTGGAAATCGGATATAATAAAATTGAAAAGGATTATGTTTCAAAATTGAAAACCTTTCTAAAGTTAGCAGATATTGCATCCATGTCTATCCCGCAATAACAGCTCGATTTCATGGCATCGTCATTAATTAATCACACTGTACCATTGTCTTCAAACAATAACACTAATGGACGTGTTTCTAGAAGAAAAGTGAGAAAAATAATCATTTGAAATGAATATTCATGTAAGGAACCTTGCTCTCTGAGTATATATTTTTTTCCCCACGCTTATGACGACAGACGATCAATTCATCTCATCTTGAAATGTCATTGTTTCCTTTAATTCAAATCATGGACCAGGTTTTTTTGTGTGATGGTTACTATAGTAATTTGATCGTGTGTATATGCGTGACCGTTAATAGGTACTATAAGACCTCTAAGCAGAAAGTAAATATGACGTAGAAGGCTGGTTGTTTTATTATTTACATGCCTTTCGTTGATTGACCTCGGGTTTTTCTTTCATTCGACTCCAAGTATATAAATAGTGACCAACGAAAACACGACAATAGTAAAAAACGTCACGAATGAAGTCTTGTTTACGTTCTGTCGACAGGTCTATACTGGATCCTGGCCCCGTTACTCTTGTGATAAACAATTGTTTCCGATACTGTTGGGATACATAAATTTCCCTGTCATTTTTGTGATAAAAATCTTGCCATGTAACATTTGTGATAACAAAAAAAATTACCATGTTACTTAGTGATTAAATCTTGCCCTGTTAGTGATAAAATGAACTTGCCCTGTTAGTGATAAAATGAACTGCCCTGTTAGTGATAAAATGAACTTGCCCTGTTAGAGATAAAATGAACTTGCCCTGTTAGTAATAAAATGAACTTGCCCTGTTAGTGATAAAATGAACTTGCCCTGTTAGCGATACAATTAACTTGCCCTGTTAGTGATAAAATGAACTTGCCCTGTTAGTGATAAAACGAACTTGCCCTATTAGTGATAAAATGAACTTGCCCTGTTAGTGATAAAATGAACTTGCCCTGTTAGTGATAAAATGAATTTGCCCTGTTAAGGATAAAATTAAATTGCCTTGTTTTTTTTATATTAAAAAAGTGTGTCCCTGTTACTTTTGTGATTAAAAAAATGCTCTTTTACTTTTTGGACCAAAATTGTTTTCCCTATTACTCTTATTATCAGATCCATCCTTGTGTTGTTAGATTCATAATGAAGAGCAAAGAATAGCGATACATCGACCTGACATGCATGTCGCAAGCTGGCAGCTAAAGAGGTGTATGTAGGTGTGGTCGGCTACATCACCATACAGATGGTGAACGTGACTAGAGGTTATGCTGAAATTGGATATCAGCCCGAAAGGTGCAAATATTACAACTAGGATTAAACCTTGATACATCGCATTCTATTCGCAGGGCTTACGTCCTGGCAATCTAGAGGTAAAGCTACAGTGCCAGGAAACCAATCCGAAACTGGATATTGGGGGGGGGGATGTGGTAACACAAAACACATCAAAAAGGAATAGAAATATGTACAAGTGTTACACTGAATAATTATTACATTTTATCTAATTTTATCGCATATATCATCAACCACTATTTCTTTTCGTCATGATATGTCTGTCTTCTCTTACTTTGCTGGACCCTTCCTCTTGAGAACTCTTTCTCTTCCCCATGATGTGTTTCTTGCCACGCTTTCCAAACTTTTTCCTGCCACACTTGCTAATCTTTTCCTGCTACCATCCTACATAAGTGCTTTCCCATGTTTAGTACATTGTTTATTTCGTTTTCTTTCATCCTGATGAAGGTTTTTAGTCGAAATGTCGTCTGTTGATGTGTCTCGTTACTAGTTTGTTTTATTGACTAATAATGGTAACACTCAATATATCTCGATTCAAGGGATAGTAGTATCACGTAATCACATTCGACCAAAAGACATTTCATCAAGAAATCATTTATAGCACGACGATTAAGCTATGGCACCGTCAACATTAACAACATAACAACTAAAATATATATTTTATCCATTTTATGTTATAATGTGATCGTTCATAGAATTTTATCTGTTATAATATGATCGTGGATAAAATTATATCAGATATAATGTGATCGTGGATAGAATGAATTTTATGTGATATAATGTGCTCGTGGATATAATTTTATCTGTTATGATGTGCTTGTGGATATAATTTTATCTGTTATGATGTGCTCGTGGATATAATTGTATCTGTTATGATGTGCTTGTGGATATAATATTTCACATGGAGGGATAGTCACATCACATCTCTATTTCATATCAAGGATAGCCACCTCGCATCTATATTTCACACAATTCGCACTGTCTGTTTCGCACTCCTGGGAAACATGATTTTCTCACTTTTCTTCTAGAAACACGTCCATTAGTGTTATTGTTTGAAGACAATGGTACAGTGTGATTAATTAATGACGATGCCATGAAATCGAGCTGTTATTGCGGGATAGACATGGATGCAATATCTGCTAACTTTAGAAAGGTTTTCAATTTTGAAACATAATCCTTTTCAATTTTATTATATCCGATTTCCACCTGAAATATTGATTCATGGTAATTCTTTCCATAATTCCATAATAGTTCGTTCCATAATTAATGTTACTCATCTGGAATAACTACTTGTTAAATCGAAAAGATCTTTTGCATCTAATTTGAATATCTCCATGTAACTATTTTTGCCCTTTCAAAATGTAATTAGATTTTTTTTTAATTTCTCTTCAATGTATACATTTATACAAGTTTTCTGAATGCACATAATGTGCCATGTTGAACAGAACATGTGCTTGTGGATATAATTTTATCTGTTATGATGTGCTTGTGGATATAATTTTATCTGTTATGATGTGCTTGTGGATATAATTGTATCTGTTATGATGTGCTTGTGGATATAATTGTATCTGTTATGATGTGCTTGTGGATATAATTTTATCTGTTATGATGTGCTTGTGGATATAATTTTATCTGTTATGATGTGCTTGTGGATATAATTTTATCTGATATAATGTGATCGTGGATACAATTTTATCTTATATTGTGATCGGGGATAGAATTTTATCTGTTATAATGTGATGGTGGATAGAATTTTACTTATTTCTGTTCATTTTGATACATTCCGATAAATCTTCAGGAGTTTGAAAGTGAGCGTGAAAGAAGTACTAAGAAACCAAAAAAATAGATGATAACCCCATCCTCCTTTTTCTAGTTTGGTATAAGCAGTAGTCAGAGATCCATAGAGAAGGCTACGTTCTCGAAAGAATATGTCTCCTGATGATGATGATAAGCAGAATCGATTTTATGGGGGCAATAAATGCACGTACGGTTATTCCGTTGTCACAGAACATAAGGTTATATGTCATGTGACATATTCGGTTGTCACAGACCATAAGGTTATATGTCATGTGACATATTCCGTTGTCGCAGACCATAAGGTTATATGTCATGTGACATTCGGTTGTCACAGACCATAAGGTTATATGTCATGTGACATATTCCGTTGTCGCAGACCATAAGGTTATATGTCATGTGACATATTCTTTCCAGAACATAGTCTTCCTTATGAATCTCTTGAAATCCCCGCGGTCTCTGACAAGTCTTCCTCTAGCGACATATGCATGCATTTCTGAATATCTCTTGTCCAACGACGCCTTGGTCGGATACTTATACCTCCACTCCCGTCCTTTTTAGCTTCTACGACTCTGCCATACGCTGAGGTTCTTGTTTGCCCGCGTTCTCCTAACTCCCTAGCTTTGTTGATTCGACCTTTGTCCAATTGCCTCCTATTGCCTGAGGATGTCTTTCTCGGCTCCGCGTCCTTCAACTGGTAGGAAATGGCCACTGTCTGCTATTTAACCTTGCGTCTCGGTTTCATACTTTTTTTTTAACCGCCAAGTATTATCGAGATACGTATCTTACATTTATTTTATTTTACTTGCATTATATCGTATCTATTTTCACTTTTTATTTACACTTTCACCTCTTTACTTACCACTATCTTCTCCTCACACCCTCTTTTCCCCTGTCATGCTGCCCTACCTTTGCTTCCTCCGTCATCCATTCGCTATTGTCCTTCTTTCCTTTTCTCTCCTTCTATCACAACCACGTGTGTCTCTATGTAAAATTTGTTTACTGTGGTCTTTTGTTTGTCCCGATGAAGTCTTTTTAGTTGAAACGTCGTCTGCCACTGTATCTCGTTGTGAGGTTGTTGTATCGACTTATTTTGGTAATAGTTATATCTATTTCAGTCTATTGTGATATTTGCCCTGTGCTACCCCAGCCACCTATTTCCTGTTTAGGGTTGTTACCTGACACTAACTTTTATCTCTAGTATATAGTGAGCATGCCGGTCATTACCTAATTAAAGCGTGCCAGATTCCAATTCACTTCAGGACAACAACAAAATCCAGGTTGTGATTTTTCGCTGATTGCGACCACTCCTCCGGTCGACTCAGCTGTAAATGAGTACCGGAAGCATGAGTTAGAGGAGGTAAAGACAGCAAGAAAGGGAACCTCATCTAATACTTGCTGAGGGGTAGTTCATGAAGAGTTATCTTCATCCCTGACGGCAGGTTTCTGCGATGGCACCTACCTTTACCATTTTAACAAATTTCAGCGGTATTTTAAAAAGGTAATAAATAAATCTCCAAAAGTTAAAGGAACACCTTATTTTTTAAAGAAATCTATCTCTTCCCCCTTTCCCCATAATATTATAATATCCGGATATACAGACATATACACGGGACAAGGCTAGACGATCTGTAATTAATAATATTGACCTTCTTGTGTGTTTGTTGCCAGAGTGTTCTTTGATAATTAATTAAACTAGTTGCTTGCTAAACAAAAAAAAGCTGGGTAAATGGAATATTTTATGTCATTGATTTTATTCATAGTGCCATTATTTATGATCGTGTTATTACATATTTTTTAGTTGTTAGAATAGGCTTGATTCTTTACATAGTTATGTGGCATATTTATTGTTTGTCTGCCAAAGAAAATGGTTGTTTAAATCTTGAATTTTTTGTGTCTATACTGATTTGTACTTTCTGAAATGAAGAGGTTAACAAAAGTCAATCTCTACGTTCAGAGTTAAAGATGATGTAGGAACTAACGGTCAATTCTAGGTTTTTTAATGATGATGTGAATAAATAAAAATAAATCAATTACTTTCGATATTAATAGAAATAATTAAAGATAAATTACGGTCGACAGATGAATGGAGAGACACGTTTCGTTATTCTGAAGATTTATTTTCTGAATGGAACACGTTAAAACATTTTTAGAAAAATTGAAAGATGGAGCATTCTGGGTAGGAAAAATATCATAGCACATAGAATAGAAAATAAGGAACATAATTACTCTTAATTCCTAGGAATCGGAACAAAAAAATAAAACACACTTGTCCATGTGTCGTCTGTTCAATATTTATAAATGAAACGTGAAGGTATACTGTTTGATTGACGAAAAGATCATACAGAAAAAAATCGACGTGAGTTGACGGTGTTGGAAGGTAATGAAATATATCAACACTGTTACATGCCATGCATGTCGTTAGAGGCAATTAATCAAGTTTTACTGGTGACGCTTGTTGTCCCATCTCTTGTCAAGTGACATATTCTTTCTAGAACGTTGTCTTCATCATGGGAACTGAACTCTGTCTTTATCGTGGGAACTGAACTCTGTCTTTATCGTGGGAACTGAACTCTTGTCTTCATCGTGGGAACTGAACTCTGTCTTCATCGTGGGAACTGAACGCTGTCTTCATCGTGGGAACTGAACTCTTGTCTTCATCGTGGGAACTGAACGTTTCTCCATCCTGGGCGAGCAGGCCTGCATTGATCAGGGACATTTTCATACACTCTCTAATATCGTTGGTCCACCGTCATCTTGGTTGTTCTCTTCTTCTCTTCCTGGAGCTCTGACTTCAAGAATCAGCCTCTTCAAACCATCATATCTCTTTAAGTGTACAAAATACTGTAGCTACCTTCTTATGGTGGAATTTAGAAGCCACCTTTCATTTATTTTCAATAATTTCAAAATGTCTATGTTCTCCTTTCTCTCAGTCCATGATATTCGTATGATCTTTCTTCATCACATTATTTCAAATGAATTTATTTTCTTGATATTGTTTTGTTTAAAGTCCAGGTCTCGCATCCACATGTTCTTAAAAGGAAAATACATGATCTTAAAAGGGTTATTTTAGTTCAATTACACTGTCTAACAACATTTTAACTTTCTTATATAAGAATAACTGTTCCTATGTCAGTTTCTAGCGCTGATTTCATATATGAAATCGTTTATCTCTACTACATCGGGTTATTAAGATATTTGTGAATGTATATTTTTTTGGAAAACCATTATGTTCCGTTTCATTTATACTATATAACTTTAAAAAATTAATATAATGGAAAATAAGTCTACTGTTTATACTGCTAAAACATTTCTGACAAATGTTGCGCTATTTTTCAAATAGTTACTCTATTTTGAAATAATTCTGAGCGAAATCTGGCTTCTAGAAGTTGTAGAAATTCTGCTGATTTGTTCTGTTACGTGTGCGGATATTTTACCGATCGTGTTCACTAGAAAAACTTTACACCATTACTAAAGAAAGCCTATGAACTTAATTTTGATTCGAAAGTTGAGGATGCGAATAAATCTTGAAAGCCAAATGCAGTTTGTTCGACTTGTGCAAATATATTGGCAGGTTGGTTACGAAAATCGTCTAACTTTCAGACGATGTGTTTTGAAGTTCCAGTAATATGGAGTGAACCGAAAAATCATGCTACTGATTGTTACTTCTGCTTGACAAATATCCATTGGTTTCACTTTTAAAACAGAAAAGTTTGTGGTTTACCCAAACATTTAATCTCTTAGTAATATATGAATAAAATATTAATTAACCCTTCAGAACTTTCAGATCTAATACGTGATCTCGAAGGACAAGCGTATTACTTGGACTCAAAGAATGAAATATTTTAGCATCAAATACTCCGATATCTGAATTCCGTAATAGAAACAGAGAAATTGTTCAATACTTTGAGGTGGATGATGACATTTGCTATTGCAAAGATGTAACGGTCTAATGGTGCAGCTCAGTCATGAGTACATAGTCAACGAATGGCAACTAATCATCAATTTTTACAAAATTAGTCTAAATGCTGTGTTATTGCATAACGGAAATTTATTTTCATCAGTTTCATTTGCTCTACTCTGTTGATATGAAGGAAAAATGAAAATATGGCTATACTTTTGGCAAAAATAAAGTACAATGACTACCAATGGTGGATTTGTGGAGACCTAAATTCATTGCCATTCTCACGGTCATGAAGACTGAGTACACTAAATTTGGTGCTTCCTACGTGAATGGGACAGCAGCAACAGACATGAAAATTGTGCAAGAAAGGCGTGGCCTATCAGGGATTATTTGCAGCTGGGGCATACAAATGTATTTCCACCAGCCATTAGTTAACAAAGACAGCAACATTTTACCACCGTTACATATAAAGTTGGGGCTCATGGAGAATTTTGTAAAAGCGTTTATAATACTAGCAAAGCTTTCACTTATCTTCGAGAAATGTTTCTTAAGTTAGCTATGCAAAGATAAAGGATGGTATCATTGTAGGAGCTCAGACTAGGAAAATTATTGCAGACAAAAAATTCGAGAACTTGTTACATGGTTGTGAACTTCGCGCATGGATGGCGTTCAAATCTATTGTCACTAACTTTCTGGGAAATCATAAATCTGTCTACTATGTGCATATTGTCAAGCAGTGTATAGATGAATACAGAATTATGGGCTGTAACATGTTCATCAAAATCCATCTGCTCGATTCGCATCTTGACTTTTTCCCTGACAACCTTGGCGAAGTCAGCGATGAACATGGAGAACGATTCCATCAAGATATCGCCCTGATGAAGTTACATTATCAAGGATGGTGGAATGTGACCATGCTTGCCGATTACTGTTGTATGCTTCATCGCGATGTATCACATGTCATTCACCGACGAAAGTCGACTACAAAGAAATTCAAACCTACATAACTGTTCTTCTTCTATTACGAATGATGTTGTAATACTGAAGGTGTTGTTAAAAAAATTGAATTGCTTATTTCTAGAGATACCGACCTGATATAGAGAAACGGTTTGTATATTTTAAAAGCGGTGCATTTACAGTGGCAAGAAAAACATAAACATCTTGGAGAAAGACAAAAAATGTTTTTGTTTGTTTGTCAGTGCTATTACTACCTCTCACCAGTTTTCTCATTTGTGTTTATTTTTAAGTAGCAATTCGAGTCTTCTTGTGATCTCAGTGCACATTCCGCTGAATTGTTTATATTTGTTCCCAGATATTTGAATTGTTTACACATTCCAATTCTATATTTTCTATTTTAATTTTTGGTTTAATATTTTTGTTTTCTCTTATCATAAATTATGTTTTCTGAGCACATAGGTGTATATTTAGAATATCGCTGTATTTCTTTGCTGCTGTGATAATTTGTTTCATTTCATCAGGATGAGTATTAAGGAGATTTGTATTGTCTGCATATCTTATTTTTGGAATAATGTACACACCGATATTTAATGGATGAAACTCATTTTACTATAGTTCTTTTCTTACAACCCTCTCATTATACTTACCGCACAGGTGTTAAAAAGGTACGGGGATAGAGTAGGACATCCTTGTCTCACTCCACATTATACAGTAAACCACACATGTTTCTCCATCCACTCTTACTGCTGCTTGTTGTTCGTGGTACAGTTTTTCAATAAGATGTATTAGATGTTTGGGGAAACACATGTCTTCCATAATGGACCATAGATGGTGATATTTAACACAATCAAACGCCTTAGTGTAGTCTATGAAACACATATGTAGGTCTAAGCTGTATTCTCTACATTTCTCAGTTATGTTCCTCGTGTTGGTTATGTGGCCTCTTGTTCATTTTCCTGCTTGTAACCAAGCTTGAACTTCATGAATTTATGTTTCTAATTTGCGTTGTATTTTTTTTTCATTAATGATCTGCAGTAGTATTTTGCTGGATCTACTAATTAGTACTACTATTCTATAGTTGGTAGATAGTTGAAGGTCTCCTTTATTTGGCAAGGGTAAGTTTACTAACGTTTTCTGCTGGTCACGTTACTCTTTTCCATATCTTCCGGCACAATGTAAAATCTTCAGTTATATTCTTATTTGGCGACTGGGTTGTTCCTGTATATGTCTTGATATCATTTGTTCCATCTTTGTACGAGAGTAGAATATATTCTCTTTCTGTTAGGGAATTCCCGTATTTTTTATTTTTTTTATTTTTTAGTACTGGACGTGAAGGTTTGATGTTTTTCTACTATAGAGAACATATTCTTGATAGTTCCTTGTTGTTTTTATTCATGAATTTCTCTGCATTAATTAATTATGTAGACCTATTGTTGTTTGTCGAGCCTAATTTGTTGTTTAATCTTCTTTGATAGACTCATGTTACTTGTTTCACTTTTTTTCGGTGATTTTTCATCTCCTTCTATCTTCAAACACATTCGTAGTTTCGTCTTCCACTACCATTGTACGTGTACACTACCAACCTTAGTATCAGTAGGAGAGCGACAGTGTACGTGTACACTACCAACCCTAGTATCAGTAGGAGAGCGACAGTGTACGTGTACACTACCAACCCTAGTATCAGTAGGAGAGCGACAGTGTACACTACCAACCTTAGTATCAGTAGGAGAGCGACAGTGTACACTACCAACCTTAGTATCAGTAGGAGAGCGACATTGTACACTACCAACCTTAGTATCAGTAGGAGAGCGACAGTGTACACTACCAACCTTAGTATCAGTAGGAGAGCGACATTGTACGTGTACACTACCAACCCTAGTATCAGTAGGAGAGTGACAATGTACACTACCAACCTTAGTATCAGTAGGAGAGCGACATTGTACGTGTACACAACCAACCCTAGTATCAGTAGGAGAGCGACAGTGTACACTACCAACCTTAGTATCAGTAGGAGAGCGACATTGTACGTGTACACTACCAACCCTAGTATCAGTAGGAGAGCGACAGTGTACACTACCAACCTTAGTATCAGTAGGAGAGCGACATTGTACGTGTACACTACCAACCCTAGTATCAGTAGGAGAGCGACAGTGTACACTACCAACCTTAGTATCAGTAGGAGAGCGACATTGTACGTGTACACTACCAACCCTAGTATCAGTAGGAGAGCGACAGTGTACACTACCAACCCTAGTATCAGTAGGAGAGCGACAGTCTACGTGTACACTACCAACCCTAGTATCAGTAGGAGAGCGACAGTCTACGTGTACACTACCAACCTTAGTATCAGTAGGAGAGTGACAGTGTACACATCTGAGATGTACATTCTTTTATGTGTGAAATAAATCTCTGGAGAAGAACCCCCCCCCCCCCCCCCCCGTCAAACCGATGTTTATCGGTTTGACAAGATATATACGACCTCCATTCCTTATCATTTCTGCGGAATGAATCAGTCAGATGATGTGCGGAATGAATCAGTCAGATGATGTGCGGAATGAATCAGTCAGATGATGTGCGGAATGAATCAGTCAGATGATGTGCAGAATGAAACAGTCAGATGATGTGCGGAATGAATCAGTCAGATGATGTGCAGAATGAATCAGTCAGATGTGTGCGGGATGAATCAGTCAGATGATGTGCGGGATGAAACAATCAGAGGATGTGCGGAATGAAACAATCAGAGGATGTGCGGAATGAAACAATCAGATGATGTGCGGAATGAAACAATCAGATGATGTGCGGAATGAAACAGAGGATGTGCGGAATGAAACAATCAGATGATGTGCGGAATGAAACAGAGGATGTGCGGAATGAAACAATCAGATGATGTGCGGAATGAAACAATCAGATGATGTGCGGAATGAAACAATCAAATGATATGCGGAATGAAAAAGAGGATGTGCGGAATGAAACGATCAGAGAATGGCTTAAAAGTCTCCATTTTAATCCGGTATCAATCTTTGTAGTTTTATACGTATCCCTAAAGTTGTTTATGCTGTTTCCTAGCAACACACCGGTACAAAGCTGATGTTTCATAGCAACACAACAACATGTCTGACGTTTAAGTGAAATCTGTTTCATGTTGACATTTCGTTTTATTATTATTTGTTTCCATAAATTTTCAATGACAATAAACTTCATTTTGCCCGTCTTACTTTTCTATCTATTTTACAGACGATGAAAAGAGAGATCGAGACAAAAACATTAAAAAAACTAACTGCGTAAATTATGAAATTGACAAACAAATCTATACTGAGGGATACCAAAAGGCAAATCATAAATTCAATCTCTATACCAACATTTCGTTATCACTGCCAGACATGGATACTAACTAAAGAGCAAGATAGAAACCTTACTGTATGTGAAATTAGATGTCTAAGAAAAGCAGCCGTATCTAAGAATACCTAAAGAACAAAATAAAAATGCTAACAGTGACATGTATAAAGTGGTTACACAGACTGTTCGATGTAATATGGAAGATACAAAAGACACCTCAGGAGTGGAATACAGCGGTGATTGTTCCCATCTGGAAGAAAAAGGCAGTACTGCACAAAGTATAGAGGCATAACAATCTTAAACCAAATAGGAAAAAATCTTTAGCAAGATACTAGAGAGAAGGATGCGCGCATATATAGAACCGCAGCTCAACAAAACACAATTGGGCTTTCGGAAAAATAAAAACTGTACAGATAAATTTTCGCCATCACACAACTTTCAGAAAGAGCGACAGAACATAACCAAGACTTATATTTGGCTTTTGTGGACCAAGAAAAAGCTTTCAACAGAGTGGATAGAGCACAGCTATGGATAACACTACAGATATATGGAGTTCCTCAGCATCTGATAAACCTGTGTTAGAGCATATTCGCCGATAGTCATGCGCAGTAAGAACAAGCATAAGTACATCAGATAATGTCCAAATTCACTCGGGAGTGAGGCAGAGATGTGTAATATTCCCCCCCCCCTTATTGTTTCTGACATACATAGACCACATCTGCAAAGCAGCAAAACAACGGAAGAAAACAACCTGAAGGATAACTTAAACGAATTACTATTTGCAGATAACTGCAAGGACAAATAAACAGATTACAGCAGTGTTTCCCAACCTTTTTTATACCACGCCCCACCAAACCCTTTCTAAAAGTCTGATGCCCCCACCCCCATGTGGCATATAAATATTTTTTAATATATAAACTTGGAATTATTCCCTAATTACAACTTGTTCAAGACACAAGACTTGGTTTTTGGAAGAAATCATTAAGAAATTAAACAGCAATTAAATGTTCAAACATATAACACGCAACTAAAATTCAAGTACAAAATAATTTATATGAAAGATTGTTGAACATTCAATGTGAGGTCACTGTTAGATGAGTGTGCTGTGTACAAATGAGGACTTTGTGCTTGATGCAGAGAGATTTTACATTGGGCTCTAACTTAGTTTCAGCCTCAAGTCTCACGTTCTGTGATATCTAGTCGATTTTTGTTCTATAGTAACAAATTATTTACGTCACTAAATCCACATTCAGCTAAATACGAAGATGGAAATAACAATATCTCTCTTGCAAAGTTCGTTGTATTTGGGTATTTAATTTCTGTTTCATCACAAATCCATGTGATTTTATATTATAATGAATAAAGTTTTAACTGACTCATCATTTTGTATTTTGAGAGTTCTTGTTGGTTAGTTAGTTAGTTAGTTAGTTAGTTAGTTAGTTAGTTGGTTAGTTGGTTGGTTAGTTAGTTGATTGGTTAGTTAGTTGGTTGGTTGGTTAGTTAGTTAGTTAGTTGGTTGGTTAGTTAGTTAGTTAGTTAGTTAGTTAGTTAGTTAGTTAGTTAGTTAGTTAGTTAGTTAGTTAGTTAGTTAGTTAGTTAGTTAGTTAGTTAGTTAGTTAGTTAGTTAGTTAGTTAGTTAGTTAGTTAGTTAGTTAGTTAATTAGTTAGTTAGTTAGTTGGTTGGTTGGTTGGTTAGTCATTTGATCACCGTCAGTGCACTCCGCACAAGCCCATAAGTGCTCAGATCTCTCCTTGAGTGTATCCGACATTACACGTTGACTGTCAAACAAATGCACTAAAATTAGCTGCATCATCCAGGTTGGAAAATCAATTTGTTTTAAATCAGAAATACTTTTAAAAAAATTAGCTGAAAGAATTTTCAGATGACCGACAATAATAAGTACTGTGGTATCAGTCACTTCACATTTATGCAGTCAATGAAACTGTTCCAAATGTAAGTTACAGATATATTTTTGACACAATTCAATAAATGAAATTAAACCAAACATCTTCGCTTTTGCATCGACGAGAGTTTTATTTGTTCCTTGAATTTGTTGATTTGATATATTTAGTTTGTCAAAGCTATCCGCTAAATAACTCACAAATACTTTACCATCGACCGTTAACCGATTTTTCACTTCAGGTTTCTCACTTAAAAAGTCACTAATCGTATAAAATAGTTCCATAAATCCTTTCAAGCAGTTCCCTCTCGAGAGCCACCTTACTTCAATGTGAAGTAAAAGTCTCACATGGTCTGCATTTTGTTCTTCACAAAAAAGCTTGAAGAGACTCTCACATTTGGCATTATCTTTAATATCATGGACAAATTATCTAACTGATTTGAGAACTTCACGAAGAACAGGTGAAATATTTGTTAGCTACCATGTTTTTCCCTGTGAATAGCATATCGCGCAAGGAGCATTTCTGGATTCTCATCTTTCATCAATTTTAAGCAGCCATTTTTCTTGCATTATCATATTAGGAGCAACATCTGAAACACAAGATGTTATATTTTTCATTGGTATATTATTGACATCTAAGTAATATTTTTTGGCTTATTATATATATCTTTGCAGGTATTGGTGCTCTCTAATGATTTATAAAATAACATTTCTTCAACAAAATCAGCTTTATCAATAAATCTTACGTACATTATCAGTAATGAAGATCTAAAGCAAATTTCAAAGAAACGAGAGATATGGAAATCTATGACATCCGCCCTATCTTTGGCCCTAGAGGAATAACTAACTAAATAACTAACTAACTAAATAACTAACTAACTAAATAACTAACTAACTAACTAAAGTTATCAGTACGGGGTCACTGTCTCTCAAAGTGGATTCATCTATTTACACTGAAAATGTCCGTGTTTTCAGCTTTCCAACAAATTGTATTTAATATCTTCACTCATTTCATCTATTCTTCTGCTAACAGTTTTGTTATTGAGTGGATAAGCTTTCACGACTGTCATCATTTTCCAGAACTGTTTTAAGAAACGCTGATTTTGATATAAACATGAACTTTCCCGGCCTGAAAGAATCAATTAAACTAGATGATAATATACTAGACAAAGTTTCAAATATCGTATATTTGGGAAGCAAGATTACAGCAGATGGGGATACCAACTCAGAAATCAAGACTCGAATCGATCTCGCCTCCAACGCCTTTAACAAACTCTAAAACATCTGGAGATCGAAGATCGCAAGTAAACACATCAAACTGCGACTTTTCAATGCAAGTGTGATTCCATCATTGACATATTGATGTGAAAGTTGGAAATCTACAGCAATAATGGATAAGAAGTTAGTTGCCTTCGAGAATAGATGCCTCAGAAAAATCACAAATACTAATTGGAAAGATTTCAAATCAAACGACATACTAAGAGAGGAGACAAAACAAGATTATGTGACGAACATAATCAGAAAACGCCGCTGGGCATACATCGGCCACGTACTTAGAATGAAGGAAAACAGAATTCCACGACAAGTCTTCATGTGAACACGAGACGGGTTAAGAAAACAGGGAAGACCAAAAACAACGCTCAGAAGAACATTTATGAATGAATTAAAATCAACAGGCATAAATGCACAAGACCTGCAATCCCTAGAAACTGACCGACAGGCATGGAGAACTATGACAGACATCCGCCCTATGTGCCAAACTTGACAAAAGAGGAACTGACTGACTGTCTATGTGGCAACCTTTGCTCCTCCCGTTTACACACCCCCCCCTCCATGAAGGTCAAGTTCAGGATACAAATAATAGGGTTACTGTCTTATTTCCATGCTTGTCGTAGCAGGCGATTAAGGTAAGTTGGTGGATAGGCTGACAACCAGTCACATGCGAAAAGAATATCACTATCACATCCTGTCTCAATTTCTTACTGCGCCTGTGTCTTGACGGGGCCCGAAAAGGGAGCAAAGAATAGCAACACTGATTACCTTCCACGAATGTCGTAAAAGGTGACTAAGGAGGATGTGGGATGGAGTTGGCTGTCCCATCATATATAGGGTCAGTGACCCAAAACCATGCTGAAGTCGGATGTGTCAAGCCGAAAGGCGCAGATATCGCAGCAATACTGTAAACCATGACACAACTTATTCCGTTCTCCGGACTACATCCTGCTGATCTGCAGGAGTTTGAGAACTAACACAGAAGAAGACATCATGTCTCAATTTTTTACTTTTGTCTTCTACCAAATAACCTCCATTGATAACGAAGAGATTCCGGGCAGCGTACATTGGCAACTTTGTACTTTTTTGGCACACTCCCAGATAACAGGGAATACTAGGTGTGCCATTACTGCGGATGGATCAACAAATATGACAGAAGAATGATAAGATAGTTGGCTCAGATGTTAGTGCCGTGCTCCTGGCTGGATGTGGTAATCGTGTGACACTGGTGCACTGGATGCCTCCCTTCGGAGACTAAAATCAGCAACGCCCGTGTGTAACCGGGCCCGAGATGGGAGCAAAGAATAGCAAAACTGTTTACCTTCCATGCGTGTCGTAAGAGGCGACTATTGAGGTTATGGGATGAAGTTTGATGTCCCATTCCATTTATGGTAAGTGACCCAAAACCTTCCTGAAGTCGGATGTGTCAGGCCGAAAGGCGCAGATATCGCAGCAATGCTGTAAACGATGACACAACTCATTCAGTTCTCCGTATTACATCCTGCTAATCTGCAGTTGTTTGAGAATGAACGCAGAAGGAGAAGAATAAATCAATAAATCCCCTCCCCCTTACACGTCCATACCTTTGAAACAACCTTATGTGAGTCTGGGTGTCACCTCAGTTACACAACTGAGAAGAAACTGTACTCTTTGTCAGGAAGGTTATGGGATGTCAAGAGCTACCTGCTCACAGCTAAAGGGTTTATTTCATCATCATCATGTGTCAAGAGCTACCTGCTCACAGCTAAAGGGATTATTTCATCATCATCATATTCACATGTCCGGTTTTTTATGTTATTTTCTGTTGCACGACTGTTGCGTGCACAAGATAATGTTTGACATGAGATTATGTTCGCTTATTGTTATCAATAAACTCTTTAAAAACATGAGAAAATAGATAATTTAACATCATGGCATGGTGAAAAGTCAACAACGATCCTAATAATAGACACCATAGATATAGATTTGTATAGATTTATGCTCGTCTACATCAGACGGTACTGTATTTGTTGCTGCTAATAAGTATCATAAATAATCGATGACCAATTGAACGATCAATACTTAAACTGTCATTTCTGAGAGAGATTGTTTACCGAGACAGCCATAGGGAAGACTGGAATGATTTATGAGTCTGCTGGCGAAGCTAACGGGGATAACTTACACAAAAGTGTGACAGGGTTAAGGATTAAGACGCAGTAGACCTGTAGCATGCTAGACAACTCGTGTATAATGGAAATACTTTAAAGTGTTACCAATTTTCTAAAAGAAACGATAACACTTATCATAAAGTGTTATTGTCACTGCCTATAGCAAGGCATTTGACAGAGTCCAACATGAAAGGTTTATCGAATGTCTTCAAGAAATAGGCATATATGAAAAAGACCCCACCGAAGACGGATGTGTCGGGCCATTGGCGCAAATAAAACGGCGACACAACGCATTTCCATTTTCTGGACTACATCCTGCTGGAAATCTAGCAGGACCATGATCCAGCTAGATCCAGTTGGAGTTTGAGAATGAACGCAGAAGAAGAAGAATATGGAAAAGACATCAGACTGATTAGAAATATATACTGGGAACAGACTGCATCAATAAGATGTGAAAACAGCTACTCACCATACATATAAATAAGAAGAGGGGTAAGACAAGGATGCATTTTATCACCAAGCCTATTTAATATCTACACAGAGAATATCTTTAAAAATATAGAAGAAATACCAGGACTCAAGATCAATGGAAAAATAATCAACAACCTGAGACATGTAGATATCATTGTACTTTTAGCAGTCAGTGAACATGAACTACAAAGATTAATAGATCAAGTCGATAAATCAAGTAAAGAATGTGGACTGGATATAAACATCCAAAAAAAACAACAACTACAATAATCAGCAAGTCACAGTGGAACAGGTGCTAAACATAAACATACATGGAGAGAAACTACAACAAGCAGAACATTATCAATATCTTGGACACATAATAATCACAAATGATGGCAGATGTGAAACAGAAGTTAAAAGGAGATTAGAAATGTCTAAAAGCACTTTCAATGACATGAGGAAAATAGTAACATCTAAACAAATTACATACAAGCTAAAAATGATAATTATAAAATGTTACATCTATTATATATTAATGTATGACTCAGAAACATGGACGATAATAAACAATTAGAAGACAGAATTGATGCCTTTGAGATGTGGGTATATAGAAGAATAGGGATACAATTATGGAAAACAAAGAGGTTTTAACAACACTTAATATGAAGAAAGAATTATTTAAAAAAAAATAAAGATCTAGCAAATAAAATATTTTGGACACATTAAAAGACATGACGCCTTATTGAAGACCAAACTTGAGGGTAAATTCGAGGGGAGGCGAACAAGAGGTAGACAGAGATACAAGTGAGAGAGTAACATCACAAGATGGACAGGTTACAGTCTAGCAGAGTGCACCATCAAAAAAAGAGACAGGGAATGTTGGAGATCTGTTGCAGCCAACCTTCGTTGCGTAGACGGCACTTGATGATGATGATTATTACTAATAAATAGCAAAAATAATACCAATGGGAAATAACAAAAAAATTATAATAAAGGAGCAATGGGGGGGGGGGGGTTGTAACACGTGTTGATTGTTTGCTTCCCAGTGCTAAGTATCATGCTATAATTTCCTGGGGGACGGATAAACCCTCATCCCCCCCCTTATCCACGGGATTGAACAAAACAGAAGCACAGACGGTGTTTCGATTAGAAAGCCTTCATCACGAGAACAGACGACACACAAAGAACCTACATTGACACGCACGTCTTTCATCCTAATATTGGCTTTCTGGTAAAAACGTCATATTTCCTTGCTTTTCGTTGTTAGCATGTTGTGCTCACAATTGGTAACCCTTTATTCTATTTCTGTTCATATACGTATTTGTCCTGTGTTACCCCAGCCCCTATATTTCCAGCGAGTTGGGTTATTTCCTGACATTGGTGATGTATCTCATGATGTTTGTTTGGTATCCCCAGAAATACTTCACAACTTGCTATTATTTCCTATGTGCAATGAGGTGGATTCTCGGAGCTTTCTTTCTTACCAGGGAGACTTCAGCTTTCGGCTTAGTGCAATGCCTATTGAAGAAGCATTCTAGGAGCGGTATATATGACGAGATGCGCTGATAATTTGCCTGTCACCCACTGTGCATCTTTCCTCAGACGAAGCGCTTCACAGCTAGTGAACTGTTCTTCGTGTAGGAAGACCATTCCATTACCATCCTTCGTGTGCCTAGGTCCCAGACATAATTTCTTCTGTATGAGCCGTGTTGGGCAACGACGATAGTCGAATTAGATATACCTCAAGGTTGATATACCTTCATAGGCGAGTATACCTCAAGGATCGGGAGCCGCGTAGCGCAGTGGTTAGCGCACTGGCTTCGGATATGAGTGGTCATGTGTTCATTCCCCAGTTGAGGCGGAAATGTTTTTCAGATCACAACTGCTCCCGGGTCGACCCAGCCTTAAATGGATACCGGATTATCCGGAAAGTAAAGACTGCGAGGGAGAGGAGATGGCTACCTCCCTCATTTGCAGAGCCTCTGAAATGTGAGATCGCTAACATCTCACACCCCTACGGCATTAATACATTGCTATGGGTTACTTTACTTTTTGTATACCTCAAGGTTGATATACATTCATAGGCGAGGTGCTGCATCGCCAAACACGTCGGGAGTCTAGAATGTGACCTGTGCATTTCTCACGCACTCTCTTCGTCGCTTGTGATTGCCTTCCGATCCATCGTCAGGCTCGGCCTGTGTTTTGGACTCTTCGTCATTGCAATTATCTTCCAAAGAAGTAGGTAGATTGCGCCTATCACGGACGAGAAACTTCGCAGTCGGTGAACAAATCTCGTGTAAGGAGGACATAATTTCTCTATATGCCTTTCGGTGCTGAACCCAATTCTTTCTGTATGCGCCGTGTTGGGCAAGGTCGACAGTCGAGTAAGACTAGGTTTGCAATATCACCAATGACAATGACTTGCTCCCCATCTACATTTCCCACAGCGTCCAGAGTTCGAGTCTCAACACTGCTTCGGTCAGAAATTTGAACAATGTGTTTTCGAACATTTTTTATCCTCAATGTTTATCCTTTGTGCAATGGTTAGTTGTATTCTTAGCCGTTGTTGTTGTTTTTATTTCTTACCCACGAGTACATGTTCATGTTCTCGTTTCCAATACCTGGGTCATGATTTGTACTTTGAATGTGGTCAATTATGGTGGGACATGTGGGTTTATATGTGTTCTTGAGCATGAACTACACTTCTGCCGACCTGTCTCGTACTGGGAAATGTGACGTAGTTGCCCTCTAGTGGCCGAGAATGGCGATGTTTAGAGTGACTGAGGGCAGTTGTGATCATGTCTCTAGTGTGTGACACCCCTACGACTCTGACTGGTTATGGGTCTTATTTTTATTTATATTTGTAATATTTCGCCATATAGACCAACACGCTGTTTGCCGATAGTACTATTTAGTTTCCGATAGTTCTACTTAGTTTGCCGATAGTTCTACTTAGTTTGCCGATAGTACTACTTAGTTTGCCGATAGTACTACTTAGTTTGCCGATAGTACTACTTAGTTTGCCGATATTACTACTTAGTTTGCCGATAGTACTACTTAGTTTGCCGATAGTACTACTTAGTTTGCCGATAGTACTACTTAGTTTGCCAATAGTACTACTTAGTTTGCCGATATTTCTACTTAGGGCATCTTCTTTTTCTGCTGCGTTCATTTTCATGTGGTAGAATATCTAGAATATCTAAGGGTCATTGCGCCAGTGTGGTAATAATATACCTTCCTACCATGAATACCATACCTCTCTACCTTCTGTACTTTCCTGGTTCAATATAGTCTACGACTACCAGTGTACAGTCTAACTCTTGTTGTCCTTATATCCTCTAAACCTTTTGCTCTGTTACTGACTGACATGAACGCGATTAATCACAAGAAAAAAATGTTTATTTGTATAATCTTTTCAGTTAAAAAATTTAGTATAAAAGTTGGCAAAACAGAATCAATAACGTCAGCAGAGCATCGTGAATATATGTACACGGTCAAGCTTTGTAGTCACTGCTACGTAATTGGTTGTCTTCAATTATCTTCTATTGTCTATCTCCAGTTGGTGGTGTTGTCTTAGCTTCCACACTTGCCGTTGATCGTAGGTGGTTGTGAAGGAGCTATAGAACTATCTTTGGTACAATCCTAACAACCGAGCCTACATTTCACACTTTTTAAGAAATCTTCGCCGATCCGTATTTTATTAGTAAATACTGCTGTATTTGTAGTTACACAGTGGCTGTCGTGATTGGGTTCATATCGATAATATCATTATTACCTTTAAAATGAGTATTCCCATAAACAAAAAAGGACACGGGGAACATGACTTAATTAAAATTAAAATTAAAATCAGCATTAAAAAGTGCATTTAAATTGAGTAATTTCCGCCTGCCATTGCATTTCTTTTTGCGCTTATGTTAATTATTTATGGTGTATGGTATTTGGAAAATGCAATAACTTGTTTGTTTTTAAAGCTGTGTGTATAATTTGTATGTGGGGGAAAATAAAGAAATGATTACTGAATGCAATGATATACATTTTGTTGGTGTATTGTGATATATGAGATCAGGCGTGAATTAACATTATCGACGAGGCCCAGAATTTCGGTGAAAACTTCAGATACATTCATTTTAATCCGGGACAGAATATCGCTTACTAGGCATAGATTACTCCGCCGCTAAACACTAACGGCTACGCAAAAGAAATCTGACTAGAAAAAATATCCTCGGAAATGGTTGTAATTTCGAACAATTTTGTCGGATTACATCGGCTGTTGTACACAGGCACTGCTGATCTATACCGAACGCGTTCTATTTTGTTGTGAACACTAGCGGAAACGGACGCTAATTGTGTCTACTTTCATTTCCCCGGTTAAGCAGGTGAATAACATAACGTTTGTTTGCATTCTCAATATTGTTGTTCCAAGAGGTACGAAAATGCAGTCAGCGCAAGTTGGTAAATAACACACACACACCGGCGGATGTTTAGTTTTTAACGTCACGAAAATAATCAAAAGCATAAAAAGACGAACAGTGTTGTCACCCTCTTTGGGAAAATTTAGTTCGTTTCATCTTCTGTTTAATATTTAGGCCCAGCTGCCTGGATTGAACCCTATCTTCTATAGGTATTCCAATCTGCGCAAGCTTTTGGGATAAACTTCTCGTATTGGTAATCAGCTTGAATATTCTCCTGTTCTAATTCCAACAGTTGTCTGAACTGTCTGGCTGTGTCGTTCTATTCTCTCTAGAGAAATGCTCAATTCCCTAAGCATGATGATAAATTAACACGTCTTGAGACTAACGGAAATTGAACCAAGTCCGTTCTATATGCACCGAATTCTTTGCCGCTAGAACGGACCTGGTTCAATTCCTGTGAATCTCAATAATTTTTTGCTCCAAGTCTGACGACTTGTTCCTTACTACTCCGGAACAGTTGATTTGTTTGTTTGAGAATCCCAGAAATTGCGAGCGATTAGCTCTTACTTCCTCTGTTCAGTGGGGTGATTTTTCTGGGGTTTATTAATACCCAGAAGACTTCGGCGTTTGGCTTAGTGCAATGCCTATTAAGGGAGCCTTCTACTCCGAGGGTATATAATTGTATAGATGACATGCTAAAAAGCCTAAATAAAAGAGCCTCAATATAACGGTATGTCATCTATTAAGGTTGTCTGTTACATGAGTGGTTTGTCTAGTGGGTCGTTGGTGAGACCCACAGAGTCAACCGCATGCTTAGAACCGTATATATTCCACTAACTTCCCGGAAATTATTCCCATCATTTTTCTGGCGCCCAGCTGAGAACTTGCGACCGTCCCACTCTCGCACACTCAACCAATCCAATCTCTACATTCAGACATATCCATCGTCTGTCTGAACTCTAAATGTCCATTTTAGAGAGGTTGGCTAGTCATTTACTTCAAACACATTTTTATCATCCTAAATTGCCTCTGGGAATTACGCTTTTCCAGACTTGGTCAACGCTTTCCTTTGTGTTCGTGACCAGTATGTCTGGACTTCTACAGGGGTGGATCACGAGTCTCCCGTAATGGTTCGAGGAGCAATGCCATTGTCTGATTCTTGATGACCGTACGAGGCTATCTACTTCCTCCATCTTTCATTCTGGCTTCTTCTTTCATCGCTGACCCGCTAACTTGCCTTGAGAGGGTATTACGGATCATATCTTTTCCACATTCATTTATTTATTTATATATAAGAAAAATAGTGACAACATAAATGACATGTCTACGAAGAATACTCGGAGTGTCATTAAGAGATAGAATTAGAAACGATAATATCAGACAGATGACCAAAACAATACCAGTATTGGAACACATCAAAAGACAACAGATCAAGTGGTTTTCATACGCTTTCAGACTACCGACAGATAGCATGCCACAAATGGCCATGATACATAGACATAACGGTTATAAAGCCAGAGGCAGACCATGTAAAAGATGGATCACAGAAATCAAAGAAGCCACAGGAGCAAGCTTACAAACAGCGCACAAGACGGTCATCTCCAGAGAACTCTTCTACCCCTGGAGCCGCAAGGAAAAAAGGGTAACAGCGTATAGATAGATATATTTATTTATTCGTTCTGCCAGCCGTCATTTCTGGTTTGTCTGCTTGTTCTCTTCACTCTTGTTTACTCTTACGTATAGAACTACGCTTACCTACACAGTTATACTCAAACTCCTGCAGATTAGCAGAATGTAGTCCAGAAAGCGGAATAATTTATGTAATTGTTTACAGTTTAGAACACCCAACTCCGTAACTTCAAGTATTCTAGGAACCTCCACAAAATACTCTTGTAAACAGTACACCACGGTCAGTATCGAAGCCGAGACCTCGTGAACAAAACTATTATTCAGGGTTGCCGGATGTTTTAACTATTTATTGCCAAGCTGTTGGTAAACAAGAGAGGGAGGTCGTGGATGGGACGTGCTGAGGATGTCATACAAAGCGTGTGCAGATTACAGGATGTGGCAGCAGGTGCGGAATGGATAGGTCTACCCACAGATTTCGAAACTTGTTTGAGAGTAGTAATATCACTTAGCAGGGAATGCAGAGAATGGTGTCCCACAGCTGTGGAGAAAGAAGTGCATGCTTTAATCAGCGAGAATACCAAAGAGGGGGATGTGATTATATACACTGATGGATCTGTAATTAGGCATGTTCGCAGTGCTTGGGCCTTTACAGCTCAGTGCGCAGGTAAAACGATAGAGGAGGAAAATGGTGCCTTTGCGGTCACTACGAGTAGTATGACCATGGAGACTGGCGGTAACCAAGGCATTTGAGTGGCTACGCACACAGAAGGTAACGCAGGTCTGCATCTTGAGTGACTATGAGTATGATTAAGAAGGTACAAGTGGGTCTCGTTCGAGAACAGTGGATTGAGGCCTTGAGAAAGGCGAGCTTGAAAGTGGTTACATTTATTTTCGTGCCGAGACATGTGGGCGTTCGGGGCAATGAAAGAGCGGATCAACTGGCATCGTGCGCGATTGTGGCACAGGGCGATGGGACAATGGATCGCGCTGACGTTTTGAACTCCTTAAGAGATATAACACGCGAGAGTGAGACTAATCTGGATGATGATTCCTTTGCAATGGCCAGGATAAAAGATCAGGGATTGAAATGCGGTGTTGCTAGAAGTGAACATTTTGGAGGGCGCAGAAGACTGATGTTCAACCAGCATAGAACCGGTACTGTCAGCAGAAGTGTAATCGCGGATACACTCAAGGAGAGATCGGAGCAACTATGGACGAGTCCAGTTTGCAGTGATGATGATCCGACGACTAACTAACTAACTGTTGGTAAAAAAAAAAGCCAGATTTATAATTGTGCATAAGCTACTAAGGACATGCTGAATTTTCAAGAATGGCTACCTTTCTATAAACTTGTATACCACTCTCAAACTATCAACGATCATTCATTGCACAATAACAAATATATGTTATTACTAACTTAATGTAGTTTTTCTAATGTTACTGTGAGAATATGAGAGCTCTCTATAAGCAATGAGGGTGCTTCTTGCATAGTTTCGTTCATGGTAAACTTATGCATCTTAAGTTTCATTATGTAGTAACTACATTTTCGGTTCATTACGAAACGATGTGTCCACATAGTTTATGAAACAAGCAATACATTATTTAACGAAACAAACTTTCGCTAAAGGCGCATACAACGCAGCATCCATCGATCTGCGCGTAACGCACTAAGAGACACCCAAGAGGAGACTATCAGTGCGTTGCGCGCAGATCGAACTTTAAGAACAATAGACATAATAGTGAGATAAAAAAAACACGCAGCGTCTGCTACTGGTCTTCGATCTGCGCACAACGCACTGTGAGTCTCCGCCTGTGTATCTCTCAGTGCGTTGCGCGGAGATCGAATGATCGGCAGCAGATGCTGTGTGTGTTTTTTTCTCGCATCACGGAAACTGTGTGAAATAAAGCCCAATATTAAAAGTTGGAATGTGTGGACACATCATTCCGTAAGGAACCAAATTGTATTTTAAATTATTGTCCCAACTTTTATTTTCTACTTTTTGCTACCACGAAAATTGTGTTCTTATTGTTTGCTATATCATGTCTCACTAGAGTAACACATCATATTCAACCTAGGCATCCTGAGACAGGTATTATCAAATATCTGTTTGTAACATATACTTTTTATTCTACATTTGTGCATGAGTAGAATAGAAAGGTTACAGTCTAACAGAGTGCATCTACAAGGGAAGAGACAAGGAATGTTACAGATCCGTTGTAGCCAAATTTCATTGCGGAGACGACACTTAATGATGAGAATAGACAGTGTGATTATATATTTATAAATTAGTTAATATCCACACAAAAACCTGCAATACAATTTGTAATCAAACTTTAACACTAAAATGTAGGATAGTAAATATGTTTTCAAAAAGAACACATGGACAAAATAAACTGCATTGCCGTGGCCTTTAAAAATTTGGGATTATATTAAGTTAATAATGTTTCTGTAATACTAACTATCAAACTAAAATAAAACAATATAAAAAAACTAAATAACAAAAACGTAATAAGGACTGTTTCAAAATACATTTTTGTTTATTGTTATATAGTTTTTACCGTGTTTTTTTTTTTTAATATTTTTTTTGACAGTTAGTATTACAGTAACATTATTAACTTATAATCTTTATCGTTTTTGTTTTGTTGTGTTACTGCTGCATCACCTGCTTTGTCGGACACCATCTGACATTTTTGGTTATTCATACAAATTTGAGAAATTTGATCATAAAATGTCCAATATGGCAACCGTTCTACTATGCCAGGGAAATACCGAAATAGAGATCAAATCATAAATTTTTAAGTTTATGAGACACGACTAGAAAATGTTGTCTTCATCAACGTTTCTCAAAGTTGGGATCCGTGGATCGGTGGTCTAAGTAACATCGGTGACCGGCAATAAGCCCGCAGATAGGGGATTATTGAACCACCCTCCTAGCAAATCAAAACATCATTTTTAGTGCTAGGAATTTAGTCAAAAGGTGGATGAAACCCCGTTCCTTAACAATTTTCCACAATAAATGCCTTCAAATTATTTATTTAAAAAAAAGGACTTACGCATGAAAACGCTGAACTGTTATTTTGTTATTTAGGTATTACCCCTCCCCCTTTTTTGTTTACTGAAGACGTATCTTCTGGTATACATACTGCAAGAAAGTTCGCAGATCTTCTTGTAGGTTGCCCTCTCCCCTCCCTTACTCAAGACATATTTGCATCCCTGACCGCAAGCCATCTTTTACTCTGAGCAGTCTCACCGGCCTCTAGCAGGTTGGAAAAGAAATGTCCGGTCCGCGGCAACAGTTTGAGAAACACTGAGTTTATATTGCGACGTAGAAATAAAGGCAATTAATGTGCCAATCGATAACCTCATTCTGTTCGATTGCTGGCATATACATAGTTATCACTCCAGTGTCCAGGTACCCATCATGTCTGCAAATACTGCTGACTGAATTAAGTAGCCAACGGGAAGCTATCCATCATCAGAAGAATGATGGTCAACCAACAGAAGATCGGTACTGTCAGCAGACGTGTAATGGCGGATTCACTCAGGGAGAAATAGTAGCAACTATTGACGTGTCCAGTTTTCAGTGATGATGATCCGACCCGACGACTAACTAACTAAGCTATCCATCCAGTGGACACTGTTTTACTGTGGAAAAATGTCAGCCTACAAATACTACTGATTAAATATGTAACCACTGTAAGGGTGTTCGAGACACTAAAAGAGCAGATCAACTGGCGTCATACGCAATTGTGGCAAGGGGCGATGGGGCAATGGATCGAGCTGTCGTTTTGAACTCCGTAAGAGATATGGCACGCGAGAGTGAGACAAGTGTGGATGATGATTCATTTTCAATGTTCAATGTCCAGGATTAAAGATCAGGGTTTGAAATGCGGTGTTGCTAAAAGTAAACATTTTGGAGGGCGCAGAAGAATGATGGTCAACTAGCAGAGGACTGGTACTGTCAGCAGAAGTGTAATGGCGGATTCACTCAGGGAGAGATAGGAGCAACTATGGACGTGTCCAGTTTGCAGTGATGATGATCTGACGACTACTAACGAACCGTAAGGTAGCCATGCTGTGGACATCGTTTTATTATAGAGAATTGTGACAATGAAAGAGCAGATTTACTGGTTAATGCAGAGGTTGGCAATATTTTTTAATCGGAAAGATAGATTGATATTACCTCAAGTAGTATAGGGTCGAGCAAATAGGTTTTCAAAGCTCACTTGTAGTTTCCAGTAGTGTTTTCTGAGCTCGTTGCTCACTTGTAGCTTCAATTAGTGTTTTCTGAGCTCCTTGTTCACTTGTAGCTTCAATTAGTGTTTTCTGAGCTCGTTGTTCGCTTGTTGCTTCAATTAGTGTTTTCTGAGCTCCTTGTTCACTTGTAGCTTCAATTAGTGTTTTCTGAGCTCGTTGTTCGCTTGTTGCTTCAATTAGTGTTTTCTGAGCTCCTTGTTCACTTGTAGCTTCAATTAGTGTTTTCTGAACTCGTTGTTCGCTTGTTGCTTCAATTAGTGTTTTCTGAGCTCGTTTCGCATTGGACATACTTCTTTTACATGATCTATAGAAGTTAGACAAAGTAGGGCCGAGTTTGGCGCAGGACTATGTTGTATTCACTTCTACTCCACTATGGCTGTTACTACTTACCACCCAGAAGAACCATTTCTAAGAGATTACAAAGTTGTTGAGAATTGACTTCAGTCTACTCGGGTAACCCCCCCCCCCCAAGTGCTGTGTATAGGAATACCTTAGGGATGGAGGGGGTTATCCATGGTCATCTACAATAAAAACCTTCCAACTGAATTAATTAGGATCCAATTGGTTATGTTTTTGATTATTGTTGGGGTTTCAGTTGGTCCCTATTTACATACTTGGAATCGCATGCCAAAAATAGCTAATGATACTCCAAGTATATAAATAGTGACCAACCCAGAGTCCAACAAAGGTCTAGTCTGGTCTAACGGTAATGCTACATAACAAGTCTTACTGCAGATATAGGGTTGTGAATATAGAATTATTTTTTTTTAAACAAGAAAAAAAAGTCACAGAAATAAAAGTCAGATTTTAAAAATATCACGGTAAAAATATCACGGTAAAAATATCACGGTAAAAATATCGCTTAAGTTGTTTATGTAAGTGCATATTATTCTTCTTTCTTTTTCATCGTTCATTCTCAAACTCCCGATGGATCTCCCTTGTAGCAGGACATTGTCCTACTAGATTTCTAGCAGGATGTAGTCCAGAGAATGGAAATGCGTGTTGTCGCCGTTTTATTTGCGCCAATAGCCCGACACATCCGTCTTCGGCGGGGTAAGTGCATATGATTTATATAATATTGATGTTTCATTATCTTTACCAGTCAAAATTGTGACCTTCTTTCCTGTGATTTTTTTTCATACCGAAATCCTTTCCTGTGACTTTATTTCCTATCCCCCATGAGCTAATTGTGCCTTTTTTCCTGTAAATTTTTTACGATTACCGTGGGTTTACCTTAAAAAAGTCGTTTGTCCGTTTACGTGTGTAAATTTCTCTATATGACAGGAAATTTGAAGACCTTTTTTGTTAAAAATTCATAAGAAGAGGGGTTTTAAACAGACATGTTAGCTAAGCTCTTATTACTAAAAGTTATATTGAGGTTTGCTAAGGGGGAATTGTTTGAAAACCCCAATCCCCCCCCCCATTATCAACCAGCCTGGTTACTCAATATTATCTCCATTTATTAAGTCCATATCCCAGTGAAGTAAGCTCTTTTCAACCACAGACGAAAGTCCAATTTGGTTATATCAGAACGTTTAACTATTAAAAAACCGGAGATCGCGGTTAACCTTACTTCGTCCCTCTCAACGAAGCGACACCAGCCAACTGTCAAGAACATGACTTAACTGTCAAGAACATAACTCTATGTTTTCAAGGGATAATCCCAATTGATTTCAGAAAAAAACAACTTTCTAAGTAAAACAACTCCAGCTTAATCACTGCACAAATGATATTATCTATATAACATGAGTAAATCAATCGGATATACCTATAAAATATAAACAGATCCTAACTAGTTGTGATGAACCCACCACCCCCTTCCCCACCCCAAGAACAGGAGACAACTCAGACATATCCATTTGTCTGTCTATCTATATGTCGTGTCCTTTATAGAACGTTAACCCTCACTGCCAATGGTCCCTCTAAGACAAGCGTATTTGTGAGCAAACATCTATCTTCTTGGACTGGTACATTTCAAATACCATTTTTTTTGTCTAGGTAAACCTTCCACCTAAAAACACTGAGCTTCTTCGTGATGTTTTATTTACATCAAAACTATCTTTTATTATAGGAACCTTTACAACAAATGTACATGCAAAAATCTTATGCGTCAAGTCCAACTCTGTGCAGCATGGGATAAAATGTATGCGCTAGCGCACGGCTGAACAGGATCATTGACTATGTACTCTGTAAACCTTTAGGTCAGGGCTAATTCAACTAAATTTACTCGAGGGTCAAAATGTAGAAAATGTGGATCATCACGGGCCAGATTTATAACAAAACACATTGAATGATTTTATACATTTAGTTTTTTTATAACTTTATTTCACTCTGTAGCAATGATTCGCGGTTCACCTGATTTGGCCCGCGGGCCGCCAATTGAATAGCCCGGCTTTAGGTTCTGTGCTAACTGCTCGGTCTTTTTCCAGTGTTATATTGAGAATGGCCAACTCAGAAGTCACATTCATTCAACACTTTTCTCTTCTTCCGCTGTCATATCTCACTCTGATAGGGATTCAGATTTCTATGCCATAAACAGCTGTCTATTTCAACATACAGGAATTACACACAGTAGCATCACATCGCTCGAACTGAAGAGCTCTTGTTTCAGCTCTATGTACCGTGTTCGGCGCTGAGGGAACGCACGAGATGGATAGATAGAAATAAACAAACTTGCAGGTTATCAAAAAACCACTTTTGGTAGCGGTGAAACGGCGTAAACTTGTTTGGTTTGAACATGTAACGAAACATGACATAGGCCTACTTTCTAAAATTGCTTTGCAAGGAACAGTCGAGGGTGGAAGGAGGAGAGAAGGTGAGAGAAAATCCTGAGAATATTCTGAGCGTGATTTTTCTACACTCCTCCGAATGACAAAGATAGAGTAGTTTGGAGAGCTTTTTATGCGATGTACGCCTATCCAGTGTATCACTCCTGACGGGCTATGGGTATTATTATTATTATTATTATTATTATTATTATTATTATTATTATTATTATTATTGTGCTTTTCGTACACTTCTGTCATTGTTTCTTCTCTAAAACTGTATTCGTTGACCTGTTGGTTTCTGCTGCGAGTGCATAGATGACATGTAGCCGTAGACCTGTTGGTGTCTGCTGCGAGTGCATAAATGACATGTAGCCTTAGACATGTTGGTGTCTGCTGTGAGTGCATAGATGACATGTAGCCTTAGACCTGTTAGTTTCTGCTACGAGTACATAGATGACATGTGGCCTTCGGTTAACTGTGTCATTGAATTATGTGTTAATTTATCCCTATTTTGATAAAATGCCTTTTTTAGGAAACGTCGACTCTGTATTATTCAATACAAAATTGCTAATTGATCCTTTATATATATGCCTATATATATTTATTTTTATATTTAGAATCTTCTGATTCTACGTGTATTGAACGGCTTCTGTCCGAACTTTTAGCCGAGAACACTTTTTGGCTTCAATTTGAACATTTATATTTCTGTAAAACCGCTATTTAAAGAGCTCTGTCTGGTATTTCATTTCTCTAGTTAGTATAAATATGAGCGGAATATGAACACAAGCACAGACGACTTTTGGACTGAAAAACCTTTATTATGACGAAACGTTGTCTGTCCTTGTTTCGTAGTTAGTATATTGTGTTAACTATTAGCATCACTTTACGTTAACTATTTCCATTGGTTGGTTCGTTGGTTGAAATGTAAAAAGCATATTTCTGAATGTAGCAGACTTGATTGAAATATTTCGGCCACTTAATGAGAATAGCAGATGACACTGTTCTTTCAGCAGAAAGTGAACATGAACTACAAAGACTAATAGATCAAGTCAATAAATCAAGTAATGAATATGGACTGGATATAAATATCCAAAAAAACAAAAACCATGATAATCAGCAAAGACACAGAAGAACAAGAACTAAACATGAACATTCATGGAGAGAAACTACAACAAGTAAAACATTATCAATATCCTGGACACATAGTCACAAATGATGGCAGATGTTAAACAGAAGTTAAAGGAGAATAGGAATGGCTAAAAGTACATGACATGAGGAAAATATTAACATCTAAACAAATTACACACACGTTAAAAATGAGAATGATAAAATGCTATATCAACTCTGTATTAATGTATGGCTCAGAAACATGGACACTAAATAAACAATTAGAAGACAGAATTGATGCCTTTGATATGTGGATATATAGAAGAATAGGGAGAACATCATGGAAAGAGAAGAAAACAAATAAAGAGGTGCTAAAGACACTTGATATGAATAAAGAACTACTAAGAGAAATACAGATCAGGCAAATAAAATATTATGGACACATTAAAAGACATGACACCCTATTGAAAACCTTACTTGAGGGTAAAGTCAAAGGGAAGCGAGCAAGAGGTAGGCAGAGATACAAGTGGGAGAGTAACATCACACGATGGACATGTTACAGTCTAGCAGAGTGCACCACCAAGACAAGAGACAGGGGATGTTGGAGATCCGTTGCAGCCAACCTTCGTTGCGGAGACGGCACTTAATGATTATGAATGATAATTAACCCTTATTCACAGTGCAAGATTTACGTATAAGCTACACAAACTATAGCTTAGGGCCCCCACTTTCTTGTTAAAAATGTATTATTTAACTATCTATATACTTTCTTAAATAGCTTACGGTCATATCAAGTCTAAATCCAGCCTTGCTTATTCAAGGGATAAATGTTCCAGTGTAGGGTAACAACCCTAAACAGGAAGTAGGTAGCCGGAGTAACACAGGGCAAATATCAAGATAAACAAAAATAGGTAGATGTATTACCAAAATAAAACATAAAACAACCTAACAACGAGATACAGAGACAGACGATTCATGGACTAAAAAGCCTTCATCAGGACAAATCAAAGACCACAGTACAACGAATCTTACATGGGGACAAACATGGTTATGGTTGAATGAAAAGGAGAGATAGTGAACAGATAGCGGAGGAAGCAAAGCACAACATTTTCTTTCCACCATTGTCTGTTCCTATTAATCGTATCTCTCCTCTGTTCTATATTTTCCCTCTGTCTCTCCTTCGCGCTCTATCTCTCGTACCATCTTCTTTTGCTCTTCCCTTACAGTACGACTGTATATCAGTTATACTCATTGCCTGTTGCTACTTTTGAATTAAGAATTATAATTTAATTTAATTTAATTTATTTTATCTATTTTCACTTCTTACTGTCATCTGCACACTTTTCCCTCCAACTTACCATTAATCTCTCCCTATACCTTCTTCTTCCCTGTCATGCTGCACCATCTTTGCTTCCTCCGCTATCTATTCACTATATCTCCTTTTCCTTCCTGTTAATTCGACAGCGGTAATAATATGCAACATGAAATTGGAAACGGCGAGACAGAAGAAAACAAAGAAGACTGGATTGAAGGAGTTACTAACATTCTGAGACAGCACAATATTACTACATATCAGGCGACCAAACGTGTTATAGCTTGAAACAGATTGCCATTCAATCCTGCGACGTCTTACAGCAAATGCAGAGAAAATACACAAGACAGCAGGCGTGATTACGTGCCCCAGATAGAGGCTGTCTATAGACTGCGTCAACAAATAGAGAGAGTGGGGGGGGGGGCGAGGAGGGTTACGAGAAACGTAAACAGTTATTGACAGTTGGGGGGGGGTTAAAAAAATATGACGTCAAAACAAACTACTTTAATATAGTAATTAAATTTATTAACAAGAATTTTTGTTCCAGAAATGTGGGGAAAACAATTATATAGCTTTTCTTACTTTTCTGCAAACACTTTGGGGGGGGGGGGGGGTGTGAAAATGGTGCTTGATAATTTATGTGACATAATTAAGCTGGTGAGGGTTAATAGTTGTTGGACATAATTACGCAGATGGGGAGTTGATATATTTTTTTGGCATAATTAAGCGATAGGGGGAAGGTGATTCCCTCAGATGAGAGTAAAATTGTCAGCCAAAAAATCCGTCGACATAATATATAGACAGCCCGGTATGAGAAACTCGAGATGTTACCGCCCGTCCTTTGAAAAGGCCCGAAAGGGGAGCAACGAAGAATAACAACGATGTTTAACTTCCATGCATGTCGTAGGAGAGGATTACGGAGGTTATGGGATTGAGTTGGCTGTCCATTCCCATGTAGGATCAAAATGACCCATAGCCAAGCTGAAATCGGATGTTTTATTCCCAAAGACGCAAATATTGAAGCAAAGCTGTAAACCATGAGACAACTCATTCCATACACCAGATTACATCCTGCTAATCTGCAGGAGTTTGAGAAATTATGAAGAAGAAAAAGATTTATTGCAAAATATTTATGAATTATGTTTAGTATTGGCTTATCCTTAATTTTGCTGATTTATTGTTTTTGTTTTTTGGAAGTTAATATCTGATCCGTTTCTGTTTCAAGGCACGCAAATCTTCGAACATCTTCCAATTTGCTCATCATCAACATGACAGTTGCTGACTTGCTGATGTCATCAGTGAATATTCCGGTGTTTGCTGCTTCAAGTCTGAAAGGATGTTGGTTTCTGGGACATTTAGGTCAGAATTAGAAAATGATTAGTGGAGACATTAACAGGGGACACTATTCTCACTCTTTGTTCTATTTTTTTTCAAGGGGGAATTAAAGTTATCTTTCTTTCTTCAGTTTATAGTTTTGCTTATTAAACAAAATTATCATTTTATTTCTTCAATGTTTTCCTTCACACTTTATACAAATCTGTTTATTTCTTCAATGTCTTCACACTATTTTTTTTAAAAACATTATTTCTTCAACTTTTTTCCCTTGAAACTTTTTATTTCTGCAATTTTCACCTTTACACATTTTGCAAGCCTATCTTTATTTAGGTTCTAGCAGGACAATTGTCCTCAAGCAGGACAATGGCCGGACACATCTGTCTTCGGCGATAAGCTTTCTTTTAATTCCTTAAATTGGAAGGTCGGAAGAGCAAAAAAGTCATACTGCGTCATGGAGTCCCCCAGGGAGGAGTCCTGTCACCCACATTTTTCTTAGTTTACATAAATGACCTAGTTGCCGAACTACCACACTGGATCAAAGTGGCAATGTATGCTGACAACCTGGTGATCTGGTGCACGGAAGAACATACAACAGTCACCACTAAACAAATAAACTCTTTACCCTCTCACCAAAACAAAAAGCCGGTGTTATAAAGATATACGGAGAGCTTTTGACAGAAGACAAACAACCCACATACCTCGGAGTTACTTTTGATGATAAGCTGACATGGAAGCAGCATAAACAAAGCAACAACAAAAGCCAGGAGGAAGTTAGATATCCTGAGAAAACTAAGTAAATCCTGAGAAAAACCACACGCGGAGCCAGTGGGAATATACTCCGTAAAGTTTACCAGCAACGCATAAGATCACATCTGGAATATGGTTCAGCTGCGTGGTGTCCTGCATCAAACACCACATTACAAGATCTAGATAAAGTGCAAATTCAGGCACTTAGGATAATGTTTGGAGCAATGAAATCAACACCCATAGTAGAGATGCAGAAATGGGAAGAATACAAACACTTGACGAACGTAGAGACACAAAAGTACTAATTCAAGCAGAAAAGTTTCAGTGTATGCCAAGTCATCCAATGAAGGAAATATTTCAAAATCTAGCAATGTGGCGACTGAAAAGAGGCAGCTTTATCCACCAAGCTAAACAAATTCGTAGACAACTTACAGACCTACCTGAAATTAACAGCCCCTTAAGGTATGTACCATAACAAACCCCTTGGGATGAAAGGTATGGAATACCAATATACATTCAGACCGATTTGACAGGAATACTAAGCGAGGACGAACAGAACAGTGTGCAGTGAAGGACAGTTACCCGTAGTTTCCTGGACCAGGAATGTCCACAAGATATATGGGTTAGAGCATACACAGATGGGTCAGCACATAATGCAGTGAGGAATATAGGTGCAGGTGTATATATAGAATATCCACACAATCCTAGAGATACGATAAGAACACCAACAGGGAAATTCTACAATAATTATGATGCAGAAATCCAGTCATTTCTGCATCATAATATATCTGTAATTCTGTAGGCAATTAGGGTGGTAACTGTTAAACTGCTGAACTCCAACCTTGGCCTACAGCCCATGGTATTCCTGACACATGCAATGTCAGTGCTTCAAGCTCTCCAGTCTGGAAAACTAATTGACTTGAAAAAACTACTTAGCGAATTGTCTTACCAGTATAGGGTAACCATGCAGTGGATACCCTCTCACTGTGGAATACCAGGAAATGAAAAAGCAGACCAACTGGCTAAGGAAGGTGCTGCTGAAGACCAACCAGATATACCAATCACCTACCATCAGAAAAAACAGATGATCAAGTCAATAAGAAAGCCACAAACACCAACACAAGATGACTATCACATTATGAACAGACCAGAACAAGTTATAATTCTACGTCTCAGAGCAGGACACAACCGACTCCGCAGTCACATGTATACAAAGTTCAAGACTGGCAACACGGCCATATGTACATGTTAGCAGGCAGCACAGAGTGCCAAACATATACTTCAAGATTGTTCTGAGTATGAAACGCTTAGGCAGACATATTGGCCAGAGGAAACAACACTGGAATCAAAACTCTATGGACCACTGTATGAACTACACAAGACTTGAGTTTTATTCAGGAGACAGAATTACAGATATAGACATGTTTCAAGTGAACGAAAGAAGAAGAAAATTCCTTCAATTTCCCCCCCCCCCTCACATTTTGTGTAAACTTTCCTTTAATTTATCCCTCACACTTTTTACAAGCTCGCTTTCTATCTCTTCAATTTCTTCCTTTACAATTTTACACATTTTCCTTTCTTTTTTGACATTTTCAATAAAATAATTTTAAAACTAAAATTAATCAATAGAGATGTGCACGACATACCTTCAGAAAAAAATTTGACATGCACGCGCATGAAAAGAGAAGAGTTGGAAGTAGGCCTCTAGATGGGTGGGTGGTGGTGTTTAAAGCCACCACTCTCCTCCTTAGCAAATCTGAACACGGCTTTTAGTACTAGAAACCTACCCAAAAGGCCGGTAAAAAAAATACATTCCGTGAATTTTCACGAAAAGGTAATCGAATATCCTTCCATTTGATGAAATTTACAGACGAATATGGTCAAATTATCTTGTATTTTTAAGGTTAAAACCTCTCATTAAAATAATCATATTTACCACCCTGGTTGGAAGGCGAGTCGATAGAGCTAGAAAAAGGTTGGAACACATGGACAAAAATAGTGTAGATAGTTGGAACACGTGGACAAGAATAGTGTAGATAGTTGGAACACAGGGACAAGAATAGTGTAGATAGTTGGAACACGTGGACAAGAATAGTGTAGATAGTTGGAACACGTGGACAAGAATAGTGTTGATAGAATAGTATAGACAAGAATAGTGTAAATAGTTGGAACACGTGGATAAGAATAGTGTAGATAGTTGGAACAAGTGGACAAGAATAGTGTAGATAGTTGGAACACGTGGACAAGAATAGTGTAGATAGTTGGAACATGTGGACAAGAATAGTGTAGATAGTTGGAATACGTGGACAAGAATAGTGTAGATAGTTGGAACACGTGGACAAGAATAGTGTAGATAGTTGGAACACGTGGACAAGAATAGTGTAGATAGTTGGAACACGTGGACAAGAATAGTGTAGATAGTTGGAACATGTGGACAAGAATAGTGTAGATAGTTGGAACACATGGACAAGAATAGTGTAGATAGTTGGAACACATGGACAAGAATAGTGTAGACAAAAATAGTGTAGATAGTTGGATCATGTAGACAAGAATAGTGTAGATAGTTGGATCATGTAGACAAGAATAGTGTAGATAGTTGGATCATGTAGACAAGAATAGTGTAGATAGTTGGATCATGTAGACAAGAATAGTGTAGACAAGAATAGTGTTGATAGAATAGTGTAGACAAGAATAGGGTAGATAGTGACTAGATGAACTGGGAACTTAGTCGGCAGGTTTGAAGATGGCACAGCCCAGAAATTGTTGGATATTGACAGTTGTAACCCTATGATCTACAGTCAACTATAGGTCTGAAAGAGACTGACAAGCTTTATGAAGATAATTTTTAGTGTCAGAAACTACGTTCTGGAAATGTAGGGGCTGCAATAACATAAGGTGTATATGGGTATAAAATGTAACATTTTAAAGCTATACTAATAGTAAGCCGTGCCAAAATCGGATGTGCTTAGCCAAAAAACGCAAATAACGCATCTCCTCTGTAAGACTAGCAGCACAGCTAAATCGCACGAATGCTTGTGCTGCATGTCAGTGACCAGATAAGAAGACTGATCACGACATACTACCACCGAAACATAAGGAATCCTTATAGTTGTGACTTAACTACTATTTTAAAACAAGTTAAAGTGAAATCCCTCTATAGCGCATTCTTTTATAACAAATTTCCCTGTATAATAACACTTTTCAAAATCCCCAATTATATTTATTCTTAACTATTTCTAGTGTATATAGTGAATTTCTGTTATTACATACATATTTTGTCAGTACGAACAAAATTGTTATAACGGGATTTCACTGTACTGTATATAGCGAATTTCTGTTATTACATACAAATTTTGTTATAATTGGATTCCACTGTATTACTTTCTCAAATGTGACTATTTTTTCTCTACGCAGGATGTGACATTTATGGATCAACCTCATCAGTGTTTAGCTTGGTCACAATTAATACACTGGCAGCTATCTCATTTGATAGATACATAGTTGTAGTGTGCAGACTTGCCAGAATGCACAGAATGGCTAAATCAACAATTGGTATGATTTTAATTATTGTCACAAAAAATATATAGGACGAGGTGTTCACGATGTCGGTAAATGACACCTCGGCTAAGAAGGCGAAAGAGCCAGGGTCCGATTCTTCTGTCGACTGCTTCCTTAAACAGAACCAGGCTCCAGGATGAGAAAAGGTTCAGTACCCGATGGGCACAGGCACAAAACGTCTAATTACACGAGGCAAGTTCATTGGCTACGGAACACCTCGTGCGAGATAGACGTGAACGACAATCGTCTAGGCGAAGTCATTAGGCCCTACAGAAAAAAAAATATTACGAGGTGTTTATATCTCGTAATTTAAAATTAAAAACATCTTTAAAAAAGAAACAAATGTAATAACCGTTTTCATCCTATTTATTTTATTATCAGTTTGGTATTTCTGTTACCGAGTCCCGTATTTTATCGTTGGATCTTCTCCGACTTTGTAGTAATTATATTGAGTATATTTACTACTTTTTAAACAGGTATGGCAGTTCTTCTTCTTCAGTGTTCATTCTCAAACTACCACTGGATCTCTCTTGTAGCAGGGACAATGTTCCTGCTAGATTTCCTGCATGGTGTAGTCCAAAAAATGGAAATGCGTTTATTTGCGCCAAAGGCCTGACACATCATTCTTCGGTGGAGTAAGGCAGTTCAAAGGTCGGGGTTAGTTGTCGGGTTTACCCCCCCCCCCCCCCCTCCATAAAATAAAAACAGGACTTTTAAAACTAGGACCTTAGCCAAAAGCAAACCGCTTCCCCCTTTTAGTAATTTAGCACAAAAAGGTCACCAAATTTTGCATCCAAAGCAGAATCGACACACGAATTACCTTTTTCTTTAGGTAACGCCACCCTCCCACAACCTTTCCTCCTTGAGGAAAATGTATCTATGTCCCTGCTAGTTAGGTCAACATCAGTCTTAAGTCAATAATGTCCCTGCTAGTTAGGTCAACATCAGTCTTAGGTCGATAAGTCAATGTAATGAAAGCACTGTGTTGTTTGAAAGTCTTCCTCTACCTAGGATGTTTGCATCAGTTTTCTGTAATATGCATTTCTGTGTGGAAGTCATCAGAATTGATCTGTGATTCACTGTATATAATTTCTAGTTACGACATGTCTTTTTTCCTGCTTCTAGCTCCTTTGTGACAAAAATCATACGTTAATACATAGGATTTGAAGCAAGCCTGTTCAGCTGGCTACTATTTTCCTTCGCAATTTGAGTCTACAGCTTTCTGAATTTGACATTTTCACAATTCGACATTTTCATATTTCCAAATTCCTTATTCAACAAATCCTGTCTACTGTCTCTGATTTTAAAAAACATCTCAACAGTTCCTATTTATATCACTCCTTTCTGACAAAAAGAGTTCCTCCTCAACTGTGGTGCAAATGTGTAGTGTATTGTATATGGTTAGGAGTAGTGGAAACAAGGTTTGTCATACGTTAGGAGTAGTGGAAACAAGGTTTGTCATAAGTTAGGAGTAGTGGAAACAAGGTTTGTCATAAGTTAGGAGTAGTGGAAACAAGGTTTGTCATAAGTTAGGAGTCGTGGAAACAAGGTTTGTCATAAGTTAGGAGTAGTGGAAACAAGGTTTGTCATAAGTTAGGAGTAGTGGAAACAAGGTTTGTCATAAGTTAGGAGTAGTGGAAACAAGGTTTGTCATAAGTTAGGAGTAGTGGAAACAAGGTTTGTCATAGGTCAGTCAGACTTGACCCTCTATTACACCATTTCAGGTTTTCCATGATAACAATATGATTAGTGAATATTTCATGTGTATTAGGTTCAGGTATGCATGATAGGTAAAAAAAAAAAATATATAGGAAAAGTTGTATATAAATGTTTATGTGGTATCCTTTTCTCTATAATGTATTTCTTGGAGGGAAAGTAATATCATTTTTACAAAAATTAAATGTAGAAATAAACTAAAGTGGTATATTTCGTTACTGCAGGTTTTCCTGTGAACGAGTGCAGTGGGGCTTTCTATGGGCTGTGGAAATAAAGGCAGCTGTGCCATAGCAGACGCCGTGATATGTACAGGAAGGATTTTGGTTGTAACTCAAAAAGAAAAAAACCTGCCCCAACTGTGGATTGAGCCCGGGACCTCAAGGGTCTAAGAATAGCGTTCTAACAACACGGCCATGCGCTACAAGTGGTATCAATATTAAATATTTCATTGTAGAAAACTAACTAAGTACCTACAAACCATGTATCATCTGGAACATGTTAATAGTTCATTGAAAAACATCTTAACTTTAAAGGGAAATAGCTGTTGAAATTGTGAACACAAAATTGATGAAAGTATTTGAGTTGAACTGGTTTGTTGTAAAAAACAGTGTAATATGGGGTTAGGTTCTTCTTCTGCTATCGTATATGGATTATTAATTTGATTATTTCCCTTGGCAATGTTTACCAATTGATATTTATCAATTATTAATTTAACATAATTTTTATTATGGTTAGGCTTATGGTTTGGGTTAGGAGAGGTTTTGTTTTACATAACTAAACCTAACCCTAAATAAATTTATATTAAAATTAATCAAGGATAAACATAAACTGACGAACATTGCCAAGGGAAATAATCACATCGTGAAGTACGCGTTCCAAAGAAGAAATTTGTATCTTATTTCAAGAAACGGGGCAAAATTTAATTAAGAAATGGGGCAAAATTACAATTTTTATTTCAGAAACTGGAAGAAGTAAATTTTTTACTTAAGAAATAGGGCAAAATTACAACTTTTATTAAAATAATAAGAATGCTTTAAAATATTTTTTAAATGGTTCAGACAAAATGGTAGTGCCCATTGAAAGAGGTATGTAAAGTCAGTTTTGAATATCCGTTAGTTCACCAATGGCCCACTAGACCACCCATGCAACATAAAACCTTAGTAGATGACATGTCATTATATTGAGGCTCTCTTATGGAAGCTTTGTAGCATGTCATCTATACAATTATAGACCCACTCTGAGAAGAAGACCTGAAGCAAATTGCAATGAAACGAGAGACATGGAAATTTATGACATCCGCCCTATGTGCTATATAAATGATCACATATTGTCACATAGATATCACATAAATGATCACATGATGTCACATAAACTACCACATAAATGATTACATACTGTCACATAAACTATCACATAAATGATCACATAAACTACAACATAAATGATCACATAAACTACCACATAAATGATTACATACTGTCACATAAACTATCACATAAATGATCACATAAACTACAACATAAATGATCACATAAACTACCACATAAATGATTACATACTGTCACATAAACTATCACATAAATGATCACATAAACTACAACATAAATGATCACATAAACTACCACATAAATGATTGCATGATGTCACATAAATTACCACATAAATTATCACAAAAATGATCAAATAAACTATCACATAAATTATCACATAAATGGTCACATAAACTATCACATGTGCTCACATAAACTACCACATAAATGGTCACATGCTGTCACATAGACTACCACATAAATGATCGCATGTCACAAATTACCACATAAATGATCACATGATGTCACATAAATTACCACATAAATTATCACATAAATGATCACATAAACTACCTCATAAATGATCACATAAACTACCACATAAACTACCACATAAACTACCTGATAAACTATCACATAAACTACCTGATAAACTATCACATAAACTACCTGATAAACTATCACATAAACTACCACATAAATGATCACATAATAAGCTACCACATAAATGATCACATAAATGCTCGCATAAACTATCACATAGGCTATCATATAATATGATAAATTATCACTTAAACATATTACCAATAATGTTTTCTCCATCTCAGGACTTATCATCGTTGCCATCTGGTTACTGAGCATCACATGGTCTATACTACCTATCATGGGAATGGGCTCATATCGCCTGGAAGGGCTAGGAACATCCTGCACATTCAACTACGTCGATCAAAGCCTTTCTCATAAATGGTTCTTCATCGCTTTGGTGACATTCAACTTCTTCCTGCCACTGGCAATCATTATTTACTCATACTGGCACATTTACCTGACAGTCAGAAATGTCCAACATGAACTCATGTATATCCGGAGCCGGAGCAAAGACAAAACTACACATCATTTAATGGAAACAGGCACAGAAATAAAACTGGCAAAGACATCGATAGTCATCATTGTAATCTTCTGCGTTTCATGGACACCTTATGTCATCATATCTTTCGTTGGCCTCTTTGTACCAAGGATCAATATTACACCATTGACGTCCATGATACCAAACATTCTTGCTAAGGTGGCCACAGTTTCTAACCCTATTTTGTATACAATCGGGCACCCAGATGTCAGGAAGAAGATACGAATTTTGCTGTGTTCTAGGTCCATCTGGCGTCGATCTGTAAATAAGGAAATTGACAATGTTTTCGTCCATTTTGAATGTCACAAAATTATAAACAATAACACTCTGTCGACAACTTTGTAGTCATTGAAAGACACCATGAACAAAGCAGGCATCATGTGTGAGTCATTATCACCAGAAACAACATACATCATCAATAACAGTAGACATAATCAATACCAGTCATCATCAACATGAACAGCCATCAATAACAGACATCATCAACAATTACCAAAAAAACATCAACAATAACAGACAGCATCAACAATTTGGTAGCATTTCCTATTCAGGACATAGCTATCAACCCAGTATTTGTTGGTTGTGGTAATTTTCTAGGCAATATAAATAAGTTTCAGTAGTTTGCCATTGCTTTCTGAGCGGTCCGAATGCACAATTGCCTATGGCAGGGATCGAACTCGGTACCTTGGCCGTCTGTACCACTTTGCCTCCGAGCCGAACCATCATCAATTCAGAAAATCAATATTAACAGACATCATCAACATGAACATATATCATCAACAATAATAGACATCCTCATTAATATGACATCATCAACAATAATAGACAACATCACCAGACATCATCAACAATAATAGACATCACCAGACATTGTCAGACATCATCAACAATAATAGACAACATCACCAGACATTGTCAGACATCATCAACAATAATAGACATCACCAGACATTGTCAGACATCAACAATAATAGACATCACCAGACATTGTCAGACATCATCAACAATAATAGACATCACCAGACATTGTCAGACATCAACAATAATAGACATCACCAGACATTGTCAGACATCATCAACATACGTCACCAAACATCATGCTTCTTCTTCTGAATTCAGCATATGTGTTCATGTTATATTGTCAGGCCTGTCACCAAGGCAAAGTCCAATGCCTTCTCCAGGTCAGAGCTGTTACCCCCATAGCTCTTGCCTCAAGTCTGTATCCTCTGGCCAGGTCTGCTGTCTCTGCTCTTTATATTTTGGGCAGTCCTGAAGTATGTGTTCCGGAGTCTGGGTTCTGGATCCACATGGACATTCATCTGTGTATGAGATCCTCAATCGGTAAAGGTGACCCAACAGTCTGCAGTGGTCTGTTCTAAGGCGAAATATTGTGGTCTGTCAATATCTTTGGAGGTAATGTATTGCAACATGTTTGTCTTCCCCTTCCATATGTTTCTTTCACTTTGTATGTGTTCTGGATTATTGTTTTTGCTTCTCTGTAGAACAGTGGGTGTCTGTGTTGTTCCATTTCGCTTCCTGTTTTTGACAGGGCATCCGCTTTCTTATTTCCCATGATTCCACAGTGTAATGGTATCCATTGAAGGACAATAGCTGATGATTTTTTGGATATATCTTAGCTCATGTCTGATGTTGTGCAGAAGGCATTCATTTCTGTTGCTCTGGATTGATTGAGAACTTATGAGTCTTTCCTGCCCAAGTGTTTCCCCCTAACCCTACCCTACACCCCCCCCCACTGGGGTGTTCCTAGAGTGGTGTCAGTGACCTCACTCCAGCAACCTCACATAATAGCAGCTCATACTCACTTGTTGCTGCAAGTCACTGGACACATAAGGTATTTCAGTGACCCATGAAATATATCAGTGCCATCTGATATCTCGCTCCATCCTCATAGCTTAGCAACCCCGGTTTGGTCAGCAGTTGCTTATTTCCCCATATGCTTATTCGCAGCTGGCCTCTATAGAGGCTTTTTCACTATCCATCACCTGTGGATGCTCCTTGTAGGAGTTGGTAGCCCTCCCCCAGGACCAAACACCATATGACCAGACATCATCAACAATAGAATACATCATCAACAAAACATACATCATTAAGTATGACATACATCAAGAGCCTTCTATATCATCTGCTTCATTATCCATAATTTACCTCTATATGAGTATGTTCGTACATATGCCCACATGCTATTTTTATCAGTATGATTGCATTGAATGTTATATGGGTTTACTGTATGTACTGTGAGGGAATATGTTAAAATATATAGTTATTCATATTAGTAGCCCCCTTTCCGTCGTTCCCAGCGATAGTATTATTGTTGTGCTATAAGAAATATAATCTATGACCCATGACGCCGATAGATGTGACTGACAAGATCAATCTAAACCACAAAGAGTCTTCCATATTATATACAAGGACATCACAGTCCCACTTTTATCATCATGTTGTGTATCTTCTTCTTAGATATGGAGCCCTTGAACTATCTGCTATCACCTTCTTTCTCTTTATACTATTCCTGGTCTTTTCCCTCCATGCAACATGACTTTGTAGTGACTTGACTTTGTCCTGCCATCTAGCTTTCTAATACATCAGTATTACTGTAGTCACTTTGTCCTGCTACCTAACTTTCCAATAAATCAGTATTACTGTAGTGACTTGACTTTGTCCTGCCATCTAACTTTCTAATACATCAGTATTACTGTAGTGACTTGACTTTGTCCTGCCATCTAACTTTCCAATACATCAGTATTACTGTAGTGACTTGACTTTGTCCTGCCATCTAGCTTTCTAATACATCAGTATTACTGTAGTCACTTTGTCCTGCTACCTAACTTTCCAATACATCAGTATTACTGTAGTGACTTGACTTTGTCCTGCCATCTAACTTTCTAATACAACAGTATTGCTGTAGTGACTTGACTTTGTCCTGCCATCTAACTTTCTAATACATCAGTATTACTGTAGTGACTTTGTCCTGCCATCAAACTTTCTAATACATCAGTATTACTGTAGTGACTTGACTTTGTCCTTCCATCAAACTTTCTAATACATCAGTATTGCTGTAGTGACTTGACTTTGTCCTGCCATCTAACTTTCTAATACATCAGTATTACTGTAGTGACTTGACTTTGTCCTGCCATCTAGCTTTCTAATACATCAGTATTACTGTAGTCACTTTGTCCTGCTACCTAACTTTCCAATAAATCAGTATTACTGTAGTGACTTGACTTTGTCCTGCCATCAAACTTTCTAATACATCAGTATTACTGTAGTGGCTTGACTTTGTCCTGCCATCTAACTTTCCAATACATCAGTATTACTGTCGTGACTTGACTTTGTCCTGCCATCTAGCTTTCTAATACATCAGTATTACTGTAGTCACTTTGTCCTGCTACCTAACTTTCCAATAAATCAGTATTACTGTAGTGACTTGACTTTGTCCTGCCATCTAACTTTCCAATACATCAGTATTACTGTAGTGACTTGACTTTGTCCTGCCATCAAACTTTCTAATACATCAGTATTACTGTAGTGACTTGACTTTGTCCTGCCATCTAACTTTCCAATACATCAGTATTACTGTCGTGACTTGACTTTGTCCTGCCATCTAGCTTTCTAATACATCAGTATTACTGTAGTCACTTTGTCCTGCTACCTAACTTTCCAATAAATCAGTATTACTGTAGTGACTTGACTTTGTCCTGCCATCTAGCTTTCTAATACATCAGTATTACTGTAGTCACTTTGTCCTGCTACCTAACTTTCCAATAAATCAGTATTACTGTAGTGACTTGACTTTGTCCTGCCATCAAACTTTCTAATACATCAGTATTACTGTAGTGACTTGACTTTGTCCTGCCATCTAACTTTCCAATACATCAGTATTACTGTAGTGGCTTGACTTTGTCCTGCCATCTAGCTTTCTAATACATCAGTATTACTGTAGTCACTTTGTCCTGCTACCTAACTTTCCAATACATCAGTATTACTGTAGTGACTTGACTTTGTCCTGCCATCTAACTTTCTAATACAACAGTATTGCTGTAGTGACTTGACTTTGTCCTGCCATCTAACTTTCTAATACATCAGTATTACTGTAGTGACTTTGTCCTGCCATCAAACTTTCTAATACATCAGTATTACTGTAGTGACTTGACTTTGTCCTGCCATCAAACTTTCTAATACATCAGTATTGCTGTAGTGACTTGACTTTGTCCTGCCATCTAACTTTCTAATACATCAGTATTACTGTAGTGACTTGACTTTGTCCTGCCATCTAGCTTTCTAATACATCAGTATTACTGTAGTCACTTTGTCCTGCTACCTAACTTTCCAATAAATCAGTATTACTGTAGTGACTTGACTTTGTCCTGCCATCAAACTTTCTAATACATCAGTATTACTGTAGTGGCTTGACTTTGTCCTGCCATCTAACTTTCCAATACATCAGTATTACTGTCGTGACTTGACTTTGTCCTGCCATCTAGCTTTCTAATACATCAGTATTACTGTAGTCACTTTGTCCTGCTACCTAACTTTCCAATAAATCAGTATTACTGTAGTGACTTGACTTTGTCCTGCCATCTAACTTTCCAATACATCAGTATTACTGTAGTGACTTGACTTTGTCCTGCCATCAAACTTTCTAATACATCAGTATTACTGTAGTGACTTGACTTTGTCCTGCCATCTAACTTTCCAATACATCAGTATTACTGTCGTGACTTGACTTTGTCCTGCCATCTAGCTTTCTAATACATCAGTATTACTGTAGTCACTTTGTCCTGCTACCTAACTTTCCAATAAATCAGTATTACTGTAGTGACTTGACTTTGTCCTGCCATCTAGCTTTCTAATACATCAGTATTACTGTAGTCACTTTGTCCTGCTACCTAACTTTCCAATAAATCAGTATTACTGTAGTGACTTGACTTTGTCCTGCCATCAAACTTTCTAATACATCAGTATTACTGTAGTGACTTGACTTTGTCCTGCCATCTAACTTTCCAATACATCAGTATTACTGTCGTGACTTGACTTTGTCCTGCCATCTAGCTTTCTAATACATCAGTATTACTGTAGTCACTTAGTCCTGCTACCTAACTTTCCAATACATCAGTATTACTGTAGTGACTTGACTTTGTCCTGCCATCTAACTTTCTAATACATCAGTATTACTGTAGTCACTTTGTCCTGCCATCAAACTTTCTAATACATCAGTATTACTGTAGTGACTTGACTTTATCCTGCCATCTAACTTTCTAATACATCAGTATTACTGTAGTGACTTGACTTTATCCTGCCATCTAACTTTCTAATACATCAGTATTACTGTAGTGACTTTATCCTGCCATCTAACTTTCTAATACATCAGTATTACTGTAGTGACTTGACTTTATCCTGCCATCTAACTTTCTAATACATCAGTATTACTGTAGTGACTTGACTTTATCCTGCCATCTAACTTTCTAATACATCAGTATTACTGTAGTGACTTTATCCTGCCATCTAACTTTCTAATACATCAGTATTACTGTAGTGACTTGACTTTATCCTGCCATCTAACTTTCTAATACATCAGTATTACTGTAGTGACTTTATCCTGCCATCTAACTTTCCAATACATCAGTATTACTGTAGTGACTTGACTTTGTCCTGCCATCTAACTTTCCAATACATCAGTATTGCTGTAGTGACTTGACTTTGTCCTGCCATCTAACTTTCTAATACATCAGTATTACTGTAGTCACTTTGTCCTGCCATCAAACTTTCTAATACATCAGTATTACTGTAGTGACTTGACTTTATCCTGCCATCTAACTTTCTAATACATCAGTATTACTGTAGTGACTTGACTTTATCCTGCCATCTAACTTTCTAATACATCAGTATTACTGTAGTGACTTTATCCTGCCATCTAACTTTCTAATACATCAGTATTACTGTAGTGACTTGACTTTATCCTGCCATCTAACTTTCTAATACATCAGTATTACTGTAGTGACTTTATCCTGCCATCTAACTTTCCAATACATCAGTATTACTGTAGTGACTTGACTTTGTCCTGCCATCTAACTTTCCAATACATCAGTATTGCTGTAGTGACTTGACTTTGTCCTGCCATCTAACTTTCTAATACATCAGTATTACTGTAGTCACTTTGTCCTGCCATCAAACTTTCTAATACATCAGTATTACTGTAGTGACTTGACTTTGTCCTGCCATCTAACTTTCTAATACATCAGTATTACTGTAGTCACTTTGTCCTGCCATCTAACTTTCGAATACATCAGTATTACTGTAGTCACTTTGTCCTGCCATCAAACTTTCTAATACATCAGTATTACTGTAGTCACTTTGTCCTGCCATCTAACTTTCCAATACATCAGTATTACTGTAGTGACTTGACTTTGTCCTGCCATCTAACTTTCTAATACATCAGTATTGCTGTAGTGACTTGACTTTATCCTGCCATCTAACTTTCTAATACATCAGTATTACTGAAGTGACTTGACTTTATCCTGCCATCTAACTTTCTAATACATCAGTATTACTGTAGTGACTTGACTTTGTCCTGCCATCTAGCTTTCTAATACATCAGTATTACTGTCGTGACTTGACTTTGTCCTGCCATCTAACTTTCTAATACATCAGTATTACTGTCCTGACTTGACTTTGTCCTGCCATCTAACTTTCTAATACATCAGTATTACTGTAGTGACTTGACTTTGTCCTGCCATCTAACTTTCCAATACATCAGTATTACTGTCCTGACTTGACTTTGTCCTGCCATCTAACTTTCTAATACATCAGTATTACTGTAGTGACTTTGCCCTGCCATCTAACTCCAAGAATTCTACGAAGCCACTACATGTGAAAGCTGTTTAAGTCTTCTCTCCTGGTGAATATATATTGCCCATGTTTCACTGTCGTAGAGGAGAGTGCTGAGGACACAAGCCTGGGAAACCAGAACTAATATATTTCCACCCCGAAGATGTGACGTTGAATAAGAGACATACCTTAGATTATGTAAACATGCTGCTGGCTGTGGCAGGTCAACTTGCCCAGAATCCTGAGCAGTTCAGAAGATCAATAACGAAAACTACGTTCTGGAAACAATATTTCACTTGAGATATATTTATATTATGCAGAAAATAATCTAGAGTATCTTGCATTTTAAATGTTTTAGTAGTTTGACATTGCTTTTTGAGCTGATTCCGGTTGTTAAATCACTCTCGGCACCCTCAGGCCAATAAAGTTCCAATTCATGCCTTAAATAACATTGTCTTTAATATGATCTTCACTGGCAAGTGCTTGTACAGTGGGTGGGGGAAAAGAACATTCCTTGCTGAGTAACTACATGAAGTTACGTAAGTTTAACCAAACATGAAGTTACGTAAGTTTAACCAAACATGAAGTTACGTAAGTTTAACCAAACATGAAGTTACGTAAGTTTAACCAAAGTTGTTGCCTTGGGGTCTGCCATAAACATGCAGACATGTAGAGCCATATGTGGACTATGCAGGAGTGTGGCAACACAATAGTGTCCTTACATTCCTAATGGAAGTGGCTAACACTGATTATCTTATGACTGCCAATAACATGCACTGGAATCTCTCTATAGCATATTCTTTTATAACAAATTTCCCTATTTAACAACACGTTTCAAAATTCCCAGTTATATTTATTCTATATTGTTTATACAACAGTATATATCAAATTTCTGCTATTACATATTTTTTCGGTCTGGACCAAGTTGTTACGAAAGGATTCCACTGTATTTTTACTGGGGTTTGGGGTGATAAGAGCAGATTATATATCATTAAACTAATTGATTGAAAACTAACTTCTTGGTGAATAGAATAAATAAATGTATTTATGAAAGTTAACTTTTGAATGAATGTAATATGAATTTATATATGAAAATTAACTTTTGAATGAATCTATTCTCTATTGTCTTTCCCTAGGTGGTTTGTGATCCAATCTTGCCGTTAAGCATAGGGGTGATTGGAGCTCGAGCTTGCGTTCTAAAGCCAGATGTGTGGCCTCGGCTGTGCTATGACCTTGTCTGTACAGGATATCCCTGACGTTTTCTATCCATCTTTTCCGTGGTCTTCCTCTGGCTTTGTACCCTGATCTCATTTGGTTATATGCTTGTACGGGCAACATTTCGTGATGCATTCTCATAATGTGGTGAAACCACTTGATCTGTTCTCTCTATGTAATCTGTACAAGATATTATACCTATTCTTTCCCTGATATATTCATTTCGCAATCTGTCAAGCCTAGTGACCCCAGCAGCTTTCCTCAAGCATTTCATCTCACGTCACTATCTTTCTGTAATGTGAAGATGAGAGAGACCAGGTTTGGCACTGGTAACACAGTGTTGGTAGGAATATACTGTAGATCATTTGTCTCTTAACTTCCATGAATGTAACTTGAATGAATGTAATATTGAATTTATTTATGAAATTCAACTTTTGGATGAATGTAATGTAATAATGAATGGTTACTTGATGGATGAATGTAATGTAATAATGAATGGTTACTTGTTGGATGAAGTGACAAATAAAATATAACTCAACAGTATGCATTTTTACCACTTTTATCAAATCAAATACAATTTGAAAAATCAAATACAACATATTCAGGTAATGGTTGTATAACCTTCAGCAGGCCCGCAGATAAGATGGGGAAGTGTGTTCTTAACGACAAATATTATAAAAATTCTCACACCTGCCGAAGATGGATGTGTTGCGCTATTGGCCCACATGAAATGGCGACATACCACTTTTCCATTCTCTGGACTAAATCCTGCTGGAAATCTAGTAGGACCATTATCCTGCTACAAGAGAGATCCAGCAGGAGTTTGAGAATGAATGATGAAGAAGAAGAAAATTCCCACAAAAGCAAGGAAACTGGCTTTTTTTAAGGTGAAAAAAGAGGAAGGGGGGAGGGAAGACACTTTACTGAAGTCAATATTGACAACCATGTCTTTATCTCTGTTCTTGTCTCTGCCTTACCAGCATGTTGTCAGGTCCGAAAGGGGAGAAAACACCAGTGACACTGTTTATCTTCCATGCATATCATCCGAGGCAACTAAGAAGACTAGAGGGTGAAGTTGGTTGTCCCATCCCATATAGGGTCAAAGTGTCCTAGAGGCCTTGCTGAAGTCTGATGTGTCAGGCCAAAAAGCGCATATATCACAGCTAAGCTGTAAACTATGATAATGCATCCATTTTCCAAACTACATCCGCTAATATTGAGAAGTAATGAGAACGACGAAGATGAAGAAATCTTTGTCTATTGGGGGCTAGAAGGGGAAACTTTTTTTAAAGGGGGGGGGGAACCAAATTTATCTGGGGTCAAGAGCAACAACTCAGTCGTATAAGACAAAATATGATCAATACCATACACCATCTTGTAGTGATGGCACTGGTAAAAGAATGTATCACTGGTCAGTTGGTTGCTGATCCAGCTGTCCATGCCTTGGACCCACATTATTGGGCTGGAAAATCTGTGGATTTTCTTACAAACCTCATGCCAGAGCCAGACTATAACTGTCACACCACAAAGAAGGTAGGTTTATATCTATGAACTACTCTGAGTTATTGCAGGAAAGATAGGGTTCACTGTGCTCATTCCCTGCCACTAATGGTCAACTGGTTAAACCAAAATTTTCTATGGCTCCAGGCGCGTAACCAAATGTTCTAGGCAAAAAGCTTGTCATGTCGTCACTGCACCTATATGACGGACCCAGGCCATAGGAAAACAGTGTTGCTAATCTCCCCCTCCCCAGTGCTGCGCAAACAGTCGCTGGCGCCCTCTCAACCACATAGGATGCATGAGCATACACAAATAACAAAAGATAAAATACAGACAAAAAAAGCAAGAAAAACACAATTGTATAGATGATGTGATACCAAGCTTCCATAACAAGAAAACCTCAATTTACAGACATGCTGTCTACTAAGGTTTTCTGTCGTAACAAGAAAACCTCAACATACAGACATATCGTCTACTAAGGTTTTCTGTCGTATGGGTGGTCTGCCTAGTGGGCCATTGGTGGGATTCACAGACATCCCACATACACAATTTATCACTTCATTTATTCATTCATTAAGTGTCATCTCTGCAACAATGCTCTGACATCCTGTTTCTTGCCATGGTGGTGCACTCTGATAGACTGTAACCTGTGTATCTCATGATGTTTCTCTGCCATTTGTATTTCAGTCTATCTCTCATTTGCTCCCTCCCCTCAACTTTACCCTCAAGTAAGGTATTCAACAAAGTGTCATGTCCTTTAATATATCCAAAACACTTTATTTGTTTCATCTTTATTTCTTTTAATAATTCTTTATTCATATGAAGTGTTGTTTTTCTCTTTCCACAAAGTTCTCCCTATTCGTCTATATATCTACACCTCAAAGGCTTCAATTCTGTCTTCTAGTTGTTTATTCATTGTCCATGTTTCTGAGCCGTACATTAATATAGAAAGATGTAGCAGTTTATAATTCCCATTTTTAGCTAATTTGTAATTTGTTTAGAGGTCAATATTTTCCTCATGTCATTGAAAGTACTTTTAGCCATTCCTATTCTCCTTTTAACTTCTTTTTCACATCTGCCATCATTTGTGACTATCTGTCGACGATATTGGTAATGTTCTACTTCAATAGATCTAGTTTAAATGAGTACAGCATAAACCACAAGGCAACTCAGTTACAAAAATGCAGTGCTAATAAACTGATGCATTGCTCTCAGAATTGCAGGTATTGCAACCTTGCTGTGCAACATGAATTGTGTGACATGTCAAATTTTATGTATGAACATAAGAAAAATATTAAACTAAAAATTTGATTTATACACAATTTTTAAAATAAATAGAGCTGATAAAACAACATGACGGATCCAAGATTACCAAGAATATTATCATGACATGATAAAACAACATGACTGATCCAAGATTACCATGAATATTATCATGACATGATAAAACAACATGACTGATCCAAGATTACCATGAATATTATCATGACATGATAAAACAACATGACTGATCCAAGATTACCAAGAATATTATCATGACATGATAAAACAACATGACTGATCCAAGATTACCATGAATATTATCATGACATCATAAAACAACATGACTGATCCAAGATTACCATGAATATTATCAAGACATGATGAAACAACATGACTGATCCAAGATTACCATGTATATTATCATGACACAGCCCATAGCTGAATAGTATAACCTTAGACTGAATACTAGGGACCAAACCCGAAATAAAGGAATGACGAAAACGGATGTGCTGGACCTCGGATGTCCTGACCACAAGTGGCCAACCGGGGTGCAAATAATCACAGTTTTACTGTGGAACTTGCAGCACAACGTACTTCACGCTCCCTGGCGGAAATCACACGAAATATTCGTTGTGGTTATTTGAGAACGAACGCTGAAGAAGAAGAAGAGACTAAATACTTCTGCATCTGTGCTCAAACTCTTGTAGATTGCAGGATGTAGTCCGGAGACTAGAATACGTTGTGTCATAGTTTACAAAATAGCACAATCACATACTGGTATATGATTACTATAATGTCATATACTGTCTACAGATTGGAAACACTCAGCAAAGTCCATACAAAGATCAATAAACAGTCGGGGTTGTAGTGATGCTACGTCGAAGATATAAGCACAAAAGGCCCTCCAAGCATCTGTCCTCAGCCATTACGAGTGTAGAAAAAAAAATCAAGCCTGAACTATTACTTGATGTTATCAATGCAGTATTTTCTCTAGCGACTTCTTCTCCTCCCACCCTCAACTGTTTCTTGCAAAATAGTTGTGTCTCGGTACATGTCCAAACCAAGAAAGTCTACTCTGCTTCATCACCGCCAAAAGCCATTCTTGATAACCTGCACATTTTTTATTTGCTGCTGAACATATATCTTTGTCTTATGTTCTAAATAACTGATTTTTTAATAAACCTCTGTAACACTTACATTCAAAAGCCTGAATCGTTCTTTCCGTGTCTGCATTGAGTGTCCAGTATTCACATCCATACAAAAGATCACTATATATCATTATTGATCTGTATTTATTGATCTTCACTGTAACACTGATCTTACTTTTCCTAATCATATTCAGTCTTGCCAATGCAGTCATCACTATATCAAACTGGATACACTAGCCTCAAAAATACACATACACACACACACACATTAAGATATTGCACCATATTCAAACTTACAGAATACATAATTCATCAGCTGAAAATCAGAAGGAAGGATAGCAAATAAGACCTCAACCAACAACAAAAATGTATAACTGCGACAAGTTTAGTTAAGTTGATAATCCGACTTATTTTCCAGTGCTCTGTGACTTAAAATGTTGATAATAACTAACTGTGACATCAGTCATCAAATCCTGGGTACAATCTGGCAACTCACTGACCACTTTACCTATAGAAAAAAATAACAGGAAAATATGGCTACAAAACCAGAGTGTTTCTGCCGAGGAGTAAGTATGAATGCACTTTTTTTCTCCTATGCACGGTGGTGAACTTTCTGCTCAAGTTTTGTGGCTACCTGGCAACTTTTTTTGCTATCAAGATTTCCAGACTTTATTTCCAATCTGAATATACTGACTCAATGTGGCTGTAATTCAGGCTTGCCAAAATTTGGTCATTCTTTTTCGTTCCTTCTCAAACTCTTGCAGATTAGCAGGATGTAGTTCGGAGAACAGAATGCATAATTAGACACATAATCACAAATGGACGCCTGTGTGTTGCCGGGGCCCGAAAGGGAAGCAAAGAATAGCAACACTGTTTACCTTTCACGTATGTCGTAAAAGGCGAATAAGGAGGTTATGGGATGGAGTTGGCTGTCCCATCCCATATAGGGTCAGTGACCCAAAGCCATGCTGAAGTCGGATGTGTCAGGCCGAAAGGTGCAGATATCGCAGTAATGCTGTAAACCATGACACAGCGCATTCCGTTCTCTGGACTACATCCTGCTAATCTGCAGGAGTTTGAGAACGAACGCAGAAGAAGAAGAAGATCACAAATGGAGACATGTGAAACAAAAGTTAAAGGAGAATATGAATGGTTAAAAGTACTTTAAATGACATGAGGAAAATATTGACATCTAAGCACAAAAAAGCTACAAATGAGAATTATAAAATGCTACATCTTATGCTGTCATGGCTTACAGAATTGCTGCGATATCTGCACCTTTTGGCCTGAGACATCCGACTTCAGTATTACTTTAAAGTCACTTTGAACTTACATGAGATGGAATAGCCAACTTCACCCCATCACCTCCTTAGTTCCGCCTTACGATATGCATGGAAGGTAAACAGTGTTGTTATTCATTGCTCCCCTCTCAGCCCCCGGCAACATACATTTACCATTTTATGGCCATATTTCACAAATTGTGTCATTTTTATATATCACTGGCAATAAAATTTACAACAGGGGTACAGTCAGTCTCTGGGTTCAAAGAATCAAAGAATCAAGCAGCGCAGAAACGGATCTCTCTGATAAGCATCATCTGCAATCACCCCGAAAAAAAATGTTTGAAACAACTTTCCATCAGAAAAGATTATGACCAATATTCCTTCTATGACAATAGTACGTGTCCCCACAAATATATCTACATGGGCTGATCATTTTCAAACAACTTTTCTCTGATTTTTCTATTGTTTTCTACCTTTTCTACACTTTTTCTACATGAAAATAGTAATCTTCTTTAGCATGCTCCATTGATACCAATTATATTTTGTATTATATGAGCTTTTACACATTTATATACGTAAGTTTTGTGCGCCAAGTCCAAATTATGTGCGCCATTGGATAAAAATGCGTGCGTTAGCGCACTGTAGTGCAGCATAGCGGAACAGTGGTCATGAACACTGTCTGTTTGGGATATTAAAGATGTGATTTTGGTGGATGTTATTCCAAGAGAAGAGATAATCAATTCTCAAGCTTACATTCAGATTATGGTTGCTGATCTAGTGATCCATGGGCTCATGTCCTTTGACCCAATACCATTGTGTGATATATGCATGTATTTGTGAGCTGTGGTTGTATTATATATAAAGTTTTGCATTTATCTGGCTGTGAAGGGAGAAGTATTTTCCTGATGTCTTCCAGTGCTGGACATTCAAAAAAGGTTGTGAATTAAGCTTATATAATCTAAATTTATGTTTCTAGAGTTTGGCTGTACAAGAATCCAACACGCTTGCTTCTCCTTCGCAACACTGCACGCCCTCACACAAGTCTGGTAACATGGGAATAAATCAACAAATTAGGTTGGACAATCCTACCACATAAATAATTATTTCACAGAAGACGGATGTATCCGGCCTTTGGTGCAAATACAATGGCGACACATCGCATTTTCATTCTCTGGACTACATCCTGCTGGAAATCTAGTAGAACCATTATACTGCTACAAGAGAGATACAGCAGATGTTTGAGAATGAATGCTGAAGAAGAAAAAAAGAATTCTCATTTGGCACCCTCAGATTGTCATCTGTTTGGTCCACTTAAAGATGTACTCTGTGAGACATGCAGCAAAGAAATGCTAAATGATCAAGACAAAATCTGATATGAGCCAGGAACACAAGCACCAGTGGCATAATGTTGTGCAAATTGATGGGGACTGTGTGTCATGTGATGTATTCTTTCCAGAATGTAGTTTTCCTTATGAATATCTTGAAATCCTTGAAGTCTCTGGCAAATTGTCTCATTTTCTCTAGTGCCATGCATGCAGTCTTGGATATCTCTTGCCCAATGATTTCTTGGTTGGCTCTGCTGCCTTCTATCACCCCCTCGAACAACACTCTTTCCATACCCTCGTGTCTCTTCCTATAGCTGAAAAAACCTAACTTCCTTCTTAATGTGATGTTTAAAAGTCAGCCTTCTTGAATGTTGATTTTTCTTAGCACATCTTGTTTGGTCTTTCTTGCTGTCCATGGTACTCTCATGACTCTTCTATGGCACTTCATTTCGAAAGCCTCTACTCTCTTGACTAGTTTTATTTATTGTCCATGTTTCACATCTGTAGGTCGCTACTGGGAACGCACATGTACATAACAAATATACCTTAGTTCAAGTGTTTGCCCCGTATCACAGTTATTTCAGTTGTTTTAATTTGCACATCGCTATTGATCTTCTTTTTTCAAACATCATAAGAAAACGAAGATGGAAATACCTTGGTCATGTTTTACGACTAGATGTAAACAGAATAAACCAACAAGCCCTTATGTGGTCACCTGAGGGTAAAAGAAAAAGAGGAAGACCTAAAACAACCCTTAAAAACACCATTCTTAAAGGGGAATTAATAGGCTGTAAGACTATCCAGGAACTAAAGCTGCAGACAGTGGACTGCATCATATTGAGAACCAAAACCTCTGCCCTATGTGTCACTTGCGGCACGAAAGGAACAAACTAACTAACTAACTATTGATGTTCTCATGATCTCGGCTGCATAGTCTCCTGCACTGTTTATGTTAGCTCCTAGATATTCGAAATTTGTCACTTCTGAAATATTGTTATCAATATTAATTCTTGTTTTTATTTGGACATTACTATTGATGGGGATTATATTGAATAATACACATTTTTATCTGAAATATCCACATATATTGTGTATTAATTTCATGTTTTTTTTTAATAAACAGTGTTACGGAGAAAGTTGATTTGGTGCATTACTTTCTGAATGCCCTTTATACAATATAACAAATGAAGAAGAATTTTCCTATCGACAGTTAAAAAAAAGGTGCAGCCTCTTGTGATAAGAGGAGAAATGCAGCAGCTCATCAGCGGAGAGTAGCTATGAAGTCACGAGTAGACCAAAAACCATCTACAGTGGTCATCCTATGCCCAAACTGTTCAAGATCTTTTCGACCAGAATATGTCTTATTAGCCATCTATGAACTCATAGTCATAGACACAACTCTTTATTTCAAAGGGATGTAACAAATGGTCATCATCATCATGTGATGGGCGAACAACAACATCAACAAATGGTCATCATCATCATGTGATGGACGAACAACAACATCAACAAATGATCAACACACTTACCTGGTGATCCAGAGTACAAAGTAAATGGCGGAACAACAGTTTCCGGAGGCAGGATTGTGTTATCTGCTATAGCACAGCAATCTTTCAGTACTGATCTGCGACCCTGATGATAAATTGTGAATATTATAATAATCAATCATTCAAGAGCTATGACAAGTGGCATGGGTGATAATGTTTCTCCACAACTCTGTCTCTTGTTTTGTTAATAATGTTGGTGACATCATTTTGTGCTACAGTGACAAAACCCATCCACAAATTTCTCTTTGTCTTCTTCTGTCTCTTCTCCCCTTGATCTCCCTGGTGGTTACTAAATGTTCAAGCTTTCCTCATCACATGCCTTAAAAATCTTATTTGTTTGCTTCTCATTTTTGCTATAATTTGTCTTTTTACTCTACTCTCTGATGACTTCTATATTAGTTTTCTTGGTCGTCAATGAAATATTCATCATTCTTCTCAAACACCACATCTCATTTATCTCCAGCTTATCTTGAGCTCTTTTGTTTACCATCCATGCTTCGCATTCATAAAGGAGGATTGGTTCACTATAACATCCTAGTGTTCTAGCTCATGTATGCACTAAAATTGCTCCATTGCATAGAATGTTTCTCATCTTTTACAATGTTGACTTGGCCTGTGCTACGCTGCTCTTGATCTATTGGAGCACAGACCATCTGATGATGAAATGGTTCCAAGATATTTGACTTTATGCAATATACTGGTTGACGTATATTATAACAAAATGTGACAAATATATAATAGGACCAATTTATAATAGGATAAATATATAATAAGATAAATAGATAATGGGACACATATTTAATAGAATAAATATATATAGTAGGACAAATATATAATAGGAAAAATATATAATAGAAAAAATATATAATAGAAAAAATATATACTAGGACAAATATATAATAGGAAAAATATATAATAGGAAAAATATATAATAGGACCAATATATACTAGGACAAATATATAATAGGACCAATATATACTAGGACAAATATATACTAGGACAAATATATAATAGGACAAATATAAAATAGGACAAATATATAATAGGACAAATATATAATAGGACAAATATATAATAGGACAAATATATAATAGGACAAATATATCATAAGACAACCGTATAATAGGACAAATATATAATAGGGCAAAAATATTATAGGACAATTGTCTTTGGTCTTAAATTTGGCCCAGATCTTAAATCCTTCCTGCTTATTTTAGGGATAATTAATCTAAATATTATATGAATAATTAATTTCAATATTAATTTATTTAGGGCTAGGGTAGTTGTATTTTACATAATTAACCCTAAATAAATTAATATGTAAACTAATAAATGATAAACATAAACTGATCAACATAGCCAAGGGAAATAATCAAATGTGGTAGGCATCTGTTCTAGGATTGGACCAAGTTGTCTAATCTAGATGGTTAATATGTTGCATAACAACTTACAATCACACAGTTTTTGCCAATGTGTACAAATGATCCAACTTGGGCAGCATTCACAATTGAATCTTCCTCTATGAGTACGTGGTCCCCAATGTGAAGTGGAAAGAATGCAACACTGAAACAATTAGAACAATCACTAAATATCTCACAGAAATGATTATATTTGATTATAACTCCCATACAGACCGCCCAAATCTTGGAATATATTAAGAGACAATAGATTAAATTGTTTGCACACATCAGCAGACTACCATCAGACAGTATACCACAGCAAGCTATGCCACACAGATACAGTGAAGGCAGACCTAGAGGTCGACCACGAAAACAGTGGACCACTGAAATAAGAGGCAACAAATTCCACAAAGCACACAAGAGGGCTGTCTTCAGAAAAATCTTCTACCCTTGATGCTGAAAGGCAGCAAAGGGTTTAGCGAATAGATAAATAGATAATTATATTTTGTAAACATTTGTATAAAGTAAAATGCTAAACCTGAGAATTATAAAATGCTACATTTATTCTAAATTAATGTATTGATAAGAAACATGGACAATGAACAAACAACTAGATTACACAATTGATGCCTTTGAGGTGTGGATATATAAAAGAATAGGGAGAACTTTGTAGAAAAAAAAGAAAACAAACAAAGGGGTTCTAACAACACTTGGTATGAAAAAAAATTATCAAGGAAATAAAGATGAAACAAATAAAGTATTTTAACATATTAAAAGACATGGCACCTTGTTGAAGACTTCAGTTGAGGGGAGGAGAGCAAGAGGTAGGCAGAGATACAAGTGGGTGAAAAATATCACAAGATAGACAGGTTGCAGTCTAGCATAGTGCACTACTAAGTCAAAAGAGAGGGGGATGTTGGAGGTCTGTTGCAACCAATCTTCATTTCGGAGATAACACTTAATGATGATGATGTATCAGGTAATTAACACTTTCAGTCTTGTTCTTCTTCTGTGCTTGTTCTTAAACTCCTACAGATTATCAGGCTGTTGTCCGGAGAACAGAATGTGTTGTGTCATGGCTTACAGCATGACTGTGATATTTACGCCTTTCAGCCGTACACATCCGACTTCAGCATGGCTTCTGGGTCACTTTGACCATATATAGGTTGGGACAGCTAACTCCGACCTCCCTTACACTTTCACTAAACACATATCTCTAGAAATAAACACTTTCCATTTACAAATATTTCAAGTAATTCTTCTTCTTCAGTGTTCATTCACAAACTCCCGCTGAATCTCTCTCGTAGCAGGACAATGGTCCTACTAGATTTCTGACAGGATGTAGTCAAGAAACTAGAAATGCATTGTGTCTCCATTTAACTTGTGTCAATGGCCTGATACATCCATCATCGGCTGGCTTTCAAGTAATTTGTCTTTCACTAAACAAATATCTCAAGTAATTAATATTTTCTGCTTCATAACCACTAACCACATAAAAACTTAATTACTAACCACTTAATCACTAACCACATAACCACTTAATCACTAACCACATAACCACTAACCACCATAGAATTATCAATATTCTGATCAGAAACTACATTTCAAACTTACCCTTTAGAAAACTTTTTAAAAGCTGGACGGATAACTGCGTTTGTGCTGATGATGCAATGTCTACCAATACGAACATTGGCCAGATCCCCTCTAATGACACATCCAGTCATCACTATCGTCTGAGGTGAACAAAGAAAAGTGAATTATATAGCCTAAGTGTTCAGACTATTTATTTATTCACATCTAATATATCGATTCTGCCATCCACTGAAGATGGATATGTTGAGCCACTGGTGCAAATAAAATGATGACACAACACATTTCCATTCTCTGGTCTATATCCTGCTGGAAATCTAGTAGGACCATTGTCCTGTTACAAGAGAGATCCAGTGGGAGTTTGAGAATGAATGCTGAAGAAGAGGAACTTCTGTCCAGCCCTGTGACAGTGAGCTACAGAGCATATCTATTATGGTCAATGTATAGGGCTAAATCCTGTCAGAGGTAATTGTGCAGCTGGACCACTCAGAAAGTAATGGCAAACTACTAAATGTAAATATTGCCAAGAAAATTATTTTAGCCAAAAAATTATGGGTTCGAAAGAGAATATAAAAGCACCACTGTTACTTGCTATGCATCTTGTAAGAGGCAACTAAGGAGGTTTTGATGATGGAGTTGAATGTCCCATCCAACTGTAGGTCAGTGATGCAGAAGCCATGCTGAAGTAGCATGTATCAGACTAAAAGATGCAGACATTGCAACTAAGCTGTAAACCATGACACAACACATTCTATTCTCTGAACTACAACCTGCTAATCTGCAGTTTGAGAATGTATGCAGATGAAGATATTTGGCATTAACGTTGACAATCAAAACTGACATATCTTCTTCTTCTGCGTTCGCTCTCTTATAACCACAACTAATAAATAATGTGATTTCTGCCGGGAAGTACGCATGTGGTTGCATCTGTGGGTCACACCAATGGCTCATTAGACAAACCACCCATGCAACAGAAAACCTTAGTAGATGACATGCTGTTATATTGAGGTTGTCTTCTTATAGAAGATTCATGGCATGTCATCTATACAATTATGCTTCTCATGCTTTTATTTTGTTATTGCAATGTGTTTCTATATATATATGCACCCTCTGTGGTTGGGAGAGAGCCAGAGATGTACCGCACAGCATTGGGGAGGAGGAAACTGACAGCACTGTTTTTCCTATTGCTGAGGCCCATTATAGAGACACAGTGATTCAGGATGTGACAATCCTTTTGACTTGAACATTTGGTTGCATGCCTGGAGCAGTAGAGAAGTTTGGCATAACCAGTAGTCAATTGGTGGTGGGGAATGGGCACAGTGAACCCTATCTTGATTGCAGTGGCTCGGAGCAGTGCATAGGTTGAAATCTACCTTCCTGGTGGGTGTGATAATTATTCTCTGACTCTAGCCCAGGGTGGCCTGAAAATCCACAGACTCTCCAACAATATAATGCCATTTTAATGGCATTGGGTCAAAGGGCAAGAGACTATGGACCACTGGATCAGCAACCAACTAACCAACTAGCCGCTGGAAGTGTGAAGTACATTGTACTGCTAGTTCCACAGTTAAAATGTGTGATTTGGTCCTAGGACTGACATATCAAATATGACACTAATATTGACAATCAAAACTGACCTATCAAATGTGACACTAATGTTAACAATCAAAACTGACATATCAAATGTGACACTAATGTTAACAATCAAAACTGACATATCAAATGGGACACCAATGTTAACAATCAAAACTGACATATCAAATGTGACACTAATGTTAACAATCAAAACTGACATATCAAATGGGACACTAATGTTAACAATCAAAACTGACCTATCAAATGTGACACTAATGTTAACAATAAAAACTGACCTATCAAATGTGACACTAATGTTAACAATCAAAACTGACATATCAAATGTGACACTAATGTTAACAATCAAAACTGACATATCAAATGTGACACTAATATTGAAAAAATTGATACATCTAATGAGACACTAATGTTGACAATCAAAACTGACATATCAAATGTGACACTAATAACAACAACTCAATTTGACATAGAATGTTGCAACACAACACAACTAGACATGTCATTACAACAAAAATAACAGACGCTTTTTAATGTGATGGACTAATATTGAAGATTAAAAATTGACATAGCTAATGTGACACTAATGTCAAAGATAAATCACTGATGCTATCTAATGTGACACACTAATAGTGAAGATCAAAAGAGGAATAACCTTGCCATTGATGACGATGTTCTGGCTCCCACACAAAACTGATTGACGACTAACTTTATTTCCTGAAGCCTGAAAGAAAACAGAAATAAAAAATCATGAATTTTATCGGTATAACTAGGTATTAAAGAATATTACCACTATTGTTGTGGAGCTTTTTTTTACCTCCGGATGTAGTAAGTTGTCTGTTTATAATAATGATAAGACCCATCTGGAAATGAACTCTACACACAGTGGCAGAATTGTTTGGGAAAAATATGATTTTAAAAAAGACGGAAGACAATCGAGAAAGATACAAACACAAATGTTCTGTAGCTGTGACTTGACCTCATCAAAGGTTCATTCACAAACGATACTGCTCAACTCGTGACTATGTTTATTAATAACTGTCTGCAAGATTAAAAATATTATATACATATACCCAGGTAATAAGACCAGGCCCGTAGATAAGGGGTTGGTTTAGTTTGTCCACCCCCCCCCCCCCACAGAATATGCAAATCTGAACATGCCTTTAGTATTAGGAACTTAACCCAAAGGTCAGTAAAAACTCCAGCTCTTAGCAGTTTTTCATAAAAAGGTCTTCAAATTTCCCATCAAATGATGAAATTCACACACGAAAATGGACGAACAACCTATTTTTTTTTGTGTGTGATAAAACCCCTCTTTACCTATGATAATCATATCTACGGCTCTGAATAAGACCCATAACTCATCTGGGTCTTAGGGGTAACCCATTGGAGACAAAAAGTACAATAGTCCTTCAAACATTTCTGCACTTTGGATGATTATAGAAAAATCATGCATGGACAACACTTTGGTATTGTCAATAAGGATTTTCTATGGACATCACTTCAGTTATCACTATCGACTGTTCCTTACAAAATACTTTTAGAAAGTCAACTTTCTCTCATTATATGTTCACATCAAGTTAGCTTAACCCTCTGACAGCGTATTTTTTTCTGGAAGTTTGGTTTAAAAAAATGTATTTCAATGCCAGACAAGTAATCACTGTCATCATCAGATTCCCATTCAATTTCATTTCTATCCTTCAAATTTATGTTGCTTATTGAAGCCATCCTACATCTTAAATTTCTAAAAATAAACACCTTAAATACACATATTCATCCTCAGTTATTTATTACAGCAGTGAATACAACACACAAACACAAACCAAATATCTTATTACTAGTGAACAAAGCACTCTGCACATGTCCTCATAGACAAATTTTGCGCGAGAATTCCTTTTACAAGTGATAACACGTAACATCTAGCTGGAAACTGAAAAAATATATCAATTTAAACAGCAGGTATAGCTTGAATGGGGAAATTGCGGGATAGCAATGCAAAGAAACATAAATAATTGCGGAAATCACGAATGCGTAAAATTATGACAGTAGGCGCTGAACAGGGAAATCGCGGGATACCCGGTCGGAGGGTTAAGGACTCTCCAATTATGCAAGGCTAACATGTTTGTCTGATTCTGGATTCTCCCAGGGAATTGTCACATCCTGCACAGAGTTTCTATCTACCACAAACCCATATTCCACTTGAAGGGGTACCATGTACATGTTGGCAGCCAGGACCATGGTCAGGAATTCATCCTCTTGTTCCAGCATGCCATGCAGTACTGTGTGCTCTGAATGTCGAACTATAAAGGGAAATGTAATTGTACAGATAAAATGTTTTGAAGATTTTACATGAGGAAAACCTGACTATATTGTCAAGTCATGGCATCTACTGAGACTATACTTGTGAATGATGGTTCCCGCCGAAGACGGATGTGTCGGGCTATTGGCACAAATAAAACGGCGACACAGCGCATTTCCATTCTCTGGATTACATCCTGCTGGAAATCTAGTAGGACAGTGGTCTTGCTACAAGAGAAACCCAGCGGGTGTTTGAGAATGAAAGATGAAGAAGAATGATGGTTGTTGATTTGATAGGCCAATAATGTGACCTTCTAATCTTCTGCATGTGGAGAGTTTGTGTGAATAATTGATGATATATAAGTGTCTTTATGTGAATATAAATATTATATGTTTTTGCCGTTTATATGTCAGGAAGGTTTATCACCCAATTCTGCTTTTGGTATAGGTCTACTGAACCCAATGTTATCAGTATCAGTTCTGAAGTAGGAAATAGTAGTCAGTCGAGTTGGAATCTCAGTTATGTCTGGTGTCTGTTGGGTCTCAACATTTTGCATAGATTCTTCTCATCATCCTGTGACAGTCTTCCAATCTGTCAATAACCATACTACTTAAATTACTCTACAATTCATTAACTGAGTCCTTGGATTATCAACTTTCGCTGGTTTGTCTGTGTACCAGTAATGGTGACACCAGGTCTGACCATGTTGATATTTATTTAGGTTATACTTGTTTATTCATTCATCATCATCAAGTGACATATTCTTTCCAGAACGTATTCTTTCCTATGGATCTCTTGAATTCTCCACGGTCTTGAGCAAGTTGCCCTACATCTTCCAGTCTTCTGGTCAAAATGGTGAGTGAGAATGTATGTGTTTTCCTCGGTGTCAGTTTAAATCGGATGTTCCTCCTGAAAGCAACGGCAAACTACAGGAGTATTGTGCCAAGAAACTGTCTATGGATACTTGTTTATTATACAAGTAGGAAGCATGAAGATAAATGATTCCTACTTGAATTTACTAGTATAAGCTATTATTTGAAGCAACATTGTCCTGTCTCTATGTTATTTATGTTTATGAGCAAGCCTATAGGTCTTACAAATACAGATGTTGTTATGTTTGTGTTCCTGAGGATACTTAAATACTTGCATGCAGTAAAGGTTGTTCATTGTTGTAATAGCCCTTGTCTTGATTGGTCCATTCTTAAATCTTAGTGACTTAAGTACACCACAGGTTGATGTCTTGACGAGATTACATATTTTTTTCGGGGATGTGGTTGGTCAAGTACGGAAAACCTGTTTACTTTGAGGTGCAGGGCGATTTAGTGCCACTAAAATTAAGAATTGTAATGATGGAATGGAATGGCTGATTGAATTCTGGAGGGCAGATTGACAGGCAAGAGTCTAGAGAAGAGGAAGACCAAGAAGACGATGGACCATCGACATTGAAGAATGCATGCATATGTCTCTGGTCAATGCAGGACTGCTTGCCAGGGAAAGAGAGGCATTCAGAGTATCAACGATGAAGATAACGTTCTTGAAAGAATTATGGGTACGCCTAATTATGAATAAAATGTATGTCTTAATTATATATAATTAAATTAATTATATTATATTTATAATTATAAATATAATATACTCATCATAGTAACTATATTTCTAGTAATCATACCGTTTCAATGTATTGCGCGCTGTTATAGAACTCATCCTGTAACTCCATGCTGCATATAAAATACCCCTCAAAAAAGACACTGTTTTAAAAGTTTATTGAATTGTAGCTGATATGTGCATTTAATATATTATTTGTTTTACTATACCAAACAAATTTGTTGACCCGGAAGAGGAAATATGATGCGCGCAATAATGACCCTTAACTTTGAAGACCTCTGCACAAGATTAATTAGGCCGTCATTTGTCACGGGTTATTTTTAAATATTATTTTCGTGTATCCGTTGGTCATTATTTATATACTTGGAGTCGCCCTGGCTATTTTTTTTACATTCGACTCCAAGTATATAATAGTGACCAACGTGAATCACGGCAAAAATCAAGAAAAGGAACGAATGAAGATCTAATTAATTATGTGCACATGTCTCCTTGTGTAAAACATCATCAACCATGGCTCATCATGAAAGACACTGGCTTCCTTTATCATCTAATACATCTTAATGAAACACTGTATCACGAACAACAAGCAGCAGTAAGAGTGGAGGGAGAGCCATATGAACGGTTTGCTGTTCAAAATGGCGTAAGACGGGTGCACTTCCTCTTATCTTTTAACATCGCCCGTATGCTGTCGGCCCGGAAGGAGAGCAAAGAATAGCAACACTTTTTACCTTCCATGCATATCATAAGAGGTGACTAAGATGTTATGGGATGGAGTTGGCTGTCCCATCCCATATAGGATCAGTGACCCAAAACCATGCTGAAATCGTATGTGTGTCAGGTCGAAAGGCGCAGATATCGCAGCAATGCTGTAAACCAAGACACAACGCATTCTGTTCTCCGGACTACATCCTGCTAACCTGCAGGAGTTTTAGAGCGAACGCAGAGGAAGAAGAATGTTTTAACATCTATGCAGATAATATAATGAGAATTGTAAGAGATGAACTAGAGGAAAATAAGTTTCATCCAATAAATATCGGTGGGTAGGCCGGCAAGATTCCAAAAATAAGGTATGCAGATGACACAGTCCTTCTTACTACAAATCCTGAGGGACTGAAACAGCTAATCACAACAACAAAGAAATGCAGATAGATCAAACATCGATATCTAAGCGCACAGAAAATAAAAATTATGACAACAGAAAAAACAAAGATCACACCAATAATCAACATAGACAATATAGAACTAGAATGTGTAAACAAATTCGAATATCTGGGAGCAAATATAAATAGTTCCGGTGATTGCTCAGTCGAGATTAGAAGAATACTCGCTATTGCAACAAATTGATACAATATCATGTGTTTTCCCAAATGCAACATATGGATGAGAGGCTTGGACTTCTTCATCTTCTGCGTTCGCTCTCATATGACCACAAAAAATATATCTTGTGAATTCCGCAGGGGAGCGTGAAGTACGTTGTGCAGCACGTTCCACAGTAGAGTTGTGTTATTTGCATCTCTGTTGGCGACTCTGCGTTTTCGGCATGCCTTTAATTTGGGTAGGCTTCCCTAGTCCGTGACAGCTTGCCTATCTGTCGCCAGGCACGCGGGTGTGTAGTGCATCTTCACCGAGACGATTGTCGTTCACGTCTATCTTGCACGAGGTGTTCCACCGTCTATGAACTCACCTCGTGTAATTGGACGACCTGAGCATGTGCCCATCGGGTACTGAACCGTTTCTCATCAGCGAGCCTGGTTCCGTATGAGGAAGAACTCGACAGAAAAGTTGGACCTAACTCTTTCGCCTTCTTAGCAGAGGTGTCGTTCACAGACATTGTGTACCCCTCGCCCAAGTTCGTCTCACACCACGCGTTTGAGAGCAAGGCGTTCTCGAGCTGAGTGACCTTGTCCCAGTAGCGCCTGAGCCCATCGTGTACTGAACCTTTTCTCTCTGCATGTGTATTTCCGGTATAGGATAGCTTGACAGTAGAGTTGGGCCAGGGCTAATATATGTGTATCTTTTATGCCTGAGCCTATCGGGTACGAAACCTTTCTCGTCGCGAGCATATTTCCGGTATAGGAAGGCTTGACGTTAGAATTAGGCCAGTTCTTCTTGCTTTGCTAGACGCCCATGATTGTGTCTGGGTCTCTGCCCATAAGGAGAATAGGTAACTAAAAGCTCGTCTCGAGCTAACAGAGCTTGTAGTTCCTGTTTCCTTAGAACGTTTTCACTTTCTATTAGGCTTGAACTTTAAACAAGACAATATCCAAAAGAATAAATTCATTTAAAATAAAGTGCTACAGATATATCCCATGAATATCATGGACAGAGAAAAATAAGAACATTGAAATTTTGAAATTACTGAAAATAAATGAAGGATGGCTTTTAAATACCATCATAAGAAGGAAGCTACAGTATTATGGACTATTAAAACGACATGATGGTATCGAAAGGCTGATTCTAGTAGGCAAAGTGCTAGGCGAAAGAGGAAGACTAAGACGACGATGGACCAGCGACATTGACGAATGTATGCACGTCTCTAGCCAATTCAGGCCTGCTTGCCCGGAACAGAGAGGCGCTCAGAGTATCCACAACAAAGTTCTGGAAATAATATTTCACTTGATATATACAGGTCTCCTATATCGTCGAAGGTCACGGCTCAGTAGTACTGTAGTAGAAGGTGAACAAATGCTACAAAGACTAATTATAGTCGATAAATGAAGTAGGCTTAGAGAATGTGTTCTAGATCCATCCACCCATAAACCGTCAGGATCGCAATGATACTACATTGTATGTCTCAACACACTGAGTCCTACAGTGATTTCTATAGTCCGTGATACGGATGAGTGTGGAACACTTGAAATCTTCCTACAATTAACTGTACTCTGAAAGATCGTACTTGATACGGAATCAGGAATCTTGCCGGCACACAAGTTCACCCATGCACATTTTTGTCGTTTTACTATTGAAAGTAGTGATTTTTATGAATAGGGTTATCACACGTCCGGGTTTTCCCGGACACGTCCTCTTTTTATGCCGCTGTCCGGACGGCTTTCCAGAAAAATGGCTTTTGTCCGGGTTTTTCTCCGTCCCCGACCGTCCGTCCGTCCCCTATCGATCGTTACTTTCTTACTTACTTTTCTGTGCTATATACTTTAATCTATTATGTATAGTGAAATAAGCACGCGCGCCAGCTATATTTAGCTCAATATTAACGTTAGTGATAATTATTAATTAATAAATTTTTGAATTGAAGATCGAACTTAAATTTAGAGAAAAAAATAAGAGTTAGCACTCAGTTCATACAAGTTTATAATTAAATAAGAACAATATTTTATGTAGTTTAACTTTAATTTTATTTGTGCAACACTTAATATTGGCCATATTTGATGAAAATTTTGCGTATCCTCTTTTTCCATCTGACAATTATGGTAACCCTAGCATTACCAATATCTTGGACATACAACAAAAAATAATAGTATATCTAAAACAGAAGTTAAAAGGAGAATAGGAATGGCTGAAAGCACTTTCAACGACATGAGCAAAATCTTAACATCTAAACAAATCACAAATAAACTAAAAATGTTACATCTATTCTTGAACAGGTAAAAAGTATAATGAAGATATCTTGGGGGAAAATGAATTCAAAAAGAGAGCTGCTCACCCTCATCAGAAAGAGACAGTCTATGACAATACTAGGGCCTACGTTTGAAAAATAACTATTAAATGAAATAAAAATAAAACACATAAGTATATTGAACATATAACACCTTGTTGACAGCTTTACGTAAATGTAGAGTTAATGGGAAGCGAATAAGAGATACAAGGGGGATAGAGACATCATAAGGTGGAATGTGTTCCGTCTAGCAGTGTGCATCACCAAGACAAGAGACATAGAATGTTGGCCAGTTTCAATTAGCCTTCGTTACCGATACAGCATTTGATGACGCAGCCCCATGGCTGGAACACAAATATATAAATAATCACAATTATGTTATAAAACAACTAAGGTTGTTGTGACAGGATTACCTCAGCTGTGACCTACATAAATTTTGATGGTCAAGAACTCTGATCTAGCCAAATTAGACTCATGTCCACTACTGAATGGAACGTAACTTAAAGCGAGTAACCTACACATTCAATGTCCAAAGAACACAACATTAAAGAGCCTATTGATAATGAAATGTAATAAGATTTTGATAAAAACGAATAATAAGAATGATACATATTGACGCTTCGAATACACCTTCGGCAAAACAATAACTACACAATAATATACTGTGTTTTTTAACCTAATGATAAAACATATTATATAAAGCTGGCAAACTGCTGCATGACAGATAAATATCGATCGAATTAAATATTTAGAAGCATTGCAAATGCAAACAGAAGCAGAGAACAAAAGAACAGTAATATTACGAGTATATATATATATATATATATATATGTGTGTGTGTGTGTGTGTGCGTGCGTGTGTGTGTGTGTGTGTGTATGTATATTCATGTCACATCCTTTCAAGGACGTATATGTCTCTTCAGTAAGGAAGGGCGGGGGGGGGGGGGGTAATTCAGAAGATATCATTCGTTCATCTTCGTGTGCCATTCCTCTTTTGCATGCGAAATTTGTTGACGGTGATGTGGAAAACCATTATAATTTATCCGCTTTTTGACTAAACAAGTACTAAAAATTATGTTCTAATTTCCTAAGAGAGAGGGGGATTTAAAACCAACTCCCTCCTTGTGTAAAGGTTTGCACTATTTTCTGAACGTAGTATTCTTTGTGATCTACAGGCCTGCACTATTTACAGAATGTACCGGGTATTTATCTTTGTGGTCTACAAACTTGCACTATTTCCTGAACGTAGCCTATTTTGTGGTCTACAGGCGTGTATGCTATGCGAAGCCAATATGCTAACCACCGCGATACGTGGCTCCCTACGGTAATACGAACAATAAGCAGGTGTGGATGGCATTTTGTCGTCTACAGAAATTGCAAGAAAGAATCTTCTGTCTATACCACAACAACATCGAGCACGAGAAAGTAAGTAGGGACAGTAACAGGAGCTCGTAACTGGCGTCACGGCGAAACCACCAACAACCACAATGATTATATCAGACTCCAGGAGTAAGCTGCATAAGATTTAAGATATTGCATGATTAAGAAGGAGTATGAGCTTTCTCAATAACGACCAAAGCATTACATGGATATACCGCCAGGGTCATGCGGAAGTTAGAGGCAACGAAAGAACTGATAAGTTAGCGGGTACAGCTTTAGTGGATGGTAAATCGATTATAGAAGAGACAGTACTGTGTAAATTAAAGCAGTCACGGATACACTACAAAAATGATGAAGATTGTGCTAAAAGGGGCAATGAACATGTTCAGAGAATAACAGAAATGGGAGAGACATGTGGAGAGGGGAAAATACATCATTTCTAGAAAAATCAGAACCCACAATCAACAACTGACTGGGACATTGTGATTATATCCTCTTCAACATCGGACGAAATAGCAAGCAAAATACTTATAAAGATGCCCTATGTGCAGGGGCGTGGATATATATGTTTTCATTATGGAACAGGTTCTACTTAAACAAAAAGTACGAGGGTGATCTGAGTTGTGTCATGTTTTACAGCATGCTGCGTTATCTACGCCTTTCGACCTGACACATCCTTCAGTCAGCATTTGGGGGGGGGGGCCGGGTTGACATTCCCGTATTTTCGATCCCTAGTACTTGGGCAGGCTACAGCAAGGTTGCTGCACGCCTTATTCCAGGTCCACTGCGTGGAAGTGTACTGAGGGTCTTGACCAGCTGTGGTTAGCTGACCCTGATGCTCGACCAGCTAGGGAGCGCCGTCCTGTGCACTCTGGTGAGCATGTCATCTCTGGACCCTCGTTCTTGGTACTAAAGTCATGTTATAATATGTTAAGGGCAGATATTGCACATTCTCCCCCCCCCCCCCCCCGCCGTAATTGACGGTTATACTGTGTGCAGTAATGTTAGTTATTAATTAACAATCGTTTACAAGAAAATCATAGAAAATTCAACAATACTTTTAAAACAGTATACTTGGATAACATTCAGTGATTCTGTCCGCGTGTTTACAAGATCCAATGGTATAGCAAAGAATAGTGACTCAGGGATCCGGCCATGCAGGTCATAAGAGGCTACTGATGATGTTTATAGAAGTGGACTGGGTGCTTCATACCATAAACGGAGAAGGAGACCCAGAAGCCACGCTAAAATCAAGTGTATCGGGCGGAAAAGCGTAGCCAACCTGCATATCAATCATTAAAACATATTTTAGTCCGAAAGCCAATCATATCCCAGATCTTCCACATCTATCAGTAAAATCAGAGATAAAGACAGTAAAATAAGAAGAACTAAGTTTTTCTTCCTCATTTTCTTCCTCAAGCACATAAAAGACTCAAACTAAAACTGATAAGTTCTAGCTCCAAAACGTAACGCGTACCTGGCACTCACTGTGTGATCAATTGGGAGCTCATAGACGACCTCTGCTGATTCCTACAAAGAATGAACAATGGAAACATTTCTTTGTTGCGCACCCATAACAATTAGAAATAATGGCTGTCAGCATTTGCAGGATTACAAAGCACCTACAGGAATTGAGACATTTAAAATTATATCATCGTCTTTCTATCATCATGGATTAATCGATGGATATCGGGCTCTCTAAGATATACCAGGATTTAGAGGAGAATATAACATATAGATATTACCCTCGGCATGTAGTTTGCCGCCCTGTTCAGAGAAGATGGGTACATATGAGGAAATTCAAGTAAATCCACAGAAAATTACCAAATACGTGTTTCACAGAAACTGTTTTTACCTATTTCTTACTTATGAGGCATTTTTACCGCTCGTTCTCAAGCTCTATCTGATCTCTCTTGCAGCAGGATGTGGCTACTAGATTTCTAATAAGACTTAGTCCAAAGAACGGAAAATACATTTGCCGTTTTATTTGCGCCAATGGCCCAACACATCCGACTTAGCGTTAGTAGCTAATACTTTCAGTGTTTTTACCACTTTCACTGCACAGTGCACGCCTGTAACCAAAAATATCGTTAGAAGTAAGTCAAATATTGAGAGATATTGGTTATCGTAATTACACGTTGATCGTCATGCTCAAAGTTAACAACGGTTAAACACGCTTGATATTTTTACTGATGTCTGTATCTCCGAGACGTTTGACAGTAAAAGAACTATAGGCAGCCATGGTATAGCTATCGGCGCGGCACCAGGCGCACAAGAAGTCATTTAAAACAATGCAGTCGAGTTTTAAGAGAAAAGGCTGTTTAATCCGAAAACAGGATGCCTTGATGTCTGAGAAAAGCAATAGGAGTCACCCGAAGACACATAATTAGAAAGGAGGTAATAAAAGAAATAGTGGGTGTCATATCAATTATACAATACATACAAAATCAACAAATGCATTGGTTTGGTCATCTGGAAAGAATGTCATGTGATTCATTAGTTTATAAAGCATATATGAAGAGTGGAGAAGCAGAAAGAAGAGCCAGGGGTAAACCTAGAGTACGCTGGATCGACAACATCAAAGAGACATTACACGAACACCAAATAACATTATCTGAAGCTGCCAGAAAAGCGAGACCATGAACATTGTATCTCCCTCGACACCCGTAAAGCGTAAAAGAGGAAAGAAAGAGAGAGAGAGAGAGAGAGAGAGAGCCACAAACATAACAAGGAAAGGCCACACGAGACCGAAAATGTTACAAGAATTGTCCACGGGCGAGGTACCGTCGCAGACAATTGTGCATACGGGCCATTCAGAAAGCAATGCCAAACTACTGAACGTAAATACTGCATAGAAAGTCACTGCAGACACAGAATGTTTGATGATGGTTACACCCTAAATAGTATATACTCCTTTTTTTTAGGAATAACACCGGTTGTCAAACATATTGAACCGCAGACATTGAAATAGGTCGACCATTTCTTCTTCTTCTGCGTTCATTCTAAAACTCCTGCACATTAGCAGGATGTAGTATGGAGAACGGAATGCGCCGTGTCATGGTATGCAACACTGCTGCGATATCTGCGCCTTTCGACCTGACACATTCTACTTCGGCATGGCTTTGGGTCACTGACCCTATATGGGATAGGTCAGCCAGCTCCATCTCATAACCTCCTTAGTCGCCTCTTATGACATGTATGGAAGGTAAGCAATGTTGCTATTCTTTGCTCCCCTTTCAGGCCCGACAACACACGTGCTGGCCAGCCATTTAAAGAGAATGAACCCCAATTGGCCAACAGCAAAAGTAAACATCATGGGAATGGGAATTGCAAGAGGCAGGGTTTGACCGAGAAAGAAGTAGGTAGATGGAATGAGTCCCTGACATTCTGCGACGTTAACAGAATTACATTATCGTCATCAAAGGTTCCACTTTACAAGCATCACACAAAATCCCGCAACGCCTCTCTGTTTTCATTTCCTTGTTTAAGTGTGGAGAAACTTAATACTTTCCTGTCTTTGATATAATCAATCCATCCTCCTCCTCTTCTTCTTCCACCTTCATCTGCAGGACATGCTGCATATCAAGCATCAAACATATAATAGCCAGAAAGCTGATACTATTTCATATCTTCCACATCTATCAGTAAAAGCAGAGATAAAGACAGTAAGAGAAGAAGAACGCAGTTTTTCTTCCTCGTTTGGCACGTGAAAACACATCAAGAATAAACTTCAACTGACGGACAAGGTCTGGCTCCGAAACGTAACGCGTACCTGGCATTCACTGGGAGGTCAATTGGGAGTTCACAGACGACACCTCTGTTGATCTACCCCTTCAAGGAAGGAACAATGAACAATGGAAACATTTCTTTGTTGTGCACCCATGACAGTCAGAAATGAGTTTTAATGGCTGTCAGCATTTGCAGGCTTACAAAGCAACTACAGGAATTGAGACATTTAGAATTATATATTCTTATTTTGTGTCTTGTTCGACAGTCGATGCACGCAAGAAGAAGGTGAGGCCTCAATTTCTCGGCAAGTTAGGGCCAGGAAAATGTTAATGTAAATAAATGACGATTGCATATCTATTAAAATACAGGTCATTCATTATATTTCAGAATATTTAGAGATAGTTAAAATGTGTAGTCCCACAGTATTTAATTTTATAACGTACATATTTATGTGGAATAATGATCCCACATTTTTAAAGAAAAGCAAGAACACAGCAAGAAGTTAATTAGGACTAGACCTACTACGATGTTTTAACCCCTTCCGTTTTCGGAGGAATTGGGAGTTTGCAATCTGATATTCTAGACTTCTATGTTAATTGTCTTTTTTTTAAAACTGTAGATCGTAAGGTAGCTCTTTATGTAGGCCTATCCATAACTTATAATAGCTGTTTCTACAATGTAAGTTCTACTAAAACCAGTATTAGTATTAGGCCTTACTTTAAAAATTCTAATCATCAATAGTCCTATAATTATAAAAGAAAACCACCAATTTCATTCATGTTACATTTAATTGCATTAGATCTAAATTATTCTAATCAAAATAATAAAATAACATGCATATGTCTAATGTGTTCTGTTTATTTAGGTCTTGGAGGAAGGAGAGAAAGTGTGACATCAGTGTTTAGTCTTATCAAATAGGTGGTGGTCAATAGTTCCTTGATATCACTTTGTTGTGGAGTGTGTTGTGACTGAAATCTATTTAAACCCTATCAATTATTATAGGATAAGTGATTGATCTTTCACTTCTGGGATGGTATATGTTTATATTTAGGAATCTTTTTTTTGTCTGAGCTATGTTGTATTCCTCTCCCTTTCTTTCTTAGGTTCATATGGCCCATTTGTTTATACACACATTGTTATATGCACAATCACAGAAGTTATGTATTGTGCCATCGATTGGTGCAAATTAAATGGGGACATAACACATCTCCATTTTTAGACTACATCCTGCAGGAAATCTAGTTTGACTAGAGAGATTCAATGGGAGTTTGAGAATGAATGCAAAAAAGTGTACTGCTTACAGGATTTGATTGGCTGGGAAGTCTTATTGATTCTATCTTAATACTTTCTATGTTAATATGTGTGTTTTATAGCTTTCATCTGTATTTGAATTTTCAGAAATTAAATGCAAAACTTCTGGCTTCATGAATGCATTGTGTCAGGGTTTACAGCTTAACTGCAATTTTTGGCTCGACACATCTAACCTCAGCATGACTTCTGGGTCACTTTGACCATATATGTTATAGGACAGCCAACTCCAGCCCAACATGACAATAGATAATGATTATGTCACCCAACATCCATATAATGATGGAATATCACCTAATGTCCAGCTAATGATTTCTTCTTCTGTGTTCGTTCTCACTCCTACAGATTAGCAGGATGTAGTCCGGAGAACGGAATGCGTTGTGTCATGGTTTACAGCATTGCTGCGATATCTGCGCCTTTCGGCCTAACACATCTGACTTCAGCATGGCTTTGGGTCACTGACCCTATATGGGATGGGACAGCCAACTCCATCCCATAACCTCCTTAGTCGCCTTTTACGACATACGTGGAAGGTAAACAGTGTTGCTATTCTTTGCTCCCCTTTCGGGCCCCGGCAACACACGGGCGCAGCTAATGATTGAATATGGTACTTAAGAGAACTTCGTTTCTGCTAATGATTGAATAGGGCACATGAGATAACTTCCTGCTAATGATTTAATATGGTACTTGAGAGAACATCCTGCTAATGATTGAATAGGGCACACGAGATAACTTCCTGCTAATGATTGGATAGGGCACATGAGAGAAATTCTTGCTAATGATTGGATATGGCACCTGAGAGAACTTTCTGCTAATTATTGAATATGGCACCTGAGAGAACTTTCTGCTAATTATTGAATATGGCACCTGAGAGAACTTCTTGCTAATGATTGGATATGGCACCTGAGAGAACTTTCTGCTAATGATTGAATATGGCACCCGAGAGAACTTTCTGCTAATGATTGAATATGACACCAGAGAAAACTTTCTGCTAATGATTGAATATGGCACCTGAGAGAACTTTCTGCTAATTATTGAATATGGCACCTGAGAGAACTTCTTGCTAATGATTGGATATGGCACCTGAGAGAACTTTCTGCTAATGATTGAATATGGCACCCGAGAGAACTTTCTGCTAATGATTGAATATGACACCAGAGAAAACTTTCTGCTAATGATTGAATATGGCACCTGAGAGAACTTTCTGCTAATTATTGAATATGGCACCCGAGAGAACTTTCTGCTAATGATTGAATATGGCACCCGAGAGAACTTTCTGCTAATGATTGAATATGGCACCCGAGAGAACTTTCTGCTAATGATTGAATATGACACCAGAGAGAACTTCCTGCTAATGATTGAATATGGCACCTAAGAGAACTTCCTTCCTACTAATGATTGAATATGGCACCTGAGAGAACTTTCTGCTAATGATTGAATATGGCACCCGAGAGAACTTTCTGCTAATGATTGAATATGGCACCCGAGAGAACTTTCTGCTAATGATTGAATGACACCAGAGAAAACTTCCTGCTAATGATTGAATATGGCACCTAAGAGAACTTCTTTCCTACTAATGATTGAATATGGCACCTGAGAGAACTTCCTGCTAATGATTGAATATGGCACCTGAGAGAACTTCCTGCTAATTATTGAATATGGCACCTGAGAGAACTTCCTGCTAATTATTGAATATGGCACTTGAGAGAACTTCCTGCTAATTATTGAATATGGCACTTGAGAGAACTCCTGCTAATTATTTAATATGGCACCTGAGAGAACTCCTGCTAATTATTGAATATGGCACTTGAGAGAACTCCTGCTAATTATTGAATATGGCACTTGAGAGAACTCCTGCTAACGATTGAATATGACACTTGAGACAACTTCATTCCTTCTAATATTGAATAAGGCACCGCCCGTGTGTTGCCGGGGACCAAAAGGGGGGCAAAGAATAGCAACATTGTTTAACTTCCATGCATGACGTAAACGGTGACTAAGGAGGTTATGGGATGGAGTTGGCTGTCCCATCCCATATAGGATATAGGGTCAGTGACCCAAAGCCATGCTGAAGTCGGATGTGTCAGGCCAAAAGGCGCAGATATCTCAGCAATGCTGTAAACCATGACACAATGCATTCCGTTCTCCAGACTACATCCTGCTAATCTGCAGGAGTTTGAGAACGAAGAAGAAGAATATGGCACAAGGAAGGACATCCTGCTAATGATTGAATATGGCACTTAAGAGAACTTCCTGATAATGATTGAGTATGGCACCTGAGAAAACTTGAACTTCCTGCTAATGATTGAATATGGCACTTGAGAGAACTTCCTGCTAATGATTGAATATGGCACTTGAGAGAACTTCCTGATAATGATTGAATATGGCACTTGAGAGAACTTCATGCTAATGATTGAATATGGCACTTGAGATAACTTCCTGATAATGATTGAATATGGCACTTGAGAGAACTTCCTGCTAATGATTGAATATGGCACTTGAGAGAACTTCCTGCTAATGATTGAGTATGGCACCTGAGAGAACTTCCTGCTAATGATTGAGTATGGCACCTGAGAAAACTTGAACTTCCTGCTAATGATTGAGTATGGCACCTGAGAAAACTTGAACTTCCTGCTAATGATTGAATATGGCACTTGAGAGAACTTCCTGCTAATGATTGAATATGGCACTTGAGAGAACTTCCTGATAATGATTGAATATGGCACTTGAGAGAACTTCATGCTAATGATTGAATATGGCACTTGAGATAACTTCCTGATAATGATTGAATATGGCACTTGAGAGAACTTCCTGCTAATGATTGAATATGGCACTTGAGAGAACTTCCTGCTAATGATTGAGTATGGCACCTGAGAGAACTTCCTGCTAATGATTGAGTATGGCACCTGAGAAAACTTGAACTTCCTGCTAATGATTGAGTATGGCACCTGAGAAAACTTGAACTTCCTGCTAATGATTGAATATGGCACTTGAGAGAACTTCCTGATAATGATTGAATATGGCACTTGAGAGAACTTGAACTTCATGCTAATGATTGAATATGGCACTTGAGAGAACTTCCTGCTAATGATTGAATATGGCACTTGAGAGAACTTCCTGCTAATGATTGAGTATGGCACCTGAGAAAACTTGAACTTCCTGCTAATGATTGAGTATGGCACTTGAGAAAACTTGAACTTCCTGCTAATGATTGAGTATGGCACTTGAGAGAACTTCCTGATAATGATTGAATATGGCACTTGAGAGAACTTCCTGATAATGATTGAATATGGCACTTGAGAGAACTTCCTGCTAATGATTGAATATGGCACTTGAGAGAACTTCCTGCTAATGATTGAGTATGGCACCTGAGAGAACTTCCTGCTAATGATTGAGTATGGCACCTGAGAAAACTTGAACTTCCTGCTAATGAAGAAATTATTATATATAACAAAACTGTCAGAAGATATCAGACATGATGGAGAATGCTGCAGTAACAAAAACAGTAATACATTATCCTAGTTAATGATTTAATTTATGGATTTCCAGTGTGTTGTTGGGCCCAGAAGGAGAGCTAAGATTAGTGATACTACTACCTACCAGACATGTCATAAGATGCAACTAAGGATGGTGGGTGGAGTTGGCTGACCCACCCCGTAGAGTCATTGGGACTTGTAGGCTATGTTGAAGTCAGATGTATCAAACCAGAAGATCTAGATATCACCAATTTGTTCTACAGACTAATATGTTCTACAGACTACTAATTTGTTCTACAATATGTTCTACAGACTACTAATTTGTTCTACAATATGTTCTACAGACTACTAATATGTTCTACAGACTACTAATATGTTCTACAGACTACTAATATGTTCTACAACTACTAATATGTTCTACAGACTACTAATATGTTCTACAGACTACTAATATGTTCTACAGACTACTAATTTGCATTATTATTACATTCTGCTAATTTGCAGTAGTTTGAGAATTAATGCAGAAAAAGAAGAATTTGTGGATGTAGCCTACCTGAGTAGAAGAATTTTGCAAATGTAAACTACCTGAATAGGCTGCTGAGTATAGGTAATTAATTTAAGAAGAAAAAGAAATGTCACCCAAAGAACAAACCATTAGCTTCAGACTACAAAGCAGTTGTAGAAAGAACTACTAAGAGAAATAAAGGTCAGGCAAATTTTTGGTCACATTAAAAAACATGACACCTTATTGAAGACCTTACGTGAGGGCAAAGTCAAAGGGAGGCGAGCAAGAGGTAGGCAGAGATACAAGTGGGAGAGTAACATAACACGATGGACAGGTTACAGTCTAGCAGAATGCATCACCAAGACAAGAGACAGGGGATGTTGGAGATCCGTTGCAGCCAACGTTCGTTGCGGAGATGGCACTCAATGATGATGACAAATCAGTGGCATCTGCCCTTCCAATTAGCAGATAAACATACTGAGACGTCACATGTACAGAAAGCTAAAAATTAGGATAATCAACGTAACACAATTTTTGGAATTAGCACTTTTTAACTAATCACAAAAACCTTCAAATTTATCACACAAACTTATCACCATTTATCTTCCCCAGGCTCAGATCTGCAAGTGTATTGTATGTGATGAAATCAAGCCTCGGCTTCATGCATGTCTGTCCTGCATATTTTTTGGATGTTATGGCAAAAAGCACATTCACCAGCATTCTGAAGACAGAAAACACCATATAGGTAATAATAACTATTTTACCTTACCGCATTTTGAATCAATAAATTCTACTCAAACTGTATCATTTCTGTAGATAATCCAATTACGAACACAATAATGTATAATATTTATGCATAGTGCGTCAAAAATTTATTATTTAGAAAGAATTTTGACATCTATCAAAAACAGTAGACTTAACTTTACACGAAACTGAAATGAAAATATGGCTAATTTTTCTTACAAAATGGTGTAAATTTGCAAACACGATGCTAGAAGCATTTGCCAGATTGGATTTCATAATAAATGAGACCAAAGTAAATAAAATAGTTATTATTTTACGAAAATAAGTAAATTGGAAAATATATATGAAACATATAAGGAAAAATGACATCACAGACCCCCATTATCAAAACTTATCAATAACTTAACAAAATTGATATCAATACACATAAAAATCATGCAAGAAGTAATGTGGGCATATTACACTTTATTTTGGAAACATTCTTATGTTGATATAAATACCGAAAAAAACAACATGCATGTCATTGGAGTATGACTTATAGAAGTCTTTTCGGCCAGAAGACATAAGGTTTAATGACTTGTATAAGTCTTCCCCGGCTGGAATCAGTTAACACACATCTGGAGCACTTATAAACACACATATGGAGCACTTATAAATACACATATGGAGCACTTACATTAAAAAACCTGAATCCTTTATATGTCTACATTTTGTGTCCAGCTCTCACATCCTTACAAAAAATAGTCAATACTAGAAATCTATACAGATTTATCTTGACTACAATACTGATCTTCTCCAAATCATATTCAGCCTATCAACCATAGCAGCTATCACTATCTCAAATCTAATCTTGATCTTATTCCTTGATTGCTATCATCACATATTTCAGACCTGAGTTATTAGTTACTGAGGAGGGGAGTTATTAGTTACTGAGGAGGGGAGTTATTTGACCTGAGTTATTAGTTACTGAGGAGGGGAGTTATTTGACCTGAGTTATTAGTTACTGAGGAGGGGAGTTATTTGACCTGAGTTATTTCAAGATGGTAACTTCTTCCAGTTTGTGACTGTTTACTGGATATTCGTGCAATCTTGGTTGATAGCACTAGTCATCAATATTGTGCTTTAACCAATGCTAAATTCCATGTCATAATATTTTACTAATACCTTCCAAATTTGAGATGATATTCTGGAGTTATTTTGCATTCAATCTCACACTCCTGCAGATTAGCAGGATGTAGTCTGGAGAATAGAATGCATTTTGTCATGGTTTACAGCTTGGCTGTGTTATCTGTGCCTTTTGACTTGACTCTATGGGATGGGACAGCTAACACCACCCCCAAGAACTACTTAGTCACCTCTTACAACATTTATGACAGGTAACAATGTCACTATTATTTGCTCCACACCTTTGTATCCTGGCAGCACATGGGTGGTTTTCAAATTTGGAGCTAGTCAACAGATTGATATGATCAGTATAATGGCTGAGACAAACATACTGACGTATGGAAAGAACACTAGAATCAAATATATATTGATCGCAGTATGAGCTACAGAAAACGGTGAATTTTATTCTATCTATCCATTTGCTAAACCTTTTTGCTGTCTGGTAGTAGTCTGCTGATGTGTGCATACCATTTGATCTTTTGTCTCTTAATATATTCCAAGATTGGGGGGTGCCTGTTCTTTGTCCAATGTCCTCATTTGTCACTCTGTCTCTTAGCAATATTCCTAGTGAAGTTTATTGCGGAGACAAATTTACATGTGTAGACATTTTTAGCGAGCGAAAGAAGAATCAGCATAATACAAGTTACATGTAACCAAAAATTGTTACTAAACCAAATATTGTTACTCTGCAGAGAAATACAGGCAACATAGCTCATTTTTTTACTATGTGTATCTTTCAATAGCACTTGACGTTTCATATGGCACAGTTTTCTGTTTTGTCTGTGGAGATTATGTCTATGACTCACAGCTGGAGGATCTGGCCAAAGTTCAGAGCCAGATAGCATCTCAATCATTAGGTAACTACAGCCTAATATAATTTGATCATGTTTTATGCCCAAATGTCTGTTTAATAAAATTTAGTTTACTATAACATCAAAATCTGGTCGGTTTTGCTGTGAGGAGCAGATAGGATAATTCTCCTGCACAAAATTAATGAGAAGAGTGAGGTATGCAAGATATGCTGTTGTCACAGACAGGAATTAGTGAATTGAACAGAAATAGAGATTAAATTAATATATTTTTTTTTTGCCAGTGTGTGTTTCTGGGGCTCAAAAGAGGAACAAAGAATAGCACCACTCGTTACCTTCCATGCATATTGCAAGATGCAACTAAAGAGGTTATGAGATGGAGTTGGCTGTATAGGGTCAACATTACCCAGAAGTCGAGTGTATGAAGACACGAAAGGTGCAGATATCTCTGTAAATCATGACACCACACATTCAGTTCTCAGGACTACATCCTGCTAATCTGCTGGAGTTTGAGAACGGATGCAGAAGTGATTTAAAAAAAAACTTGGTTGCATCATTCTAATAACTTTTCTACCTTTCTGCATCATGCAGCGTCATGAGCTTCAGTTCTCCCCCTTCCAAGATTCCTTTTCCATCAGAGATGTCCATATTATTACAGTTCTGGACCTGGGATCTTCCTGGCATAGTGGTTATAATGTTATAATTCTGCTCAGAGTGGTTCTGAGTTCAAATATGACATACATCAAGGTTAGGCGGTTAATTTTGTCATAGATCCCTGTCTATTATTGCTTGAAATTAGAGTTAAGTGCTGACTGATATGCCTGGCAGGCAATAGAGAGGGATGAGTACAAAATGGGAAACCAGAGGACAATGAGATATTTGTGTGTTAAGATACGTTTCATTTAACCGGATGTTAGTCCAGTTTGACTATATCAGAGCTTTTAAAGGTAGGTCCCATGGTAGCAACATCATTCTAGTTGTATGTTTAGTTCCCAGGACATTGTAACTGACTAATGATGATTTTCTTCAATATAAACTGGATTGTCTTTAGGTCTCAGGCAAAGATTCTTTCCTTGGGAACCAACAGAAGAGGAGATGATTCTGCTACGGTGTCATCCTAAACGTCGACGTGTTACAGAATCATCTCACATAGGTAAGTCTGTCAGGTGATAAATGTAAAATGGTTGCCACTCTCACATAGGTAAATCAGGTGGGAAAGAGATCTCATAGGTAAATCAGGTGGGAAAGGTATCTCACATGGGTAAAGAGATTTCTCACATAGGTAAATCAGGTGAGAAAGAGATAAATCAGGTGAGAAAGAGATAAATCAGGTAGACAGCACCATCTCACATCTGACAGTCATCACATGATCTGTTTCTACTTTACAGTTTACTTTAACAAATAAAATATTGATTTTCTGGTACCCATTACTTGCGATTGCTTCTTTGTCGTGTTTGTCAGTCATTAGATCACATGACCAGTAACCTCAATCAATCAAGTACCATGCAGAGTGGCGTAGGCGATCATGCTTCTCTACAACTCTCTATCGCTTGTGTTGTCAGTAAGTTCAGTTGGTGACTTCTTTTTGTGCCACAGTGACAACCTATCCAGAAATTTCTCTCTTTGTCTTCCTCTGTCTCTTCTCCCCGGGATATTTCCGGTGGTTACTAAATGTTCAAGTTTTACTTTTCTCATGACATGCACTTAAAATCTTGTTTTTTTCTAATTTTTACTATAATTTATTGTTTTACTCCAGCATCTATGCTGAAGTCGGATGTGTCAGGCCGAAAGGCGCAGATATCGCAGCAATGCTGTAAACCATGACACAATGCATTCCGTTCTCCGGACTACATCCTGCTAATCTGCAGGAGTTTGAGAATGAACGCAGAAGAAGAAGAAGAAGACTCCAGCATCTCTGAGAACTTCTACATTAGCTTTCTTGGCTGTCCATGGAATTTTCATTATTCTTCTTAAAAACCACATCTCATTTGCTTCCAGCTTATCTTGGGCGCTTCTGTTTACTGTCCACACTTCACTTCCATAAAGAAGAATTGGCCCAGTATAACATCCTAGCACTCGAACTTGTGTATGCATTGATACTACTCCATTGCATAGAATGATTCTCATTTTTTTGAAATATTTATTTGGCCTGTGCTATCCTGTTCTTGATCTCATTGAAACACCCACCATCTTATGTTAAAATGGTGCCAAGATACTTGACTTTATCTGCTTGATTTAGTTTTGCATCGATAGTAATACTGCATTTTGATAGTGTTTATGTTTTTTTTAAACAACCATTACTTCTGTTTCCTGTGTATACTGAAGCCTTTGTTTTCTTGTGTAGACTGAAGCCTTTGTTTTCTTGTGTATACTGAAGCCTTTGTTTTCTTGTGTAGACTGAAGCCTTTGTTTTCTTGTGTAGACTGAAGCCTTTGTTTTCAGTTTTTATACAACCATGTCTAACAGGATGAACTTCTTGTTCGCTCTCTTCAATCAGAATTGTATCGTCGGCATATCTTTGATTATTCAGATTGTAACAGTAGCCTCAGTAAACTGAATTTCTTTATTGAATTGGGTATCTTATGTCCAGATTCTGAAGCATTTCTGTGGTCCATATTTTTTTTACCTTTTCTCTTTATAGATAGAATGATGTATTGAGCAGTTTCTTGGCCCAGTCCACGAGGCTATCTCATCAATTTCAATCATTCTGCATGACTTCAAGGTCTAGTAGGTTCTGTTTTCGTTCTGTAGGTATCATTTTTTCTTCTGTGTCAATGGATACAAGATACAGAAGACCTTTTGAATATGCCATTGCCTGCTGAAGATGGATGTGTTGGGCCATTGATGCAAATAAAAAAGCGATACAACGCATTTCCATTCTCTGGACTACATCCTGGTGGAAATCTTGTACGACCATTGTCCTGCTATAAGAGAGAACCAGCAGGAGTTTAAGAATGAATGCTGAAGAAGAAGAATATGACATTGGGAGAAGCAGGTCACACCACACATAACTGAGGGGCTTACAGAGTGGCAGTGAGGGCATGTACAGTATATTTCATACAGTAGTTTTGATGGTTGAGGTTAAGGGTTTTTATGTTCTGCTTGTTGATGTTTCCACTTCCATTGCTGAGGTGTTTCTACTTCCATTGCTCCTTAAATTCTGCTTTTCCAACACATTCTGGACTACATTCTGCTAATCTGCAGGAGTTTGAGAACAAACGCAGAAGTATTAAGTATGGCATGAGTAAGACTAGATGTCTTCTGTGTTTGTTCTCACACTCCTGCTGATTAGCAGGATGTAGTCATAAGAACAGAAAGCTTTGTATCATGGTTTACAGCTTAGCTGTGATATCTGCATCTTTCAGCCGGCACATCCGACTTCAGCATGGCTTTTGTGTCACTTTGACCATCTGTGAGATACGACATCTAATCCCACTCTCAAAATCACCAGTCACCTCATACGATATACATGGCAGGACAAATTGTTGCTATTAATTGCTTTCTTTTCAAGCTAGGTAACCCATGAGACTAGAATCTGAAGGAGGAATGTGTTTACCCAGTGAGCCATCATTATTTATACACTTTGATATCTGCTGGAAGAGACTGTGCATCTATTTGTTTACTCAGAGATTAGTGATGCCAGTACATAACCAAGCATAAGATATTGTAGAATGACAGTCCAGTCATAGCTTGATATGGAGTTGATAAACAAGTCGGCAGCATAATCCTAGAATGCTAATTGTAATTTCTTCAGCTTTCATTCTCAAACTCCCGCTTGATATACCTTGTAGAAGAACAGTTCCTACTAGATTTCTAATAGGATGTAGTCCACAGAATGGAAATGCACTGTGCCACCATTTTATTTGCGCTAATGGCCCAGCACATCCATCTTCGGCATATAATAATTGTAGTTTAAAGTTCGTTTATTCAGCTATGAACAAATAATGTCCAACCTGGCAGTTGACTATTTTGTTTTGTTTGTCTTATAGGTTTGAGAGGTTTAATCAATCTTGGCAACACTTGTTTCATGAATTGCATCTTGCAGTCCCTGGCACATACTCCTATCCTGAGAGACTACTTTATGGCAGATAAACATGCCTGTCTTAAAACAGATGAGTCTCAGCAGTGTCTGGTCTGTGAGATGGCACGGCTGTATCAAGAGGTACATCATTTTTCTTCTTATTGAATTTCTGTGACTTAGCTGTTAAACCATTTGCCTTGTGTTCAAGAGATCACAGGTTCGATACCAGCAGTGATGTCTTGGTTACAAGTTGGTTTTTTTTTTAGTTCCTCTGGAATTCTTACTTGAAGCTACAGGGTTATCTGCTATGAGTGACAGTTTTGACAGGTAGCAAGCTGCACTGATTGAGAGGGATGGAGCAAATATAGAGAATGTTGGTTCATTTACTGATTCAACGGTCCATGTGCTCATGTCCTTTGACCTAATGCCATTGTGTGACAATGCATGTGTTTGTGAGCTGGTGTTTTGTTCCATATAGGGTGCTCCATTTATTGGAGGGAGAAGCACTTTTCTCCAATATCATTCAGATTTGGAAGCACTTGGCTCTAATATCATCCAGAGCTGGAAGCACTTGGCTCTAATATCATCCAGAGCTGGAAGCACTTGGCTCTATTATCATCATCCAGAGCTGGAAGCACTTGGCTCTAATATCCAGAGCTGGAGGCACTTGGCTCTAATATCATCCAGAGCTGGAGGCACTTGGCTCTAATATCCAGAGCTGGAAGCACTTGGCTCTAATATCCAGAGCTGGAAGCACTTGGCTCTAATATCCAGAGCTGGAAGCACTTGGCTCTAATATCATCCAGAGCTGGAAGCACTTGGCTCTAATATCCAGAGCTGGAAGCACTTGGCTCTAATATCATCCAGAGCTGGAAGCACTTGGCTCTAATATCATCCAGAGCTGGAAGCACTTGGCTCTAGTATCATCATCCAGAGCTGGAAGCACTTGGCTCTAATATCCAAAGCTGGAAGCACTTGGCTCTAATATCATCCAGAGCTGGAAGCACTTGGCTCTATTATCATCATCCAGAGCTGGAAGCACTTGGCTCTAATATCCAGAGCTGGAGGCACTTGGCTCTAATATCATCCAGAGCTGGAAGCGCGTGGCTCTAATATCCAGAGCTGGAAGCACTTGGCTCTAATATCATCCAGAGCTGAAAGCACTTGGCTCTAATATCCAGAGCTGGAAGCACTTGGCTCTAATATCATCCAGAGCTGGAAGCACTTGGCTCTAATATCCAGAGCTGGAAGCACTTGGCTCTAATATCATCCAGAGCAGGAAGCACTTGGCTCTAATATCATCCAGAGCTGGAAGCACTTGGCTCTAATATCATCCAGAGCTGGAAGCACTTGGCTCTAATATCATCCAGAGCTGGAAGCACTTGGCTCTAATATCAAGAGCTGGAAGCACTTGGCTCTAATATCATCCAGAACTGGAAGCACTTGGCTCTAATATCATCCAGAGCTGGAAGCACTTGGCTCTAATATCATCCAGAGCTGGAAGCATTTGGCTCTAATATCATCCAGAGCTGGAAGCACTTGGCTCTAATATCCAGAGCTGGAAGCACTTGGCTCTAATATCATCCAGAGCTGGAAGCACTTGGCTCTAATATCATCCAGAGCTGGAAGCACTTGGCTCTATTATCATCATCCAGAGCTGGAAGCACTTGGCTCTAATATCCAGAGCTGGAAGCACTTGGCTCTAATATCATCCAGAGCTGGAAGCACTTGGCTCTATTATCATCATCCAGAGCTGGAAGCACTTGGCTCTAATATCATCCAGAGCTGGAAGCACGTGGCTCTAATATTGAGAAGGACATTTAAAAGGTGATGTCCAGCTCTGGATCTTCTTCTTCTCGTTCGCAGTTTAACATGTTCTACACAGCAAGTCCAGTTTAACATGTTCTACACAGCAAGTCTGGTTTAACATGTCTACACAGCAAGTCCAGTTTAACATGTTCTACACAGCAAGTCTGGTTTAACATGTCTACACAGCCAATAATCTGAATGATGTTATATTGAACATTTTCTTACGGATGAGTGCACAGCTGGCACCCTGGAATGTGTTGTGGTTGTATCCTGTTCAGGTTATTATTCAGCTGTACATATTGTGTGCAGGTTATTATTCAGCGATGGTAAATGCAAAACAGAACTAAAAATAAGGCTGGAGATGGCTTTAGCGTCCTTGTCAAGGCTAACTGTGATTTGGAAAAGCAACATCAGTGTTGGAGTGAAAATCAAACTGTATAGGTCGCTGGTGCTTTCCGTTGTGTTGTATGGTTGTGAGAGTTGGACACTCACTGCGGACATGGAGAGAAGATTACAGGCTTTCGAGTATAAATGCTACAGAAGAATTCTACGAATTTCCTATAGGGAACATAAGACCAATGTGTACGTAAGAAATAAAGTAGAGATGTGTGCAGGTGTCCAGGAGCCATTGCTTTCAATAGTGAAACGACGAAAACTAGCATGGTTCGGACATGTATGCAGGCACGATTCCTTGTCAAAAACAATACTGCAGGGAACTGTCGAGGGTGGAAGAAGCAGAGGAGGACAAATAAAGACATGGACAGACAACATCAAGGAATGGACAGGGCTAGATATTTCCACACTCATCCGCATCGCTGAGGATAGAATTCGCTGGAGGACTCTGTGTGCTGAAGCTTCCAATGTGGTACCCCTACGACCCTGAAGGGTTATGGGTTTTATTGATATTGATTGTGTGCAAAGACAGAAGATGATACTCTGGTCTTTCCTTTCCATGAGTCTTTAGGATTTGGGCTTGTCATATATTTATACATTTCTCTCCATGTGTTTATGATTACACATCTGCTAAAGTATTTTGTTTATATATTTCAACATAATTTTAACTGTGTGCATGAAATAAGTATGGCTGTTCTTGTCTTACTCCTTTTTTGTTGTGAAGACATATGTAGTTGTGTGGTGTAATACCATGGTTACTGTTGTGCCTTTCTGTCCGGTATCTCCAATTTCAGAACCTGCGCTTGCTGGAGCAGGCCTGCTCAATGTAGGGGATGATCAGACCAATCTTAGTTTCCAGTCTCTGTTGACTGGACTAAGCACCATCTCTACTTCAAGGAGTTTGCCTAGAAGGGTGTCTTTGTCAGGTGTGTGAATGGTCAAGAATTAACTATATAACAATATTGACTCCAGGAGATGTAAGCAGCTGGTTGACATATTTGAACTAGTTCAGGTTTACAATTTCCATCACAATCTAGAGTTTGGAGAGTGAACATTGAGTTGACTCCACAATCCAGAAAAGAAATAATTGGCTAGAAAAGTCCAAATATATAATTGCATATATAATTGCAAAAAAAGCCTGATAAAATGCAGCATTCTGGTATGGGCCGTAGTAACACAGATACCATTGTGATAAAAATGAATGAATAAGTAAATATGTTATAAATACCTACCACTAATAATAAAAAGATGCTAAAAGTATGATAATAAAATAAATAAGGAATAAAACTTTTGACGTTTTGATCAAAAGATCTTCAAAATACTTATTTACTTATTCATTAATTATTATCTTGTAGAAAAGTCCACAGTGTTGTAAGCATTCTCCACCAGATCAATTGTGACTACAAGAGGAAGAAACACTCACCATTTTGTTTTTTTTATATATTCCCAATGCCAGTTCTACTCTGGATCCAGAACTCCGTACATCCCGTACAAACTGCTCCATTTGGTTTGGACGAATGCTCGACACCTGGCAGGTTATGAACAACAGGATGCCCATGAGTTCTTGATAGCTGCCCTTGATGTGCTGCATCGGCATTGTAAAGGTAGGTAAGCTCAAGTTGTAGGACATGTAATGTATTATAGATAGGACATCAAATATTGTACTATAGATAGGACATCTTATGTGCAGATAGGACATCAGATCATGCTGATATGCTGAATATTTGCTAAGAAATATTGGAATGACTCTTTTGTCCCTCAACAATCCACTATCAGTCCAGAACACCTGTTGCTGACCAATTCAACAGTTCAGACCATCTGTGATGTCCAGGAGACTGCCATCAAATTGTGCTTCTCAGATAAATGGACTCAATTATGTGCTTCAGAACCAGTATACTCACACCAATTTTGATACAGCCATTTGGGATCTGTCATTCCTGTGCGTGGATATCTTTTTAAGTACTGTCATTTGCTGTTTCTTTTGTTGATATCTTTATGTATTTGGTCAATTTTCTGTTTCGTTTCATCTCCATCCATCTAGTTTTTACATATTTCATACTATTCCAGACTTCCAACATTTGTCCCACTTAGTCATTATGATGTGGGGCAGTGTCGTTCATTACTCATCATGTGTTTTGTTGTATTCTTGAAACAATTATTTTGGTAGTTGATTTTTGTGTATCCTTTATGATGGGAGAGGATTTTTTTTTCAGAGGTACAATCAAACCTTCCTGTACATGTCGCTGCTTCTGCTATGACAAAACAGCCTTTATTTCCACAGCCCATAGAAAGCCTCCCTGCACTCCTTCATAGAAAAATATGCAGTAACAAAATCTATCCTGTGTGTTTCCAGTAATTAGTAAAACTCCAATTTTCTCCTGTTCTTCAACTATAGCAAGACACTTCCTATGAGATGAGGAGTTAGGAGCAGAATATATTGGAATCGAGACTTGCCAGATAGGATGACATTGTAATCAAATCAAAAGAGAAAATATTTTTCATATGTGCTTATTTTCATGTTTATTCTATTCTTTTAACTCCTCGTCTCTACCACCCATTGTCACCTGCGCTGTTTTCTCTTTGTTACCCTACCATTGGATGATCCTATTTCATTTTCTGTGAGTGGTCTATCTTCCTCCTCTTTAAAAAAAAATCAAGATTCACTAATTAGTCCACCTTTGTGTTGCCATGACCCAAAAGGATAACACAGAATAGCAACACTGTTCGCCTTCCATGCATGTCAAAAGAGGTGACTAAGGTTTCTTGGTAAATTTTGCTGTCCTGTCCCATTTATGGTCAAAGTGACCCAGAAGCCATGCTGAAGTTGGATGTGTTGGGCCAAAATGTGCAGATATTGCAGTTAAGCTGTAAACCATGATACTACACATTTTGTTGCTTGAACTACAACGTGCAAATCCACAGGAGTTTGAGAATGAACACAGAAGAAGACATTAGTTCATTTTCCATCTCTCATCACATGATTTAGCATGTTCTAGCATCTCCCTAAACTTTTTTTAAAATTAATCATTTTCCCTTTGCTATTTTCTACTTCTCTTCCCATACGTTTTGTACGTGCCATACGAGTAAGTATATATATTTATTACCATGTTTCTATTCAAATCGTCATTTCCCTAGTATTTCTGTGTTAGCATGTGATTCTCACTATAAGTAACACTTAATTTACCTTTTTCCATTCATACATTTGCCAAGTTACTGCAGCCCCTATATATATATATATCTATATATACACACGCATGCTCCCTACCCAACTGTATCCACCCCACATACACATATTGACGCCACCTGTCCCGTATCTACTCCACATACACACGGTATAGATTGATGATCCTTACTTTATCCATGCGATTAGACGTGCTGAATTTAATGCTGGTGATGGCGGCTTCCAGTGTAATTGTCCAAACTATGAAAACAGCTGTCGTATAGACGCTGTGACTTTGTGAATATGATCTTCAAGTTTCTTCAAAACTTTGTAAGAATATACCTAATTATGATTCAGATGATGTTGATGTGGAATTTTATTAATGAAATTTTAGAGCACATGAATGAATCGGATGTTGAAGGGGAATTAGTTTAGTATCTGGGAGTTGATGTAACGATCGTCGATCTGTAGTGTAGGCCTACACCACCACCCGAACTTATTAGCAACACTAGAGACAGAGAGTTGTGGAGAAACATGATCATCTATGCCACTCTGCATGACACTTGATTGATTAATCTGTTCTGCTATCGATTTAAGCAGATGCTCCTGTGTTTTTATCGATTTAAGTCAAGGCACATTCTTTTTAACCTAGGACCTGAGTCACTTGATAAAATATGGGTATATTGTTTATCCAGTTGTGACAACATGGTCTGGGACCAGTGCTAACTAATCATGATTGTCTATTGCCTTTCCTCAAGTGAGTGATTGTTGATAGTATCCACACTTACTGTTAAGCGTAGGGATTGTAGCCTCAGTTGCTATTCAAAAGCCAGATGTGTTGCCTTAGTTGCGTTGAGTCCATGTTTGTTCAAAGTTATCATGATGTTTTCTATCCACCGTTTTCTTGGTCTCATTTTGGCTTTATATCCCGCTATTCTTTTGTTATGTGCTCATATTGGTATTTGAGAATATACCCAAACCATATACCAAATCATTATTGTATATGTAAATATTGCAGGATTTTTTATAGTTTCTGAGGTCATATTGCATGATTCCTCTTGTGTTGATACAATGTCACAATTTTATGGTTTTGTGGAGATTTAGTATTCTTTCTTCATTCTAGAGATGAATGGTGTCAGTGACAGCAACCCCCATCAGTGTACATGCATCATAGACAAAATATTCACAGGCAGACTTCAGTCGGATGTCACATGTAAGCAGTGCAAGTAAGTACCAGGTCTGGTGTTACATGTCAGCAGTGTGAGTGTCATGTCTGATATCACGTGTAAGCATCTCTGGTGTCAGGTCTGGTGTCACATGTAAGCAGTGAAAATCAGATCTGGTGTCATATGTAAGAAGTGGTAGTGTCATGTCTGGTGTAATATGTAAGCAATGGAAATGTCATGTCTGGTGTCACATGTAAGCAGTGGAAGTGTCATGTCTGGTGTAATATGTAAGCAGTGTGCCATGTCTAATGTCACATGTAAGCAGTGAATGTGTTATGTCTGATGTCGCATGTAAGCAGTGGAAGTGTCATGTCTGGTTTCATTTGTAAGTAGTGAATGTTGCAAATCTTATGTGTCAAGTTTATTTGACCAATTTACCCCAGCAGCCAAGGGAGTTAAGTGTTATAAGTTTCATATAATGCCATCTCAAAAAGTAATAACGTTCTTTTTTTTTATGGGTATGAATGTTGTGCAATGGGCATTATCATCATCAAGTGCCATCTCTGCAAAGGAGCTCCAACATCCCATATTTTGCCTTGGTGGTTCACTCTTCTACACCTACCTGTCCATTTTGTGATGTTTCTCTTCCACTTGTATATCTTTCTACTTCTTGCTCACCTCCCTTTGACTTTAACCTCAAGTAAGGTCTTCAACAATGTGTCATGTCTTTTAATATGTTGAAAATACTTTATTTGCTTGATCTTTATTTCATTTAATAGTTTCTTTTTCATATGAAGTGTTATTATAACATACATTAATATAGAGTAGATGTAGTATTTTATAAATTTTCTAATATTCTATATTAATGGAAGGATCTGATGTGAACAGTGAAACCACATTATCAAATAACTTCAGTGAAACCACATTATCAAATAACTTCAGTGAAACCACATTATCAAATAACTTCAGTGAAACCACATTATCAAATAACTTCAGTGAAACCACATTATCAAATAACTTCAGTGAAACCACATTATCAAATAACTTCAGTGAAACCACATTATCAAATAACTTCCAAAAGTTTCTAAACTGAATGAACTTCTTCTTCAGCATACATTCTCAAACTCCCGTTGAATTTCTCTTGTAGCAGAACCATGGTCATACTAGATTTCCAGCAGGATGTAGTCCAGAGAATGGAAATGCGCTGTGTCACCATTTTATTTGGACCAATGGCTCGACACATCCGTCTTCAGTGGAGTCCCATGGGTATGAAATATAGCTCTTACATTGCACATATGAAGTAAGAGTAAGGTGCTCGTAATTGCTTGGGATTGATACAACAGGGAAATTGTCTGCCCACAAATGTTGCTGATGCATTCTAGGATTCTTGTATAGAATTTGTACCTTCTGTCAAGACATGTTCATGATGAATGAGCCGTCGATGTTGAATAATTCAATCAACATAGTTTTGACACTGAACTTGACCTGTGTTGCATTGATGGAGCTTCACCTTCAAAGAATCTGCGCCCAGTTTTGAAACTGGAATTCCACTGAAATGTTTTAGATCGACTTAGACAAGTCTTTAAGAAAGCATTTAAACAGTTTTGGCAACATTATTTTTTCCAAGGTAAAAGCAGAGATCAATGCACGGACATTGTTGAACATTATCGTCATTTTTTAAAATGCGATGGGCACTACTAGGTCACCTTCACTTATACGATTTCACACAGCTAATGTACAAAGTTGCACACTTTCAGTTTAGAACATACATTGCACATAGTTCTTCTTCATTAATTCACAAACACCTGCAGTTTAGCAAGGTGTAGTCCGGAGAACAGAATGCATCATGCCATGGATTGCATCTTTGCTGCGATATCTCTGCCTTTCTGCCTGATAAATCCAACTTCAGCGTGGATTCTGGGTTCCTTTGACCCTATATGGGATGGGACAGCGAACTCCACCCCTTAACCTCCTTAGCCACCTCTTACAACATGCATGGAAGGTAAACAGTGTTGCTATTCTTTGCTCCCCTTTTGAGCCCAACAACACCCATGTGATATGCAGTTCGTACGTGGAGTAGGTTAATACCACAATAGTGTGTGTTACAATTTTCCGAAAAATATTAGTCCCAGAATTTAGTTAACATTCGTGTGTTGCCTGTAGCGACAAGTCATTTATCATTGTATATTTCAGTAATGTTTCTACAACGATAGACCCTATCTGGGATATATCTCTAGACCTCGGACCTGGATACACACATTCATTGCCCGTTCTTCCTACTACCACGACAGCTACTCAGAACTCAAGCACTGCACCATCATCTACCTCACAGTCCTTTTCTTCCACAGAGTTGTCACACTCGCCAACTCCAGGTTTGTGAGTGTTTTGTTTGTTTAACAAAGAGGCATTCTTGGGTACATTATGATGGCTATATATAAAGTGAACTCGCTGGTTCTATGATATTACTAGAAGTAGCTGGTTTTTACTGATACAGTCAGGTAATCAGTTGTGTTTAATGTAGTATAAAGTTGCCAGCAATGTACAGTAGTCAGACTCGAAAGGATCACATCTAGTTTCTGGTTCTAGATTCTCACAGAGAGAATCATGACACTGCCTTGTTACTTCTTTCTCTGGTTCTAGATTCTCACAGAGAGAATCATGACACTGCCTTGTTACTTCTTTCTCTGGTTGTACTCTCACAGAGAGAATCATGACACTGCTGTCTAGTTTCTTTCGTAAACTTAACCTTTACGACTCTGCGGTCGCAATATTGCGCCTATGAGCACAGCTCCATTGTGCCTGCGGGCGCAATCCTGCTACATAGGACATCGCCCGATTCCCGAGTACGGAACTTCACGAAGTAATGATCCTGTGACATAAAACCCACCAAATGAAGCTAGGAATACGTCACAGTTTAAAGGTCAAATTCCTTTACTCATTACGATTGCAAGAAGAGAGAAAGCCTGCTAGTTTTGTCAACGAATTTCTAGAGCGACGATGGCCATTTTTTTAGCCATATTTTACTATCAAAATGAGAACCATGTGGCATGGCTAAGTGATCGTGAATACATGTTTTAATTGTTGTTTTTTGTGTTTAATATATTGTTATATGATAAGAATGTTTGTGTAGTCGTTCAAAAACACAAAAATAATATGTATCAAGGCAGAGCCGGCCCTAACAATAGCGGGGCCCAATGCGAAACGGATTGCGCGGTGCCCAGTCTGGGTAGGGAAGAGAATAATAAAATAAATTATAATATGAATTTATGGGCCTATGAAGTGCGGGGCCCACTGCAGCCGCATAGGTTGCAATGGCCTAAGACCGGCCCTGTATCAGGGGTGCCACATGTGTGCATAGACAATAATTACGCTGCATGTCGGGCTAGACCTAGTGTTTACCGGATGGACGTTATATGCGATTTCTTCACGTTTTATTAGTTTTTTTTGTTCATATTATATTATTTTTCATATAAAACAATATATATACAATAAGTATAGGTATTTATGAGGATTTTATCAATGTTTCCACGCATTGCTCAAGTATTAGGGTTGTCACGGAGTTATATGTGCGATTTGAAAATGGCGGTTTGCGATTCCCAACATCACAACTTGCTCACAACTGTCATATCACACATACAACAACAAAAAAACATGACTATATTCACTATTCACTCCTTTATTTAGATATGCAAAAATTATTTTGATATCTTTTAAAACAAAAAAGTTATCACGTTTTCAAAACACCCACCATCAATAACGCAAATTTTCCAAAAAAGAATTCAGGACCAAGGGGATGTTTCTTAATTTTTAATTCAGGGCCCTAAAGGTTAACACTTTGTTCACCAGCGATCCGGAGCGTAGTTATCCGCCATTACCGGGGGTGAATACAAAATTGTATAGATTGAGATTCCTGTCTTTAAAATTTGTATAAAATCGATCTAGCATGAAAGAGCCTTGAAACTTTCTATGTGTTGTAACAACTGTTTGCACTTTCTGAATGCATTTGAAAGCTCCAGAGTTATTTCAAGTGCAAAATGCTACTTATCGTAATAAGTAAGAGAGACAGGTTGAAGTCATTTTAACGGTTAATATATTTATGGTTTGGCATTTTTTATAGTTTTTTTTATTTCTTGGAAAAGGTCAGAATAAGACCGTAACATAGAAAATTGTCCTTGTTCTATGTTTTATTGTTAGCTATTATTTTGTTTACTAATGATAGGTAGGTATTCTCTGGTAACCATTTGACTTCATTTTGTATTTCTTGCTTATTTGTTTGGTTACTGCGGCACTCTCCATTTTGTCGGTTAACCTCCGATATTTTGCTTATTTATGATAATGCTAGGCCTAGATTTACATTAATTTCTATATATCATACAATATTTCCTTCAAAATCTCCAATACTTTCATGATCAAAAACTCAGATGATGTCTATATCTGTATTCTATACCTGCTGCCATTTTTACACAACATAATTTCCCGGAAACGCTATTTTTTGTAACATTATTGCAATGGGTATTACTGTATTTCTGATCTAGCATAGCGCTTTCGGTAATCACGAAATTGATCAGCAAGGTTCTGTAACGGAAATTTGACTATCGTGAAAATTGATCAGGAAAGTGTTAAAAGTATTCAGTTAAGTATCCAAACATGAGATGCACAAAAAAAACATTTTTGTCCTCAATGCCTAATATTTGATGAAGTTATCTCCCTATTTATTTGTAGGTTTTACAAACAGTCCAGGAACGTATGAAGCTACCTCACTGGTTTTCCTCAATGCCTAATATTTGATGAAATTATCTCCCTATTTATTTGTAGGTTTTACAAACAGTCCAGGAACGTATGAACCTACCTCACTGGTTTTCCTCAATGCCTAATATGTGATGAAATTATCTCCCTATTTATTTGTAGGTTTTACAAACAGTCCAGGAACGTATGAACCTACCTCACTGGTGGAATGCCTAAAAAGGTGAGTGTCTCCCCATCTCTCAAATAAAATCAGATTTTCAATACAGCTGTTTTGAGGATTATTCTTCCCTTCTGTCATACCCAAAAGACACCATCAGCATATGTTTAACAACTTTAAGATATGAAGACTTCTGCACAGAAGGGGTATAACACCCCCTCTCCCAAGGACTTTTATTTATTAGTCCTTTGCAGTTGTTGCCTGCTCTTATTATCCCAAACAGTGGAACATCTCCTTATTGGCTGCTCTTCCATTTTAACTGCAAACAAAAAAATTTACAGACACTGTTAACAGCCACTAACTTCGCCTGTGTGTTGCCTGGGCCAGGAGGGGGGCAAAGAATAGCAACATTGTTTAACTTCCATGCATGTCGTAAGAGGCGGCTAAGAAGGTTATCGAGTGGAGTTACCGACCCCTACTAGGCGCGTCCACCGAAGGTGGATGGCCTCCATATATGTCCATATATAGAGTGCCAGCTGCAATTAAGCAGCCGCGGACCAAACCGGTGCTGCTGCCTTCCAGAACAGGACGGGATATCAGGCGGCGCTTACTACCCCATGTGTCCAATGGCAGGCAATGTCAAGCGAGTATGAGCCGCTATAAGCTCATGCTGTTGGCATGGGGTTATTAATTCCAAGTCAGGAGCATTCTGGGAGAGGGGGGATTTGTAATTTTTTTCTTCAAAATTGCTGCCTTGCAATCACCATAGGTTGACGCAAAGGCTAGGGGAGACAACCTAGACAGAAATTCTAAACCCAGTCTGCCGAAGACGGAGTGTGTTAGCCAGCGATGGCGCAGATACTGGGATAAATTTGGACACACATGCATTTACAGAAATGTGGTCATGCGATAATCAACCCTGTCATCATGGCGTCGCTCCTATCATCTAAAACTGGAGTTTGTTTAGTTCGTTGTGTGAGTTCCTTATTGGTCATCTTATTCATGTCATTTTAAATCTTCTATTCTAGGCATCCCTTGATAAATGTATCCCCTGTAATTAATTTGAGTTAATACAGTGGGATCCCATGTCACATCTTCTTCTTCTTCTGCGTTTGTTCTCAAACTCCTGCAGATTAGCAGGATGTAGTCCGGAGACAGAATGCGTTGTGTCATGGTTTACAGCATTGCTGCGATATCTGCGCCTTTCGGCCTGGCACATCCGACTTAGCATGGCTTTGGATCACTGACCCTATATGGGATGGGACAGCCAACTCCATCCCATAACCTCCTTAGTCGTCTTTTACGACATGCGTGGAAGGTAAACTTGCTATTCTTTGCTCCCCTTTCAGGCCCCGGCAACACACGGGCGATGTCACATCTAAAACAACATTATTTATGTGCCGAAGACAGATTTAAATAAAATGGTGACACAACACATTTTCATTCTCTGGACTACATCTTGCTGGAAATATAGTAAGACCATTGTTCTTCAACACGAGAGATCCAGCGGGAGTTTGAGAATGTGTCCTGCTACAAGAGAGATCTAGCTGGGAGTTTGAGAATGTGTCCTGCTACAAGAGAGATCCAGCTGGGAGTTTGAGAATGTGTCCTCCTACAAGAGAGATCCAGCGGGGAGTTTGAGAATGTGTCCTCCTACAAGAGAGATCCAGCGGGAGTTTGAGAATGTGTCCTCCTACAAGGGAGATCCAGCGGGAGTTTGAGAATGTGTCCTCCTACAAGAGAGATCCAGCGGGGAGTTTGAGAATGTGTCCTCCTACAAGAGAGATCCAGCGGGGAGTTTGAGAATGTGTCCTCCTACAAGAGAGATCCAGCGGGAGCTTGAGAATGAACGATGAAGAAGAAATGTATGTCTGTGTGTTATTTATGCTACATACATATTTCATCAGTCCTGATCTGTTTTATAATGAGATTTTGTCAGTCCTGACCTATGTTTTATAATGAGGTTTTGTCAGTCCTGACCTATGTTTTATAATGAGGTTTTGTCAGTCCTGACCTATGTTTTATAATGAGGTTTTGTCAGTCCTGACCTATGTTTTATAATGAGGTTTTGTCAGTCCTGACCTATGTTTTATAATGAGGTTTGACTGATTAACTTTACAAACAAATATTACATGAATGTTTTTCACATATGCTTTTGTCATTGTTTGCCAACAGGTTTACAAAAACAGAGCATCTGGGAAATTCTGCCAAAATTAAGTGCAGTAAATGTCACAGTTATCAAGAATCTACAAAACAACTCACGATGAAAAAGTTACCGATAGTTGCTTGCTTTCATCTAAAGGTTGGTGCCTATGTGCATGTTCTTGTAACTGATGGTGCCAATGTGCATGTTCTTGTAACTGATGGTGCCAATGTGCATGTTCTTGTAACTGTTGGTGCCAATGTGCATGTTCTTGTAACTGATGGTGCCAATAGTTGCTTGCTTTCATCTAAAGGTTGGTGCCAATGTGCATGTTCTTGTAACTGACAGTGCACATTAGCTCTTTCTTTCTATTGTCTTTTCTCTGCTTTTTTTGTTTGTTGCTGCAAGGCGCCGCAGGATTGAATGACAATCGGTTTTTATTAAGTGGTCTCTGTTTTTCAATATATTTGACCACAGACATTGTTCCAACAGTTCTTGTAATCTCTTCATTGCTCATATAATCTCTTCTTGTTTTGTTTGCTGCTTTTCTTTAACTTCTCATTTCACACGTAGTAAGCTTTTTCTCTTGTTCTTTAGTTAGTGTCCATGTCTGACATTGATAACACAATGTTGGTATGAAAATTGAATTTATGATTTGTTTTTTGGTTTCCCTCCAGATTTGTGTTTCAAAATTGGTGTAAGTTCATAATTTATGTAGTTGGTTTTTAAATTTCTTATCTTGATATCTCTGTCCATTCTTCCGCCATCTGTAAAAATGCTCCCAGGATAATTAAATTCTTTCACTTGTTTCAGTAATTGATGATTTATGTTGAGTGTATTGGGTTCTCTGCCTAAACATTACTACTTTCTTAAGTTCTCTTAAAACATTGGCTCTTTGAATGTTCTTATTTTTGACAAACAAATCCAGATATTTTTGGAATATAACATTTAATTATATCTAAGTATTGCTACATATCTTATAATTCTACAGAATTTGGTAGCTAATTGGAGAGATCTGACCTCTGCCCTATGCGCTAACTTCAGCACAAAAGGAAAATGAAAAGAAATATTGCTGGAAATGAGAGATGATGTCCTGGCAAAAGCCGGAGTAAAAATGGAACAGTTCAGCTATCATCTGCCATACAGTGAGGCCGAAACTCTAATCCACAACCATTCTACAACACAGTGGAAGAAAGATCATGGATTTTTATCTGAAACTAGACCCCATACACCAACTTCATAGGCAGCAACAGCCCATCATCTTCGACTTAGAACTGGCCACTACAAACCACAGGGTCACCTGTACAAAATCAGGTTGGTGGATAAATGAATGTTCATGTGGAACAGAAATAAAGACCCCTGAACACATGGCAAGATGTTGCCACACTGGACTGAACCAAGGCAAAAACTTTGGGACAACCACTCAAATCTGGAGAGGACTGGGAGCTTCGTTCTGGCAAATAGCTTGAAGTTCTACCAAAACCAGAATAATACTTAATTTAACACAGAAGAAATGTTCTATAAAAGAATGTCATCCGAAGAAGAAGAAGAGTGTAAGGTTGATTAGTTATAGGCCCCTCCAGGGCCAGATAAATGGAACACATTATATGGAACAAAACAACAGCTCACAAACACATGCATATATCACACAATGATATTGGGTCAAAGGGCATGAGCCCATGGACCGCTGGATCAGCAACCAACCATAAGATATAGGCAATATGCGTATTTAAAATATTGTTCTATTTAGATCTGTAGGGCGAAAATATTGACATTCCTCAACATAATTTCCTGTTTGTATTTCTCAACATAATTTTCTCTTTGTATTCCGCAGCGTTTTGAGCATTCCACCGGCTACCACAAAAAGATCTCCACGTTTGTATCTTTCCCTCAAGAGTTGGACATGACCCCATTTATGTCATCCTCTAGGAAGAACACCAATGGCTACAGCAGTCATGTGATACACACATCTCCAAGTATAGGCTGTGATAACAAGTTAGTGTTCCTTGGTCAATGCCAGTACACTGGAAACCTTTATAATACATGGTTATAACATATAGGGAAACCTCTAAAGATCTCCGTAGTGTAGTGGTGAAGATGTTCGCCTTGTGTTCTAGAGGTTGAATTCATGATGTCTTGTTTAAGACTTTGCTCACCAGCAATCCAGAGCGTACTTGTCCACTATTACCGAGAGTGCACGCAAAATTGTATACATTGACATCGCCGTCTTCAAAAATTCATATAAAATAAATCAAACGCAAGAAAGCCTTGAAACTTTCTATGTGTTGTAATGACTGTTTGCACTTTCTGAATGAATTTGAAAACTCCAGAGTTATTTCAAGTACAAAATGCTACTTATCATAATGCTAGGCCTAGATTTACATTAATTTCTATATATCATGCAATATTTCCTTCAAAATCTCCGATATTTCTTGATAAAAACTCACTTACTAGGTCTATATCGTTATTCCTGACATGCCACCATTTTAACAGAACATAATTTCCTGGAAACACTATTTTTAGCACATTGCAATGGATATTCCCATTTTTCTGGTCTATCATAGTGCATTCGACTAGCGGCGAAGAACTTGGTCAGCAAAGTGTTAAACTGGACTTTTTCAGAGATCACTAGGAATTATTGCTTGAAGCTATGCAGTTACGTGTTAAGATTGGTACTCTCAGCAGGCAGTGTGCCACTTCATTGAGATGGACAGTACATATCAGGAAATGTTAAAACAATCCTCTATGTCAGTGTTTCAATACCTTTTTTAACCATGCCCCAGCTACTGTAAATCTTTCTAAAATTCTGATGCTCCCCTCCCATGTAACATACATATTTTTTTATATTGAAAAATTGAATTATTCCCTAACTTTTAGAGAATAATTCCCCCTCCCAGAACAATCAATGTGCCCCCCTGTAGGGGCATGGGCCACACATTTGAAAATGCTGCTCTATGCTGTTTTACGTAATACGGGTTTTTAGAACTTTCCACTTAGACACGACAGACTATCACTAAAACTAGGGGGTTATGATATGCAAATAAGAAAACATACAAATTACAATACACAAGTCATATTCATAGCATGTAATTTGGATATTTTATTGTTTGCATATCATAACACCCTAGTTTTGGTGATAGTTCGATGTGTCTAAGTAGAACATTCTAGAAAGCTGTGTTTTACGTAAGTACAATTGTTGTTACGTTTCACACAGTATTACCTTATATGCTGTTTTAGCCCTCTTCGCCTTCCAAATCCTCAATTATTTCTATCTCTTTATGTATTGTATATATTGAATTTGGTATGCAATCCTAAAATAACACCAAACTTTGAAAATATGTCTATACTAGTTCCCATAGTTCCAAGTGCTGTGTCATATTTAGTGGAATGGATATGTAGAAAAAGCGCAGATACTCTTAATATCATATAGATACATCATTATTTTGTGTGTCAGTTCTGCTATAATTGTAAACAATACAATCGTTTGTCACGTTATATTCCCAGTGTTATAAGAATTAGTTGTGTTTAGTACCTCAATTCATTAACCAGCACCACCTTTGACCAGTTGACCAATTTTGGTGATCATCATTTTTCTAGTATAGATCTTCTTGATGACCAGTTTTAATGATCATCGAAACTGCTATGATGCATCAAAAATACGGCAGCCGTAGTGATATTGTTACTAAATATATCTCATTCAAGGCAATACGGCATTCTAAAATGACTGCTGTTATGACGTTTAGTTGTATTTGGTGGCTAACAAATTATGAAAATCTCATTCTTTTTGCTCAAGTTTGATTGTCAGATATAATCAACATGGCAGATCTAATCAGATATAATCAACATGGCAGATCTAATCAGATATAATCAACATGGCAGATCTAATCAGATATAATCAACATGGCAAATCTAATCAGATATAATCAACATGGCAGATCTAATCAGATATAATCAACATGGCAGAACATTTTGACCATCAATACAGCAGAGATGATTCTGATTCTTGAAGCGAATCTATCTATTCTGATTCTTGAAGCGAATCTATCTTTCGCTGAAACCCTTTGTTGCCTTTCGTCGTCAGGGGTAGAAGAGTTTTCTGGAGATAGCCCTCTTATGTGCTGAGTATACTGTGGAATTTGTCACCTCTTTTATTTCAGTGGTCCATTGTTTTTGCGGTCTGCCTCTAGATCTGCCTTCATTGTATCTGTGTAGCATAGCTTGCTGTGGTATGCTGTCTGATGGTAGTCTGCTGATGTGTGCAAACCATTTGATCTGTTTCTTGATGTATTCTAAGATTGGGGTGGTGCTGGTTTTTTGTCGGATGTCCTCATTCGTCACCCTATCTCTTAACGATATTCCTAAGATTCTGCGTAAGCACGCCATTTCAGCGGTCACAAGCTTATGTTTGTCTTGCGCTGTTGTTGTCCATGTTTGGCATTGGTAGCACAGACTTGGCATAATAATCGTTTTGAATAGTATTATTTTGGTGTTTAAATCTACGTATTTGTTTCTGAAAATTGGTATCATTTGCCCTAGTTCTTAGTATGTTTTATTACATCTATTGTGTATTTCTTTGCTGCTCTTGCCGTCTGTTGTTATATTACTTCCTAGGTATGTGAATTCTGTCACTTGGTTAAGTCTGTTGTTTTCAATATATATATTGCTGTTTCTTTCTGTTCTTCCTATCTTCATTACTTCGGTCTTTTCTATGTTTATCTTCATGTTAAAGGTATGGCATGTTTGATGTAATCTATCTATTTGTCTTTGTAGTTCTTCTTCTGATGATGCGACTAGTGCTTGGTCATCTGCAAATAGTAATTTGCTTAAGTTATCCTTCAGATTATTGTCTGGGCCCAGAGATGACATGCATACCAGAGTGCACCAGCTGGTGCTCCATAGCTGGTCAAGCATCAGGGTCAGCGAACCACAGCTGGCCAAGACACTTAGTACACTCACTACACTTCCACACAGTAGGCCTGGAAACAGGAGTTCCTTTTTAAAATCTTCTTCTAGTTCGCATTTTAACATTGTCTACACAGCCAGTCCAATTTTCTCGATAAATGCTGCTGAATTTGACAATTATTCAGTGCTTCTCCCTTAACTGGTTTAGTGTAATTGCAGGATATGTTCTATGGTCTGTTCTATCTGCCCACATGGACACAGAGGTGATGGAACCAGTCTTAGTCTATTTAAGTGGCTGTGTGGGTAAGAGCTTCCCAAGAGGATGATGGTTAAGATCATCTCAGATTGTATAAACATGCCCCCTCGCTGCAGCAGGTGAACTCATCCAGAATCATGAGTAGTTGAGAACATCCATAAAGAACATGATGTTCTAGAAAGAATATATCATCTGTAGAAGATGAGAATATATCATCTGTAGAAGATGAGAAGAATATATCATCTGTAGAAGATGAGAATATATCATCTGTAGAAGATGAGAATATATCATCTGTAGAAGATGAGAATATATCATCTGTAGAAGATGAGAATATATCATCTGTAGAAGATGAGAATATATCATCTGTAGAAGATGAGAAGAATATATCATCTGTAGAAGATGAGAATATATCATCTGTAGAAGATGAGAAGAATATATCATCTGTAGAAGATGAGAATATATCATCTGTAGAAGATGAGAATATATCATCTGTAGAAGATGAGAATATATCATCTGTAGAAGATGAGAATATATCATCTGTAGAAGATGAATGTCAAGCTATAGACAATCTGTGCATTAAAAATATCATATACACTTTCTATTTTGCAAATAACAGCTTGAAGAATAAAAAAACTCAAATATTTTCTTCGACTTTCACAGTAGGTACTCCTTGTTTGCTGTGGTCAACCATTATGGCACCATTGAATCTGGACATTACACATGCTACATCCGGTCACTTAAAGAGCAGTGGTTTCGTTGCGAGGATCATCTGATCAAGCGAGCTACTGCAGGGGAAGTTCTGAACAGCGAAGGGTGAGCTATATTCTCATCATTCATACCTTACATAATCATATATTCTTAAACATGTCATACATGTATAAGATCAGTCATGTATTTGTAGATATATCAGTCATTCATGGCGGATGTTGTATTGTATGTTTGAGAACCTCAGGAATTGCAAACGATTAGCTCTTACTTCCTGTGTGCAATGGGGTGGTTTTTCTGAGCTTTCTTTCATATCCAGAAGACTTCAGTTTTCAGCTTAGTGCAATGCCTATTGAAGGAGGCTTCTACTCAGAGGGGGTCTATAATTGTATAGATGACATGCTACAAAGCTACCATAAGAGAGCATAAATGTAAAGGCATGTCATGTACTAAGGTTTTCTGTTGCATAAGTGGTTTGTCAAAGTGGGCCATTAGTGAGACATGCGTGAATCAGTCATATATTTGTGGACATATCAGTCATACATCTGACAGCTTAGTGCTGCCAATTTTTTTTTTAAGCAAATGTGTCTACCGTTTTTTCCTCTTTATAGAAGAAATATTTGTTGTCTTCTCTTATTTGTTTGACTTGAAGTCTTCCTAGCTAACATTTAAGAAGTTATCTTAACATTCTAAAAACAGAATTTGTAATAAGACTTTTGTGGACATTTCAGATACCTCCTTTTCTACCACAAGCAGGTCTTGGAGTATGAGTGACCTAACACTAGCAGGTCTTGGAGTATGAGTGACCTACCACACACAGGTCTTGGAGTATGAGTGACCTAACACTAGCAGGTCTTGGAGTTTAAGTACAGACACCTTAAATAATCTAACAGAAGCTGCGAATTTATATTCCGCATGTTAGTGTTGATATCCCTGCAAGGCAGAATGAAGATAATGTTCAACCAGCGAACTATAGGAACCGTCAGCATACATACCTTTTATCATCTGCTGCTGGGGGAAACTGAGCACATATGGGTTTGCCCGGAGTGTACTGCTATCAGTTCATAACCATAGATGCAGTTAATGAGCAAGTATTCTGAAAAATCTAGTGATATTGTGTGTACATTTTACTGACTCTGGTAAATATAATTTGTTTGCCAAGACTGGATTCTTGGAAAGGTTAATGATACATTTTTAAAAAATTTGAATCGTAGCGCGTTCAGGACATTGTAATTCAACTACTGTTGAATTTTGAGGTGCCATTAATACATCCAATCTCATTGCCAGTGCAATGTGGATGGTTTGCATTAGAACCACCGATTTTGAAAAGCTGGATTTGCAAGGCAAGTTCACAATAAACTCTGCTACAGCGCAGACTAATGATAATTTACTTAACTGAAATATATCTTTGTGCTGGTTTAACTTGTGGTCATTAACAAATATCCATTGATAAAACTAGCTACCTATGCTGTCTATCATAGGCAGGACAGGTGGTTCTTTGTAATTGTAGACAGGACAGGCTGTTCTGTCATCATAGGAGAACATGCTGTTCTTTGTACTCTGTCATTGTAGACTGGACAGGTTGTTCTTTGACATGGTAGACAGGATATGCTGTTCTGTCATTTAGACCAGAGGTTGTTCTTTGACATGGTAGACAGGATGTGCTGTTCTGTCATTTAGACCAGAGGTTGTTCTTTGACATGGTAGACAGAAGTCTGGTTCTGTCATCGTAAGCTGGACAGGCTGTTATTTGTCATTGCAGGCAGGACAGGCTGTTCTTTGTCATTGCAGGCTGTTCTGTTATCATAAACACTGTACAGAACCATTGCCCTGCTACAAGAGAGATCCAACAGGATTTTCAAAATACGCGCATGCACACACACACAGTACAGGCTGTTCTGTCATACAATTTCAGTTGGGAGTTTGTATACAATTGGATATCTTCAACAATATTCTCGTAGTTTGTTAGAGTTACTCTTGACAAGTGATAATGACAGTGTCAAATTATTAATTTATTTTATAATGATGAATAAATGGTTTCCATCTTATGTCACTTGAGCTTGCGTTTTTTTAATTATTGGATGTTGTTTTTCTGGTAAACGACGAAAACTAGCATGGTTCAGACATGTATGCAGGCACGATTCCTTGTCAAAAACAATACAGCAGGGAACTGTCGAGGGTGGAAGAAGCAGAGGAGGACAAATAAAGACATAGACAGACAACATCAAGGAATGGACAGGGCTAGATATTTCCACACTCATCCGCATCGCTGAGGATAGAATTCGCTGGAGGACTCTGTGTGCTGAAGCTTCCAATGTGGTACCCCTACGACCCTGAAGGGTTATGGGTTTTATTGATTGATTGTATGTATGTTTGTCCATCACAAGGGATGATGGCCATTTTTTCACTTTTGAAAATTCAGTTATAACATGACAACTCATTCTGTTCTCTAGACATCACCTGCTGATCTGCAGGAGTTTGAGAATGAATGCAGAAGAAATCTGGTCTCGTGATGTGTAAGTAACCTTGGATGCTAGAACATTCTATTCCTTCATTCTAATTGTCTCGTTCATACTTCGCAAGTGACCACAACCATTTATTACTACCACTTTAGGAAATTCAGTTTAGAGTTAATATCATCTAACAAGAATCAGATAATTCCTTTCTTCTGTACTTATTCTCTGTCTTATTTTAATACAATGGAATCCCTCTGTAGCGCATTCTTTTATAACAAATCTCCCCATATAACAACACTTTTCAAAATCCACAAATCTATTTATTCTATATCGTTTGTACTGTATAAAGCGAATTTGTTGTTATATGCATATTTGTTGGTTCAGTCCAAGTTGTTATAATGGGACACCACTGTACTTCATTGTTCATTCTCAAACTGCTGCTGGATCTCTCTTGTAGCAAGACAATGATCATACTAGATTTCCAGCAGGAGTCTAGAGAATGGAAATGTGTGTTGTCACAGTTTTATTTGCAACAATGGCCAGACACATCCATCTTTGGCGGTCTACTGTACTAACATCAAACACAAGACTGAAAACCAGTGTGCAAAAACATTAACAATTTAATCATCTCCCACACACAACATTATATTACAGTCTCCACTATATTCAAAAACACACCTGACACAGGATCACATCTCCATTGTCTACATGTCATATTACAGAGAAAATAACCTTACACATCAACAGTCTTTTCTTCTTCTTTCGTTCACTGAAACATGTCTATATCTGTAATTCTGTCTCCTGGAAAAAACTCAGTCTTTTGTAGTTCATACAGTGTCCCATAGAGCTTTTTGATTCCAGTGTTGTTTCCTCTGGCCAATATGTCTGCCTTGTATGTATTCTTAATCAGAATATTCTTGAAGCATATGTTTGGTACTCTGTGCTGCCTGCCTACGTGTACACATGACAGTGTTGCCAATCTTGAATTTTGTGTACATGTGACTGCAGAGTCGGCTGTGTCTCATTCTGAGGCGTAGACTTACAACTTGTTCTGATCTGTTCATAATGTGATAGTCATCTTGTGTTGATGTTTGTGGCTTTCTTATTGACTTGATCGTCTATTTTTTCTGATGGTAGGTGATTGTATATCTGGTTGGTCTTCTGCAGCACCTTCCTTAGCCAGTTGGTCTGCTTTTTCATTTCCTGGTATTTCACCAGCTGGTATTTGCCCCTTGAAGTTGTGATGGGGGCTTAGTTCAGCCATCAGGGGCTGGAAACTAAGACTGGTCAGGTAGTCCCACTCAAGGAGAACTACAGTCCTGCCAAAGTAAGCAGGGTTCTGAAGACTGAGGCAGCCAGTCAAAAGGCGCACAATTAATCTGGATGGGAACAAATCCAAAAACACAATGGGAACACTCAATGGCCTGTTAGATGTGTCAGGACATTGGTGCAAATAAAATGATGGCACAGCACATTTCCATTCTCTAGAATACATCCTGCTGGACATCTAATTGGACCATTTGTCCTGCAATAAGAGAGATCCAGTGGGAGTTTGAGAATGAATGCAATAATAAATCTTCCACGTCTCCATTGTCTAAATGTTATATATTTTACATTAAAAAATCTTGCATATGAAAAGTCTCCAGCCTCTTTTTTACCATACACTACATAGAAAATCATCTTACATATGGTTACGTCTCCATTCTCTACACTTTATATTCCGTAAAACAGCATCTTACACTCAAGTCTCCATTCTGTTACAAAATCATCTTACACACGTCTCCACTCTCTACACTTTATATTACATAGGAAATCATCTTACACTCAATTCTTTATTTGTTGTACCACATTTAAAAACATCTTACACTAAAGTCTTCACAGTATTGGTGCATGTCAGCTTTGTGCCATTTCCTAGTCAACAGAACGCAAATGTGGAAGCCGACCAATATCCTGCTCTATCATTCTTACCCTACCTCAGTGTTATTACCGCCTGGTGGACTCCTGAATGTTGAATTGTGAATAGAGTACTTAGATTCCTCGGTATCATCAAAATCTGTTGGGGTCTGTGCACTGGAACTGAGAGTCTGAAGGCCATTTCTCACCTGTGACATCATGTGGTATGACGTCTGCGTAGAAGCTGCCAGACTCTGAACTTCCATTAACAATTGATCCTGCAGACATCAAAATATTTTGTTGAATAAATGAATTTAAGTGTATGTTAGAACTCATTATTGAATTTTTCTGCCATTATCTATGTGTGTATTCATTTCTTTCTTACACATGAAGATATCTACACATACACTAGCACAGCAAAGTTCAAGTAAAATTTTCATTATTCGTTCCTTATTGGAGAATATGGTGTACAGCCTTTTTTTTTCATGGACCAACAGATGATAGTTTAGCATCACAACCCGCTTCCTTTATTTTCACAGACCTGGTACCCATTTCCTTAGGCTGTGGTGACCTAGAGTTGTTGATTGAACAGATATTTCCTGTCGAACTGGGCATTTAAAGCACAGCAAAGTTCCCATGTAATTTCTTTATTTTCTAGTTGTGTTTGTTCATTTTTTAAATTTCTGTCGGGTAGCAAGATGTACAGATGAGAAGATGCTTGACAGCCTAGTATTGTGGCATGGGAGAACATGAGGAATGATTGACAGCACACAAAATAGAAGGCTGTGGAAAGATATGATAACCAACGTCACACAGCATGGTCCATAAGAAGAAACTAGATATACAGAGATGGTTGGTTGGTTGTTGATTCAGCTGGCCATGGGCTCATTCTCTTTGACCTTTGCTGGGAAGTCTGTGGATTTTCTACCCAACCAAAGATAGAAAAAAAACACCACATAAAAGGTAGTTTGAATCTATACACTGCTACAAGCTATTGCAGCTACAATAAAATTCATTCCCCGTCACCCATAACCATACTAGTTACACTGAACTACTCTAATGGCTCTAAGCATCTAACCAAATATTCACGGCAAAAGTCTTGCCACATTTTGAGTCATTGCGCCTTTATGTCAGCCGTAGAATTCTAGGTGTAGTTAGTCTTACCCTCCCCATGTGCGTCTCTGGCTTCCTCCTAACCACAGAGGATGCTGCATGCATATACATAAATAACAAAACATTAAAATACGCACAAAATTAATTGCAAATATAAAGTGAAATGAAGTTCTCACAAGAAGAAAGTTTCAATATATAAGCATGTCATCAACTAAGATTTTCTGTTGCATAGGTGGTTTATCTAGTAGGTCACTGGTGAGACCCGCTGACATTCCACATACAGGTGTATCGAGATACTTCATAAGAGTGTCAGGGAATAACCAAACAAGCTGGTGGAAATATAAGGCAAGACAATCTAACATTTTGGACATATAAACAGACACAGTGGGCTAGAAAGATTAATCATGGAAGGAAAGGTTCCAAGAAAGCAAATGAAAAGTTGTAGAAGATTGACTTAATTGTACACGGGCTACCCTATAATCACTCTGTCTCTCTCAACGAAACAGCATTCTGCTTGCTGAGAGTACCACTCATAGCACGTAACTTGTAGCCTCAAGTCACAATCCCCAGGATCTATGAAAAAATCTACTTTATAAACATGACGTGAGGATGATTCGAACCCGCAACCTCTTGAGCACAAAGCGAGCTGCTTAACCATTATGTTAACTGCGATTTGCAATGAAATTAACTGTAGGTTTTGTTGAAATTGTTAACTGTGATCTGCAGTGAAATTAACTGTAGGTTTTTTTGAAAGTGTTAATTCATATTTTTTAAAAATGCAACTGTGAATGAAATAAGTTCATGAATGATATCCTTACCAACTTGGAAGATGAGAAATCATGATTGCTTGCCCAAGTTATGTTGTCTAAATGGAGATTTAAATCATTCAAAGTTGGAACCACTTGTGTCAGCACCTCCTTGACAAACCTGAATAGACAAAATTATTATGAAGATAACAGTAAAAAAACCAGTCATGTTTTCTGTCAAGAGAACTTGAAACAGTAAAAAAACCAGTCATGTTTTCTGTCAAGAGAACTTGAAACAGTAAATAAAACTAGTTCTATTGTCTGTTATCAGTTGGAAACTATAAACAAACCGAGTTTTGTTGCCTGTCAAGAAATTTTAAACTGTAGACTACAAATTACATATTTATAAAAGGAACAATGGATTAAATATTAGACAGAATCTGCTGGAGACGGATGTGTCGGGCCATTGGCGCAAATAAAATGGTGACACAACGCATTTCCATTCTCTGGACTACATCCTGCTGGAAATCTAGTAGCATCATAGTCCTGCTATAAGGGAGATCCAGCGGGAGTTTGAGAATGAACGCCGAAGAAGAATAATAGACGAATGTTGGACCAACATTTAGGACTAGTTAGATTAATTTTGGACCTACATTTAGGACTAGTTAGATGAATTTTGGACCTATATTGAGGACATGTTGGACTAACATTGAGGACAAAATAGACAAATGTTGGACTAACACTGAGGACAAGTTAGACAAATGTTGGACTAACATTGAGGACAAAGACAAATGTTGGACTAACATTGAGGACAAAGACAAATGTTGGACTAACATTGAGAACAAGTTAGACAAATGTTGGACTAACATTGAGGACAAAGACAAATGTTGGACTAACATTGAGGACAAGTTAGACAAATGTTGGACTAACATTGAGGACAAAGACAAATGTTGGACTAACATTGAGGACATGTTAGACAAATGTTGGACTAACATTGAGGACATGTTAGACAAATGTTGGACTAACACTGAGAACAAAATAGACAAATGTTGGACTAACATTGAGAACAAAGACAAATGTTGGACTAACATTGAGAACAAGTTAGACAAATGTTGGACTAACACTGAGGACAAGTTAGACAAATGTTGGACTAACACTGAGAACAAGTTAGACAAATGTTGGACTAACATTGAGGACAAGTTAGACAAATGTTGGACTAACATTGAGAACAAGTTAGACAAATGTTGGACTAACATTGAGAACAAGTTAGACAAATGTTGGACTAACATTGAGGACAAGTTAGACAAATGTTTGACTAACATTGAGAACAAGTTAGACAAATGTTGGACTAACATTGAGGACAAGTTAGACAAATGTTGGACTAACATTGAGGACAAGTTAGACAAATGTTGAACTAACATTGAGAACAAGTTAGACAAATGTTGGACTAACATTGAGAACAAGTTAGACAAATGTTGAACTAACATTGAGAACAAGTTAGACAAATGTTGAACTAACATTGAGAACAAGTTAGACAAATGTTGAACTAACATTGAGGACAAGTTAGACAAAATGTTGGACTAACATTGAGGACAAGTTAGACAAAATGTTGGACCTACATTGAGGACAAGTTAGACAAAATGTTGGACTAACACTGAGAACAAGTTAGACAAATGTTTAACATTAAAATTATGTTATTAATTTGTACAATTTCGACATATCCTCACTTATGGTCAGCAGCATTAATCTTGATGTGGTCTCCAATAACAGGTTTTTGTAAGCGGTTCACCAACATATTCACATTCTTGAGCACCAAATCCAAGTCTGTGCACAGGCTGTTGACCATGTTCATCCGTTTCTCTAATCATCATCAAACAAGTAAAAATAATTCAGTCGAATATATGAGAGAAGTAACAACAAGAATAAAAGAAGGCATTTTCTTCTGTGTTTGTTTCAAATCTCCTGCAGGTGTGCAGTATGTAGTCCAGAGAACGGAATTCGCTGTGTCATGATTTACAACTTTGCTGTAATATCTGTGCCTTTCTGCTTGATACATCTAATTTCAGCATGCGTCACCTGACCCTCTATGGGGTGGGACATTCAATTCCACCCCTAAACCTCCTTAGTTGCCTCATAAGAAGTGCATGGCAGTATCACTATTATTTTCTCCCCTCTCAGGCTAAGTCAACACAGGGGGACAGAAGACTGAAATATTAAATTAAATAGTCATCAGGTCAAAAGTCTATATTTTATAGTCAGTCTATAATGATTGTTGTAGAGACTCACAATAGTTGTTTGTTGTAGAGACTCACAATAGTTGTTTGTTGTAGAGACTCACAATAGTTGTTTGTTGTAGAGACTCACAATAGTTGTTTTGTTGAAATCTGTTCATCTGTAGTTTTTGTCTGTTAGTTACTCTCTGCTTTTCAACTTCATGGGTCATTTTATTTTGATGCATTTTTATATTCTTCAGTGACATGTGGTGAAACTATTTATTTTGTGTATGCCTAATAGGCATAAATCTGTCAGTTGCCCCATTTCTAAATAGAGACAATATCTGCAACCAAGTCAATCTTTTGTTCCCTGCTTCTAAAAATATCCGCAACCAAGTCAATCTTTTGTTCCCTGATCTACAAATAAAAAAATTGGTACCATATCCTATACAGGATGTAACCATAACCCGATAAATTTTTGGGCTGTAGTAATTTTCTTGGCATTATTTATAATCTTTTGCCACTGCTATTTGAACAGTCTGGATGCACAATTGCCTGAGGCTGGTTTCAAACTCAGTACCTTGGCCGTCACAGATGCTCTCTGTACCTCACTGCCATAGAGCCGGATGCTTCCACAAATAAGATTCTGGAAAATAGTATCTGTCACAATGACCTAAACCTCCAGATTCTACTGGAAGAAAATTAGACTATGGAAGAAGTAAATCTTGTGATAGGGTTGCCTGTGGAGATGACATACCCTAATCCACTTTAACACTTAAAAGACCAATTTCCACGGTTGCCAAATTAGTTATAGAACCTTCAACTCCAGTGACCAATTTATTCCTGTTATAGAACTTTGGTGACCAATTTAACCACTATGATACTTCATAAATATGGCAACTGTAGTGATACTGTTACTAAAAATAGCTCACCAAGGAAAGTACATTGTCCCAAAATGGTGGCACCAAAGAACTACAGCCTACAGACGTCGTTCATGAGTATTAATCGTGACGAAATATGACTTTTCGAAGGTGAGATTGTAAGATATATAGAAAGTAATGTAAATCTAGGTCTAGCATTATAATTAGGGTTTTGCACTGGAAATAACTCTGGGGCTTTCAAATTCCTTCAGAAAGTGCAAACATTCACACTGAGCAAAGAATGTCAGTTTAGAATAGGCTACTGCAGACTGCTGGGCCACCTTTACCAACTGAAGATCTCATACACAAATGAATGTCCATATGGATTCAAACAACACTGGAATCCACATTCCCAAACACATACTTCAGGACTGCCCAATGTACAAAGAGCAGAGATGGCAGAACTGGCCGGAGGATACAGATCTGATGCAAAAGCTATGGGATAGCCGCTCCAACCTGGAGAAGACAGTGGACTTTGCCCTGGCAATCTAGCATGACCCGTGAGAAATGTAGGAAACACACAGTTAATAAATTTAACAAGCACAATATAAATGTTTCTAACATGCATAATATAAAAGGATTAGCAGGCACAATTTAAATGGATTTAAGTCATAACATAAATGGATTTAACAATAATAATATAAATTGATTTAACAGCTATAATAAAAACTGATTTAGCAGGCAAAATATAAATGGATTTAAAAGCACAATATAAGTGGATTTAAATTAATTTAAATAATAAAAACAAATTTAATAAATAAAAACACAAAAAATTAATGGAGAGTACAACAATGCATCTTTTTCTGTGATCACTCTGAAACTCTTGCACAAGCAGGAGATCTAGTCTGGAGAATGTCATGATTTACAGCTTTCTTGCGATGTCTGCGTCTTTCGGCCCGACATATCTAACCAGTATGGTTTCTGGGTTACTTTGACCCTATATGGGATGTAACTCCGTCCCTTAGCTTCCTTAGTCGCCTCTTACGAAATGCATGGAAAGTAAACAGCGTTGATATTCCTTTCTCTCCTTTCGTGTTCTGGCAACACCCAGGCAGAAATGCATTGCAAAACATTGACACATTAAAATCCTGAAGAATATAGACATATTAAAATTATGTACACAAACTAAGATGAAGATGGTAATAGGAAAATGTGATGTACAGTTTATAAAACTATGACGTACCAACTATATCCAGTTGTAGAAATTCTGAAACTTGTATGTCTTGTGAAAGAGAAGCTATTTTTAGCTTGACCTGCAGAAAAACATAAGAAACTCATTTCACAGCAAAAATAAAGTTAAAATAAATATCTCATTTATAGAGTCGAGGAATGTGGAGAATAACTGTGTTTGACCTATATTTTTATTAGACCAATGGTGACCAACTCTAATGATATTAGAATTTCTGGTATATACTCTAGTTGTCTAGTTGGCCAACTCCGACAATCATAGAAGTTCTAGTCTTGATTTTGTTTGTCCGTTATAGTCAATGATGATCATACAACTCAACTGGGATGATGATGAAGTCTGCAGCGTGTCCGGCTATGAATCACTGTGGAAAGCGACGAGAGGAAATACAGAAATAGAGATAGGGTCTAGTTGGAGGATAGAGAAATGTTGTAATAGGATACGAAGTGCTGGTATATTATAAGGATGGAAAGTAATAGCCAGTTTAGGGCGGTTAGATGTATGTTTAATGGATGGTATAAGTGCAGCTGAACTGGAAATAGAACGAGTTGAAAGCTGCTGTATCCTCAGGATACAAGCGATGGCTGGAAACAAATCTAGAATCTTGTGAGCTGGACATAGAAAATCTGCGTCATCTTGGCAAAGACGACGAAGACGGAGTAGCTGAGAGAAAGGGAGAGAATGACTGCAAAACCTAGGATGAGGTACAAAGAAGAAAACTATGAGAAGAAGTGGGCTTATAATGTGCTGACGTGGTAAGGAATGTAGATCCTATGAAAACACAGATGTTGAGAAAGTCAACAGAAGTGGAGGAATAAGAGATATAGGTTAAACAGCAGAATGAAAACCACAAAGTTAATGAAACAGGTACAATCATCTAGAGACATCAGTTACTGCAAAAGCATCATCCATGCAGCAACAGAAAATGTTAGGTATGGGGTCCTGGGAGGTGGAAAAGATAAGACGTTCAAGGTCACCCATAAATAAACAGGCATAACTGGGCCCCATCATAGTACCCACTGCTACACTGCTAATTTGACCAAAAAAGTATCTGTTGAAATCAAAAGAATTCAAGGTAAGGACCAATTCAGCAAGTTGAATAATAGTAGCTGTAGCAATAGACTTGTGTGGATTAATGTTAAGAAAGAACTGTATGGCAGAAAGTCCATTGTTATTAGGAATAGATGTGTAGAGAGAAGCACCATCTAGAAGCTTGGGAGTTAGAATAACAAAAGGGCAAGTTAGTTTTTAGGGCAAGAATAGTTATCACAAAGGTTTTCTACCATCAAGGCTATAGTTATCACCAAGGTTATAGTTAACACCAAGGTTATCTATCATTAAAGTTATAGTTATCATCAAAGAAACAGTTATCATGAAATGCAAGTTTATTTATCACCTACATGTGTGTAGAGGATGAAGAACAATGGAAGAAAAGATAGAGCATGGTTTAATATCCTTAAGATGAAAGTGAATGTGACAAGAGGTTGGAAGACACTGTCCAAGAAACCAGAAATTAGTTCAGTTAGGCAAGAACAGGCGGATAAAATTGGTCTACCCGGGTTAGATAGTTTATACATTTTAATTAGTAAATACAGAGTAGGGGAAACAAGATTACTCTTAAACATCCAAAGCTCAAAAGCACACCCAGGGAAGCTGGTTACTCTTAACAAGTTGTTTTACGCATGTGGTTGCGTCTGTCGGTCTCACCAATGTCCCACTAGACAAACCACCCATGCAACAGAAAACCTTAGTGGATGACATGCCGTTATATTGAGGTTATCTTCTTATAGAAGCTTTATGGCACATCATCTATACAATTATGATTTTATTTTGTTATTGAAATGTGTTTCATGTTTACCTGAATATATATGTATGCATCCTCTGTGGTTGGGAGGGAGCCAGAGATGTACTGTGCAGCACTGGGGAGGAGGAAACTGACAGCACTGTTTTTTCCTATGGCTGAGACCCATCATAGAGGTACAGTGACTCAGGATTTAACAATCCTTTTGACTTGAACATTTGGTTGCATGCCTGGAGCAATAAAGAAGTTTGGCATAACCAGTAGTCAATTGGTGGCGGGGAATGAGCACAGTGAACCCTATCTTGGCTACAGTGGCTGGGAGCAGTGCATAGTTGAAACCTACTTTCCTGGAGGTGTGATAGTTATTCTCTGGCTCTGTTCCAGGGTGGGCCGAAAATCCACAGACTTCCCAGCAATATAATGCCATTTAATGGCATTAGGTCAAAGGGCACGAGCCCATGGACCGCTGGATCAGCAACCAACCAAGCAACAACCAACAAATGTTGGGTCGTCTAATGGCACGTTGCTTCCTTAATGTATGGGTCCTTCTGATAAACGACAACAGTGGCACCCTTATGAGCTGGTTGAATAATGATATCGTGACGTGAGGCTAAAAAGCACCTGCAACTCAGATTTGGCACGGTTAGAGCATCGTAACATGGAAGGCAAAGTTGCTGTATAGCATGGAAAGTGAAATAAATATAAGCATCAAGTGTTTTGGTTGTTGGAGAAGAAGGGCAATTCTTCTTCTTCAGCGTTCGCTCGCATATAACCACAACAAATATTTCGTGTGATTTCCACCGGGGAGCGTGAAGTACGTTGTGCTGCAAGTTCCACAGTAGAACTGTGATTATTTGCACCCCGGTTGGCCACTTGTGGTCAGGACGTCCGAGATCCAGCACATCCGTTTTCATCATGCCTTTAATTTGGGTAGGCTTCCCTAGTCCGTGACAGCCTGTCTATCTGTCGACAGGCATGCTGGTGTGTAGTGCCTCTTCGCCAAGACGCTTGTCGGGCGCGTCTATCTGGCATGAGGTGTTCCACCGTCTATGAACCCGTCTCATGCAATTGGACGTACTCTGCCAGTGTCCATCGGGTACTGAACCGTTTCTCATCCGTGAGCCTGGTTCTGTATGAGGAAGAACTCGCCAGAAGAGTTGGACCATGGCACATTCGCCCTCCTACCTGAGGCGTCTTTCACAGACATCGTGAACCCCTCGCCCAAGTTCAAGTCTTACACCACGCTTTTGAGAGCAAGGCGTTCTCGGGCTGAGCAACCTTGTCCCAATAGCGCCTGAGCCCATCAGGTACTGAACCCTTTCTCTCTGCAAGTGTATTTCAGGTATAGGAAATCTTGACAGTAGAGTTGGGCCAGGGCTAAAATCATTGTCCCTTTTGTGCCTGAGCCCATCAGGTACTGAACCCTTTCTCTCTGCAAGTGTATTTCCAGTATAGGAAATCTTGACAGTAGAGTTGGGCCAGGACTGCCATCGTTGTCCCATTTTTGGCCTAAGCCCATCGGGTACAGAACCCTTTCTCTTCGCGAGCATATTTCCGGTTTAGGAAGGATCGACATTAGAGTTGGGTTAGGTCTTCTTTCTTTTCTGAACGCCCATGATTGGGTCTGGGTCTCTGCCTATAAGCATAGGTAACTAGAAGCTCGTCTCGAGCTAACGGAGCTTGTAGTTCCCCTTTCCTAGAATCTTTTCACTTACTATTTGCAGTTCTGCCCTTTCATTGTATCATTGTACTCAGTATGAAATCTATTTGTCTCTTACCATGCATCTACCTTTACTTGCATTTTACATTGGCCAAACTTGACTTATATCAATACCTGGTTTAGAGTTTTATGTTTCTCTGTGATTTCCTTTTGAATTTCTATAAATTTTGGTGTCGACAACTGTGACAGCATTTCTGTAGTCTTGGAATGAGACTCCTGATAAACAAAGAATATTACAAATTTAAACAGCGATTTTTATAATTGTATTAAATTTCTTTAACTTTATTCTTTCCCAAAGTTCGGTCAATTAATTAACCTGCTTGGGATGATCCAAGCCAATTATCAGCCCATGATTACTTAGTGAAAAAGACAAACAGGCCGATCCATTGGTCCAGAGAAAGAAAGCTTCTGTATGACTAACTAATAAATAACATACACCAATCAAATGATGACTTTTGTATGCTACACATTCTAGCATATCAATGGAGGTTACCTGGATAGTTTACACGTGTTTGGTCATTGTTCTGAATGTTCGTGAGTGCTCAAGTAAGTGTGTACTTTTCAGAAATGTCTGCAAGTAGTTTTGAAAATGAGATGCGACTCAGATGTGACCGAGATTTATGTGTCAGAAGCTACTGATAGTGACTAGATATCAGTGAAGTTAGTAATACTAGGGGAGAATTAGAAGGATACTACAATCACGGTTTAGAGCTGACCCCTAATCACTCATGGAAATAACTGTAAATGCCCACAGATAACAGTTCTCCTGCGACATATAGCATATTTAGAGTTGTTTTTGTTTACAGTAGCTTTAATTGAACTGTTTGTCAAAGAAATTAATAAGACAAATCAAGCCAAATAGTTGATGCATACTCAGGAGTGTCAGACATCCCAAACAATAAAGAGAAAGATTGTTGTATTTTTGTAGCAACAGGAGATTTTTTCTGAACATGGCAGACTATACAGAGAAATAGAAACAAAGTGCCAGAAAGCTAACACAGTGACCTACCAACTTTCACCATTACTTCTTCACCAAAAGATCAAGATGGAAATCAGAAAACAGATAATATCTACAATTTATATACCTACACTCTGCTCATCATCATCAGGTGCCATGCCGGGTGGCGTAGGCGGTCATGGCTCTCCACAGCTCTCTGTCCACAGTATTATGTATCAAAGTCATTGTTGTTTCTTTGCCGTGCCAGGTTGTCAAACTGTCTAATATTTCTCACGTTGTCACCCTCTGTCTCTGGTGCCTTCAATCTTGCCTGTTGTGATTATGTTCTCTAAACCTGCCTGTCTCATGAAGTGGCCCCAAAAAAAGAAGATTGCCTTTTTCTTATATTGTTGATTAAGGTCTGTTTCGCATTAAACTCTTTCAACACCTCTACATTAGTTTTTCTGGCAGTCCATGGTATTCTCAGCATTCTTCTGTAGAACCACATCTCTGTTGCCTCCAATCTCCTACTTTCCAGTTTGTTTATTGTCCAAGACTCGCACCCATATGTTAGTATAGGGGTTATATAGCACTGCAGAACTCTCTTTCTCACCTCTAATGACAAGGTCATATTACACAGTATATTTTTCATTTTTACACTCTGCTACCAATGTTAAATATGGTCTTTAACAGCCTAATTTTATTATACCATTTTTTGAATCTGTGCTGTGCATACATATATTGAAACATCCGTGGATATGTTCTGTATAAATGGATCAGATGTAATAAAAACAAAACTTTGCATGCTTTTCTTGTGTGTGTTTTTTGTGAGTGTATCATTTATGTAAGTTCATATTTTTGCTTATGATACATAGAGCTTTGTATCCTGAACAAAATAACATATGCCGCATTGCTGTATCATTTCATTTGAATTTTTTACACATTTGTAACAAAATTACATATATAATTTTGTTTTACAAGGCACAATGTCTGTAAAGTGTTAAACCTAACTACATCTTTGCTGTTATATCTGCACCTTTTAGTCTACAAATCTAACTTCAGGTTGACTGTTATGTCTACAGCTGTGTATAGATGACGTATGAGGAAGCTCAATCACTTTCACACAAATTGTCTCAGAAAAGTTATGAGCATCATGATAAGTGACAAGATTCCGGACACCACTGTCCTTGACAGATCTGGTATCCCTAGCATTGACATAAATTTGATGCGGACACAGATTCATTGGGCAGGTCATGTGGTACGTATGCCAGATCATTGCCTGCTAAAGATACTTCTCTATGGTGAGCTGGAGGAGGACATACATTCTCAAGGTGGTCATAAAAAGTGCTACAAGGACTCGTTAAAGACCTCACTGAAAGTCTTTGAAATAGACCACAAAATATAGCTATATGGCGTTCTACAGTAAAAAAAAGTGCTGAATCTTGTTCATCATCATCGTTAAGTGCCGTCTCCGCAATGAAGGTTGGCTGCAACAGACCTACAACATCCCGTCTCTTGTCTTGGTGGTACACTCTGCTAGACTGTAACCTGTACATCTCATCTCACGATGTTACTTGAATCTTGTTAAAAGAGGAGAAATGCAGCAGCTCAACAATAGAGAATTACTAGAAAGTCACAGGTAGACCAAAAACAATCTACAGTGGTCATCCCATTCCCGAAAGTGTAAACAAATTTCTAGCATATGAAGAGCAGAGATGGCTGATTAGTTAAGACAAATACATGGTCCAGAAAGACAAGAAGAGATGGTACATTACGGTCTAATGTGTCCATACTTTTACTACCATCCATTTGCTCATAATGTACTGAGAGGTCCCCCTTCCCTGGAATACCCTTGATGTGGGGACTCTCAGTACATTGTGCACAGATCGAATGGTCACTAGTAGACGAGTCATAATTTTTTAATCTTCGCGTACCAAAAGCTGTATGTAATCAAGCCTAATATTAAAAAGTTAGAAATAAATCACATGATATGGACACAGTTGACTGTAATGATCTAAGAGATTGACAAAAAGAAAATACAGACGTCGAATGTGTCAAGCCATTGACACAAATAAAATAGTGACACGTTGCATTTTCATTCTCCAGACTACATCCTGCTGGAAATCACCTGTTTGTTGCCAAAGTCTCAAAGAGGAACAAAGAATAACGTTACCTGCCATGAATGTCATAAAAATCAAATAAGGAGATTTTGGGGGTCAGCTTGACCGTGATATGTACAACTTTCAGTCCACAAATCAAACCTCGGCTTGGCTGTCTTCATTCACTCTCAAATAACCAACACAATACCATTTAATTTGCGACATGTAGGCCTAGCCCGCCTAATTTCAGCAGGTTTTTAATTCAGGTGAACTTCTTTAGTCTATGCCAGCCTTCCTGTCCATCATCAAAGGACAAGTGTGTATCATTCAATCCTACACAATTGCAATTTTAGGCCAATTTCTAGTATAGGTCTCTGTTGTGACCTTTTTCTGCTTTCGAGGTATTACCTAACCTTTGGAGTGTTAGATAAGTTGCGTAAGATTATAGATTTTGGGAAGGGGGTTACAAAAGGATTAGAATTAGTTTATATATATTTTTAGGAAGGGAGAGAAGGATTAGAATTAGTGTTTAGAATTAATAATAAATTTTGGCACCTAAATTTTCTAAGAATTCTTGTCTACTGTGTAAATTGATATGATTGATTTTTCAAGGGAAATCCGTGAAGTTAATGTAAATAGTGCACTATTTATAACCCAATGGAGAACTATACTAGAAATTCACCTTTTTTTTCTTCTGTGTTCGCTCTCTTATAAGTACTGATAACCTAGTCTAATACGATAATACGACCGGGATAGTTCGTGTGATTTCCGCGTGAAGTATGTTGTACCACTACAGTAAACTTATCACACACTTTGACTTACAAGACCATTTTTTTATTTGTGATTATTTTGATTAGATGTACAATAGGGACTTAATTGATCGTAGAAGAATAGCTACTACTAGGCTAGCTACTACACAAGTTAATGTCACAAGAAAAATCCCATTTAAAGTTATAGGCTACTTTGTGAGTGTGTAATATAGTCATGTCATAGTAGACAGGTTAAGCCAAGATTATCTTGATAGATTGTTACAACTATATAAGTGATATTTTTCATAATTTTCTTGACCGACTCATTCAAAATCGGACCAAGCCTAGTCTCACCGTTGTTAACGATTTCAGTCCCATCTGGTCTGCTAGAATTAGACTATTTCTGATAATAGCTATTGATCTGCTGTCTTGTTCCCATGGATTTATAGCATGTAGGTAAGACTTCAGATCTGAGCCAACTTCAGGATTAAATGTATCCATCCTCTTCTCCGGTCTGTCTGTCTGTTGTGTCGTATCGTACACAAACTGTGTTCGCTAGCCGCCGTCTGTTTGAGTTCATACATGTTATGCCAGGTTTTTGCCACTTGTCGTACCATCGGATATCTCTTTAATCGCTGCGATTAGTGTGAATTGGAATAAACTGACTTCTGTTACACAAATCGATCTGGACTTTACGATGTTAGTTGATTAATCCAATGATCGACGGAGTGACCCAGACTTGATTAGAGAAACACCCTCCATCAACGGATGTCACTACCGGAATTCACACGCACGAAAATGCGCTTATGTAATTCCTGCGTTATACCGGTGCTATCATATGGATGTGAGAGCTGGAACAGTTCTTTATCTTCAGAAAAGAAATTACTGAGTTTTGAGAGCAAATGTCTCCGTAGTACTATAACTAACACCCATTGGAGTGAATTCAAATCGAATGATAAAAGCAGAGAAGAGACAAATCAAAATTTCATCACAGATGTTATCAGAAAACGCAGTTGGTCCTACATCGGGCAGTCCTACGCGCAGACACCAACATAATATACCACCAATCTCTTGAATGGATACCTACATGCAAAAGAGCAAGGGGTAGACCAAAAGAACAATACTTAGAGACAGTAAAACAACCAATATTCATACTATTCAAAAACTGCAGAGAATAGCTTTGAACAGACAGAATTGGGGAGATCTGACATCTGCCATATGCGCTAACTTCAGCGCAAAAGGAAAATGAATTAGTGTGAATTACATGGACGTAGAATTCAGTTTAGTAACCAGCGTGCAGTACGAAAAATGCTAATAAACAATTTGCAAAGTATGGCCGGTTTACTAATGATGTAGCTACGGATATCAACAGTTCGGAGTAATTGATAAAAACACTAGGCATATTAGTTACCATCGCTGAAGTCGGATGTATCGAATCATTCGTGAAAATAAAACTGTGAAGCAACGTATATATTCTCTGAGCTGCGTCCTGATTGAAATCTAATAGGACCATTGCCCTGGTACAAAAGAGTTCCAGCGGTGGTTTGGGTACGAACGATTAAAAAAATCCAATAAAATGGTAACCACAATTTCGACCATATCAACAGACGGTTGTGGTAGTGATGATGAAATCCATTTAGCTGTGAGCAGGCAGCTCTTGACAACACATAGTCTTTCAAACAAAAGCACAGGTTCTTTTCAGTTGTTAACTGCGGTGATACGCGGACTCAATATAACGTTGTCTCAAAGACATGGTTGAGCAATGGAGGTTTTTGGATGTGTATCTAGTTCATGAAATGAGACATGACAGTATTCCGAGATTACCATGTCCTGTCAGGTGCAAAGCACATACTTCGAGATCTACTATCTAATTATTCTTCTGTCAGATTTGTTGACCCATCCTCATCGATGACATATCTATAATTCCCAGTTACCTAGACGTCTACCACAAAAGTAGAAAGATGCAATATCTGATGGCCTGCCATCTCTTCGTCATCCGGTGATTATTTTATAGAAGACAAAAGTAAGATATTCAGACAAGATGTGACTAGTTAGCAGATATGAAAACGAGAAAGACAATGAGAAACTATTATCAGAACGACCGTCAAAGAATGTATGACTATGAGTCAACAACATGCAATAATTACACACAGTAGCATCACAGAGCTAGAACTGGAGAGCTCAGGTTTATGTCCTATGCATCGTGTTCGGAGCTGAAGGAACATAGATAGCTAGAACAGTATTTACGTAGAACACAAATTTGTCGGGATTTTGCAATGGATAATCACAGATTTTCGGGTATTGGTAGGAAAACATACAAATAACCGTAGGCATATACAAGACATGAAATGTTGAAAATGTCTTGTATACATTTGTGAATGAATGTGTTCTCTTTACGGTGTTCGATTAGCGGTTGTTCCTTCCCGAAAGTAATGGCAACCTACGGGAATATTGTGCCTATAACGTTCCAATTGATTAATGATACACACAGGGGGCGAGACTAGAATCAAGATTTACCACAAACTCTGCTGCAAAATATGGGAAATCGGCACATGGCCGGAGGAATGAAAAAAATCATTATATATACCCTCCCCAAGCCCTAATAAGTCAAGCAAGTAAAATAATGCTACACATCATAATGCAAAGAATCAAACAAAAATTAGAAATGGAGATAAACAAAACACATGCCGGTTTAAGATTGGGCAGAGGAACAAGATATCACATCCTTAACATGAGGCTTATTATAGAAGAGTGTAGGGAATTCTCAACTGACCTGCACATGTGCTTCATAGATTACTCAAAAGCGTTCGACTGCGTCCAACGCCAGAAACTATGGGAGATAATAAACAGCATGGATTTCCCAAGACATCTAATCCATCTAATAGAACGTTATCAAGATCAAAAGGCTGAAGTGAAGTTAGAGGGCGATCTCTCAGAGTGATTTGAGATGCATATCGAAGTAAGGCAGGGATGCACACTCTCCCCATACCTGTTCAACATCTACGCAGAAAATATAATGCGGAATGTGAGAGAAGACAAAAGAAAAGACAACGTTGAGAAGACATAAACAACGTTGACTATCACGCTTTAAACATCGGTGGTTTTGAAATGCCTGAACCACGATACGCAGGCGACACTGTGCTTCTTTCAAATTATACAAAGGCAAGAAATGAAGAGGCAGACAGACTGGCAAAGGATGGAGCAACACGGGAACAAAAAAACCAAGAAATCCCCTACCAAGAAAAGAAGACCCTCATCAAAGCCATCAGGAAAGTCGACCACCCAATAGTCAATTACCACTATCTCAACAGAGCAGGTTATTATCTTCCGCCTCAGAACAGGACACAACAGATTAAACAGCCACCTGGGGTGCAAAGGGAACGCAATGCTCTAGGCGGACCCTGTGTTAGCAGATAACCAAGATCCCAAATGTACCTCCTCGCGGTGCACCCTGGCAACAGAAAACAGCAGCTCGAGCTGATTCTGGCCAAATCATTTGGGGATCGTGTCCGAGAATGTGGAGAAAGCAGATGGAAAGAGATTTGACTGCAAAAGAGACAGACAATATCTCCGACACCATTTGCATCACCACATACAGCTACAGTGTCGACATACAGGGACTCCTGTTAGTCCAGTCAGAACATTGGAGGGGCGGCCAATGTAAAAGACACGTAAAGGGGGTTGCATGGAGAGAAACAAATATATGTCATAATGAGTACAATGACACAATGAAAGGGCAGAACAGCGCCAGAGGGCAGCGCGAATTGCAAATGAAAAGTGAAAAGTTCCTAGGAAAGGGGAACTATAAGCTCTGTTAGCTCGAGACGAGCTTCTAGTTACCTGTGATCCTTATAAGCAGAGACCCAGACCCAATTGTGGGCGCTCGGAAAAACAAAAAGACCTAAACCAACTCTAATGTCGAGCCTTCCTATACCGGAAATATGCTCGCGAAGAGAAAGGGTTCCGAACCCGATGGGCTTAGGCAAGAAGGGGACAACGATAGCAGTCCTGGCCCAACTCTAATGTCAAAATTTCCTATATCGGAAATACACTTGCAGAGAGAAAGGGTTCAGTACCTGATGGGCTCAGGCACAAAATGGACAACGATTTAGCCCTGGACCAACTCTATTGTCAATCTTTCCTATACCGGAAATACGCTTGCAGAGAGAAGGGGTTCAGTACCTGATGGGCTCAGGCGCTATTGGGACAAGGCCGCTCAGCTCGAGAACGCCTTGCTCTCAAACGCGTGGTGTGAGACTCAAACTTGTGAGAGGGGTTCACGATGTCTGTGAATGACGCCTCAGGTAGGAGGGCGAACGAGCCAGTGTCCAACTCTTCTGGTGAGTTCTTCCTCTTACGGAACCAGGCTCGCGGATGAGAAAAGGTTCAGTACGCGATGGACACAGGTAGAGTTCGTCCAATTGCACGAGATGGGTTTATAGACTGCGGGGCACCTCGTGCCAGATAGACGCGCTCGACAAGCGTCTTGGCGAAGAGGCACTACACACCAGCGTGCCCGGCGACAGATACACAGGCTGTCACGGACTAGGGACGAAACCCGAATTAAAGGCATGACGAAAACGGATGTGCTGGACCTCGGACGTCCTGACCACAAGTGGCCAACCGGGGTGCAAATAATCACAGTTTTACTGTGGAACTTGCAGCACAACGTACTTCTCGCTCCCTGGCGAAAATCACACGAAATATTCGTTGGGGTTATTTGAGAGCGAACGCTGAAGAAGAAGAAGAAAACAGCCACCTAAATAGACTAAGATTGGTCCCATCACCACTGTGCCCTTGTGGGCAGGCAGAACAGACCACTAAAAATGTCCTGCAAGACTGCAATACACTAAACCAGTTAAGGGAAGATCACTGGCCCAAAGAGATGGATATCCACAGAAAGATGCACGGGAGCACTGAGGAGCTTTCAAATACAGCAGCATTTATTAAGAAAACAGGACTTGCTGTGTAGACATGTCAAACTGCGAATTAGAAGAAGAAATAAAGGGACTGGAACAACTAATAAAAAACACAAAGAAATACAACGAATCATAAAACTTATATTTAACCGCGCAAAAAACAAAAATCATATCAACAGATATAGCAACACAACAACCAAAAATCAGAATAGACAATACCGAGATAGAATGTGTGGATAAATTCGAATACTTAGGAGCAAACATCAACGGCGCAGGAGACTGCATGGCAGAGATAAGGAAGAGATTGGCAATGACATATTGTAAAATAACACGATTGAAAAACATATTGAAACACAACAAAATAGAAACGGAACTGCTAATGCTACGAACTTTTATTTTTCCGGTTGCAACATACGACTGTGAAACATGGACCCTAAGTAAACAGCGGCAAAAAAGATCAACACATTTGAGATGAAATGCTACAGAAGGATACTTAGAATATCATGGAAGGAAAAAAGTGAAACTCAGACATTATAAACACATTGAAGATTCCAGAGTGTTGGTTACTAAACACAATAACAAAAAGAAAACTACACTTGTTTGGTCATATAAAGAGACACAACTATTTAGAAAGACAAATAATGGAGGGCAGATCACATGGGCGGAGGAGGAAAGGCAGACCAAGAAGACGATGGACATACGACATTAAAGATAACATGAATATTTCGTAGGAAAATGCAAGCCGCATCCTTCAAACCAGGAATGGGTTCGGGGAGTTCATGGGAAGACAACGTTCTGGAGAGAATACGTCACATGACACGCATACTGTTGTATTTGTATGTTTTCGTACTAATACTCTATAGTATGCTAGTTATCGTGATGATGATGATGATAAACTTGTAAAACTCCGACAAGTAAGTACTAATGACATTCTTAGAGATGTTGCGGTAAGCATCGCGCCCACAAAAGGAAAATCTCACTTTATCTGAAAGTCCATAGGTTTACAAGTGCATGGTGGTTGGTTCGCAGGGCTCATAATGAGACCTTCAGACATTCCACATTCGGACAAAATTGTTACGTTACAAAAACAATCAATCAATCAAGTGCTATGCCGAATGGCGTAGGCGATCATGTTTCTCTACGACTCTCTGTCTCTTGTGTTGTCAATAAGCTCGGTTGGTGAACTTGTACCATGCCACAATACTAGTCCATCTAACAACTTTTCTCTTTCTCGTCTCCCCTTGATCTTTCCAGTGGTTCTTAAGCGTTCATGCTGTGCCCTAGAAATCTTGACTGTCTGCCCCTAATGTTTGATATGAATGATCTTTTTACGCACGCATCAATGAGAACCTCTGCATTAGCTTTCTTAGCTGTCCATGGTATTTTCATCAATTTGTCTTAGAAACCACATCTCTGTAACCTCTAATTTTCTTTGAACTTTTTAGTTTACAATCCATGCTTCACATCCATAAAAAAGAATTGATCCGATATATATAACATCTCAGTACTCGAATTCGGGTCTGCATTTATAGTCTTTCATTGCACACAACGGTTCTCATAAAACAACCCAGACAGTATATAGACACAGACAAATTGAAAATTTACACTCATACAATCATATCTTTTAAAACATATATTTTATTTGAGAATCTTGACTTACTGAATCATTAATCGTGATTAAACATTGGGTAAAGTATGCCCAGACAGACTAATATGTCACTTATAGGTCAATAAAAGTGAACTCTCTCAAGAATGATAAAATAGAACCAAACAGCAGTTGTTATTCTAGATTATCATCATCAGGTGCCATCTCAGCATCGAAGGTTGACTACAACATATCTCCAACATCTCTTGCCATGGTGACGCCCTTTGCTACACTGTATCCTGTCCACATCATATTTCCCTCCTACTTTTATCTCTGCCTACCTCTTGCTCGCTACCCCTCAACTCTACCCTCAAGTAATGTCTTCAACAAGGTGTCATATCTTTTAATAAGTCCAAAATATTGTTTTTGTTTGATTTGTATTTATTTTAATAATTCTTTCTTCATACAATGTTTTGTTAGAACCTAGTGTAAAGGTAGGAAATGAGAAATGAAAGATTCTCTGGGAAGTCGTTTTGTCAGTTCAGAGATGAAAGATTCTCTGGCTGCCTGTGTGTTGCAGGGGCCCGAGAGGTGAGTAAAGAATAGCAACACTGTTTACCTTCCATGCATGCCATAAGAGGCGACTAAGAAGATTATGGGATGGAGTTGGCTGTCCTATCCCATATAGGGTCAGTGACCAAAGCCATGCTGAAGTCGCATGTGTCAGGTTGAAAGGCGCAGATATCGCATCAGTTCTGTAACCATGACACAACGTATTCCGTTCTCTGGACTACATCCTGTTAATGTGCAGGAGTTTGAGAATGAATGCAGAAGAAGATTCTATGGGTAGTTGTTTTGTCAGCTCAGAGATGAATCAGAAGTACAGAGAGTGCTAATCCTCTCCACCGTAAAGTTCGTATTAGCAATTAGTTAGGTTTAGGGAGATTTATAATTTTCCAATTAGTTAGGTTTAGGGAGATTTATAATTTTCCAATTAGTTAGGTTTAGGGAGATTTATAATTTTCCAATTAGTTAGGTTTAGGGAGATTTATAATTTTCCAATTAGTTAGGTTTAGGGAGATTTATAATTTTCCAATTAGTTAGGTTTAGGGAGATTTATAATTTTCCAATTAGTTAGGTTTAGGGAGATTTATAATTTTCCAATTAGTTAGGTTTAGGGAGATTTATAATTTTCCAATTAGTTAGGTTTAGGGAGATTTATAATTTTCCAAACGGAAATTGATGTGCAGTGTATTTGGTTATGCCTTGCAGATCCTTGCACTAGCCAGAAAGTGCTTTGTGAAGATTTGAAGTTCAGAGAGAGAGAGAGAGAGAGAGAGAGAGAGAGAGAGAGAGAGAGAGAGAGAGAGAGAGAGAGAGAGTGTCTTAGCATCTTTATGTTTGAAGTCTTGTCAACAGAAGAGCATATGTTACTGAAGTCCAGTCAGCAGAAGTACAGAATAATTTACTTGAAGCCTTCTTTACTGAGATAACCTGTGTAAAAGATGATTAGATACCAACAGTTGAACTTCTAACTGGTTAATTAGTTAGAAATTAGTGAAGACTGACAACTAAGATTGACATCCATTTTTGATGGTCAAGAATCGTAGACAATACGCCTATTTGTCCAGAGATACAACACAGCATTGCTGCGATATCTGCGCCTTTCAGCCTGACACATCCGACTTCAGCATGGCTTTGGGTCACTGACCCTATATGGGATGGGACAGCCAACTCCATCCCATAACCTCCTTAGTCGCCTTTTACGACATGTATGGAAGGTAAACAGTGAGTGTTGCTATTCAGCCTGACACATCCGACTTCAGCATGAACAATTTATATAAGATAGCATCAGCAGTAGTTTTATGTAGCTGAAAAATCTAAACTACTATTGGAAAAATACACATTTATTATGCCAGAATGGATTTTAAATCAAGAATAAATCCAATTTCACATTTTAACAATATTATGGCATTAATATTCTCCTTTCTCCAGGCGGTGAACTAAATCCATTCGCTTTAGTCTCTTAAGTGCAGCAATGACTTGTTTTAGAAGATCTTCAGACTGAAGAGTTTCATTGAGTTTCAACCATTCACACATACATTGATGAATCACTTCCTTAATGGATTTAGAGTGAACGATTTCAGCGTTTTCAATTGTAAGATCAGGAACTCCCAAATATCGAAGAAAAAACTTGTAATCTTTACCAAGTTTCTCCTCTAAAAAATGCATCTCATTCTTCAACTCTGAAAAATATGAAAAACATTTGATTAAACAGCGATGTGTAAACTGCAGAAAAACTTTGATCCAACAAACAAATATTGGAAACACAGTATGGAAGTTTTGTTAATTACTGGGATGACAGACATAAATACATATACAAACTTACATTTTGACCAAAAGGTTTTTCTCAAGAAAATAGAATATCACATAACAGACAGAGGATGGTATTGCTTCAACTTCTTCTTTTGCATTCATTCTTAAACTCCTGAAGTTTTGCAGGATGCAGTCAGGAGAAAAGAATGTGTTGTCATAGTTTACAGCTTAGCTACGATATCTGCATCTTTTGGCCTGACACATCTGACTTCAGCCTGGCTTCTGGATCACTATAATCCTATATGAGATGGGACAGCTAACTCCAACCCTCCTTAGTCACCTCTTACAACATACATGGAAGGTAGACAACGTTGCTATTCTTTACTCTCCTTTAGGACTTCAGTAACAATGGGCGATATTATTAAATGGATCTATTTCTTGTGTTGCTGAAGGGTTAGTTAGACATTCTCATAATCAGAACTTGTGTGACTAGCTCAAAGTCTGTGTGCAGCAGAAGTTGTGCAAATAACATTGCACTGGTTCTTCTTCTTCTTCAGCGTTTATTCTCAAACTCCCACTGGATTTCTCTTGTAACAGGACCATCGTCCTACTAGATTTCCAGCAGGATGCAGTCCAGAGAATGGAGCTGTTTTATTTGTGCCAATGGCCCGACACATCCGTCTTTGGTGGAGCACTGGTTCTAAATCTGGTAACACCACCAACCTTTCAATGTGTACAAGGGTCTTTTTATTATGCAATAACTTATTATTATGCATTGAGAGATAAAACTCTATCCTGGCCTGTGGTTTGAGCATGAGACCTCACAGTTCTAAGACTAGCACTCTAATCATTCAGCAACACGTTCCACCTGCAAGGAACTAAATTTATAACAGTACAGTTTATTTAAATTTCTAAGATTCAGTAGGCATACATAATCAGTAGGCTTATAACAAATAATCAACATCAGTGGCTAGGCGTACATGTAAGCATTGCTTACACAGTTACATTTGATTAGAGCCTATACATCTTACAATGTAACAATATATAGTATAAAATTATATCTGCCTGCGGTAATTTTAAAAGAGTATAAATCGTGTCAATAGGCCTATTTATATTTGAGTAATAACTCGAAGTGCTTGGGGGGAGGGAAGACAAAGTAAAAAGGTGTCTATTTCTATGACAAGGTATTGTATTTTGTAAGCAGCTGTTCAGCAGTTTACAGATTTCAAGTAATAAAAGTAATGCTTTTGAAGTTTCTTCATACAGGAGAGTTTTGCAATCTATCATATACAATCGCTTGTAAGCAAGTCTCAACTTACTTCCTAGAGGCACACTACTCTCAATTTGAAAAACTAATAAATAAATGGAGGTAACTTATTGATTAAATAGCAATATTTGATGCAGGAAAAATATTGCGAGGCCATTAGCTGATTAGGCTAGATAGCCGGAGCCTGAACTGAAAGGCAGGACCAGCATTGATGCATTCGACTCCTGTTAGGGATGAGGGTGCCAGATAGCCAGAGTCTGAACTGAAAGGTCCAGCATTCGACTCCTGTTAGGAGTGAGGGTGCTAGATATCCGGAGTCTGAATTGAAAGGCAGGTCCAGCATTGATGCATTTAACTCCTGTTAGGAGTGGGGTGTTTTATGGACTGTCTATAGAGTGTGTCACATATGTTGGTGCACTTACGGTTTAAGCCTTTACTGTGACCTTTGTTCTAATTTCGAGGTATTACCTAACCTTTACAGTGTGATTAGTAGAATTTATATTTACAATTAAGATATATTAATTGAAAAAGCATATTAATTTGGAATTAGTAGATTAGGGTTAAAATCAGTTATAAATTAAACAATTAATTACTTATTAAAATGAATATTTAATCTGTAGTAACTGGACAAGTGCAGTCAAGGAAAATCCATGACGTTCCTTAATTAAAATGTAAAGCAAAGTGTGCTATTTATAGCACAGTGAAGACTTAAACTGTAGTTTTACCGTATATTTTAAGTAAAAATATATATATATATGCCTGTGGATAAAGTTGAAATTTGTACTGGGCTCCCTATTCATATTGAAATATTGCCATTGTTTACAGTAGGTACTTGGACATCTGGGATTAGCGTGTTTGGGAAATTTTGCTTAGGCTATAAATTTCTTGTGGCATGGTTTAAAATAGTGTTAGCATCATTTGTTGTGTTTGAAACTAGATTTATTAAGTTCTGCAACCATTTTTCTTTTTATATAAGTAACTTTTAAGAGGGTAAAACAATGCCCAAATCAGCAGTTAATTATTTAAAACATCAACATTTGTTTAAATTATGCAAATTAGCCAACATTTTGAATATTAATTAGTTGTACATGCATCTGAGAACCACAGCAATGTGATCAACAGATGCGGTATGTCTGTGCGAATACAAAAATATATAGTTTCTATGGTATTTTATTATGTTTAATAGATGAATTATTTATTTTCATTTTAATTATGCAAATTAGCAGTCATTTTGAATATTAATTAGTTCTATGTCCATCAGAAAATTCCAGAAATGTGATCAACATAGGCGTCTTGTCTCCGCAAACACAAAAATGTATAGTTTATGTATTGTATTATTGAAAATAAGAAAGATAATTCAGAAATTATCAGCTTGGCTACATTTTGTAGTTTCAAGTTTTATTTACATTTTCCCATATGTTCCATGTAAATTATTTTGATGTCAAATTCATTAGAAAAAAAATCATAACTTTTTTCACGATTGATGTACAGACTTGGTTGAGGTATCGTTGAATTGCAATTTTTAAGGGCTATCTAACTATATTATTTGTAATTGACTGAAGTAAATTATAGTTCTCCACTGTGACCTTTGTTCTAGTTTCGAGGTGTTACCTGACCTTTGCTGTGTGATTTGGCAAGCTTACGGGTAAGTACTTAGAGTAAGGTTAGGATTAGAAATAATATTTCTAATTTGTGCGCGCACCTCGCTCCGTGTTTAGCGGGCAGAAATACTGATCGTTCACCACAAATAATAGGAAATTGTACAAAATGTGTAATTTGGAAAACAAAACGATTATGCATAAGTTTGTCTGTGTCTAGATTTGAACTCAAGTGATTGTCGGATGTGATGTCACGGCAGCCATTATTTTGATTGGTGTTACACTGGAATCCATGACGTTGGATAGTTAAAATTGTCAACAGTGTGCTATTTATAGCACAGTGAACTATTCTTTACTTTTACCTTTGTAATTATGTAGCACTATTTTGAAAATTTTGCCCAATACTTACAGATTTGAGACACAGACGGTCACGCTTCACCACTAATCTACATACATAGTTACCATAGCTATATAAGTATAAGAGATTACAAGATCATTACTTTGTGATTGATGTCCTGGTGATGTGTGACCATCTGGTGACAATGCACCTTTTCGAAGATGCTCTGTTTCATATTTTTCCACAACTTGCAATACATCAGTTCTCCCAGGTAATGTAGACTCCAATGAATTTTTCAGAAAACCCAAGTTATATCTGGATAATTTACCTCTTTCTTCTAAAGCTTCAAAGAGATCTACTATTGAAGTAATCTTTTCACGCACCTTCGTAGTAATAATATCCTTGCAGAAAAATTTTAACGTTTTCAATTCGTCAGAGTTAATCAACTGTCCAAGTTGTAACAACATTTCACGAAATCCATCGACTTCCATGATATTTAGTTAGGGCCTAGGCATACGTTATCAATGTAGGAGTCTATAATTAAATGGTTAACTGTTCTGAATTAATTATTTCAGTAACAAACTAATAATAGTACTAATAATAACACTAAGTTACAGTTATATATTTGAAATAACTGTCTATGTCACTGACTATTTTCCTAGAAATCATAAAAGATCGACATATTTCAGCCGGAAGAATGTTTTCTTCCTAGTTCAAGTTTTCACATATCCGCCCTCAAAGATTGTACAGACCTGTGTGCTGTAACACTATTTGTGATAGATAAAGCAAACTATATGGAATTTACAATCTTAGCGAATATTACAATACTGATTTCGTTCATGGATCATTCATTATAATTATATTTATGTAAAAGCAAACAATGATTGTTTCGTTTTTGAATGGCACATTTTAAAATCAGTGCAGTGTTGACAAATCAGCATCATCAGGTGCCATGCCGGCTGGCGTACGCGGTCATGGTTCTCAATAGCTCTCTGTCCACAGTATTATGTATCAAAGGCGTTGTTGTTTCCTTGGCGTGCCAGGTTGTCAAACTGTCTAATATTTTCTCACGTTGTCGCCCTCTGTCTTTGTTGCCTTCAATTTTACCTGTTGTGACTATGTTCTCTAAACCTGCCTGTCTCATGAAGTGGCCAAAAAAGAAAATTACCTTTTTCTTATATTGTTGATTAAGGTCCGCTTCACATTTGACTCTTTCAACACCTCTACATTAGTTTTTCTGGCAGTCCATGATATTCTCAGCATTCGTCTGTAGAACCACATCTCTTTTGCCTCTAATTTCCCAATTTCCAGTTTGTTTATTGTCCAAGACTCGCATCCATATGTTAGTATAGGAGTTATATAGCACTGCAGAACTCTCTTTCTCACCTCTAATGACAAGGTCATATTACACAGTGTATTTTTCATTTTTCTTAATGTTGTTTTTCCTGTCCTATTCTGCATCTTATTTCTGTTGAACGTCTTCCATCTGCTGTAATCATTGTACCTAGATATTTGAATTGGTGGACCTGTTTTAATACTATATCATTCACTTTGATCTTGCAAGGTGTGTTATTTTGTTTATTTGAAATAACCATTACTACTGTTTTCTTGATATTTAGGAAGAGGCCTTTCTCTTTACTTTCTGTGACTACTACATTAATTAAATCTTGAAGGTCTTCCTCACTTTTTGCAATCAGAACACATCATTTTCAAATCATTTTGTAAAAAAAGCGCTAATTTCGTTTCGTGCTAAAAGATCACAAGAGCTCGAGTTTTGACGTGTATTGTATATTAATACATGGTATGCGGTAATATTGTGACACATCTGTACGTTAGTTGCTCCTTAAATACACATTCTTCTTGGTCTTCCTCTACCTCTTGCTGTTTTAATTTGTATGATTTGTGAGATTGCTGCTGGCCAAGACGAGTTCATTCTCATAAGTGACGAAACTATTTCAGCGTCTGTTTTTCAATATATTTGACAGCAAATGTTGATCCAACAGTTCATGTAATCTTCATTTCTCGTAGATCTTTTCCTGCTCTGTTTGATGTTTTTTCTTCAATGTATATGTATTCCCATGGCAGTAACCTGCCGTCTGGGATGAAGATAACTCTTCGTGTACTAAACCGCAGCAACTATTAGTTGGGATGGTCATTTCCCTTCCTTGCTGTGCTTACTTTCCCCAATTCATGCTTCAGATAAATACCCATTTTACAGCTGCGTTGACTGGAGGTGTAGTCGTGTCAGGCGAGAAATCGGACCCGAATTGAAAAAAAGCTTTTTTATACATCTTATTTCGGTAAACGGTAATTAAGTCATATTAAAAAGTTACGGAATAAAAGTCACACATATTACTAAGTAAAATGTCACAGGTAAACAAAATAAATCACAATTAGTTATTTGAGTAGGTAATAGAGTCACAGATAATAGTTTAAATCCATGTTAGGTTATGTATGTCATTTTGTACACTTGGACACGTAAAGGTGCTCTGATCTCCTAACACAATAAATATGTGTTAATCAAACAAGAATGGCCACTACTCAACTGAACATAGTTTTCATAATTGAACATGGCTTTGATAATTACACATTCTTGGTTTTCGTATATGAGGCTCTGGTCGTCAGAGAAAAGCAGTTCATTTATATATAAGCCCTATAATATATACATGTACTGTTGTTCGTCCATCACAAGTGATGATGACCATTTGTTACATCCACTTTTGAAAATTCAATTTTAGTTATGTCCTTGATTATGAGTTCGTAGATGGCTAATGAGCCCTATTCGAGCTTTTGCAGTGAGAAGTGGAAAAGATTCTGATGAGGTTGGGCCATATAACATTTTAAGTGCATAATAGAAGTTTCTTAAATCGTTTGTGTCTGCAAATCTTTGTATCTCATCTGCTTTCTTATTCAGCCATGAGTCCCTCATATGGCGTAGTTTATTTTGAATTATTTTCCGTTTGCAATTGAGTGCTTCTTTTTTAGACATTGATTTTGGATCATTTAAGTATGCTTTGAAAAGGTGGTGTTTTTCGTCCAACATTTCTTTGATTTTATTATCATTCTCATCAAACTAGTCATTTTGTTTTTTGATAGAATGACCTAGTTCCTCAGTAGCAGTGTCGTAAATTTGCTTGCTCAGATATGTCCAGTTCGTATCTACATCTTGCTCTAGTTGTGCAGATTTCAGACATTCATCCAGAGTAGAGGCTAGGGACTGTTGTGTGTTTACATTTGATAACTTTCTGACGTCTATACGTTTCTTTGCTTTGCTTTCTTGTGGGCGTCTGGCAGGCTGTATGCGAATTCTTAGTTTTGACACAATAAGACGATGGTCAGTCCAGCAGTCTGCACCGCACATGGATTTTGTCACTCGAACATCTTGGCGGTCCTTTCTTCTTACAATTATATAATCTATACGATGCCAGTGTTTTGATCGAGGGTGCATCCATGAGGTCCGGTTTCGGATTGGGAGTTGAAATATGGTGTTGGTAATGAGGAGGTCATGTTCGCCAAAAGTTTGTAACAGACGAAGTCCATTGTTGTTGCACTGACCCACTCCATATTTCCCTATTACACCGTTCCAGGAGATATTGTCTTTATCCACCATTGCATTGAAGTCTCCAAGTAATATGAGCTTATCAGTTTTTTGAATTGCACTGATAGCTGCATGAAGTTCATCATAGAACTTATCTTTAACTTCTTCTGGATTTGTCAGTGTTGGTGCATATGCACTGATGATTGTTGCATATTTTTTACCAGAGAGCAGGGGGATTTTTACTGTCATAAGGCGGTCATTTATTGCATTTGGTGGGCCTGCTAGTTTGCCAACGAGTGTTGTTTTCATGGCGAAGCCTACTCCTGCTTCACGTCTTTCCTTAATATCTCATCCGCTCTAAAATAATGTATATCCTGCAACTCTTTCACAGAGCAATGTGGTTGCGTCTGTGGGTCTCACCAATGGCCCACTAGACATATCACCCATGCAACAGAAAACCTTAGTGGAAGCCGTTATATTCAGGTTATCTTCATAAAGACGCTTCATGGCACGTCATCTATACAATTATGCTTTTATTTTGTTGTTGAAATGTGTTTCATGTTTACCTGAATATATATGTATACATCCTCTGTAGTTGGAAGAGAGCAAGAGATGTACTGTGCAGCACTGGGGAGGAGAAAACCGACATCACTGTTTTTTCCTATGGCTGAAACCCATCATGGAGGCACAGTGACTCAGGACGTGACAATCCTTTTGACTTTAACATTTGGTTGCATGCCTGGAGCAATAGAGAAGTTCGGCATAACCAGTAGTCAATTGGTGGCGATGAATGAGCACAGTGAACTCTATGTTGGTTACAGTGGCTGGGAGCAGTGCATAGGTTGCAACCTACCTTCCTGGAGGTGTGATAGTTATTCTCTGGCTCTGTCCCTGGGTGGGTCGAAAATCCACAGACTTCCCAGCAATATAATGCCATTTAATGGCATTAGGTCAAAGCACATGAGCTCATGGACCGCTGGATCAGCAACCAACCAACCAGCAAATATGCAAACATGTGCCTGATGTCTAAATGTGAAAAGTAATGTGTTGTATAAATTCTAAAACAAATATACCACCACAATAATAATGTAAAACTTTAAATATCTAAAAATTTACGCAATTCGGTCATCATCATCAGGTGCCATGCCGCTGGCATATGCGATCATGTCTCTCCACAGCTATATATCTCCAGCATTATGTATCAAGATCGTTGTTGTTTATCTGCAGTGCCAGGTTGCCAAACTAAGCTGTCTATTATTTTCTCACGCTATCGCCCTCTGTCTCTGTTGCCTTCCATCTTGCCTGTTGTGACTATATTCTCCAAACCTCACTATCTCATGAAGTGACCAAAACATGAAGAATGTATTGTCTTATTCTTATATTATTAATTAAGGTCTGTTTCACATTTGACTCTTTCAACATTTAGTTTTTCTAGCTATCCATGGTATTCTCAGCATTCTTCTGTAGAACCACATCTCTATTGCCTCTAATTTTCCACTTTCCTGTTTGTTTATTGTCCAAGCCTCGCATCCATATTGTTAGTACAGGAGTTATGTAGCACTGCAGAACTCTCTCTCTCTCTCTCTCTCTCTCTTCTAATGAGGAGGTCATATTACACAATATATTTTTCTGAATGTTGTTTTTTCTTGCCCTATTCTGCTTCTTATTTCCGTTGAACTTCTTCCATCTGCTGTACTCGTAAACCGGTAATCTTTAGTAAAAGATAGACAAATCCAGGAACAGAATAATGAAGTTTCACGTTTATCGCTCAAAACACAAAATAGCACACACAAAATAGCACACACAAAATAGCACACACAAAATAGCACACACAAAATAGCACACACAAAATAGCACACACAAAATAGCACACACAAAATAGCACACACAAAATAGCACACACAAAATAGCACACACAAAATAACACACACAAAATAACACACACAAATCTCACACTAGATTTGCAATTCTCTCACATATTTGTGTGTGTTATTATGTGTGTCTTGAGTTATTAACAAAAGTTAATTACTCTGTTCCTGGATTTACCTGTCGGTGTCAGTTTTGCATAAGTACATATCTATATTTAGTAAAATATAGACAATCAATACAAGGTAACAGCGTGAAACGTAACAACAATTAGACTTACGTAAAACACAGGTTTATATATCGCTTCAATGAGACACGACAGACTATAGCTAAAACTAGTAGGTAATGATGCGCACACAAGAAATCATACAAATTACATTACACAAATCTAAAATATAAACAAGATTTATTATATATAATTATAGAAAATTGTGCAAATTTTGTGGCAATCATAAAATTACCATTTTGAATATTAATTAGATTTTCTTTCAACCAGCGGACAAAGTCCAATTAGGTTATATCAGGACATACTACCATAATACCATAAAATATTTGAGGTAACTAAGACCCCGAGTAATTCAGTTTTTTATTTATTTTTTAGATTTCTGTTGAATATCTTCCATCTGCTGTAATCGTAACTTGGTAACTTTAGTAAAAGATAGGTGAATTCAGGAACACTATAATGAAGTTTCGCATAAGTCTGATAAGTCATTATTTATTAGAACTTTAAATTGTCTATCTTGCATGAAGTTTTTAATTTAGTTGTATGCTCTACCATCTATACCTATGTTCTTAATTTTAAATAGGGCTCCTTCTTTCCAGCACTCGTCGTATGCTCTTGCTACGTCGAGGAAGACAGCCGCTGTTTTTTCACCTTTTAGGAAACCCTGTTTTACTTCATGCTCTAGTTTTAGTATTTGGTCAACCGTGCTCCGGTGACTCCGGAAGCCCGCTTGAGTTGGACTATATATATTATGTTTATTTAGGTGAAATACTGCTCTTTTATTTATTATTGTCTCTAATATTTTACCTAGGTGAGAGGTTAGTGATATTGGTCTATATGAGCTTACTTCTTTAGCTTCTTTATCTGGCTTAAGTATTGGTATTATGGTGGCAGACTTCCATGCCTTTGGTATGGTGCCAGATTCCCATATGTTATTGAATAGGTGAGTTATTATCATTAATATATTAGTTGGTACTTTTTTAAGTATTCCATAGCTTAGGATGTCAGGACCTGAAGCTGTGTTTGATTTCTCACCTATTGCTTTAATTACTTCCCCTATTGTTATATCTGCATTTATATATGATGATTCTGCATTATTTATTGGTTTAGTGTTTAGTTCCTGCAGAATTGTCTGCCGTCTATTTATCTCATTTCGGTTTAGGTTGTTATTAGCACTAACTGAGTAAAAGTATTCGGCCTGTACATTAGCCTTCTCTTTATCAGTTTGTGCTGTATTTAATGCTGGCATTATGCTACGTTTGGATTTGCCTCCACTGATAGCTTTCAGTTTATTCCATACTTCTGATGATGGCGTTCTGAAGCTTATGGTTTCACAGAAAGATCTCCAGTGGAGTTGTTTAGCTTTAAAGATTAGTTTATTTGTTTGATTTCTTATTTCTTTATAGTTTAGTCTATTCTCTTCTGATCTCTTATATCTAGCTAGTTTTAGTGCTTTATCTCTAATTTTAATCTGCTCATCCAGTTTAGGGTTCCACCATGGTACTGGGTTTTTAGGTTTATGTCTATTAGTTCTTGTTATATTTACTGGTTTAATATTATTAGGCATGTTTTCATTTGGTATATATTTTACTGCTACTTTGAGGAGTTCATTTGTGAGATCCTCAGCAAATTCTTCTACATTGTTGGTATTAATATTATTTATTCCTACTGTCATTAGCTCTGTTGTTAGTGCCTCCCAGTTGGTTTTTCTATAGTTAAATGTTGGTTTTTTGTTTACTTCACTGAGATTACATTTAGCTCTAATATTAATTTCAATTGGTAGATGGTCAGATCCACTAGCATTTAGTGTCTGCCACCTGGTTGTGAATAGGTTAGTTGTTACAATGCTAAAGTCTAAGGCTGAGTCTTTGCCATTTACTATTGGATTAATTCTGGTTATAGAACCATCATTTAAAATGACTAGGTTATTATTATCACAAAAATCTGCCATAAGTTCCCCTGTCTTGTCTGACTTATGACTGCCCCACATTGTGTGGTGAGCATTGAAATCACCGACAATAAGGGTTCTCCTAGTTAGTTTTGATGTTAGCACTTCTATATCGTTGCTGGTTAGTATTCCTTTAGGGTTATATATGTTAATTATTTTAGTTCCTACTGGTTTGCTGTCTATGGTTACACTTATTCCTTCTATGTTAGTTGAGTTAAATCTTTCCCAGTCTACTATTTTATATGATTCGTTAATAATGAAGGCAACCCTCCCCCCCCCTCCAACTTTGGAGTTGCGATCATTTCTTACTATTTTATGGCCTGGAAAGTTTAATTTTTGGTTAATATTTAGGATTGTTTCCTGTAGAGCATAGATTACTCTCTCAGACTGATATTTAGTCATTAGAGGAGCTATATTCTGTCTCACACTGGTAACATTCCACTGAATGATCTTTATTTGATTTTTATCCATTATGGTTTATTGCTAATTGTTATTTGGCTCTGTATTTTAACTTTACTTATTGGTGTTTGATGGTTTTAGTAGGAGTGCGTTTGGAGGTTGCTGCCCGAGCCAGTGTTCTAGTTATTCTTCTGCCTGTCCGTTGTTCCTCTTCCTGGCGGTTCTCTACTATTAGTTTTAGTATGTTCCTAACTTCTCTTAGTTCCTTTGTGATCATTTCCTTCCACTCTTCTTCCTTTTCATGTTGTTCCTTCCTTTGTCTCCTTTCCTCATTTTCTAGTTGTCTCTCAGTTTCTATTCGTTTGAGAAGTTCTTCATTGTCCTTCTTTAATGCATTGAGACTGTTGATTCCTTCCTGGATCCTTTCCAGTATAACTTTGTCTAGATGGTCCATTTCAGCTTTTTGTCTTTCCTCGTTTGGACGTTCAGCCTTACGGTTGTTCTGAAGTGTACTAAGTTCCTGACTATGGCAGCATTCCTTTGGCACTTTTGGTGGTTTATTTTCATTTAATTTTTGTTGTTTGACATGTTTATTTCTTAGTTCATTTTTAATTTTTTGGTATGCAGGGCATCCTAAATATTTTGCACTATGGCTGCCAGAGCAGTTAGCACACTTTCTGTTATTGTTTGCTGTTTTATAATCTTTGTCGTTTAATGCAACAGGGCATTGGTGAACTGAGTGGGGTCCTGAACAGTATCTACACCTGGTACTGTTCCTGCATGTTGCCTTCGTGTGGCAAAATTGCTGGCACTTGGAACACTAAAGTACATCTGGGATGTACACTTGTGTTCTCAGGGCCCCACCCAAGAGCACCAAATGTTGCGGAACAACATTTCCCTTATTAATGACCATGATCACTCTGCATGGTTTTTGATTTTTATAAAGTCTTTTGGCTTTTATTATGTCCGCTTTCGGATTCTCTATATTTAGTCTGTTTAATATTTCCTGGTCATTAATTCTGGTGTCTATGCCTTTAATGACCACTTGCCTAGTCTCATTGAAGCATTCACTTTGTGCAATGAATGTGTGTTTCCTTTACTGTTCTCACAATTATCGATACATATGTATAATTACTATGTACACGTTACTGATCACATTTTACAATTTTTTGTTACTGCTATAATGTCTTCATATATACATTAATAATTTAAAGACATTCCTTGTCTATAATGTAGTTATACTGATAGAGTTATGGGTAACCAAAACATAGTTAGTTAACTCCCTTGACTTGTAGTAGTTTGCGAATTAATTCACAATCCAGTGAATTAATTCCCTTTACATTTAATTTCTGTACAGCGTTACCACTCCTGGCTTTCGATGAAACATTGGGGACTTATGTTTTTAAAATATCGGCTTATTTTTTTCTTTAGCAAGTTAGTCTATCAATGTTTTATTAATTGTAGATAAATGTTTCACAAACCTACCGGAGTATACAGGTCAACTGCACGAAGTTTGAGAGCATTACAGACGTCCTAAAATGTCGGTTGTGTCAGACTTTGAAGTATCCAGAATGAGCGGTATTGATATTAGTTACGACATTTCTAGTCAATTTCATTTTCGTATGTAAACACGTATATATATTGTCTACGAAATATCATGAAATAGTCGGACTTACATCTATCTATATCTATGGACGAGGGTTAACAGAAGATACAGGGGGCGTTCTGAAACGGCTTTATGAATGCATGCTACAGGCGGGAATTGCGAGTTATCACATTTCTAATAGCGATTAGCGGAAACTATGTATTAAATATGGTACTAGTAAAAATTGCCACCAAATTTATAGAACTAGGGTTGTAAACAATAATTGAGTTATTGGGAGTTAATAATCGAGTTAAGCATCATAAATGCAAATATTTTTTACATCTGTCATAAAAGACATTATCTATTGATCTGTCAAGATGCAATGATGTTGGATAGCAACCAATAACCAATTAATTAACGAGTTCTGTGAAAATGTTGCCATTTTATCGTTTGACATTTGGGCAATTTTCTTAATTCTAGTTGTTTAAATATTTTCAGCATTGTATTTGATTCATTATTTGGTATCATGCCTTCCGGCGTAGGCGATCATGTCTCTCCACATTCCTCTGTTTGTTATACATTTAAATATAGTTTATGATGATTCGGCGTTATGCCAGGCTTTCAAGCCATCCAACATTTTCTCACGTTGTCTTCCTCTGTCTCTCTTACCCTCGATATTTCCAGTTCTTATGATGTTCTCCAGCCCACTTCTTCTCGTGACATGACCCAAAAAAATGTGATAATGAACTGAACAACTCGTGAAATTAGCAGAAATTTTCTAGCTATTCGTGGTATTCTCAGCATTCTTCAGTAAAATCACTTCTCTATTGCCTCTAATTTCCCACTTTCCTGTTTGTTTATTGTCCAAGACTCGCATCCATATGTTAGTATAGGAATTATATAGCACTGCACAACTCTCTTCCTCACCTCTAATGACAAGGTCATATTACACAATATATTTTTCATTTTTCTAAATGTTGTTTTGCCATATTCTGCTTCTTATTTATGTTGAACTTCTTCCATCTGCTGTAATCGTAACTCGGTAATATTTAGTACAAGATCGGTGAATCCAGGAACAGGATCATGAAATTTTGCTTATTACTCAAAACACATCCCAAAAATTGTTGATATTGTGATTCTCTCACAGATTTGTGTGTGCTATTATAGTATGTGTGTCTTCAGTAATTAACACAAATTGATTACTATGTTCATAGATTTACCTGTCGGATTTTAGCTTTGAAGCAGTAAGAACATCATGTAAAGGTAAAGTAACCCATTAATATTTATTAATGCCGTAGGGGTTTTAGATGTTAGCGATATCACATTTCATTGGCTCTGTAAATGAGGGCGGTAGCCATATCCTCTCTCTCGCAGTCTTTACTTGTCGAATTAATGCGGCACCCATTATAAGGCTGAGTCGACCCAGGAGCCGTTGCGATCTGAAAAACAATTCCGCCGAAGATAGAAAATGAACTCAGCATTGCGAGGTATATATTTATATTCGAACCCAGAGGTATTCACGTTAAAAAAAATATACAAGATTTATTATTCTTATTATTAAAAATTGTGCCAATAATAAATTGGCAGCCAAAAAATCACCATTTTGAATATTAATTACTGTTGAAAGAAAATTGAAGTAGTCACTTTGTGCAATGAATGTGTGTTGCCTTTACTGTTTTCACAATGATCAACGCACAGGAACAAATACCATGCACACATTATTGATAAGATTTTACAATAATTGGTTACTACTTTAATGTCTTCACAAATATTTATATATTTTAGAGAACTTTCATCTCTATAATGTAGTTATAATGATAGGGTTGTATGTATTCATAACATAGTTAGTTAACTCCCTTGGCTGTGTAGTAGTAATAGTATCATAATTAATTCATATACTAGTGAATTAATTCCCTTTACGCTTTATTTCTCTACAGTCTACAGCTTCGCAACCCCTGGGCTTTCGATGAAATTTGAGGACTTACGGTAACGTTTTAATAATCTGGGCTTATTTTTTTAGCAAGTTAGTCGCTCAATGTTTCATTAATTGTTGATAAATGTTTCACAGAGAACAGATCACGTGGTTTGACCACATTATGAGAATGCATCACGAACAGTTGCCCGTACAAGCATATAACCAAATGAGATCAGGGTACAAAGCCAGAGGAAGACCACGAAAAAGCTGGATAGAAAACGTCAGGGGCATCCTGTACAGACACGGTCATAGCACAGCCGAGGTCATACATCTGGCTTTAGACGCAAGCTCGAGCTCCAATCACCCCTACGCTTAACGGCAAGAGTGGATCAATAACCACCGGGGGAAAGACAATAGACAAAAATGTTTCACAAGCCTACCGTAGCATACAAGTCAACTGCACGAAGTTTGAGATTGTTACAAACTTCCTAAAATGTCGGTTGTAGTGCCAGACTCTGTCCATGCTTCGAAGTATCCAAAATGAACGTTATCGATATTAATTATGACTTGATTCTGGATTAGGAACAAGCGTCACAGCACTGGGGGCATTCCCATATGTGCTCTGCTTGCCGTTCCGTCAGTCGTCTAAAAGTGTATAAACTCAGTGCCCCAATCAGTTGCTGATTATGCGTTCTTCTGATGTTTCTGGAGAGGGAGAACTTTCTCCCATCACTTCTAGTTACTCCCATTTCTACCATTCTATCAATATGTAAGTTGTCACGTTCGACTTCCTCCTCGTCTTCTCGTAGGGTATCCATAATTGCTCTAATCAATTCAATCCTGTCTCTTCTTATCTCGGCGTCGTTCACCAAAGCTTTACCAGCCAACACATCGGCTCTTTCATTTCCCCTGACCCCAGCATGACAAGGATAGTAAATCCATGTAATACTCTGCGCATTGTTGAGAAGAGTGATCCATTCAGTTCTGATCATACACTTTTTTTTATCTATCGCAGCATACTTTGAGAGTCCGATAGAATCACTGAGTCTGTTGGTGGTTGCGACGCCAGCCAATTAAGAGCTGTTGTCACCACTTCTATTCTCATCCTAAATGTTTTAGTGGGGTATGTAGCTAACGTATCAGTTAATTTCTTGCCATTTGGCCACGTTGGCAGAGAGAAAGAGCAAAAGCACTGGCATATTTTAATGTCTTTTGTTGTATGTGTTTTTAAACAAAAATCTAGGTGTAAATTGTTTCCTTCGCTAGTAATGTCTATATCTTCAGTGTTGTTTTTTTATGTTCTTTCACACCACAGAGTGTTTCTTCTTTCATACCACAGAGTGTTTCTTCGACTGGAATCTTTTGGTCTTGCTAAATCTTTAGGCCAGTCGCCGAGACGAAGATCACAGTCTCCTCCAGGTCAGAACGGCTGTCCCAAAGTTTTTGCCTCAGTTCCGTCTATTGTGGCCATGTCTTGCCTTGCGGTTCTGTATTCTGGAAGTCTTGGAGTATTTGTATATGCGCTCGACAGCTGAACTATTTCCACCTTCAGTCCTTAAGGAACCTCATGGGAGTACGATCAATTACCAGACACGAATATCTTTCAAAAGTCCCATATGCAATGTATCCATGCCCTGTTGATTAGGTTACAACTCTGTTGGAATGGTCACATCGTCCGTATTCCAGACAAGCGCCTTTCAAAGAGATTATTCTGTGGGGAGTTGTGCGATGGTAAACGTTCAAGTGGAGCGCAGATAATGCGGTCCAATGATCACTTAAAGAGCTCTCAAGTGATGCAGCATCGATCCTAGATTCTGGGAGACTACAGCTCTTAATCGCTCAGCTTGGCATACCCAGATCACATTTTGGAAAAAAAGAATGAAGACTGCGGGCAATTTACGAGAGACAGAAGCACACATCTGAAAACTCTTCTACTAGAGACCCTCTGCACTCCTGCCATAGGTCCTTCCTGGCACAAATCGAACATCTATGAACTCACAAACCCAACCAAATTAGACAACCACAAATATTTTGTTTATTTGTATTTGTTGACCACATTTTATTGTTATTTCATGCCAAGCTCATCTTCGCTTACGAAGAACATCATCATGTGTATAGGGGTCTGTGTGCCGGTTCCGCATGGACATTCATTTGTGAGGGCCACACTGATCCAGTACAGGTGGCGCTGTTGTCTGCAGTGCCAGTTCTAAGTCGAAAGTTGATGGTCTGTTGTTGCCTATAAAGTTCGTGTATGGGGTCTAGTTTCTGATCAATGTTCATATTTTTCTTCCACTGTGATGTATAATGATTTCGGTTTAGTGTTTCAGCCCCACCCTACGGCAGAGGATCTTGAACTTTGTATACATGTCACTGCGGAATCGGTTGTGTCCTGTTCTGAGACGCAGAATGGCAACCTAGTCTGGCCTTTTCATAATTTGGTAGTATCTTGTTGCCACCTAGATTTCTGCATCGTAATTATGACATGCATGTCAACAGAAATAACAACACAACAACCAAAAATCAGAATAGACAATACCGAGATAGAATGTGTGGATAAATTTGAATACTTAGGAGCAAACATCAACGGTGCAGGAGACTGCATGGCAGAAATAAGGAAGAGATTGGCAATGGCATATTGTAAAATAACACGGTTGAAGAACATATGGAAAAACAACAAAATAGAAAGCTTGCCAATCGTATTCTGCATAGTTATTATTCTGTAGCCATGTATCCTGGTGTGGTCCTTCCCAGGTTTGTGTAGTGGAACTAAATAGCTGTGCAACCAGTCTTCTTTCACTGTGCCCTTTAGAAGGCTATTATTGAACATAATAGACATAAGGTCGCAATAGACCTTGAGGATGCGTACAATAGGGTGTCCTTGGATATCTTGATGCACCAGCTGTTAAATCTTGCAGTTAATCCTTTTGTCGTGCGTTGGGTTGGCGCCGCCCTGATGCACAGGGTTGTAGTTCTTAAGTGTGGTAACTGGATATCTACACCAACGGTTATTAGCCCTGGCCTGCCACAGGGATCGCCTCTATCTCCTGCACTTTTCAATGTATACACAGTACATATCGCTGGCAATTAAATCACAGGTGTTGGCAGAACGATGTCATATGCCGATGATATCCTGGTGTATAGACAGGGCAGTAATCGAGAAGAGTGCGTCGTGGAACTACAGAAGGAGCTGGACAGACTGACAAATTGGTGTCGAGATACGGGAGCAGTGGTTAATCCGTCTAAGGCATTCGTGACGTGGTTTTCCTTGAACAATCACATGGTAAAGACACCCATGCCACAAGTTTCGTTGTCCGGGAAAAGTTTAGAAAGAACTAGCACAATGAGATATCTGGGTGTGTTTTTTGACAGAAGCCTGAGTTTCAGGGAACATGTTGACCACATTATCATAAGGGCAGGCAAAGGCTTAGCAGCAATGAAGGTTATGGCTGCTGCGCAATGTGAGCAAAGATTGTTATTTCTTTTGTACCAGGGTTTGGTAGTGGCTGTGGTGGAATATGCACTGGCAATTCTGACTCTTAGCCAAACTCAGATCGAAAGACTGGATAGAGTCCAGAATGCAGCAATGCGTATCATTCTGGGATGCACAAGAGACACATCGACAAGAGCTATGCGATACATACTTGACTGCCCAACAGCTGAGCATAGATTACAGTATTGCCGGGCACGGGCGTACCTTCAAATACATGCAGATAAGGAACACCCGTTGCATTCCGAAATACAGAAAGTTAAAGGCATCAGACTCAAGAGAGGAAGGTCGTGGATGGGACGTGCTGAAGATGTAATACAAAGCGTGTGCCGATTACAGGATGTGGCAGTTGGTGCGGAATGGATAGGTCTACCCACAGATTTCGAAACTTGTTTGAGAGTAGTAATATCACTTAGCAGGGAATGCAGAGAATGGTGTCCCACAGCTGTGGAGAAAGAAGTGCAGGCTTTAATCAGTGAGAATACCAAAGAGGGGGATGTGATTATATACACTGATGGATCTGTAATTAGGCATGTTCGCAGTGCTTGGGCCTTTACAGCTCAGTGCGCAGGTAAAACGATCAAGAAGGAAAGTGGTGCCTTTGCGGTCACTACGAGTAGTATGACCATGGAGACTATGGCGGTGACCAAGGCATTTGAGTGGCTACGCACACAGAAAGTAACGCAGGTCTGCATCTTGAGTGACTCTATGAGTATGATTAAGAAGGTACAAGTGGGTCTCGTTCGCGAACAGTGGATTGAGGCCTTGAGAAATGCGAGCTTGAAGGCGGTTACATTTATTTTCGTGCCGGGACATGTGGGCGTTCGAGGCAATGAAAGAGCGGATCAACTGGCATCGTGTGCGATTGTGGCAAAGGGCGATGGGGCAATGGATCGCGCTGACGTTTTGAACTCCTTAAGAGATATAACACGCGAGAGTGAGACGAATGTAGATGATGATTCCTTTTCAATGGCTAGGATTAAAGATCAGGGATTGAGATGCGGTGTTGCTAGAGGTGAACATTTTGGAGGGCGCAGAAGAATGATGGTCAACCAGCATAGGACCGGTACTGTCAGCAGAAGTGTGATGGCGGTTACACTCAAGGAGAGATCGGAGCAACTATGGATGTGTCCAGTTTGCAGTGATGATGATCCGACGACTAACTAACTAACAAAATAGAAACGGAAGTGCTAATGTTTCGAACTTTTTTTTTCCCAATTGCAACATACGGCTGTGAAACATGGACCCTAAGTAAAACAGCGGCAAAGAAGATCAACGTCTTCGAGCTGAAATGCTACAGAAAGATACTTAGAATATCATGGAAGGAAAAAATCATAAATTATAAACACATTGAAGATTCCAGAGTGTTGGTTACTAAACACAATAACAAAAAGAAAACTACGCCTGTTTGGTCATATAAAGAGACACAACTGTTTAGAAAGACAAATAATGGAGGGAAGAGTACCTGGACAGAGGAGAAAGGGCAGACCAAGAAGACGATGGACTGACGACATTAAAGATAACATGAATACATCACCAGAAAATGCCACATGCCCAAGACAGAGAGATTTTCAGAGAGTTCATTGGGAAGACAACGTTCTGGAAGGAATATTCACATAACAATTATGACATAATGTCGTCGTTGATACTTTGATTGTATCCAAGTTTTTCTGTTGCCACCTTGATTTCTGCATCGTAATTATTACAGAACTTTCCCGTTGAGTTGTTTCAACTGATGGATAAAGCGACTTCTTTTCAGTCACCACATCGCTAAATTTTGAAATGACTTTCATTGGATGACTTGGCATTCAGTGAAACTTTTCTGCATGCATTAGCACCTTTGTGTCTCTGCATTCACCAAGTGTTTATATCCTTCCCATTTTCTGCATCTCTACTACAGGTGTTTATTATTTCGTTATCATAATATTATATGATAGTCAATCTCTGCCATCACATGACAATAAATCTTTATCACACGACAGCATATATGCTATCACATGACAGCATCACTCACATGTTTCATCATACGACAGCATCTCTGCTATCACAAGACAACATCTCTGCCATCACATGAAAACATCTCTGTCATCGTACAACATTATATCAAACACATCTCAAATATTATCTACAACCAGACACAAGAATTATGTATAACTTGTTTTTATTTTTAGTTTTTCAAATCATACACCAACCCTCTCATACGACAGCCTCAGCTGATCCCACAATTTGGCTGATAAGCTACCACAAAATACCTTGAACACAACAGTTCCCCATCATATTGTTATCAAGTCACTTTAAATTAATTCAATTCTCAAACAACAAACAGTGCCTATGTCTACAGAAGCAGGGGACATTTCAGGTTTTGGGCTTTTGTTTGTGTGCAAACATATTTCTTCTCATTGCACATAAACTCTACAAAATAAAGATTTGATAATACAACACACAAAATATCTGGACACATAAATGACTAAACTATTCTTTATATTCCTGTTGAACTCCTATCTGGCATGTTTATCATCAACATCCAAGTCTAAATCAGTGTAGCAACGTTGTGAGATAAGAACTGATAAGAAGAAATAGACATTCATTAATGCCAGTTTTTTAAAAGTATGTTATATAGAATAGAAACCACATATATTTTGTTTGGAAACAAATAGACAAATTAGCAGGTTGTCAAGAATCATTTACGGGAGTGAATCATCATACGATTGATGATTTTTTTGGGGACATGTAATGAGAAATGGTTCACTTTTTACAACTATTTGCAAGGAACAGTTAAAGGAAGAAGGAGAAGATGTGACGAAAGACAATCTTAGATTGACAACAAGACAGAATGTAAGAGCATGATTTTTCTACTCACTTGAATGGTTGAGGACAGAGGTGTTCACAGGTAGTTTTTGTGTTTATCAATGTGACACCCCTAGGACCCTTATGGGTTATGGATCCTATTATTATTAAGTTATTAAGTTTACTATAACAAAATACAGATTTATAATGTCACAGGCTGATAAAGTCATAAAGGAACAAAACACACAAAAATTTTACAAGCTCAAAAAAAAACATAAACTAAAGACTCTACTAAAATGCATTTACCAATCATATGTATTTATACAGGTCAAAAGACTAGCTGTGTGTAAACAAACTACAATTCCAGAAATATCTGCTTCATGCCTGCTGACAATTTCATTGATTCATTTTTGTGTGAATTATGGACCTTATCTGTTCATATAACTTTGTACAAATACCACAATTTTATGTTTCTTGTGTGAGTTATAGACTTGACAAATACCATACTTTTATGTTTCTTGTATTTTTTACTATTCACAATTAATGTCTGACCATCACTGACATTTGTAGAAACTAGATGATTTAAATAATACACAATCATTTTTGCTAACCCTAACCCTACACAATCATTTTTGCTATGACATAATCAGAAACATGTTCTTATCCTCAGGACAGCTGTACTTGCACAATAAAATTACAAAGAGGGTAAAGAAATACAAAGTTTATCGATACAAGAATAACATTTAATTGTACTGGAGATTGAAAGAACAAATGATCAAATGCTGTTTTTTTTCTCCCAATGTGACATGTTCTATTATTTGAATCTTGTAACCTGATTTTATGTTCTTATTTTGTTCACTGGTCGAGGCAGTAGAGATGTGGTTTTATAAAATATTAAGAATACCATGGGCAGATTAAAAGCACAATGCAGATATCTTGAAAACAAGTGAAATGATTGGCATTACACATAAGATTGAGGATAGAAATGATAACCAATGCCACATGTCATGGAAACTACGAGGTAAATATGCACATGACAAGTTCATTTCCTGATTGATGTGCCAAGTTTGAGTCGTGCGCAATCTTCCGTTTTTCATTGTAACTTCCCAAATCTTCCTGTATATCAAACAAATCTCAATGATGGAATCTGAATTTAGAAGTGAGAGGAAAGACTGGAAGACTATGAAATGCGATGTTATCACAAATTGCAAAGTCTAAGACAGAAGGAAGATCTAATTACCAAGCACTCTCAAACACATTTAGACAACAAATATGCCAGAATAAGATGTGCTGGGCAGGAAGGCACAAATAATGCAGATCCTCTGTAAACCAGCAGCACAATGTACTTCATGCTTCTCATGAAATCGCAGACAATTTCGTGTTGGTTAGCAGACAGTGAACGCATAGGAAGACAACTAATGATGAGTATACACAAGGAAGATTACACACATAAGAATCACCACTTTCAATAATAAATTGACAAAACCATGCGAGGTTTGGACATGTAAGCAGGCATAGATTCCATTTCCCTGCCGAAGACGGATGTTTCGGACCATTGGCGCAAATAAAATGGTGACATAATGCATTTCCAATCTCTGGACCACATCCTGCTGGAAATGTAGGACAATGGTCCTGCTACATGTGAGATCCGGCAGGAGTTTGAGAATGAACGCTGAAGAAGATGGAAGATTTCATTTCAAAAATGATAATGCAGAGAAAAGTGTACGTTGACAGGACAAAAGAAATCCTGGATAGACACAGAGAAAAGTGTACGTTGACAGGACAAAAGAAATCCTGGATAGACACAAAAAGAATACACAAGTATATTTTTATACACTGAAAAAGAAAGCATCGGAGAACTGCATTGATTCAGTATTTATACAACCTAACAGATTATGGACCTGAATGGATATGGATGTTGTTCATCCATCACAGGTCATGATGAGCATTTGTTACACCCACTTTATGAGATTCATTGTGACATAATATTATGAAATTTAGTTTGAGTTATGTTCTTGATAATCAGTTTGTAGATGGCTAATAAATCCTAGTAAATTCAAGTAGGAAGCAAGAGGATCAAGTAAAAATTATAGAGACTAACAGGAATTGAATCGGTCCATTCTAAGACACAGAATCACCTGGCAACTTGAATAAACTGATTTTTGCTTGGTTCAATTCCCACTAGTCTCGATAATAAATTTTACTGTGACTGAAAATATCCTTGGACACACTGGACATAGTATGACCATTTTAGATAGTATTAGATCATCCTAGCAAGTCTCCCTCTGTTCAGCTGTTGATTTCTCTTTTTTTCACACTATGTTGTGCCTTTTTTTTTTTAGCTGCTGAGCACGGCATAGCTCAGTTTTGTGCAGAATCTTCCTATGTAGCATGCTTTATGCCACAGGATTTCAATGAGGTCTTTAAACTATTGTAGCACATCTTTTATCCACCTTGAGAGCATATGCAGCTAGCTATAGAAGAGTATCTATGGTAAGTGATGATCTGACTAGTCCAAAGAATCATACAAATACAAAAAGGAATAAAGACTTAGCATAGACATCGTGGTCTAATGGACAGCAATGATTGGAAAGATCAAGGTGAACAATGAAAAGGATGACGAAACAACTACATCAGACAGGAGTGCAGGAACATTGGGATCCAGACATATGCTGAGAACTGAGGACAGTGGAGAAACATCATGACGACTTCAACATCAGACAACCTGATAACTATTAGTTCCCTGACTCCCAGACTACTAAACTGAACTAATTAAATGTTAATATTAGTTCCCTGACTCCATGACTCAGTTCATTGACTCCAAGACTGCCATCTCTGAAATTGAAAACATTAATATGTTAATTAACATTAATATTTTAAAAAATGCAGGTATTTCAGGTTAAGATAAATCAGTTATGTATCATGTATATTGCACGCTTCTGTGGCTGATCACAGCTGCCCAGAAACTGCTTGACTTGTGTTATCTTCTGCACTCTGTGCGCATGTGGTTGCATCTGTGGGTCTCACCAATGGCCCACTAGACAAACCACCCATGCAACAGAAAACCTTAGTAGATGACATGCCGTTATATTGAGGTTATCTTCTTATAGAAGCTTCATGGCACGTCATCTATACAATTATGCTCCTTGTGCTGTTTTGTTGTTGAATTGTCTTTCATGTTTACTTGAATATATGTATGCACCCTCTGTGGTTGGGAGGGAACCAGAGATGTACTGTGCAGCACTGGGGAGGAGGAAACTGACAGCATTGTTTTTTCCTATGGCTGAGACCCATCATAGAGGCACAGTGACTCAGGACGTGACAATCCTTTTGACGTGAACATTTGGTTGCATGCCTAGAGCAATAGATAGTCAAGCAAAATGAATTAAACAGGTTACTAAAACACTTACCTTGCCTATTAATAAAAATATATTTTAAAAAGTATATATAAAAAAACATACAATAAAACTAAACAGGACAATTCTCCACGTATCGGCTCAAATTGAACCTTTTTTAATAGGCAAGGTAAGTGTTTTAGTAACCTGTTTAATTCATTTTGCTTGACTATTTGTTCATTAGGTTACTGCGGCACCATCCACTTTGTCGGACACCCTCTGACCATTTGGTTATCTAGAGCAATAGAGAAGTTCGGCATAACCAGTAGTCAATTGGTGGTGGGGAATGAGCACAGTGAACTCTATCTTGGCTACAGTGGCTAGGAGCAGTGCATAGGTTGAAACCTACCTTCCTGGAGGTGGGATAGTTGTTCTCTGACTCTGTCCTGGGGTGGGCCGAAAATCCACAGACTTCCCAGCAATATAATGCCATTTAATGGCATTGGGTCAAAGGGCATGAGCCCATGGACCGTTGGACCAGCAACCACCAACCAACCATCTGCACTTTGTAGTGATGGCGACATTCCCTGATCTCATATTATGAGCCCTGATGGATACCAGAAGTCTATATTTTTTTGAAGCAAGTGATGAGCAATATACTTTCTAAGGTGAGGGTGTGTAGCCACGAACGTCACTAAAAGGTACAGCTCACGAAATAAAATACTAGCGAAAGACCTTTTTTTTATAAGGTAACAGGTACCCACATGGAAATATTCACTGCTCAGACAACTTCAGGTTTGCTCACATAAGGAACATTGGTGATGAGTAAACCTGTAACTTACGGTTACATGGCTGGTAAGATATACAACCTGAACACACTACAGCAGATCCATAAGATTAATAGATAATGAACAAATTATATAAACATAACAATTGTCTAAACAGATTCTAGATCATTTATGACAAGTCAGTATTTTACCCCCCATTCATTCTTACACTCCCACTGAATCTCTCTTGCAGCCGGGTAATGGTCCAGAACAGAAATTCATTCTGTCGCCGACTTAATTCTGAAAATGGCTTGAGACATCAAATTCTGACTATTTTTTTAGAAACAGGAAAAGGACTAACCCTAAATGAGGATTGACAGTGGCTTTTATGAACTGTTCTGGTACCAATATTTGTTGCAGTGTTTTAAAATACAACATACTTTGATTTTTCTAAAAATGTACTATGTCGATGTAACTAAATATCTTTCCTGATTAGAAATCAGCATCATAGCAGACAAGATATTTCAATAAGCACATCATTCTTTGTTCCAGCTGCCAGCATAGACAGGCAGTCGCAGATGTGGATTATGTCATCTGATCTTTTCAGAGAGGTTACACTTTCTAACGTCACCTCTGACTATTTTATTTATCAATTTCCCATTCACTGTCGTTGCCTACTTTTTCTTATGAATTCGTTTTCAGACTCATGCAGATTAACAGGATATAGTCCAGAGATCTCAGAAAGCATTGTGCCATGATTTACAGAATTGCTGTGATATCTTTGCCTTTTGGCCTGACACATCTGACTTCAGCATGGCTTCTGGGACAGCCAACTCCACCCTAAAACTACATCCTCTACGACATGCGTGGCAGCTATTCTTTGCTCCCCTCTCAAGCATGACAACGCATGCAAGTGATACTTCTTTCAATTCACATTCTTTGTTCCCATCTAAGGCACGACAGCACACAAGTGATACTTTTTTCAATTCACATTCTTTGCTCCCATCTAAGGCACGACAGCACACAAGTGATACTTTTTTCAATTCACATTCTTTGCTCCCATCTAAGGCACGACAGCACACAAGTGATACTTCTTTCAATTAACATACTTTGTTCCCCTCTCACGCATGACAGCACACACAAGTGATCGTCATCATCAGATGCCATGTCGGCTGGCATAGGTGGTCATTGCTCTCAACAGCTCTCTGTCCACAGTATTATGTATCAAGATCGTTGTTTCCCTGCCGTGCCAGGTTGTCAACTGTCTAATATTTTCTCATGTTGTCGCCCTGTCTCTGTTGCCTTCAATTAAGCCTGTTTGATCCAATTCACATTCTTTGTTCCCCTCTCAGACACGACAGCACACACAAGTGATACTCCTTCCAATTCACTTTCTTTGTTCCCCTCTGAGACACGACAGCACACACAAGTGATACTCCTTCCAATTCACATTCTTTGTTCCCCTCTCAGACACGACAGCACACACAAGTGATACTCCTTCCAATTGACATTCTTTGAGCAACATTTCTGTGCCTGCCATTCACAAACTTCCATTTGTTTTTCTGTTGTTTAATCTAGACTGTAGACATTGATGTAGATCTGGTGGTCATGCATGGTTGGTTAAATAAAGGTATGCTCTTATCCACGCCACTCAAAGTTGTACCCAAGTCTGTGCAAGATCTAACATGAATCTCACGACAGGAATAAGAGTATCTTAACTCCCTCAGCTCTGCTCACATAGCCTCATTCTGTTCAACTTATCCACTTGTGTCTGTGACAAGCAATGGTCAAACCAAGGCCATAATCAGTAGTGTTTGCAACAGCAGGACAAAAAGTGAGTTATAATTCTGCTGCTTCCATAACTTTTATATCATTGCCCCCCCCTCCACCTTTTTTAAGGCATCAGGAGGAGAGTGGAAGAAAAATTGTCCTAATGAGGAAGGGGGAGGGAGGGGGAAAGAGAACACAGGTTAAAAAAGGTTAAGAGTAAAAAAAAGTTACGCCACTGATCTAAACAAAAATGATCAAACTGTAGTACCTCACTATCTCCTTGGCTCGATGGGACTAGTGTCAAAGCTGGGTTCCAGAGGTGAGGAGCTTGACAATCTCCAACAATGCCTTTAGGTGGGAACATTGGTGCAATGGGATATGGGCCATTGCTGTAGACCGGAGGCACCATCATAGCTGGAGGCTGAAATAGTTATCACAAAACATACAATATTTTAAAATTCTAATATCTACCAATCAACATACAAACAGTGGATGCACTCAAGCGGATTTCAAGCCAGATGTATGTACTCCGTAATCAGTGCCGAAGATCTCACTGAGTGGACTCCCAAATCACAAGAACAAGCACAACATCCTAGATGAAACTCATGAATTAATTCACTATCTCTGGTGAAGTTGCTAGAGTCACACAAAAACACTCATGTAGCAGCCGGCATTTTGACAGGAAGTTCAAGTGTCACATTCATTTTCGTGCCTGGTCGTTTGGGTGTTCAGGACAACAAGAGTAGATCAGCTGGCAAGCAGTGTTACTGTGTCCTGTGGTGGAGAAATTAATTGTGCGTACATTTCACGCCTAGAAACAACACATGCAAATAAAACTGATGAGGGTGATTCCTTTTCTATGTCCAGAATAAATGAAGTGCGGTGTTGAAATGCCAAAAATGAGCACTACTGAAGGCTTAGATGAAAATCTGTCAACCAAACAAAGAACAGGAACTGTCAGTCACCACGTAATGGTGGATAAATCCAAGTGGAGATCAGAGCACCCATGGTGGATACACTCAAGTGGATATCAGATCATCTGTGGTGGATACACTCAAGTGGATATCAGATCATCTGTGGTGGATACACTCAAGTGGATATCAGAGCATCCGTGGTGGATACACTCAAGTGGAGTTCAGAGCATCTGTGGTGGATACACTCAAGTGGATATCAGAGCATTCGTGGTGGATATACTCAAGTGGAAATCAGAGCATCCATAGTGGATACACTCAAGTGGAGATCAGAGTAAACGTGGTGGATACATTCAAGTGGAGACCAGAACATCCATGGTGGATACATATACTGGTCGACCAGAACCATTATTTTCAATAGTGAAACAACAAAAACTTGCATGGTTTGGACATGCTTCCTTGTCATAACCGATACTGCAGGGAAGAGTCGATGGTGGAAGAAGCAGAGTTTAAAGAAAATCATGGCCAGACATCAAGGCCTGGACAGGTTGGGATGTTTCCTACATCATAAACATATCAGTTGAGTCAGTTGAGTCCCACTTTGAGGCGTAGAATTACAACTTGTTCTTATCGGTTCATAATGTGATAGTCATCTTGTGTTGGTGGCTTTCTTATTGACTTGATCATGTTTTTTTCTGAGGGAAGTTGATTGATACTTCTGGTTGGTCTTCTGCAGCACCTTCCTTAGCTAGTTGGTCTGCTTTTTCATTGCCTGGTATTCAACAGTGAAAGGGTATTTACTGCATAGTTATCCTATACTGGTAAGACAGTTCAATAAGTAGTTTTCATAAGTCTGTTAGTTTTCCAGACTAGAGAAGCAATTGCCTGTACTGGAAGAAGCCCACAGTCAAGATAAGTACTTGAGGACACAGAGCAATGGCATCTAAATACACAAGACAAGTTCACTAACACTGGAACACCTCATGTGAGATAGACGTAATCGACCCAAGTCTAAATCCCTGCGCACCGCCTCCTCAGAAACTAGAAACTGCCACCCAGGGAAATGTTTTGGCCTGGAAAGCCCAAGGGCTCAGTGGGAGATAAACAGTCACATCAGAGTCACTCATTTGCCTGATGACAGATAGGAAGGTTGTCACAGGATTGGAAAGTTCACCTGAATTAAAAGCATGCAGAAATGGATGTGCTGATCTAAAGTCACAAAATAACGCAGCTTCAGTGTTAAACCAGCAGCACAACATACTTCACACTCCCAGACGGAAATCACAAACATCTGTGTTGGTTATCAGATAACAAATGCAGAAAAGGAATGATGAAAATGAAAAAGGCAACTGATGAATTTATTTTTTTTTTAAATTATGATGAAAAAAAAATAAACTGATGAGAGTTGAAGAAATAAAATGAACTGTTGAGATATGAAGAAATAAAATGAACTGTTGAGATATGAAGAAATAAAATGATGAGATCTGATGAGATAAAATGAACTGATGAGAGTTGATGAAGAAATACAAATGAAATGATGAATTAAAAGCTTCTTAAAACCTACTTGTCCCATGTTATCATGATCACCGTCTCCACCAGACACTCCTACGTCATTATAAGGAACTTGTGACTGCAGACCATACTCCATGGCTTCCTCTTCTGCATCTGGCATACCAGGGTAGACCATGTTGCTTCCTGAAACTACAGAGGTAGTAATGACTGCTGATGGCAGAGAAGCAGCTCTCATAACTGTTGAGCTACTGTTTGACCACTTTGGGTTATACGCTGCAGGTTGAAAGGTCAAATTTATTACAAATGGCACATGAAAATTGTGATCTTCTTCTGTGTTCGTTCTCAAACTCCTGCTGCAAATTAGCAGGATGTAGTCCAGAGAACAGAATGAGTTGTGTCATAGTTTATAGCTCTGCTGTGATATATGTGCCTTTAGGTGTAACACATCTGACTTCAGCATGGCTCTGGATCCCTTTCTGCATATATGTGATAGCCAACCCTCACCGCATAACCTCTTTAATCACCTCTTATGACATGCATGGAAGGTAAACAGTCTTGCTATTCATTGCTCCCCTTTCAGATCCAATAACTCATGGTCAAAATGTTTTCTATTTTTAATCTCCATTTTCCCTTCTCAACACATTGGCAATGCATGGGTCATTTAGAAGTGCTACATTTGGAAGTGCTACATTTGGAAATGCTACAAAAACATCAATGGAAGACATCACAGCTTATTGGACAATGCACTGTTTTTTGTGTGATCATTCTCACTCCCACTTGATCTCTTTTGTTGAAGGACAATGGTCATACACGATTTCAAATAGGATGTAGCCCAGAGATGCGTTGTATCTTGTGCCAATAGATAGACACATCAGACTCCTCTAATTTTTGTTCTCAAGTGAACAAATATGACGATGTCTGAGCAGCGAATACTTCTGCGATAAAAATTCCACTTTCGCTATTCTTTATGTACGCGCATGGTACATTTCGTGGGCACTACCTTCTAATTACATTTGGGAAGTTCACTTGCAAACGTAAGAAGGAATATTGCAGACTCGCAGTGATATGCGTTTTTCCAATTCCACTGAACGATGGACATCCACAGGCCATATCACCAGTAGAACAGCTAGTGCAACACAACCTGTTTATTAGATTTACTTGCCCATAACTTTCTTGGTCATCCATCTGGTTAGCTACAGTCATCATTATTAAAAAATGTTGACCACTGATGTCCACAAGGCTTGACTATTCAGTTGAACTGGAAAAATGTTTAAACTGCCAGCCATGGAATACCATAACTTTTGATAAAATAAGACGGCTGTGTTTTGCTGACCACATCATCCCTAGGTATGCTGCTTGTCATGAAAAATAAAGAAACACCATATTCCCCTTATATGTCTTGGAAATGGATTACTATATTTTTACATTACAAAAACATAGCTAATGCTAGCTTAGTTTGCATAGAATCATCACTAAAAAACTGGAATAAAATCCTGTAACAGAAATAATAACTCCATTATTTACCTGTTGAATCACCAAAGCTCCATAAGTTTGTATATGAGCCAGCATTAGGGGCAGGGCCTGGTCTTCCTGGTCCCTTTCTGCGTTCCCCTCCAATTGGTTGCAAAAGTTTGGTATGATCCAGTGGTGGAGTTCGAGTTGAGAGTGGAGAGCCACTTCTAGTGGTATTCATTAAGCCAGGATCAACTGAACAATCAAGTCAAATAATCAAGTCAAACAATCAAATAATGTAGTCAAATAATTTAAATAATAAAGCCAAAGAATCAAGTCAAACAATCAGATCAAACAATCAAGACAGTAATTGCCAAGTTGGTCTTTTCAAGCTATTTTGACATTAGCAATTTTAAATACACAAGCTACTGTACTAGGCATCTTATTTCACTACAAAGTGAATGGTAACTTATGTTAGTAGGCATAGCACAAGGAAGGTCTACTGATCCTAACAAGGGCCTAAAATACCTCTATCACCATGCAACATTATACTTATAGTAGATATGACTATATAGTGAGGTTTGTCTTGCAGTAAAATCCCTCTAACAATTTATCTTTGCAGTCAAACATGTTCTGTTGTCCTCCACTCTTAGGTTAAATGTGTGTCTTGTCTCAATTTCTAACAGGCAAAGCTTGGAATAGAGTAATGAAGTGTTGATAATTACTGCAAACACATAAACTGACAAATTCAACTAGGTTTTTGTCAAGAATACATACACAACAAAAAAGGATGAGTAAGTACAACACCATTGACAAGGCAAAGCTAAATGTAGAGATAATTAACATTGAAACTAAGCCAGAAGCAAAACAAGACAAACAGAAAATATACAAAACTCACCAAAACATGTGAAACAAGACAAACAGAAAATATACAAAAACTCACCAAAACATGTGAAACAAGACAAACAGAAAATATACAAAAACTCACCAAAACACGCATGAAACAAGACACAAAGAAAGGATGGAACAACATGATATCATTCATATGACTGGCTGGGTTCTTTCCTTTTTGTTTTATACCCCTTTATGCCTTGCAAGAGTTCTCTAGAGATGGTTTTTTTGTGTGCTTCATATGTTTATTTTCACTCCTTTATTTCTGTAATCCATTGATTTGCATGGTCTACTCCTGGTTTTGTAACCATCATGCCTGTATAGTAAAGATTTCTGAGAGACACTCTAATGTCAATCTGGAAGCATTTGAAAACAACTTTATCTGTTTTCTGATGTAATCCAGGATTGACATTGTGTTTGTTAATCTTCTAATGTTCTCATTTCTTATGATTCTGTCTATTATTGTTACTCTGAGAATATTACGTAGACAAGTCATTCCTGTGTGTAACAAGTTTTCTCTTGGCTTTTGTTGTTAGTGTCCACATTTTACATTGGTAGCATACTGATGGTATGATGACAATTTTATATAGTGCAGTTTTTATGTTCACATTTGTTTTTGAAAATAGGTGACATCTAACATCTATAACCTCTGCCAAAGAAACATTACTGACCTGGTTGTACAGATGGAGCACTGTTAGGTCGGACTCCAGACAGATTCTGTATGGAAGAATGGCTTCTCTGAGGTTGGGATTGAGAAAGGAAGCTAGCAACACCTAGCGTCCCCATCATACCTTGCGCAGGTGAACTATGAGGATGGGGAATCATGCTGAGACTGTGGGTCAGTTGATTTGCACTCATTTGCGGACTCCCTCCTGAATCTGTTGCTACCATGCCACTTCCTGTATGGTGCTGCTGATGGAGCAGATATGGTCCACTGGGACCTCCAAGCATCTCTGGGTGCATCATAGGAGGCATAGAACCTGAGTAAAAGAACAATTTATTAAGAATCTATTGATCAACAACTGGTTAATCAATACTTGTAATATTCTCTTATTCCTTTCTTCTAGAGAACCTTCTAACTAACAGGATGTAGCCCAAAGTATGGAATGTGTTGCTTCATTGTTTACAAAATCTGTGGCTCTCTGTTCAAATCCCATCTGCTGCCTTCTAATTTTTTCTATAAATCATCAATGCTTTCTATTTATGTTATTCATTAACCAATATTACCTCTGAAGCAACCCCTTGTTTCTGACTGGTTAAGTAGGCTTAATGGTCTTTGTAGTACTGAGACCTCATTGCACGTAGACAAAAATTATAATTGGCAGCATATCCTATTCATGATGTGGCCATCAACCCAGAATTTTTGGTTGTATTGATTGTCTAGGAAATATGTATTTGCTTAGCAACTTGAGAATATGCATGTTGAAAATCTAAGCATAAAATTGTATCTTTTAAAGGTGTAGATCAGAATACATGATGATTCAAGCTGAGAGGCGAATAGGCGTCAGCTGAATTAACCTGGTTCAAATCCCACCTACCGTCTTCTAGTTTTGCCTTTCAGTCTGACACATTCAACTACTTCTTCTTCTGCGTTCAGGAATCTTTTGGTCTTGCTAGATCTTCAGTCCAGTCGCCACGACAAAGCTCTGTCTTCTCCAGGAGCTTTCAACTTCAATTTGGCTTTTAGATCACCTTGACCTTCTACGTGATGGACAGTCAATCTCACCTCCCCAAAAACCTGCTTAGTCACCTCTTACAATATACATGGCAGGTCCCAGTGTTGCTATTCTTTGTCACACCCACTTCCAATACTATCTATCTATATGCTGTGTCCCTTGTTTGACCTGCGGCATCAGGGGTAGAAGAGTTATATGGAGATAGAGCTCTGAGAAATCTACATATTTGTTTCCTACAAGCGATATTACTAGTACTAGCTTCTACACTGCCCTTTCAATACACAGGTACATATTCTTTCAACTATCACAAAAGTAGTCTATAAAGAATAGAAGAAAACATAGCTCTGAGAGTACATAGTCTTTCTGATGGCACAGATCCTTCACAGTTAATGATAAATAAAACAAATTATGACGATATCTATTAGAGAATTGGTTCAACTATTTTCCACCATGGTCTCTTTTTTGAGCAATTTTTTTTTCCTGTGGTCCATTGTGACCCTAAATAAAAAGGTCAACTTTTAGAGCAGGCAAGGGTTTTTGATGTGTATTGATGGAGATCTTACTACATTTTATTCAATACAATTACCATCCTGTTCATTCCATTTCTTCTCTGCCTCTCTTTGGGGACTAAGATACATCCTTGGTCATCCTCCTTATACAAACATGCCTTTGAGACAAGTTTATATGAGTCTGGGAGTCACCTCAGTTACACAACTAACTGGGAAGAACCTGTGCTTTTGTCAGAAAGGTTATGGGCTGTCAAGTTACCTGCTCGCAGCTAAAGAGATTATTTCATCATCATTAACCCCTCTGTGTAGGAGGTTTATTCTCAAAGCACTGCACATTGCTGAATCAGAGAACTCTGAACTCTCGGTGTGACATAAACCTTTGAGAAAAAAAACCCCCATCCATGGCACAAAATCCAGCCATCCATTGCGCAATATCCATTTGTTAGTGGACTGGCTTCCTTCTCAGGTGATCCAAGAGGCTTCTAGGTCGACCCTGTTTAAGAAAATGAGTAACAGATATGGGAAAATAAAGGCGGCAAGCTTGATACTGACCACTTCATCCCTAGGTATGTCGGTTCAATGAAAAAATATGGGGTTAACATTGTATTTATCAATACGTCGCAATGGTACGACAAAGGAAAAACTTGACTTTTTATTGCACAAAAGTATTAGAAGAGATTTAGGTGCACGTGGAACAAAATAATACAGGCCTGTAAATTGAACCTGCTCTAGCGTGCAGGGTTTTCCATTGAATACATTAGTGGGATAACGCAGATGGGACACAGAATAGTGGATTTATTCATGTAATAGTGAAACAGACACAAATGAACATTTATCCTTTGAACAGTTGCTAGCAGCTAGAAACAGTTCATGAAGGGATAACATTACAATTAGTAGATGTGTTTATAATGTGAAGCAGAAAGTAACAGAAAATGATGATATTATATTAAGAGTGCATTTTTTTCTCCGAACAAGAAATGGCAATCCATTATATGGAAATACATGCACGCCAGATTCATACATTTCTTACAGACTAATATTATTTTGTTCCACATGCACCGAGATTTATTGCTCACAATTCCTGAGGATAAAAGCAAACAATCTCAATACAAAAAACATGCAACTGACATAAATACCTGGGTTAGGGCTTGAATTGTGACTTGAACCTTCAAGGGTAGGTGGGGGACCAAGTGATGGTCTTCCACTAACATCTGACATAGGCATTCTCACCATCCCACCCATAGTAGCACCAGAAGGGCGGTCAAAACCGTTCATGAAAGGAAGTCCATTACTGGGCAGCTGGAACTCTGGAGCATTAGGATTTAGACCTCCCTTTATTTCTGGCAGTGTCATAGGTCTATGAGGTTTACTGTATTCATCCTTCTGTGGCAATTGCTGCTGCTGATGACCAGGAGGCATGGGGATACCTGATATTGCATGAGGGAACACTCCTGGCATCATGGCCAGACCTGCTCCCATATCCATCCTCATCAAAGCTGTCTGCAGCATTGGATTGCAATTCTCCATCATTTGTTGATTCATGTACTGATATCGGATTAACTGTTTCATGTGGTAATCATCCATGAAAGTAGTTACTGGAGCCATAGGTCTCATCTCTGGGTTTATATTGGATGGTCCTGGAACAGCATTTGTTACATTACTTCCCATTGTTGGCATGTGATATCCTCCCAAGCTGGCAGTCATATCCGGCCTATACGGAGGTGAATTTCCTTGTTGAGGGATCTTATATCCAGGTGCTTTAGCTTGTAAAACTGGATCCACATCCATGATGGTGGGAATGTTGTTTGACTGGCTGGGATTAGTAGTTGTATGAGGACTAGAGCTTGTTGTCACAACTCCTGCAGCAGCAACGCTGGCAAAGTCCATCTTATCTGCCGGCTCTTCTTTCTTGGTAAGGAAATTAGTAAACAGGTTGTTGTTAAATGGGGAATACTCTCCTGGTGTGGGCTGATTGGATGCATTGCTGCTTCCTGTCTGGATGCTCTGTTCTATATGGCTAGATGAGCTGTTAGCAACAATTGGTAGGGGTAGCCCTTCCACTCTGGGTCCTACGGAGGAAGATGAACGAGAAAAGCAAACTCCTGGTGAAGTTAAGTGGCTTTGCTGGCGTTGATCTTGAGGTTTACTGATACTTTGGTTAGGTATAGTGGTACAAACTAACCCCCTGTTTGTATTGGTGGCAGTTGTAGAAAAACTCAGGGAGGCAGAACTGGATGGAATGGTACCAGTGGCTGTGGGTTTTAATCTTTTATTTTGCTCAATTCCAAATACAAGTTGTCTGGCAGTTCCTTTATCTAAACTTTCTGTCAAGGGAGGTCTCAACCCAAGTACAGAGTTAGCAGTCACTTTCTGCGGGCTTCGTCTAGGGGAAGCAGGTAATACTTGACCAGGAACAGGGTTCTGCCAGGCCCCTATAGTGGGCCCTATGGTGCTAGTTGTGGAGTTTGATGAATGTGAGTTAGATTGATGTCCACTTTGTTTGCCAGATTTTACTTGTCCAGGTGACTTAACTGTTGTAGAGTGTGAGAAAGATGTTGGGATAGTGAAAGTGCCAATAGCAAAGTCAGTTATGGATACAGGTGTTTTCTGGGTCTGAGGTTTCTCTGCTGGAGGTTTCTGTGCCTTGCTTGCTCTTGACAGAAGCTCCAATATATCCTTATCTGGTTCTTCTATCATTGCATTGATCAAATTGTTGGCCTGTCGTATTGCCTCAGGTGAACCCCTATGGACACACAAACAATAACATATTAACACAATAATATATTCATAAAATAACAAAATAATGTTATAATATAGGAAATAATATTATTATACAATAACAAAATAAATTTACACAATAAAAAAAGTTTACATGCTAAAATAATATTTTAAAATAAAATTTCTAAAATTTTGCGTACCAGATTATTTGAAATCTGGCAAGTTATTCATTTTACTACATTTTTCTGCAAGTTTAGTGGTGACTGAACCGAATTGACCACTTGCCATACCAATTTCAATCAGTTCAACCAATCCATGTTTCCCTCACTTTTTGATAATGAAATTCAGATAAGTGAGCAAAAATTATCTCTCTAGAAAAGACTTGAAAAGATGTTCCAAAGTCTGATATATCATTGACATTTTGTAGCAAAAACCTGCTACAAAATAATTGATACCCGCTCGCTGCACATTTAGTAGCAATATGCCAATTTCAAAATCCTCTCTCACGTTTATTAGTCTCCAGAAAAGAAAAACATACGTTAGCGCATTAAAAGTCTTCTGCATCCCATAAAAACACATGACATTCTGTGCCCATTTGTCTCATGGTATTGTTTTTTGCGTAGACTTTACTGTCTGCTAGGTCAGGTGAATTGAGGAGTTCCACATCAGAACGCATGGACACTGACTATGTTGTTGGACATTGGTTGCAGCATCTGTGATAAACCATCTATAGCAATTTTGTGTGCCAGCTTAGTGCAGGTTCGTAGACACAACTGATGTGGTATTATCACAATGGGAAAGATGCTCCATATTATCTTTGATGTATTTGTTCCCAGCTTATTCGTTCATTCAGTGAATGTGAGTGGGGCAAAAAAAGAAATGACCATAAAGTTGCCAAAGTCTGTGTTAATTTCCATTTACTAGTAGCATGATTTCTCTTGTCCCTGCATTCTTATAATAATGGGATTCCACACCTCAGCTTATAAGTGGATTTTAGACTTTTGTTGCATTTTGGATAATAAAATCATGTTGTTGACTTATAAACGAATTGGTTTATAAACAGAAATCTTCAGTAATTAATGTCTTCCAAGGTTTTAAAATTACCTGATGCCTCCCAAAAGGTTCTCAAATTACTTACTTGATGCACCCTAAAGGTTCTCAAATTACTTACTTGATGCACCCTAAAGGTTCTCAAATTACTTAATGCCTCCAAAAACTAGTACTTACTTGATGGTCACAGTTCTTTCTGCAGCTCCTTTGGATTTCTCTACTTCAACATGAGCTCCTGAGAGTTCACGAATGGCATTGATATTGCACCCTCCCTTCCCTATCAGACGAGATATAACATTTCCTGGTACCGACAGCTTTTTTGACCTGGGAAATGAAAACAAGGAATGTTCAAGCCATCACTATTGCTCATTTTAATAATAACCTAAGACAGTGGACAACATTCTTTTAAAATGATTTTTCCATGTTGTTGGGGCCCGAAAGGGGAGCAAAGAATAGCAACACTGTTTACCTTCCGCGGATGTCGTAAAAGGCGACTAAGGAGGTTATGGGATGAAGTTGGCTGTCCCATCCCATATAGGGTCAGTGACCCAAAGCCATGTTGAAGTCGGATGTGTCAGGCAGAAAGGCGCAGATATCGCAGCAATGCTGTAAACCATGACACAATGCATTCTGTTCTCCAGATTACATCCTGCTAATCTGCAGGAGTTTGAGAACAAGCGAAGAAGAAGAAAATGATTTCCCCCATGATTTTCATTGGCCGTTGACATAAAATGACCAATGAAAATCACAGGAAACGTAAAATTGCCGTCATTTTAGAAGGATGCGTCCACACAACTGTATTGTTGGTGAACAAGACTTATATAAAATGTTATTTCATAACAAAACTAGCTAGCTCATAATATCTGAAAATAAATGTAAAAAAGTGTTTGGCCGTTTTTCGCTAGTTTTTTTAATATTAATCCAACACACAATGTAATTATATTCAATGCAGGATGTCTACAGCCTATTGTTCTCAATCTCAGTTCATAATGAAACTACCAGTAATATGTTCGTAATATCTTCTTTGAAATAATCGTAATTTTCAACAATTCCCCATTATCGGAATCACTAGCCATAAGAATTTCAACTTGATTTGTGTTGATTGGAACATGACTAAAAATTGACAGCTCTGATTTACCAGTTCCTTTACACACAACCATAAGAGAAAAGAAGTGATATTACTGTAGCCTGGTGTTTGCTTTTTTCCAGATTAAAATCTGGAACTTTTAAAACTTGATTATAATTACAAAACTGCATAGCAATGGGCCACTATTTTGCTATCATGTTCAGGCAAAAGATACATTTTTGTGTTTTTATGCGTAAAGGTTAACCTTATGTGCTCTATAACAGGGGTCGGCAACCTATGGCATGCGTGCCACACTTGGCACGCCAAGCAATTTCAAATGGCACACAGACTCTTCACATGTGATGAATCTGGACTCCTTCAGATTCTTCTTGATATGTGATGTTGGCACTCTGAATAATTTGAAATCTTAAGTTGACACACAGTTAGCAAAAGGTTGCCGACCCCTGCTCTATAGGCTATCATAGCCACTAACGTTATTATGTAATTAGGGCCTGTTAGAAATCCTCCATTCACCCCCATTGCTATGCCCTGATTAATCAGTCCAGAATCACATGAAGTTAAGCTCATATGACGTAGAATTCCAGCCATACAAAGCTAGGAATATGTCTGAGCCTAAAGGTCAAATTCCTGTACACATTACGATTTTAAGAAGGCAGAAAGCCGGCTGATTTTGTCAACTAATTTCTGGATAGATTTTGTCCATTTCTAACGCCATATTTTACTCACAAATGTAGTACCTCATGTCATAGTAAGTGATCATCATGGAAAGTAACATCTACATGTTTTAATTATTTTTGTGCTTTAGTTGTTATATTATAAGAATGTTTGTTTATTCATTGAAAAACACAAAAACAATATGTATCAGAGGCTCAATGTGTCGGCATTTAAAATAAAAATGTTGTATGTCCAGCTAGGCCTAGTCTTGTACGAACGTTGTAAGCAATTTTTTCAAATTTTATTAGTTTGTTCAGTCCATACTATATTACTGTGGATATGAAACATCAGGAATAGGTATTTAGGAGGATTTTTATCAATGTTGCCACACATTGCTCAAGTATTAGGGTCAACAAAAAATTATATTTGCGATTTTTAAAATGGAATTTTGACATTTTGTAAATATTTTCAACTTCACAATTGTCATTACATACATACAACAACAAAAACATGATTATATTCATTATTCACTCATTTATTTAGATGTGAAAAAATTATTTTGACATCTTTACAAACTAAAAGTTATCGCGTTTACCGAATACTCACCATAAATAACGCACATTTTCCAAAAAAGAATCCAGACGCAGTTGAACAATTGCATAAATTTAATCCACGGCTCTAAAGGTTACTACACCCGCCACTCTGTGTCACACACACAGAAGAGAAATAAAAACTCAACAGGAAATTATTACATCATCTACACTTTCCCACTAATATGACCATCAATAAAAGTAATACTGCTATAAAACTGTATGAAAATAGCATGTACATAAAGCACAGATAATGTAGTCTTACTGGACGATGACTAACACACTGAAAGAATCTACGAGACGAGTGGTTGCTAGTAAAACCCATGCACGCCAGATTTAGATACAATTTACAGTATTATGTTATGACAACAACATCATCAAGTGCTACATCACTATGACTTCACAAGATTAACATCGGGTACATACACATTTTTCCGGATCACTTCCTTCCATCCTTCCTCTTTCTTCTGACCCTTTCTTGGACTTGGAGCTGAAGATGCTAACTTGGAGACTATATTGGGAAGACTTTTCTCAAAATACCTGTATTCATCCATCCAGTCTTTGTTGTCACTGAAATTTACAGTCATAATTAGTGGTCACTCGGGACATCAAGTATTAAAAAAATGTAGTGGTACCGAAGGCATTATGTATTCCAGACACGGATAATTGGTACCGAGGGCATTATGTATTCCAGATACGGATAATTGGTACCGAGGGCATTATGTATTCCAGATACGGATAATTGGTACCGAGGGCATTATGTATTCCAGATACGGATAATTGGTACCGAGGGCATTATGTATTCCAGATACAGATAATTGGTACCTAGAACATTATGACTGAAGATATTATGCATAAAAATGTGATGTATGGAGGACATTATGTACAAAAATGTAACAATTGGTTGGTATTTAGGACATAATGTATAAAATGTGATAATTATCACATTTTATAATTAGTTGGTACTGTTTTGAAATATGGTTGTGAAAGTTGGCAAATTAAAAAGGGTACTAAAGAAGAAATTGAACTCATTTGAAAATAAATGTCTTAGAAGACTCTTAAATATTGGATGGGAAGAATTCAAGTCAAACAAGCAAGTAAAAGAAGACACCAAACAGCAATATATTTCTACAACAATAAGAAGAAAACAATGAATTTATATCGGGCATGCACTTAGAATGAATGAAAACAGACTGCCACTAAAAAAAAAAAAAAATTTCGCTACTGCATGTTTTCCTGTGAAGGAGTGCAAGGAGGCTTTCTTTGGGCTGTGGAAATAAAGGCTGCTTTGCCATCACACATGCAGCAACAAGTACAGGAAGGATTCTACTACAAGCATTAAAATGGGTACCAGATGGAAAACAAAAATAGGAAAACCAAGAGACTTTTTGCAGAACAACCATCAAAGAGGGTATGACTATGGATCTTAACAACATACAGGAATTACACACAGTAGCAACACATCACTCGAACTATAGATCACTGGTTTCTGCCCTATGCACCATGTTCGGTGCTGAAGGAACACAAATAGATAGAAGACATTATGTATAAAAATTTGACAATTGGTACTGAGAACATTATGTACAAATGTGATAATTGGTTGGTACTGGAGACATTTACAAAGGTGATAATTGGTTGGTACTGGAGACATTATGTACAAAGGTGATAATTGGTTGGCACTGGGGACATTATGTACAAATGTGATAATTGGTAGGCACTGGGGACATTATGTACAAATGTGATAACTGGTAGGCACTGGGGACATTATGTACAAATGTGATAATTGGTTGGTACTGGAGACATTATGTACAAAGATGATAATTGGTTGGTACTGGAGACATTATGTACAAAGATGATAATTGGTTGGTACTGGGGACATTATGTACAAATGTGATAATTGGTAGGCACTGGGGACATTATGTACAAATGTGATAACTGGTAGGCACTGGGGACATTATGTACAAATGTGATAATTGGTTGGTACTGGAGACATTATGTACAAAGGTGATAATTGGTTGGCACTGGGGACATTATATACAAATGTGATAATTGGTAGGCACTGGGGACATTATGTACAAATGTGATAACTGGTAGGCACTGGGGACATTATGTACAAATGTGATAATTGGTTGGTACTGGAGACATTATGTACAAAGGTGATAATTGGTTGGTACTGGAGACATTATGTACAAAGATGATAATTGGTTGGTACTGGAGACATTATGTACAAAGGTGATAAAAAATGTGATGGTACTGAAGACATGTATAAAAATGTGATAAATGGTTGGTACTAAGGAGATTAAGTACTAAGCAGCTTATCACACAAGCCACTAGAATAATCCCTAACAGGAACAATACAGTACAACATTTTTTTTTACTACAGAACATTATGTATAAAAAATATGATGATACTGGTAATAGTAAGAGCTGTATTGCTCATAATTCCTGAGAATCGAAACAGAATCATTGTGTGAACTTACTTAAACTTTTTTGTGCTTGGTACAATTCCATTGATCTTGTCAAAATTCTTGATAATGGTGCTTGGAATCACTCCAAAATCATCTAAATCTCCAATACCTGGAGATGAAACAATGACAACTATTCACTGGAAATAGATATCTACAGCCTGCTCCTAACATCCGTAAACAAATTATTTTCAATAATTTTTGGTGTACAGAAAAAAACAGATGATGTGATGCATATATTTAGAGGGCAACAGAGCACAAAGCATGATCATGCAGAAAACAAAGACCAAGGACTCTGAAGTAAACAAAAAATTATCGAAAGAATTCAAAGCAGAGAAGATGTATAGCAGAGTACACAGGGTTGCAAGGAAAGAAAGAAATGGCTAGTTTAGCACCAACTTAGTCTCTAGAAATTTGCTTACATGAAGTTTACTGTACCATAAATGATAAATATGAAAACACAAGTAGATCATTACCTGTAACGTGGGCACATAATCACAAATAATGGTAGATGTCAGATTAAAAGGAGATTAGGAATGGCTAAAAGTACTTTCAATGACATGAGGAAAATATTGACATCTAAACAAATCACAAACTAAATATGAGAATTATAAAATGTTAGAAACACTCTCCATTTATATATGGCTCAGAAACATGGACAATGAACAAATAGAAGATAGAATTGATGCCTTTGAGATGTGATAAATATGCCTTTGAAATGTGATATATTTAAGAATATGGAGAATTTCATGGAAATAGAAAATCAATCAAAGAGGTTCTGACAACTATGTATGGAAACAAAAGAAATATTTTAGACATAAAATCATGACTCTTCATTGAAGACATTACTTGACGGTAGAGTTGAGGAGAAGCGAGCAAGAAGTAGGCAGCGAAACAAGTGGAAGGGAAACATCATGAGAAGGATAGGTTACAATGTAGCAGAGTACACCACAAAGGCAAGAGAGAAAAGATTTTGGTCTGTTGCAGCCAACCTTTGTTGCGGAGACGGCACCAGATGATGATGAGTGTACCTAGGATGAAAACGTAAACACTTACCCGTTGTACTACGTTTCAGGATGTCATTTGGTTTTTTGGCACGAGCCCTACTTCCTCCACCATTGACAAGATTGTTTGTAGAAGTATTTTTATGACTGCTCCCAGGTAGAGAAACTTGGGGTGGTATGACAGGGCTATTGTTAATACTTGTAGCAGGTTTTGGTGCAGTTGTGTGGACTACATGGCTGGTGTTCAACACCATCGATGTGGTAGTCGTTGTTGTTGTTGAAGGGCGAGGAACAACAGCAGAGACTGCTACAATAGGTTCTGCGGAAGTGGGAAGCTTAGTCAGTGAAATTTGAGGGGACTGCGTCACCTCTTTCTTGCTCAACTCTGCCTTCACATTTCTCAACCCAACGTCCTGGTCGCTGCCTTCACAACGGCTTTCACGTGCAGCCTTCAGCTGTTTTTTACGAGCATCCCGGTTTGCTCTGGCTGTTGCAGATGTGGGCCCATTTATATATATCATGGCAGCTGTCGCAGAAGTCGATTCAGATACTGAAGTCATATTGGGAGGAATTCTGGCATGTTGAAGGTTCTCTGGGGGAGACTGACTCTTACTTGACGTTGCAATCCTTGTTTTCAAGTTTGGGCCTTTAATAACCACTTCATTTTTGGCAGAAATGGTAACTGATGAGAAATAAATACAGTTGTTAGAACAAATTTACAAAATTAAGAGAATAGTTATGATTGCTGGCATACCTCAGCCAACGCAATCATAATAAGTAAACTGACACAAAATATTTTTTCCTTGTCATTCTTAAACTCATGTTTATAATCTTCCTTGTAGCATGACAATGGTCTTACTAAATATGCAACAGGGTATAGTCCAGAAAACAGATACATTGTGTCGTTGTTGTATTAGCACAGCTGTCCTGACATATCTGGCTTCGGCAGAACCTGACTCAATGAGATGGGAAAGAAAAGAGCTAACAATCTAACCTCCAAATGGTAAAAGCTCCTGTGAGCTCATGAAAACATGCATCATTATATCTGTACACAAACTTCCGGTCACACCAAGATGGCAACATAGAAAAGACTGGTTTGCTGCTGATCCAGCGGTCCATGGGATCATGCCCTGTGCCCCAATTAATGAAACAATTATTTTGCTAGGGAGTCTGTGGATTTTCTATCCGTCCCGGGGGAGAGCCAGAAAAGACCTATCACATCACCAGGGATATAGGTTTATATCTATGCACTAACGCATGTGGTTGCGTCTGTGGGTCTTACCTATGGCCCACTAGACAAACCACACATGCAAAAGAAAATCTTAGTAGATAACATGCCATTATATTGAGGTTATCTTTTTATAGAAGCTTCATGGCACGTCATCTATACAATTATGTTTCTTATGCTTTTATTTTTTGTTGAAATGTGTTTCATGTTTACTTGAATATATGTATGCACCCTCTGTGGTTGGGAGGGAGCCAGAGATGTACTGTGCAGCACTGGGGAGGAGGAAACTGATAGCACTGTTTTTTCCTATGGCTGAGACCCATCATAGAGGTACAGTGACCCAGGACGTGACAATCCTTTTGATTTGAACATTTGGTTGCATGCCTGGAGCAATAGAGAAGTTCTGCATATCCAGTAGTCAATTGGTGGCAGGGAAAGCACAGTGAACCCTATCTTGACTACAGTGTCTCTGAGCAGTGCATAGGTTGAAACCTACCTTCCTGTAGGTTTCCCATTTTACTTTCATCCTCTCACCCCATGTAAAAGTTGGCAGCCAGAACAATAGCCATAACTCATTTGTTTCCCCTGGTGTGATGTGTAAGGCTGGGTTCTCAGAATGTTGCATCACAAAGGAAAAAGTAAATATACAGATAAAATGCCATGGTGCTTCCACAAGAAGAAAACCTCACTATATTGGCATGTCATTTACTGAGAGTTTATGGCTACATAATGGTTAGTCTGATAGACCAACAGTGAGACTTGCAGCCCTACATTAAGACACTATTTATGCTGAATTTATTTATCATTAAATGAAAAGATCAGAAGACTACAGATTAAGTGGTTTTCCTATGCTTCCAGATTACGATTAGACTGTGCCCCTTAAAAATCATTGCTATAATGACACAATGGATACAAAACCAGGGGCAGACCATGCAAAAGATGGATTACAGAAATAGAATAGCATAGAATCAATGAAAACAAACATGTATGAAGCACACAAAAAGGCCATCTCCAGAGAACTACTCCTGACACTACAAGGCATAAAAGGGTATAAAGTGAAAAGAAAGAAGATTTATGTACTGCATTATGTCGTACCATGTACATATTTATCTTTCAATTTCACTGCTAATTTTCTCCATTTTTAAAAATAATGTTCAAATACACTGCGCAACAAAAAAAAGTTGTTTTTTTTTTACAAGTATAAAATTAGTCAATTCCTACTGAAAATGGGTTGAGAAAAATGACATCAGAAAATGTTTATTAGCTCTAGTTTTTGAGTTATTGTAATTTCAATATTTGTATTAAAAATCATATTTCTTATTGTTTCCTTTTCCTCTTGTATACCACTTCTGGAGCTTCTCTTGTGACATTCCAGCAGTAGTCAGCAAGCATGGATGTATTCCACTTACCCTGGTACCTTTTTTTCATCAATGCAATGTCTTGGTGGAAACGCTCCCCATGTTCATCACTTACTGCACCACAATTTGGAGGGAAGAAATCAAGATGAGAATCCAGGAAGTGGATCTTAAGTAACATGTTGCAACCTAATTGTTGATATGCTGTCAGAAGTTCATTAATAGCAACAGGATAGTTCTCACTTCTATGATTGCCCAGGAAATTTTGTACAACACATTTGAAAGATTGCCATGCACCTTTCTCATTCCCATGAATAATGGCATCAAAATGCTCATCTTTTCAACAGTTCCCTTATCTGTGGGCCTACAAATAATCCTTCCTTTATTTTACCATCACTAAGGTAATGAAATTTTTTCCTCAAGTACTTAAATGCCTCTCCCTCCCTATTCATGCCTTTGATAAAGTTCTTCATTAGCCCCAATTTAATATGAAGAGGAGGTAGAATTATTTTATTTCTATCAACCAAAGAAATTTGCTGGACATTCTTTTCACCAGACTCCATAACCTTCCTATCAGGCCAAGTTTTCCTAATGTAATGAGAAGTTCTCTGTCGACTGTCCCATTCACACAGAAAGCAACAATATTTTGTGTAACCTAATTGCATGCCAAGTAAAATTGCAATAACTTTCAAGTCTGCACAAATCTGCCACTGATGATCATCATATTTTATTGCATTAAGAAGTAATTTCATATTTTCATAAGTCTCCTTCATGTGGACAACATGGCCTATAGGGATAGAAGGTAATGAATTGCCATTGTGTAGCAAAACTGCTTTCAAACTTAACTTTGATGAGTCAATTAATAACCTCCACTCTTGTTGTATGTGCTCTATTTTCAAAGCTTCCATAAGCCCATTAACATCATGGCAAGCAACAATGCTATTATTCATTGTGAAAAATGGAGTTAGAGATTTCTGACGTTCTCTGTACATAGACACCGTAACATTTTTATCCAGGAGATTCCACTGCTGAAGTCTTGATGCAAGAAGTTCAGCTTTTGTTTTAGATAAGTCAAGATCTCGAATTAAGTCACTTAGTTCATTTTGAGAAATTCTATGTAGAATATCAACAGAACCTATTGGTGTGAATTGAGTATCTTCCTGTTCAAACTCAGGTTGTATTTCTTGACCACAATCTGCATCAAGCTCTATAACTTTCTGGTTGGGTGAGGTAGGAACAGGCAGATCTTTTCCATGTGGTACTGGCCGTATAGCTGATGGAATATTGGGGTAATTCAAAGTCCACTTCTTCTTTTTAGATATTCCGTGTTGGAGAGGAGGCACCATACAAAAATAGCAGTCACTTACATGATCTCTCGGCTCTCTCCATATCATAGCAATCGCGAAAGGCATTGACCGCACTTTGCCATTCAGCCAACCACAGAGTTTCACAGTACATGTAATACAGCAAATGTGAGGTGCCCAGGGTTTGTCTTGATCATCTATCTTACAGCCGAAGTAAAGATGATATGCAGTTTTAATTAAAGGTGTAATTTTCCGTTTTTGAGACGACAACGTCCCCTCGCCACAAACATAGCAAAAATTGTTAGCACTATTAACGCACTTTCGTGACATTATGGAATCCAATCTTTATACAAATTCAGACATTTATAGCACTGGAAAATAATATATATATATACTACTTGAAAATATTAATTATATACACATGTTGAAATATGTGGTTTGTTTTTTACATCAACACACGATTTAAACAATATAGCGGCCATTGAGAGAAGTCGCACGGTGTCAACATGCATTCGTCGCTGAATAAATTTTTCGTCCTAAAAATTTTCCACTTTTTTCGACACAATAAACAAGGAATATCACAACAATAAGAGCAAACTGAGAATTTTTAATGTGATATTCGTTTTTCTCACCACATTTTCAGTAGGAAATGATTATTTTCATGTCTGTAATTTTTTATGTGTTGCGCAGTGTTATAAGTCTAATCCATATTTTAGTCTTGGTTATTTATTTCAGTAATTCTTGTGAAGTTTTAGCTAACAACATTACATCATGAACAGTTTAAAGATGTAAGACCATCAACTCACCTGGAATCACACGAGGTTCAGAGTTACTGTCATCTTCCTCATCCTCTTCCTCATCTTCATCATCTTTCTTGCTGTTATTTGATTCACCATCAGGTTCAGGGGATGAATTCTTTCCACTGAAACATAGCAGTTGATACAAATATCAAAGCTGTATGTGTTGGTTGATGACAAACATTGCATACAAAATAATGATGAAAAATACACATAAATTTACCATCACTTTAACAACACATTACCATTGCATCTTAAATTGCAGACATCATTGACTATTGTTAACACACTGAACATTAATTCTTGAACATTTTCAAATATATAATATTGGGGGCTGGGGGGGATGGAGACACTCTAAAGGCAGATTAAAGTATATTTAAAGGGGGAATCATCATCAAGTGACTTATTCTTTCCAGAACGTAGTCTTCCCTATGGATCTCTTAAATTCTTGACAGTCTTGAGCAAGCTGTCCTGCCTCTTGTAGGGACATATGCAGACATTCCTGAATGTCATTTGTCCAACGGAGTCTTTTGCCCATTACCTTCTATCATCCCCTCCAATAACACTCCTGCCATGCCGTTGTGTCTTTTTATGTGACCGAAAAAATCTAGCTTTTTCCTTAATATAGTGTTCGGAAACCAGCTTTCCTGGATGTTGATTGTTCTTATCACCTCCAGGTTTGTTTTTCTTGCTGTCTATGGTACTCTCAGAATTCTTCTATAACACTTTAATTCAAATGAAGTTATTCTCTTGACCACTGTTTTACTTACTGTCCATGCTTTGCACCCATGTCGCCACTGGAAACACATATGTTTGTAGTAAGCAAAGCTTGGTTCTTATGTTAGTACACCGACATAGCTTCTTTAGTCGTTTTAATTTTGATGCCGCCATTGCTGTTCTCTAAATCTCATCAGTGCAGTTACCCTCATAAAGGGGATTAGGGACAACAAAAGGTTTAAGAACCGCTGTTCTGTGCTAAAGCTCCATACACTTGCTGATGATGAAATACAAAACAAAAAACCATATGCAGTTAGGGCAGTGGTAGATGTATAACATTGCTTCCTGTCACACAAGTCCTTTTCTGACAATTCTAAACAGTGGCTCATTTCCCTAAATGTTTGCTTCACTCTTCTTTTCCATGCAGTTCTGAGACCTTCACATTTACATCTTCACTTTTCCATGCAGTTCTGAGACCTTCACATTTACATCTTCACTTTTCCATGCAGTTCTGAGACCTTCACATTTACATCTTTACTTTTCCTTGCAGTTCTGAGACCTTCACATTTACATCTTCACTTTTCCATGTAGTTCTGAGACCTTCACATGTGCATCTTCACTTTTCCATGCAGTTCTGAGACCTTCACATTTACATCTTCACTTTTCCATGTAGTTCTGAGACCTTCACATGTGCATCTTCACTTTTCCATGTAGTTCTGAGACCTTCACATGTGCATCTTCACTGAAATGTTTATCTTAAAGAAGTTTTCCTATTGCGTGGTGTAAATGGCTAAACCAACTGTATAGCGTTCAAGAGTTCAATACCAGGCTGTGATGTTTTGCAAATATCTACATTTTTTGAGATCCCTGGGAATTATCATTTGAAGTTTTAGGAGTTACAACTGTGAGTCATGATCTCAGCAGGTAGCAAGCTGTTTTGTTGAGAGAGAGCAGATTACATATGGGAAACCCAAGTAAGTAAAGTTAACTCATAGCATTTATTTATGCTGTAGGGGTGCAAGATGGTAGCAATCTTACATATCAGTGGCTCTGCTATATGAGGGTGGCAGCCATCTCCTCTCCCTCGCAGCCTTTACTTTTCGGATTAATCCGGTACCCAATTAAGACTGGGTTGACCAAGTTGCTATTGTGATCTGAAATACATTTCCATCTCAACTGGGGAATGAACCCAGGAACACTCATATGCGAAGCCAGTGCACTAACCACTGCGCTATGCTGTTCCCCCTAAAAACCCAAATACAATCAAATCAATGCTCTAAACATTTAGTCTCTCCTATTTTCTTCATGGAAACAAAGTCTCTGAAAAAAATCTATTCAACTTAAGTGGAGAAAATTAAATGGAAACGACTAAGACATATTTCAACCAAAACTATCTAAAAACACACGTGGAATTGGCATCAGCATCTCTCCATCTGTGGAGTAGTTACACATACATTAAAACATACACTACAGGCAACAGTGTTGGCAGTAAAAATCTCAGAAAGTAAACGTAATTTCATTTGTGATGTTTTTGATTATTCTCTACATACTTGGGAGTCGAATGCCAAAAACAACAGTCATGATCGAACAACGAAATGCAAGGAGGTTAAAAAAAAAATTCAACCTTTCCCAAGTCACGTTTACTTTCTGTATAAAGGTTTTACTGAAGCCCAGTCATGCAACAGGACTGTCTTATAGATATGCTGCTCATAGACTAGCAGCCTGGACAGTGAACACAAACAAACACAACTGACAGTGAACACAAACAAACACAACTGACCTATCCTTATCTTTGTCATCCCGCCGTTTTCCTTTCTTTTTGCGTTCTCTTCGTCTCTCTCTCCTTTTGCTGGCTAGTTCAGCTTTTAGAGCTGCTTGCTCTTTCTCTTGTTTGATCTCCTCCAGAAGACTGTCTGCATTCTTGTTAGCTTCAGCTGCTTGACGTTCCTTCGCAGCAACTATGATATCTGCACACTGATTGCACTTCTTCTGTAATTCCTTGTTAACAGGATACAGAAAAGTTCAGCCAATCATTACATAGATAACAGTAGAAAATAAATATCAATCCTGACACTCATTTCTTCATGTCATAATATCTTATAGGATAATCATAGAATAGATCTACAACTGGTAGTGTGACCCAAAAATGTCACACTCTATCCAGCCACTCCAGAGTGACTTTTATTGATTCAATTGGGTCAAAGGGCATGAGCCCATGGACCAGCAACCAACCAGTTCAGTCTTTCATGTGGGTACACACAAATACGCCACCTAGGAATTTCACCCTCTTAGGCAGTCTGGTGTCATAAAAAACAAATACGGGAACGGGGAAGCAAATGTGCCATGCAACTTACAATAACAGTGACATTCATCTTCTCCTGTATTGTTGTCTTTACAAAACTGTCCTCACACAGTTGTGTTCCACCACACAATTTTAAAATGCAAAGCTAAATAGTGACCGTGTATGTAAAATTCATTGTATTTTACATTGAATTGTAATTACATTTTTCATTCATTGACTTTGAATGTGCGGTAAAGCTGGTGCCATCATTACCAAGATAGCATTGAATGAATCCAAAACATTCCTGATAGCTGGTGGTCAAGATATAAAACTCCTGTGTCAGGAAACAAAGGGATACTGGAAATTGTTATATTATATTTGGTAGTGGCATATTTTATATAAGAGTTTGGCTACACCTCCAGGCCAAGGTCATACTGTATTATCTTGGATGTTGTACTTGATGTGAGCACAGGTAGAATGGAAGAAATGTCCTTGTTTTTTACTGTTGCTGAAGTTTATGTTGTTTACCTTTCAGTAATATTTTTCTTTTCCTTTCATTATAATAACAGGATTCCAGAATATTATTACCAATACATATAATTGTTTTTTTTTATATACTCAGCCTATACACGTGTTTCTGACGTTAGTCACATTTGGACATTAAAGTTACATCCTCGGCTTATATATGGAAATATACAGTATTTAAAATATTTTTATAGTAAATTAAGTGGCACAGAAAAGATCTGTCTAAACAAGATAAAAACTGAAAAGATGGTAGTCTCAAAGAAATATACACTATCAAAGTTCAAACCAAAGATGCAAAATTAAATTATGTGCATAAAGTCAAGTATCTTGGCATCATTTTAATATCAGATGGATATGCTCTGGTCAAATAAAGGGCAGGATAGCACAAGTTAAACTAACATTTCAAAGAATAAACACTCTTTATAATGAAATACTATGAAAGCATATGCAAATTTGATTACTATGTTATTTATATCTAACCAATTCTTTTCTATGGACGTGAAACAGGAACTGTAAACAAAAAAGCTCAAATTGAAATGGAAGATGCTGAGATGTGGATTTTGAGAAGAATTATGAAATTTCCATGGACAGCCAAGAAAACTAATGCAGCAGTTCTCAGAGATGCTAGAGTAAAAAAGACAAATTATAGTAAGAATTAGAAGCAGACAGACAAGATGTTTAGTACATGTGATGAGAAGAGAAAACTTGAACATTTAGCAACCACCAAAAATATCATGGGGGAAAGATATAGAGGAAGATAAAGAGAGATAGGTTCTCATCGCCGCACGAGAGAACATCATCAACTTCACTTATTAACACAAGAGAAAGAGAATTATGAAGAAATATGATCATATTCGCCACTTGATTGTTGACATGGCACTTTATTGATAGCAAATTAAATTAACTGCCACACTACATAAATGTTGCATAATAATTATCATAATAAATCAAATTCATTTGAAAATAAATGTCTTAGAAAACTCTTAAATATTTGCTGGTACTTACTCAGAACACGAGGTAGTAAGTTTTACTAATGGTTGTTAAATTTGTGCAGTCTAGTCTTTGTAATTTGACTATTATATGTATAAATAAAATCCCGCAGGCCAACAAGAACATCTCATGGCAGCACCTTTCTCGTGATACATTCAATTTCATTATGGCATTTCATCACTTATTGAGGTAGTGAAACCACACTCAACCCTCTTTAGTTTGCCTCTAACAACATGCATTACAGAGTTGACATTGTTTGCTCTACTTTTGGCCCCTTCAAACATTTAAAAGTATCTTTTCAAATAATTCATAGTTTGGTCAAGCTTTCCTGAGCACATGTGTATTTTTTCCTTCAATCCACAAAACTCGTTAGGGTTGTAAGAGTCCTGCAAGGATTAAATCAATACACAGAGCCACCAAGCAATTGTATCGTCACCAAAGCAGATTAGCATACACAAATTATGACCTGTCAATGACTTTATTTGTCTTCCTCTGTTGTTTCCACTTCTTCCTACAAGATCTTTTTAACAGGAAATCTCAGCACGTTTTGTTCCTGAAATATCTCAAACTCACAAATCAGCCAAATGTCACTCCACAACATTTCACAAATCAGCCAAAAGTTACTCCACAATATTTCAATCTAAATTGAAATTAGTTCAGTTCTATAATGAAATAAAATATTTATTAACAATACCAGCAAATTCTGCCAGGCACACAAGGGAGCAAAAATAGCAATGCATGAGCTGTCATGTATGTCATAAGGGGTGATTAAGGAGGTTCTGGGGTTGACTTTCCAGTTTCATAGATGGACAAAGTGACCCAGAAACCATGCTGAAGTTATAGGTCATGTTGAAAAGAGAAGATTTCACAGCCAATCTTTAAACTATGACACAGAACCTTTCGTTCCCCGGACTACATCCTGCACATTTGCAATACTTTGAGAACGAACATAAGAATAATAAACAATAAAATTAGTATGCATGAGAAAGACTACTAACTTTGTCTGTAACTGTGGCAATGTATCTCTTAATTTCATTCTCTGATGGAAACTGAGTCACTTTTTTAACCATCCATTTGACAACTTTAACGTGCCCGCGACGGAACGCTGCCATCAGACACGATACCTTGCGGTTGTCTTGACTGTCAATGTCAGCATCTGCCTGGACTAACAAGGACACTACATCGCTGTGACCTCCTGTGAACACAATATTTATGAAGATAAGAATATCAAGATATAGATATAGCAAATAATAGCAAAGATATAGCAAATAATATCTTTAAGATACCCTGACCCAATTATTAATAATAAGACCCGTAACTCCCCAGAGTCGCAGGGTTGCCACAATGGATACATCAGATAAAAAGCCCTCAAAACAACTCTATCCTCGGTCAATTGGAGGAGTGCAGAAAAATTATTTCCAGATCATTCCTTAATGTTATTAATCCAGGATTTTCTGTTCTCATCTCCTTCCACCATCGTCTGTTCTTGCAAAATCATTTTAGAAAGTGAGTTGTGTCTCATTACCAAACCAAACAAGTAAACACTATTACACCACTGCCAAAAGTGGCTCTTGATTATCTGCGTCCCAGCAGTGTGTTATATATCAAGTGACATATTCTTTCCAGAACGCTGTCTTCACTGTGGATACTCTGAACACTTCTCTGTCCTGGAAAGCAGGCTTGCATATGTGCATACATTCTTTGATTTTTCTGCTCCATCGTCTTCCTCTTCTTCATTTCCCTGGCACTTTGCCCTCTAGACTCAGCAGGTCATAGTATTGTGAAACTGGTTCCAAATCAAGAATCAACAGAACACATAGAGGCTATTGTTCAAAGTACCAAAATCCTCAGCTTAAATTATAACTTCCAGGGACCACTGAAAAAAATTGTCTCTGCCATGAATCTAGACCACAACTATGTGAACACAGAGTAAATTGAGTGACCATTTTCCAGCATCAATATCAAGTGCTGTCACAGTAAAGGTGCATTCGAGGTCTATCACTTTTTCATATCCCTGACACCACCCCCTCCATTATAGTATTTTCTAAGCTGTGGATATGTTTGATATGACAAAAACATTGTAATTTCTAGAGAGAACCGTATTTAGACAATGTTCCTCCATCGAGACCAGCACCGTGCAGAGGTGATGGGGCTTAGTTCAGCCATCAGGGGCTGGAAACTAAGACTGGTCGGGCAGTCCCACTCGAGCAGGACCATAGTCCTGCCCTAGTAAGCAGAGTGCTGAAGACGGAGGCATCCAGCCAAAAGGCGCACAGATAATCAGGATGCCACGCACAAAACACAATGGAAACATGTCTACATCTATAAATAGTTATGGTGCCTGCCCTGTGGCGGACGTTCAGGCAGGGACGGTGCCGGGCCCTATACCTCGAAAGGGCCCAACCTCAGTTACTGGAAGTCCTTCTCAATTGCCCCGAGGAGCCAGGAGGCAAGGGAATAGAGCTACTGGCCAAACAAACAAACGACCAATAAAAATAATGCACTGGAATGCTGAGGGTGTCAACAGTAAAAGAGATGGATACAGCAAAAAATTGGAACTTGAAAATGTCCTCAGTGAAGAACAAGTTAACATATGCTGTATCCAAGAAACACACCTCAGCAGCGACATAGCCTTCAAAATCAGAGGCTACCAGTGCTACCGATCTGACCGAAAGGACAGACGAAAGGGTGGAATTCTGACACTTGTTAAAAACAATATCAGCGCATGTCAGCTTGAAGTATACATGGAAGGGGCAGAATACCAGATGCTCCACCTAAAAACAGACAGTGCAGAATTCCACCTCCTGAACTACTACTGCCCAAATGATAAACCATTGGCACTAGACACAATTCCAGACAAAGAGAGACTTATGGTGTGTGGTGACTCTCAGAGCTGGGGCTACGATCATATCGACAAGAGAGGTGAGGAACTTGAGAGCTGGCAGGATGAAAATAATCTCATCCTTATTAACCAGCCAGCAGACTCGCCAACCTTCTACTCGAGAGCATGGCACACCACCTCTACACCAGACCTAGCATTCCACTCACCAGGCCTGGAATGGAACATCACACGTGTTGTTGGAAAGCAGCTTGGAGGTAGTGACCACAGACCAGTATTTCTGGAAATCCACAATGAATTTACCACGGACAGCAGCACGCTCACTAGGTGGAACTATAAAAGGGCAGACTGGAAAATGTACCAGCATTTAACCAGTGTTCTAGCTAAGGACATGAACTTGGACAAAGACATCAATAGAGCAGTGAGTGAATTTAATAGATGTATACTACATGCTGCTAGTAAAACAATACCCAGGGAGGCACGCAAAAACTACAAACCCTACTGGAATGATGAACTGGAAAAGCTGCAAAATGAGATGGAAACATCTAGACAGCAGGCTGAGAACAGACCTAGCCAAGAACATCACAACAAATATCAGCAAACAAAGGCTAAATTTCAAAGAGCCAAGTTACAAGCCAGACGGAGCAGCTGGAAAGAAAAAACAGAGTCGCTGAACCTAGAAAGAGATACTAGGAAATTATGGAAACTTGTAAAACAACTAAATGATGAAGGTACAGGGAGAAATACCAGGATCACACTTTATAAAGATAGAAACATTTTAACAGGTAAACATGCAGCTGATTACTTTGCAGAAGACAATAACGTCAAAGTCAGCCCAGACAAACAACAGGAGGTTCGAGAGAACCAGCAAAACATTGGACAAGGTGAACCTATACCTGAAGTCATGGAGGCACCAATCACAATGAGAGAACTGGAGCATGCAATATCCAAATTGAAAATGAAAAAGTCCCCTGGAGCTGATGGAGTGTCCAATGAAATGATTAGAAACCTGGGAAGTGCAGCAAGAGCAAAGCTACTGCAGATCTTTAACACAAGCTGGTCCACAGGTAATGTACCACAGGCGTGGAGAGAAGCAATAATGATACCACTCCTCAAATCAGGAAAAGATGGCAACACAGTCTCCAACTACAGGCCCATCAGCCTCACAAGCTGTCTCTGTAAAACAATGGAACGCATTATCAATCTTAGGATGCAGTGGTACCTTGAAAGTGAAAACCTTCTGGTATCACAGCAAGCAGGTTTCAGACAGTGCTACTCTACTGAAGATCAGGCAACCTACCTCTCCCAAGAGATTGAGGATGCCTTCCAAGAAAAGAAACTGGTACTAGCAGCATGGATAGACCTCAGGAAAGCATTTGATAAGGTCTGGAAAGAAGGGCTCCTAAAGAAATTGCGAAATTGCAGGGTTAGCTCAAGAATGTACAAATGGGTAAAAGCATACCTGCATAATAGAAGAGCCAGGGTACAATTAGATGGTCGCAGGAGCAAGAAAGTTCTACTGCGTCATGGAGTCCCCCAGGGAGGAGTCCTGTCACCCACACTTTTCTTGGTTTACAGCAATGACCTAGTTGCTGAACTACCACACGGGATCAAAGTGGCAATGTATGCTGACGACCTGGTGCACGGAAGAACATGCAACAGTGGCCACTAAACAAATACAAAGAGCTATCGATGCCCTAACCTTATGGGCTAATAGATGGTGCGTCAGCATTAACACAGATAAGTGCAGCACTACACTCTTTACCCTCTCACCAAAACAAAAAGCTGGTCATATCAAGATAGATGGAGAGCTCTTGAAAGAAGACAAACAACCCACATACCTCGGAGTTACTTTTGATGATAAGCTGACATGGAAGCAGCACATAAACAAAGCAACAACAAAAGCCAGGAGGAAACTAGCTATCCTGAGAAAACTAAGTGGAACCACATGGGGAGCCAGTGGAAATATACTCAGTAAAGTTTACCAGCAAGGCATAAGACCACACCTGGAATACGGTTCAGCTGCGTGGTGTCCTGCATCAAACACCACATTACAAGATCTAGATAAAGTGCAAAACCAGGCACTTAGAATAATGTTGGGAGCAATGAAATCAACACCCATAGCAGAGATGCAGAAAATGGGAAGAATGCAAACACTTGGCGAACGCAGAGACACAAAAGTACTAATTCAAGCAGAAAAGTTTCAGTGTATGCCAAGTCATCCAATGAAGGAAAGATTCCAAAATCTAGCAATGGGACGACTGAAAAGGAGCAGCTTTATCCATCAAGCTAAACGACTCCGTAGACAACTTACAGACCTACCTGAAGTTGACAGCCCCTTAAGGTCTGTACCAGAGCAAACCCCGTGGAGTGAAAGCCATGGAATGCCAATATACATTCAGACCCATGTGAAAGGAATACTAAGCGAGGACGAACAGAACAGTGTGCAGCGAATGTCACCCTCAGTTTCCTGGATGAGGAATATCCACAAGATATATGGGTCAGAGTGTACACAGATGGGTCAGCACAGAATGCTGTGAGGAATGGAGGTGCAGGTGTATATATAGAATATCCACACAAGCCTAGAGATACAATCAGAACACCGACAGGAAAATTCTGCAATAATTATGATGCAGAAATCCAGGCAATTAGTGTGGCAGCTAAAAAACTGCTGAACTCCAACTCTGACCTACAGCCTGTGGTATTCCTGACAGATGCAAGGTCAGTGCTTCAAGCTCTCCAGTCTGGAAAACTAACAGACTTAAAAAAACTACTTAGCGAATTGTCTTACCAGTATAGGGTAACCATGCAGTGGATACCCTCTCACTGTGGAATACCAGGAAATGAAAAAGCAGACCAACTGGCTAAGGAAGGTGCTGCCGAAGACCAACCAGATATACCAATCACCTACCATCAGAAAAAACAGATGATAAAGTCAATAAGAAAGCCACAAACACCAACACAAGATGACTATCACAATATGAACAGATCAGAACAAGTTATAATTCTACGTCTCAGAACAGGACACAACCGACTCCGCAGTCACATGTATACAAAGTTCAAGATTGGCAACACAGCCATGTGTACATGTGGACAGGCAGCACAGAGTGCCAAACATATACTTCAAGAGTGTTCTGAGCATGAAACGCTGAGGCAGACATATTGGCCAGAGGAAACAACACTGGAATCAAAGCTCTATGGGACACTGTATGAACTACAAAAGACAGTGAGTTTTATTAAGGAGACAGAATTACAGATATAGACATGTTTCAAGTGAACGAAAGAAGAAGAAGAAGAAGACAATGTTCTTTTACAGTATTTCTCAGCCGACATATTTTCTATATCATAATTTTTTTGTATCTGTGTAGATGGTTAAATAGGCTGGGTGATAAAATGCATCCTTATTTTACTCCTCTTTTTATCTCTATGTATGGTGAGTTCTAAACAGAGATCCTTAAATTTACAAATGGCATTCATTCTAGTCACGCCGAGAAAAGGCGTCGTGTTTATAAATCTTACCATTGCAAGCAAGCCAGAGTGGAGAGTTGCCTTTCTTGTTTTTCACGTCTACTGCAGCACCTCTGTTCAAAATATGAGAAGGAAAGTTTAAATCATTAATATATCAAAATTGTGCTCATATATAAATGATGATGTTCCTTCTTCGCAAGCAAAGGTGAGCATGGCATGAAAAAACAATCAGCATATGTGACCCAAAAAAACGGAATAACATTGGTGTTTGTCTATTGTGGTTTAGGTCTGTGAGCTCATAGATGCCCAAGGAGTCCGATCCGTGCCAGAAAAGATCTATTGCAGTGCGTGCATGATACCCAGAGTAAGAGCATTATCAGATCTTTCCTTCTGTTTCGTTCTTTTTAGATTACTGGCAGTGTTCTTTCTGTGATGCCAGTGGTGATCTCATATATAAATACAGTGTAGGGCAGACAATCAAATGATTTCTGGTTAGGAACGTCCTCATTGCAAATATAAGCCAGTCATTTATACTTACATTTCTTCATACATTAGATAATCTCTTCCACATTCATTCTCAAACTCCTGAGATCAACATGACGTAATCTGGAGTGCTTCATATCATGGTTTATAGCTTAGCTGTGATATCTGTACATTTCAGTCTGCCACATTCGACTTCAGTATAGCGTCTGGGTAGTTTTGATCCAATATGGGAGGGGATAGTCAACCACACCCCAAAACCTCCTTAATCGCTATTTACAACAAGCACGAAACGTGACAGTGCCGGTACTTTTTGCTCTTCTTTCCTCCCACAACACACTATGAAGGAAATCCCAACATCTGAGTTAAAATATAACATTGATGTGGGTGTAGTTGATCATAACATTCTACATGCGTAATATAAATAACCAAAATATCGGAGGATGTCCGACAAAATGGAAGTGCCGTAGTCATAAAGTAAACAGGTTGCTGAGAATACCTATCGATATAAAACAATAATAAATAACAATCAAACATAGAACAAGGACAGTTATCAACATATCAGCCCTATTGGGACCTTTGTCAAGAAACAAATAACGGTTAAGAAAACACAACTGTAAAATAAATTACTAACCGTGAAGACTGGGACAATGGTTTCCTCACCAAAAATCATTGCCCAGAATCGATGCTAATTAATGAAATGAATTAATTTTAGTGAGGAAACCATTGTCCCAGTCATCTTGTTTATTAATTTATTTTACACTTGTGTTTTCTTAACCGTTACTTGTTTCTTGACAAAGGTCCCAATAGGAGCCAATAGCAGAGAAAAGACAATAAATACATAGAGAACTCATGCCACATATTGTAACTGTCAAAACATTCTAAGTGTTATTCTCATTTTTCTCAACAGATGCCAACATCTAAAAGAGATTATTGAAAGTTATACAAACCTATGCAAAAGCAATTCAACAAATCTGTAATGTCCTTTGTCAGCAGCAATGGTCAGAGCTGTGTCCCTGGATGATGGTACAGGAGAAGCATTCACATCAGCTCCTTTATCCAAAAGAACGCGGCCAACTTCTACATATCCCCCTGAAGCAGCTTCCATTAGTGGAGTTAGACCAGTCTGGTTTCAAATAAAGCTGTATTAATATATACTTGAAATGAAGAGTGTATTCAGGACGATGAGCGATGAATTGATTATCATGTCCTGAATTGATTGTTGATATGGTGAATTGATTATGATGTGGTGGATTGATTATAAAGGTGATAAGTTTATTATGAATGTTGTGAATTGATTACGAATGTGGCGAATTTATTACAAATGTGGCGACTTGATTGAAACTAGTAAATGTACACTGTGGTAAACTGATATCAAGGAAGACCATTATATATGTAAAGAGGAAGACCACGCATTATTTGGAGTAAAGAGAAAGACCACGATATATGTGGAGGAAAGAGGAAGACCACGATATACGAGGCGTGTTCAAATGAAAACGGGACTTGTGGATTTATTTAAAAAGTATCATACGCAATTTAATATTTTCAACGGAATTGAACAAAGCAACCACTTGTGAATAAGAATGCACCTGGGTTCATCAGAAAAAATCTCCGTATGCATTTAGGCAAGCATCCCACTGTTTAGGTAGACGTCGAATGCCGTCCGAGAAAAAGTTGCGTGGCTGTTCTCTGAACCATGTGGTCACCGCTGTCTTCACGTCTGCGTCGCTGTTGAATCGCTGTCCCTTTAGTGCTTTCTTCAACGGTCCGAACAAATGGAAATCACACGGGGATAAATCGGGACTATAGGCTGGGTGATGAAGAACTTCCCAATTCTTCTTTGCCAATGTTTCCTGCACAATTTTTGCGACGTGCGGACGAGCGTTGTCGTGGAGAAGAATCACACCTTGAGAAAGTCTGCCTGGTCGCTTAGCCTTGATGGCCTTATGCAGCTTGTCTAAAGTGTCTTTATAATGGGCGGCATTGATGTTGACACCAGGTTCCTTAAAATCAGTCAACAAAAGCCCTTCATGGTCAAAAAATGCAGTCACCATAACCTTCCCAGCAGAAACCTGTGTCTTGAATTTTTTGGGTTTTGGTGAACCTGGATGTTTCCATTGCATGCTGTCAATTTTGCTGCTCGGTTCATAGTGGTGGCACCACGATTCATCACCTGCCACAATGCTCAACAGAAATGCATCACCCTCTGCCCTGTAACGCATCAGGTGGTTCAAACTCCACCCCATCCGTTCTTCCTTATGGTGGTCAGTCAACATCCGTGGGACCCACTGTGAACACACCTTCCGATAGTTCAATTTCTTCCGAACAACCATGTGGGCTGTCCCAATTGACATATGGAATTCTTCTGCAAGCGAACGAATGCTCCGACGACGGTCAGTCAGTACTGCTTTATCAAGCACGGCTATGGCTTCTTCTGTTGCAACAATATGCGCCTGACCTGGCCGTGCAAGATCTGCCGTTAACTCACGTCCGTCTTTAAACATACGCACCCACTCTATCACTCTGGTCCTCGACAAACATTTGTCACCATATGCTGCCTTCATTCTCCGATGAATGTCTACTGCTTGACATCCTTCAAATGAAAGAAACTGGATCACAGCACGCTGATTCACTTTGGACGGGTTCGGAATCACACCCGCCATATTGTTAACAGTCTTCTGCAGCACATATGCATGCTGGGAAGATGAACACGTGACCGTATGTAAATTATTGGATACTCATTACTAGTGCAAAATGTCATCAATATCAGTGCGCTCTATCACGCGTGGTGTAACAAGTCCCGTTTTCATTTGAACACGCCTCGTATTTGGAGGAAAGAGCTGGAAGCAATGGCTAAAGATAGTACAAAATGCAAGACATTTGTGGAGGACCTATGCTCCACAGTGTGCATAAAGGGTAAATTTAGCGAAACTGATGAATTAACTATGAAAAGTATTGCATACACTAAGAGTAAATGAGATATTACAGTCTAATCAACTATTCTTTTCCGGTTTAATTAATTATTCTTTTCCAGTTTAATTAATTATTCTTTTTCACTATCTTAAATGACTAAACTATAACAAATATTTAAAAACTCCCTCATAACTAGTCTAACCACTTGAAGTTAGCACCCCAACTATTAACTAGTCTAACCACCGAAGTTAGCACTCCAACTATCAACCAGTCTAACCACCTGAAGTTAGAACACCAACTATCAACCAGTCTAACCACCTGAAGTTAGCACTCCAACTATCAACCAGTCTAACCACCTGAAGTTAGCACTCCAACTATCAACCAGTCTAATCACCTGAAGTCAGCACTCCTACTATCAACCAGTCTAACCACTCGAACCACCAACTATTGAATATGCTAATACTGTTTCAAGTGTGCCATCAGCAAACATAACTTCCATAAATATAAAGGTATTTTAAACTCAAAATGCATACCTTGGCTCGGTGCTCGATGTTGGCTTTACGGTCCACAAGTAAACTAACCACCTCATGTCGACCCTGGAAACATGCTAATGTCAGGGCAGTGTTACGGTTTGTCTCAATTTGAGCATTGATGTCACTGCCTTGATCCAGAAGGAGTTTGACAGCTGCTGTATGCCCATTCATGGCTGCAAGCATCAATGGAGAAATGCCCAGTTTACTGCCAGTCCTGTTAAAGGTAATCAAATGTTTCAACGTTAATAGTTTGTTAATTTAAATTCAACAAACAAGCATCCAACAAATTCTCACCATGACATTCATTAGACATGAAGATGAGGTTCAATACAAGGAGAAGTGCCTACATTTTAATGAAACAAATTCCTACAGTATCTAATGAAACAAATTATTGATAGATGCATTTTAAAATCACTAGTATTGCTGTCGGATCCATTGTTCTGCGCGATATGCACTGAGACAGCCCCCCGATGACTCAGTCTCAGTGCGCAGATCAATGCATCCGGCAGCTGACCTAGCGACTTATAATCTTGAGTTCAGTGACGTCACGAAAGCTGAATGAAACTGTGCATAATATTTAATAGTTGGAGTGTAGGCACTTCTCCTTGTATTGTACCAATGATTTCTTGTGTGTTGCCAGGGCCCGAAAGGGGAGCAAAGAAAAGCAACACTGTTTACCTTCCACGCATGTCGTAAAAGGCGACTAAGGAGGTTATGGGATGGAGTTGGCTGTCCCATCCCATATAGGGTCAGTGACCCAAAGCCGCGCTGAAGCCGGATGTGTTAGGCCGAAAGGCGCAGATATCGCAGCAATGCTGTAAACCATGACAACGCATTCCGTTCTCCGGACTACATCCTGCTAAACTGCAGGAGTTTGAGAACGAACGCTGAAGAAGTAGAAGAAGAACCAAAGGTGATGATAAAATAATTCCCTTAGCTACAAGCAGATAGCTCTTGACACAAGATGATGAGATAACCCCGTTAGCTGCAAGCCGGCTATGATTATGACAGCTAAGTCACTTGTTCATTGGTCTATGATTATGGCATTAGCTATGATGTCGGACACCCTCTGACCATTTGGTTATTTATATATGTCTATATGGGATAGCTAACTCACCCAATTGCAAAATGCATGGCAGTCAGTATTGCTATTTTTTTGCTCCCCGCTTGGGCCCGGCAACACACACGGGCTGTCACATAACCACCAACGTCAATTATGTGGGATTTAAACTTCTCAATCCACCAGCAAAGCACAAATTAATCATTATCTCCATGTCTCAAGAGATACAAACATTTGTGTTCACAGAGCCATGCAATAGTATTTTCATTGACAGATAGGCATGATAGAATGGGGGAGCTGCTAACAAGTTAGACTGACACAGTACTCACCTGAAGTAAGACTTATGCAGTACTCACCTAAAATTAGACTGACATAGCACTCATCTGGAGTTAGAATTACACAATACTTAGCTGAAGTTACGGCTGACATAGTACTCATCTGAAATTATTCTGACGTAGTATTCATCTGAAGTTAGATTGATACAGCACTCAACTGGAGTTTGACTGATGTAGCACTCACCTGGAGTTAATCTCAGCGTTATGGTTCAGTAACAGCCTGATGATGTTCACATATCCCCCTGAGGCAGCAAGACTGAGAGGGGTATAGTCTGACACATTACGATGTTCCTTGTTGGCACCTCTGTTTAGCAATAATTCAACTACCTGAAAATATATTTATGGATATGTCAACCAACTGATAAATATATTTATGGATATGTCAACCAACTGATAAATATATTTATGGATGTCAACCACCTATAAATATATTTATGGATATACCAACCACCTGTTGAAGAGGCACTGAAAATAGCTCAATACACAAAGCTCCGAGCAAAGATGGTATAATAACAGATTTAATAAACAAATGTAGCAACACTGCAATAAAATGACTACAAAGAATATTCAATATGGAATGTGAGAAGAACACATGAAGAATGGCAGACAGCAACAATAATACTGATATGACAGAACAAGGACTCAAAGAGAAAATGTGACAAATACAGAGGGATATCGCTACTGAGTCAAGTTGGGAAGACTAACACAAAGATAATAGAAAAAAATTAAGACCTCGTATACTGCCAAATAAGTTCAAATCATGTTGGATGTAGGAGGTGGATGGTGTACACAGACGCCCTTTTCACATTTAGACAACTGAGTGAACAGACAATAGAATACAACAATCAACTGAACATCACATTTATTGACCAAGAAAAGACTTTCGATAGGGTTAACAGAGACATACTGTGGACATACTTAGGAGAATACGGGATCCACGGCCAACTCTTCAAAAACACGAGAGCGCTATATCAGAGATGTGAAGCAAGAGTAAGAACACGAGAAGGAATGACAGACACATTCATAGTAACATATGAAGTCAGACAAGGATGTGCATTATTCTCACTTCTATTTAACATCTATATAGACAAAATAACCAAAGAAACCATAAAAGCAATAGAAAAATAAAACGACATCAACAAGAAAATGGAGACAAAGAAGACAGTAACATTATTAACAAAATGCAATTCACAGACGATCAGGCGTTGATATACATCGATATATCTGTGTTGCAAAAACACCTAAACGTATGTAAATACCCACTGCAAGAACAAAAACATGAGTCAACAAACCAAAATCAGAGACATTGAAGATCTGCAGAAATCAATCCCCCATTGGAAATATACATAGGCGGCACATACCTCAACCAAGTAAAGGAATTCAAGTATCTAGGCAGCTTGTTTACGGAAGACTGAATAGAGAAATAGAGACAAAATGTCAGAAAGCAAACACAGTTTTATATCAATTGGCACCACTGCTGAAATACCAGAACATCGATATGATCTCCAAAACAACATAAATAAATTTAATGTTCATGTTGACACTGTACTACCAATACTAGACCTGGACCCTGACGGAGAAACTAGAACATAAACTAGTATTATGCGAAATGAAGTGCTTAAGAACAACACTGAGTGCAACAAAAAGAGATAGAATAAACAATGACACTATAAGACATATGATTAAAACAATATTGTGCAAAGAATACACACACTAAAAAAATCAAACAGTTCGGCTACCTGATCAGAATGCAATCAGATCGCATTCCATCGATAGCCTTCAATAGAAGATCCAGATGAAGATGGATAGATGACATCAGAGACATGCTAGAACAAACATGCTACACCAAGGCTACACTATGTCAACGGCAGCACAGTTAGCAAAAGAAAAGATCTCGGCTACCCACGGCGTCTAGCAGCACACATGGATAAGACAAGACAACCACCTGAGAAACAGTATGTTTATGGATATGTCAACAACCTGAGAAAAATATTTATGGATATATCAACAGCCCAAAAAATGTAATTATAACGAGGTTTAGAAACAAACAAGCATACATGGCCGATATAACAGAAAGTCAGTCAACGAACCAAGTTGACAGACTCAATACAACATGTAGCTATACTGCAGATCACGGATGTTATGCAACATGACACAAAGCTAAGACACAGAGTTGTACTAAAAATGGAACACCCTAAGAACTCTAAAAAAACACCCTAAAAACACAGGAAAAGACGAATCAACACAGAGCAGAAATCATAAGTTGATACAACCTGATTGATTTGTGCAGTCAGCTATAGAGTAGAGATGTCAGAAAGAGATTACAAGAACTGTTGGAACATCGGTGGTCAAATATATTGAAAAACAGGAACTGAAATGGTTCAGCTACTTAATGAGAATGAACCCTTATTGGTCAGTGGAAGAATATACAACATGAAAATGGAAACATCAATATGTTAGGAAGACGAAGAAGATGGATTGAAGGAGTTACCAACGTTCTGAGACGTCACAATATTACTGCACGTCGAGCGACCAAATGTGCCATAGCCTGAAAACCGATCCTCATTCAACCGTGAGACACCTCACAGCAAAGGGATAGTCCAGAGGGGTCACATATCTATGTCACCAACTCCAAACTTCTTGTACATGTGTTATCTGAGTCTGTTGTGGCCTGTTCTCAATATAATAATTATTGTTTGATCCTTTCTTCCAAGCCTGAAGTCAACCACTGTAGCCAATGTCATTTTGTCTGCATGGGTGAGTTTATCTCTATATCTTTCCTGTTAATTAAACATGTAATGGACTTCATAAAAATCAGGCAAATCGTAAATAAAAACATATGTAATTTACATAAATAAGAATTCAAGTTGAAATAAAAATATTTCGGCAAAAACTTGTGTACCTCATATCGGCCCCCTGAACAAGCTAACGACAAGGGAGTATCCTTAGTCCTCTCAGATTGGGCCTCAATATCTGCCCCGTGATCTAGGAGAATCTCCACCACATCCACATGACCAGCTGTTGCGGCAAGTATAAGCGGCGTGAAACCTGTAGATGATGAGTGAACAATACAGAAATACAAATTCTCTCTTAAGAAAACATACATTATTGATTAGGTAGCAGTATCACAACACCGAGGACATTCCCTTAAATCCTTCATCTATCTAATTGTATATAAGTTCAGAGTATAAGTCAGTTGCACATCATGGTTTACAGCTTGGCTGCTTCTTCTTCTTCTTCTTTCGTTCACTTGAAACATGTCTATATCTGTAATTCTGTCTCCTGAATAAAACTGTCTTTTGTAGTTCATGCAGTGTCCCATAGAGCTTTGATTCCAGTGTTGTTTCCTCTGGCCAATATGTCTGCCTCAGCGTTTCATGCTCAGAACACTCTTGAAGTATATGTTTGGCACTCTGTGCTGCCTGTCCATGCTTGAGGAAAGCTGCTGTGGTCACCAGGCTTGATAGATTACGAAATGAATATATGGGAAATAATAGGTATAATATCTTATACAGATTACATCGAGAGAGAACAGATCAAGTGGTCTGGCCACATTATGAAAATGCATCATGAAAAGTTGCCCGTACAAGCATATAACCAAATGAGATCAGGATACAAAGCCAGAGGAAGACCACGGAAAAGATGGATAGAAAACGTCAGGGAGATCCTCAACAGACACGGTCATAGCACAGCCGAGGCCACACATCTGGGTTTAGAATGCAAGTTCGAGCTCCAATCACCCCTACGCTTAACGGCAAGAGTAAATCACAAACCACCTGGGGAAAGACAATATACAAAGACAATAGTGAGGATTTTATTTCACTTTCTCTCTCTCTTCAATGATGAATGTACCCGTCTTCCACCCAAGCATGTTTCCATTTCTATAATTGGGGTAGTCTTCATACCTCCTGTTATGATTCTGAGATTGTGGTTTTGTGTCTTTGAGATCTTTTGAGTGTTACATTTGGCTGCAGTGTCCCATACTGACATTCCATATTTGAAAGCTGGTCTTATGTATCCTGTGTATGCTCTACTAGAATTTTTCCATTTGCTGTCCAATATGTTCCACTGTCCAATATGTTCCAGTCAGTTTTACCAGGAGTGCTGTTCTCAAACGTTCAGTTTGGCACTTAATTGTACTGCCATAATTATTGTTGCTTATTGTTCAATGGCTGCCTTCCTGTAGCAACCCCAATTTCAAAATTGTGTTGTTATGGTAGTGGGTTTACGGATGCATGTTTGGCCCCAAAGGGAAGCATTCAAATCAAGCAGAATCCCAGGATTGTAAAGTCCAACCAGGAGTGTAGCATATACTTCTGGGCCAACTATTTCATCCTTTTCTTCTGTCAGTTTTGTAGACCCATCTGCAGTGATGGTATGTCTGATATTCAAATGACACCTATGAGTCTGTAATAGAACAATGGTGTAATGTCTTATAGCCGGCATCTCTTTGTCATCCAAGGATATTTGATTAAAGACAAAAGTTCAGAAATTGAGCCACGGCATGCATTTAACCCATGAGTGGGGGACACCAGACATACGTGAAACATATACAACTGTAAAGATAAATGTTGGAGAGATTTTTACTGGAAGAAAATATTCACTATATAATCAATTCATCTCCCGCCAAAGACGGATGTGTCGGGCCATTGTCCAGCAACAAGAGAGAACCAGTGGGAGTTGGAGAAGGAACGCCGAAGAAGAAAATTCTCACTATAAAGTCAAATTATCTCTTTCCGCTAAGACGGCTGTGTTGGGTCATTGTCCTGCTACAAGAGAGAACCAGTGGGAGTTTGAGAATGAACGCTGAAGAAGACAATCCTCACTATAAAGTAAAATCATCTCTTTCCGCTGAAGATGGCTGTGTTGGGCCATTGTCCAGCTACAAGAGAGAACCAGTGGGAGTTTGAGAATGAACGCTGAAAAAGAAGAAAATCATCTACTAGCGTAACAACATAAACATGCTCACCCTTCTTATCCCTGTGCTCAATATCAGCTCCCTTGGACAACAACAGACTAACTAGTTCAGCATGTCCTCCAGCACATGCCAGCGTTAGAGCAGTGTCATGGTTGCTCTCAGTCTGTGAATCCACCTCTACAGAGGAATATAATGAATTCATTGTGGTACCCAAAACACCATTTGGTGGAAAAGTGCCATCCATGTTTGCTATGGAGTTTTGATGGATAACAGTTTGAGGTGTTGGTGGAGTTCCTCTTTGCTGCTTACGAACCTGGTAAATAAAACAATGAAATTAATGGGTATGTAGGTTGTTTTATTTGAGATGTGGTAATTGCATCTTCCTCAAACTCCTGCAGATTACCAGAATGTAATTGGAATATATTGTATCATGGTTTACAGCTTGGCTGTAATTATCTGCACCTTTTGATTTGGCACATTAGACTTCATCATGGCCAAACAAAAGTTGAACTGCATTCATCAACATACCTGATATAGTTTACACCAACACATCCATTTATTCATTCACCAATCTACCTGATGTGATGAGACACCTAACACATTCACCAATCTACCTGATGTGATGAGACACCTAACACATTCACCAATCTACCTGATGTGATGAGACACCTAACACATTCACCAATCTACCTGATGTGATGAGACACCTAAAGCATTCACCAATCTACCTGATGTGATGAGACACCTAAAGCATTCACCAATCTACCTGATGTGATGAGACACCTAAAGCATTCACCAATCTACCTGATGTGATGAGACACCTAACACATTCACCAATCTACCTGATGTGATGAGACACCTAACACATTCACCAATGTACCTGATGTGATGAGACACCTAAAGCATTCACCAATCTATCAAATGTGATTAAACACCTAAAGCATTCACCAATCTACCTGATGTGATGAGACACCTAAAGCATTCACCAATCTACCTGATGTGATTAAACACCTAAAGCATTCATCAATCTACCGATTGACATCTGTGATTAGACATCTATCAATATAAACCCACCTGTTGTAGACCATGCTGTATCTGAAGCTGGTGCTGGAGATTTGGTTGGTGCATCATCTGTTGTAACAGCTGCTCCTGCTGTTGTTGAGGAATAAGCTGAGGATATGCTAGCAGCTGTTGCTGAGTTGGAGAGGACAAAATCTGTTGCTGCATATGAGCTTGCTGTGTCAATGACTGATGTTGATACTGGGAAGTGTCGAGTGTCACTTGTGAAGCTGAGTTCAGGAGTTGTGAGGCTTCAATTGACTGCGGCACTAATGAAAAATAGACAATTTGAACTATAAATGCTGTCAGCATGGTCATCTTAATAGCAATCTACGCCATGGCATTACAAGTTCCCAGTCTATGGGTCATGACAACAAATCAAACAAAACACATGAAATGATGAGAATTACATGAGGTTGGCATTAACTAAAACTCAACCACACATTTTGAAGCATGTTAATGAATTACACTTTCAATCACTGTATTAAATGCATAAAAATTAAAATTCTATTATTCTGAAAAATCTATAATTTTACTTTCTTAAACAGCTTTTTAAAATTTATCTGGGTCGCATATCACTTTGCTTATATAAAATGAGGTTGCAGGTCACATGACTTCAAATGACACTTAGAGATGACATTCATTACATGATGCTTAGAGATGACACTGATCACTCACATGACACTTAAGAGATAACATTCATCACATGACACTTAGAAACGACACTCCTCACATAACACTTAGAGATGCATATCACTCATCACATGACATCATATGAGAATTAGAGATAACACTCATTACTCACATGACACTTACGAGATAACATTCATCACATGATACTTAGAGATGCCAATCACTCATCCGCTGACAATCATTGTCATAGAATTAAAACAACAAGTAAATGATGTCAAATTTGCATTGCATAAAAATTATCAGTTTAGTCAAATGCTTACCTCCGATGTGGTCTGTGTGAAATACAATTTGTTGGTATTGTGTTACAGCTTGCTGAGTCGCTAGTGGAAGTAGGAGTGGAGCCTTTGCAGGATGTACAACAGATAGAGGTGGGGGTGGAGGAGGTGGAGGAGGCGACTGCTGTAAGGGCAGAGAATTTTTGGACATCCGAGCCTGTTTGTTAGACCCATTTCGCTTGTTCCCTTGTATTTTCCCTCCACCACCAACACGGTTCTCCTGCGTAGGATTGACACCGGGAGATGCAGTTATCATAGTAGATGTCAGTGGTGGAGGGGGTGGAGCAGACCGTTGCAGAGCTTGACCCTGCTGTTGATGCTGATGCAACTGAGCGTGAACCTGACAAGAGCATAACAAAATTATTTAGACCATTTCAGTAAATATAGTTTCATCATTAAAAATAATTTTTTTTACATACAAGATACATTCAATATTTCATTTTCCAGAAATATTTTTGAACATGTTCAACTAAATAAGCTGGATGTGGGTCTAGTAAGACAGTATCACAGTTCCAGCTTGCACGAACAAGCCTGAGGTTCTTCTTCTACTTCAGTGTTCATTCTCAAACTCCCACTGGACTCTTTTAGCAGGACAATGGCCCTACTATATTTCCAGCAGGATATTGTCCAGAGAATGGAAATCTGTTGTGTCGCCGTTAAATTTGCGCCAATGGCCTGACACATCTGTCTTCTGCGAACTTGAGGTTCTGTGATCAGATTGTGCACTGGCAATGTAACTTCGACAAAAAGTGTTTGGATTTGAACAATATTCCCTACCGAAGATGGATGTGTTGGACCATTTGCGCAAATAAAACGGAAACCTAACAAATATCCATTCTCTGGATTACAACCTGCTGGTAATCTAGTAAGCTCATAGTCCTGCTACAAGGGAGATCCAGCAGGAGTTTGAGAATGAACGCTGAAGAAGAAAAACAATATTCGAAAAGCAATGTGCCATGTCAGAAAGCGAAGCATAGAATAGTGATGATGTTACATGCCATGTATGTCACAAGAGGCAACTAAGGGTAGAGTTGACTGTCTCATTCCATAAAAAGTCAACATGGTCCAGAAACCATACTATAGTACGATGTGTGAGGCCGAAGGGCACAGATATCACAGTTAAGCTATAAACCGTGACACAACACATTTCATTGTTCAGACTACATCCTAGTAACCAGCAGGAGTTTGAGAGTAAACTCAGAAGAATGTGCCATATAAATTACTATTCATTCAATCAATCATTCAAGTGACATGCTGAGTGTTTCTCCACAACTCTTTGTCTATTGTGTTAAGTTCAGTTGGTGATATCTTTCATGCCACAGTGACAACCTATTCAGAAATTTCTCTTTGTCTTTCTCTCTCTCTTCTCCCCTTGATCTTTCCTGTGGTGATTAAATGTTCAATTTTTGCTTTTCTCATCACATGCTCTAAAAATCTTGTGCCTGCTTTTAATTATTGCTATAAATTGTTTTTTTTTACTTCAGCATCTCTGAAGACTTCTACATTAGTTCTCTTGACTGCCCATGAAAATTTAATCATTCTTCTCATAATCTCAGATGTCTGAGTCTTGTGCTAGTGTTTGAGAACATCATCAACTTTTACTTCTACGTTCACATTCAACAAGCAGCATGAACTTGTGCGGTTAAAGCCGGAGATGGAAATACATTGCACTTAGATTTGCAGCAGATCTGCGTTATTTATGCCTTTCAGCCCAGCACATCAGATTTCAGCATGAATACAACATCTAATCAAGTTGAGCAAACATTGCTAAAACTCAAGTGTTTACCGTTTGCAAACAAGTTTCTTGACAAGACGTCTCAGGCGGGTTATCTTCATTCCAGGCCAACATTTTGGAAATATCAATGTGGTCTAAGTTATGTGGGTCTATCAAACCCACAGTGTGGCTAGGTAACTCCAAGAGTGTGGCCAATTCTTCATTCTGTTTGGAATGTAAGAAAAAAACATGTACCTATGTATTATGTATGTATTATCTATTAAGTTGCTGTGCACTGAATTTGAGATGAGATATACATGCAAATATGACGCCATTGACAGTTATTTATTTTCATGGTCAAGTGTACTATGCGGCTCGGCAGATTGTTGTTAGGTGCAGAGTTCACTTTTATTTGCTTGTCTTGTCCTATCCATGTGTGCTACTAGGCATCATGGCGAGCTGAAGTCTTGTCCTATCCATGTGTGCCACTAGGTGTCACGAAGAGCCAAAGTCTTGTCCTATCCATGTGTTCGCTAGGCATCATGGGGAGCTGAAGTTGTCAGGTATTTGTCACCTGACAAAGATTTTCAAAAAGAGCAGTGAACCAACATAGAACCGGAACTATCAGCCGTTATACCCTGAGAAATTTACTGAACTGGAGATCTGAGCACTGATGGACATGTCCGGTGTGCGAGGGAGGATAATCAATAAACTAATACCTATCATAAAGTTCTCAGAAATATTGGCATGGTTGTTTGATGATCCAGCAATCCATAGGCTCGTGCCCTGTGACCCAATTCTACTTGATATATGCATGCGTATGTGAGCTCCATATAAGGTGTTCCATTTATCTGACTTCAAAGGAAGAAGCATTTTCCTGATATCTAGCGATGGATGATCAAACATTGATGGTCGACAGAAACGTAGGGATGAGGGCACAGCCGGCAATCTGGAGTGTGTTGTATTGAGAAAAATAAAAGAAATGTTAGGATAGAAAGAATCTGTATGTTCTCTATGCTCTTGTGAGGATTGAGTGACTCATTATCCAGCCTCACAGGTGTTGCTCATAAAGTGTTTTATTTTACTCATGCAACAGTCATCAAATGGAGCAAAGTGTCATCAAACACTCCTGATGTGACAGTGTCAACAAGCACTTCTGAAGTGTCATCAAACATGTGTCATTCTGATGGGGCAAAGTGCCATCAAACAATTTTGATGGGACAAAGTATCATCAAACACTTCTGATGAGGCAAAGTGTCATTAAAAGTAATATTTCTACACCAACTCCCCTTGCCAGTGTGGCAACCAGGGTCTGGACAATCTAGTTCAGGGTACAAAGAATACAGTCACTCTTCTTTCCAGGCATGTTGTAAAGGGCGACTAAGGAAAGTTGGGGAATAGATTGAAAACCTGTCACCTGAAAAAAATCACCATGTCTTAATTTTTTACTTTTGTCTAACAAATTATCCCCTATGGATCACAAAAAGATGCATGCCAGCGGACACCCCAACTTTGTATTTTTGTGACAGACTCCTAGGTGACGGAGGATGCTAGATGTGCCATCACTGCGGATGGGTCAACAAATCTGACATGTGTCCCAGGAGTGTGTGCTGCTCCTGGCAGGAAGTGGTAATCCTGGGATACTGTTGTACTGTAATGCCTCCCTTCTGGGACTAAACATGCATTCATACCCTCCTTCCACCCATGCCTTTCAGACAATCTTACATGAGTCCAAGTTTCACCTCAGTTACACAACTGACAAGAACATGTGCTTTTGTCAAACAGGTTATTGGCTGTCAGGAGCTACCCGCTCCCAGCTAAAGGGATTATTTCATCATCATCATCATAACTCCCCAATGAATAAAGGCAGTAATAGCTAATCACTCGTATTCCCTGGGGAACTTGAGAACTAAAAAACAACAAAACTAACCAATTGTTCTGCTTGAGATACAGATCCTGATCCGATAACGGTTCCGACTGTTCCAGCAGGGCTGAACTGTGTAACTGTAGGGAATGTGGCAGAGGTTTGTCTAAGCTTGGCCTGAATTTGCTGCTGGTGAAGCTCTTCAAATTCTTGCTGGGAACTGAGCAACAAATGAGACTGAGCCTTGTCCTGTAGTTCTTGTTCAACTTTCTTCAGCTCCTCCAAGATTTGCTGCTTCTTCTGTATCTGTTCTTCTTTTGTGGGTTGGTTTGTACACAACAGACTCTCCTCCTGACAATGAAATTATGTTAGTATTCTTTCAGTTTTGTCATGTTGCATACGTAACTCTAATTTCCTATAGAGAGCATAAGACAAATTTGTACTTAAGAAATAAAATATAGAGATGTATGCCGGTGTACAAGAACAATTGCTTTCAATAGTGATATGACGAAAACTAGCTGGCTTTGGACATGTATGCTGACATGATTCCTTGTCGAAAACAATACTTCAAGGAACTGCCGAATAGGGAAGAAGCAGAGGAGGCCAAATAAAGACATGGAGAGACAACATCAAGGAATGGACAGGACAAGATTTTCCTCACTTATCCGCATCGTTGAAGATAGAAATCGCTGGAGGACTCTGTGCGCTGAAGCATCAAAAATGGTAACCCTACAACCTTGCTGGGTTACGGGTTTACAGATAGATAAGTAACTCAATTGTATCAAGTATAAATAACCAACCAAACTGTCAGAGGATATCCGACAAGGTGGAAAGTGAGCGGTAACTAAACCAAGAAGCAATAACTAAGATAACGTACTATTGCTGATGGTTTAACTAATAACTCACAAATAATAAAACTAATGTAAAAAATAATATATAACAGAAAACACAGGAAAAAACTCTGCATCTTTACTAATTGAATAAATCTTTTTGTTTACCATTTGTATTCCTTTATTAATAAATTTATTTCACTGTTTGACGACCGCAACATAGAAAAAGCCAGTTTCTTTGACTTATGTTATTTTTTTTTAACATAAATTTATTATTTATTAGTTAAACAAATAACAATAATGCATTATCCATAATCCCAGTTATCGCAAATTTTATGAAGCCTGACACTGTCAACAACAATCGCATGATCAATTCAATAAACAATTACTGGCACCATCAATAACACATCATTCACATGATCAACTCATTAACTGTATTAACGACATGATCAACTCATTAACTGTATTAACGACACATGATCAACTCATTAACTGTATCTACTAGTTGACAAAAGCTGACCTACCTTGTCAATAATTCTCTCATTTAATAACCCAGGATCCACAAAATACTGCTGGAAATTTTCAGGACTACTAAACTTGTTTCCACCTTTAGTATCTACCTGAACTCCACTCAAACGCTTGGTCAGATTCTTTTGTATACTCTGACGACTGAGTTCTGTCGTTTTTGCTGTAAGGGAGCAAGAGAGAGAATGAGGAGAATAAAAACTAAATAATGGTAGCAATATAGTCTATAGCAGTGCAATCCACTGTTTTTCTATACTAAATAATGGTAGCAATATAGTCTATAGCAGTGCAATCCACTGTTTTTCTATACTAAATAATGGTAGCAATATAGTCTATAGCAGTGCAATCCACTGTTTTTCTATACTAAATAATGGTAGCAATATAGTCTATAGCAGTGCAATCCACTGTTTTTCTATAACAATGATGTCATTCCTTTTCAATAGCAGAAAGTCTTGCTATATTGACATATCTACTAGAAGTAAATATGTCCAGCACTAGATGACATCACCACCCATGTGTTGTCGAGGAGCAAAGAATAGCAACAGTTTACCTTCCATGCATGTCATACGAGGCGACTAAGGCGGTTATGGGATGGAGTTCGCTGTCCCATCCTATATAGGGTCAGTGACCCAAAGCCATGCTGAAGCCAGATGTATCAGGCCGAAAGGCGCAGATACCGCAGCAATGCTGTAAACCATGACACAACGCATTCCGTTCTCCAGACTACATCCTGCAGAAGTTTGAGAACGAACGCAGAAGATGACATCAGGAATATGCTTCTGCTGTCAAGGTCAGATAAATGGAACACTGTATATAGAACAAAACAACAGCTCACAAACACACATGTATGTATCGCACAATGGCATTGGGTCAAAGGGCATGAGTCCATGGACCTCTGAATCAGTAACCAATCAACTAGAAGTAAATAAAGCATGATGGTTAGTCTGGTAAGATCCACAGACTGTCCACACGCTGTGATAATAGAGAAGTCTAATCAGCACTTTAATTAAGGTAGAATATCTCCGGTGTTTCTGGATCACTAAAGAGGAACAAAGAAATAGCAACACTGATATTATGCATGTCGTAAGAGGCAACTAATGAACATTTGGGGTGAAGTTGGCTGTCCCATCCCATAGTGGGTTAAAGTCAGATGTGTCATGCTGTAAACCATGACACAATGCATTCTGTTCTATGAATATCCTGCTAAGCATCAGAAATCTGCGAAAAAACTCAAATGATGATTCCCAGATAGTTTTTTTAAAATTTGAGAACAATCTCAAAAGTGATGCCCAGATATTTTTTTTAAATTTGAGAACAAACTCAAAAGGTAGTTTTTTTCCTACCACAAAAAGGATTCAAGATCGATCCAACCTCAAAAAATTGTCCACAACAACAAATCTAGGAAATAAAAGTGAGCAGCATGATGACCATATCCCTCCTAGTGTGCAGTCACAGAAAAAAATAGTATCACCTGTGTTCTCAAACTCCTGTAGATTAGCAGGATGTAGTTCAGAGAACAAAAAGCACTGTGTTGTGGTTAACAGCTTGGCAGCGGAATCTGCCTGAAACATCAGACTTCATCATGGTTTCAGGGTCACTTGATCCCATCTGCATGGTGTATGTATCTATTCTTCAAACCAGTCAACAGATTCTTCTTCTATGTTCATTCTTAAACTCCAGCAGATTAGTAGGATGCAGTCTGAAGAATCGGATGCGGTCTGCCATGGTTTAGCCATATGTATCTGCACCTTTTGTCATGACACATCCGACTTCAGCATGGCTTCTGGGTCATTTTGACACTATGGGACTGTACAGCCAACTCCACCCCTAAACATCCTTTGTTGTCTACATTGACACACGTGTGTGGCAAGTAACTGTTGATTTCTTTGCTCCCCTCTTGGGCCTTGGTGTGTGTTGATGATCTCACAAAAAGCCAAAGTTACTAAAAATTATGTGTTGAAGTTGGATGTATTGTGCCAAAAGGCGCAGATAACGCAACCCAAAGTGTAAACTAAGGATACATTCTGCTTACCTGACTATATCAAGCACACGTTTACTGTTTACAGAGTCGGACACTGAATTCCACACTGAGATAAGTAATTATTTTATTCCACTGTAATGTCCTATTCATTCTAGTCTCCCTGGTTATCATTCTCCTCTCATCCTGCTGACGTATCTCCTATTTCTTGTTCATGTCCCTTGACATATTTCCTATCATGCTTGAATCGTCTTTCTTCTATCATGTCACACGGTATGTGCATTTGTATATAAAATACAATTTTATCTTCTGTTTATCGTCCTGATGAAGGCCTTTTAGTCGAAACCTCATCGTTTACTTTGTCTTGTTATGTTTTGTTTACACTTTTGGTAACACATATATAATTTCATTCAGTTATTTATCCTGTTATTTGTTTTCCAATGTTGGGTTGTTCCCCATCGTCTGTGTTTTATCTCTTGATTAACCTGCACAGGAATGAGAACAACTGAATAAATATTCTTACCTTGCACAGTTGTTGCCAGGTTGGCTGCCACCAAAGGTATCTTTGAGTCTGGTTCACTAGGTGGCACAATGTTTGCCAAACCATGTACTGGAACACGTGACTTGAAAAGAAATAAAAATAGAACTCATTTTGCTACTGACTCCTCTGACAATAATCTATCATTAGTTCCTGTACTTATAGCTATCAACATATTATGTGATAATATGTACCCACTGCGTAAAACTGAAATCCAACAGGCAAAACTAGGAATGAAGTTTTGATAATCCATGAAAACACATAACACACACACATTGATGTTTCGACCAATAGGCCTTTATCAAGACTATACAAACACCAAAAAATGATGAGCAAAAACTGCACTATTGGATGTTCACATAACAGAGTTAAATCTGCAGATAACCCAGAAGGGTTGAAATTAGGCTAGAGGTGAAAAAACACAAACAGGAAAAATAATACACACCCAAATACATGTGAAATGAGACAGAGAAATGGTGGAACAACATGATATCAACCATATGCCTGATTGGCATTGATCCTGAAAGGTCCAAGTGTGCCAAATTGATATATATATATAGTGGTTCCCAAGTGCGTGACAGGTCCAGTCGCCTTAGAAGCATGACATCATGGTCGTCACCATAACATCCTGGGCGTACCAATGTTTGTTTCTGATAGAATTCGTAGGCATAATCACAGTCCTGGTACTCCTTTGCTTAATTTCAAAATCCTATTTTTTTTTAAAACAAAAAACTGTGAATACTGAATTTTCCCATTAGGGAGCTGCAGGGAGGTTTCAAGTCGCTTGTGTACAGTATTGGTCCTCTGCAGTATTGTTTTTGACAAAAAATCAATCCAAACTATGCAAGTTTTCATTTCCCTATTGAAAGCAATGATTCTTCTGAACCTGTATGCATCTCTATTTTATTTCATACATACACATTTGTCTTATGCTATAGGAAATTTGTAGAATCTAACACTGATGTTTTTAAAAATTAAGTTTAGTCTTTGACATAGAAGCTAAAGCCATCTCCAAATATACGAAATGAGAAATCAACTCATTATTTGCATTAACCACTGACAAAATAAATCACATGATCAACTCATTAATTGCATCAACGACACATATGTTTTGGTATTATTCTTCTTCTTCTTCTTTCGTTCACTTGAAACATGTCTATATCTGTAATTCTGTCTCTAAAACTCACTGTCTTTTGTAGTTCATACAGTGTCCCATAGAGTTTGATTCCAGTGTTGTTTCCTCTGGTCTGCCTCAGCGTTTCATGCTCAGAACACTCTTGAAATATATGTTTGGCACTCTGTGCTACCTGTCCACATGGCCGTGTTGCCAATCTTGAACTTTGTATACATGTGACTGCGGAGTCGGTTGTGTCCTGTTCTAAAACGTAGAATTATAACTTGTTCTGGTCTGTTCATAATGTGATAGTCATCTTGTGTTGGTGTTTGTGGCTTTCTTATTGACTTGATGTTTTTGTATGAAAGGCCAGTACCCAAGGTTTCAATGATACAGAAATCTTGTATTTGCTGTTATATGTTGTAAGACTGTTATATTTCCTATTTCAGTTGTTGTTTTTTTTAATTTATATATATTTAATATATATTGTAAAAATTGTCCACATTGATTCAGATCAGAATAAATTACTCAACATCAACAATACAAAATAAAGTATGAAAATCAAACAGTTACTCACTTCTTCATATGGTGCATCAGTCACACACATGTGTGCCAATTGGTCACTAGCAGAGTGGACTATACACTGATTTGGCCACTCCAACAATAACTTAACCACTTGCGTGTGACCACCTTTGGCAGCTTCTATAATCATTGTTGAGCCATCCTGCAGATTTAATTTGACATGAAAATTGAGATGGAAATGGCACCATTTACAATCCTGATTTTGCATAATAATGTAATTATAATTTGTGTATGTAACTAATCTATTTGGATAGCATATTTTATTCAGGACGTAGCCATCCCTCAGAGTTTTTTGGCTGTAGTGATTTTCTAGGGAATATAAATACATTTAGTTGTTTGCCATTGCTTTCTGAATGGTCCGAAGCACAACTGCCTATGGCGAGATTAAACGGATACCGTGGCCATCCCAGACATATGTACCTCGCTGCCGCAGAGTCGGACAACTACTTATAACATGTATATTCCTCTCAATTGTGTGTCAAAATAACGTGTAAGTAAACTAATTTTTAAATGGTACTTTCCCCGCTGCACATAGGAAGCAAGAGTTACATCATTAGCAATTCCTGAGAATTTAACCTTTAGCACGCTGTGTTTACAATTCAGGCGGTGCATTCCGCCGGAATTGTGTCATGTCTTGATTTCGGAAGGTGAAATCCACAGCACAGTTCGCTAAACATAAAACTGAAGGAATAAATTGAGATCTGTAACTTTTTGACAGAATGTTTTGGCATCATTGAGAAGAGAATTTATCTAACTTCCCATTTTTATTGTCAAAATGGCGATAGACGATAGTGTTTGATATAAACTAAACACAGCTGGGATCGATTACAGCAGATAAAAGGTTAAATACTTTCAATTTGACAATCTCAACAATAACCGTACATACCTTCAATTTGTGAGTGTAGTCTGCAATATGCGTCAGCAGTAGTTCAACTACTGCTAAATGACCACCAGCACATGCTAATGACAGGACAGTGTGGTCATTGGAGGTTGTTGCTCTGTTGACATCAGCACCTATACATTAAATTTTTTTAAAAATTTGTGTTATTTTGTTTTCTCACTGTGGCTGAAATTTTGTTAAATTGTTTTCTTACTTTTTTACTTTTGTGATACCAAAATTGGAAATTGAAAACCAAAAAACTCTACTTTCACATATGAAGTGACAACACAAATGATCCAACTTCAATCTATTCATGGAGATTTTTAGTTAAAAGACGACTACTTCGTCTGTTTTGTTCTCAAACTCCTGCAGATTAGCAGTATGTAGTTCAGAGAACAGAGTTTGTTGTCATAGTTTACAGCTTAGCTGCAATATCTGTCCATTTTGATCTGACAAATTCTACTTTAGCATGACTTATGGATCACTTTGTTGCTCCATGGGATGGGATGGTCAACTCCACCTGCCACAACCTTCTTAGTCACCTCTTACATGTCTGGCAGGTAACAGTGTCACCATTCCTTGCTCCCTTTTTGGGTACCATCAATACATGGACAAGTTTTGCTGCATTATTTGTGCCTATCAGCATGACACATCCAACTTCAGTATATGCATGTAGATAAGAAAAGTCTTAGATATCAATTAACTGATTTCTTAAAACATATTCATGTTCCTAGATCAAGATGAAAACCGATAGAATACCTTTGCTGATGAGGAACTGCACAGTACACAAGTGACCAGCTCTAGCAGCTTTCATGAGAGGAGTTCTTCCACCTTCTGATTCATGCTCCTGTTTCATATAAAAAAATGTTGCATATAAAAAAGTGCTACATATAAAAAAGTGTTACATATTAAAAAAAAGTGTTATAAATAATTATATTAAAATATTGTGAGATAAATACTTTCTGTCATAGCTGGGGGTGTGTGTGTGTGGTTTTGTTTTGGAGTCTTCTTCAGCTTTCATTCTCAAACTCCTGCTGGATCTCTCTTGTAGCAGGACCATGATCCATTCTAGATTTCCAGTAGGATGTAGTCCAGAGAATAGAAATGCATTGTGTCGCCGCTTTATTTGCGCCAATGGCCCAACACACCCGTCATCTGTGGTGTTTTGGAGTCTGTCAGGTGTGGCCCATATTTTGACCACACCTGTATTAGACATTATGTCAACCACAAATTAAAAGTTATTTTTTTGTCTAGCTTTTATAGTATCATCATCACTATCAAGTGCTAGCCTCACATCAAAGGTTGGCTGCAATGGACCTCCAAAATCATCTTGCCTTAATGGTGCACTCAGACTGTGTCTTGGTGGCACGTTCGTCTTATTCTATTTCATTTTTCAACTACATATTTTCCATGTAATGTCGAAGGTATATAGATCTCACTAGACCAACCGTCATACAACAGTAAATTCTTAGATGACATGTCATTGTAGAGACTTTGCTCTTATAGAAGCCCTACAGCTTTCCATCTTTACAGTTGCTTTTCTCTTTGTGGTGCAGCATTTAGAGAACCCAGCATTACGCATCAATCTGGGTGAACCAGCTGAGCTCTGTCTCTCTGACCACGGTCCTCGCTGCCAATGTGTCTGTGATGACCCTTCTATGAAGAAGTGGTACACGGTGAAAAGCAAATAATTGAAGGATGCAACAATTTCATTGGAGAGCCCAGACAAAAATGTTATCCCTGCATTACTGGAGAGCCACGTGGATGGTAGAATATGCATTTCTAGCTATTCCACCCATTCCAGTGACCATTGGACATAGCTAGATTTCTATGGACACCTCTAACAGAAAGGAATGTTTTCAGGAGAATTGGAGCACATAGCTAAAACATTCAGAAAGTTAGAAAAGTCACAAAACACCTAGAACTGACAACACAACTGACTAGCAGACATCTCAAAGAACCATAATGGCATGGGACAGCCAACTCCACCCCAAAAATTCCTTAGTCGCCCCGTGCAACATTCATGGCAGGTCAGTGTTGCTATTCTATGCTTCTGTTTCAGACCCTAGCAAAAATGGGTGAACTGCTATAAATAAAGAGTGCCACACACAAGGTTTGTTGCGTTTACTGACACAAGGTTTGTTGCGTTTACTGACACACAGTTTGTTGCGTTTACTGCCACAAGGTTTGTTGCGTTTACTGACACAAGGTGTATTGTTTTTACTGACACAAGGTGTATTGTGTTTACTAACACAAGGTGTATTGTGCTTACTGAGCTAAATAAAATCTTGTATTTGTCCATGAGAATCATTACTTACCAAACTAGCTCCACAATCCAACAATGCTTCAGCAACATCTGTGTGCCCATTTTCACAGGCGTATGTCAATGCTGTGTCACCAGTTCCAGTTTGAGCTTCAACGGCTGCACCTATAAACAGAGAAATATAGAAAGTATATTTGTGTTGTGTTAAGACAAAACCATCACTTGCCAACATTCTAACTCAAAGAATTATAGGAGTCATGGTAGTTCTTTGGTTAATCCTATAGGAGTCATGGTAGTTCTTTGGTTAATCCTATAGGAGTCATGGTAGTTCTTTGGTTAATCCTATAGGAGTCATGGTAGTTCTTTGGTTAATCCTATAGGAGTCATGGTTGCTTCTTGGTTAATGCTATAGGAGTCATGGTAGTTCCCTGGTTAATGCTATAGGAGTCATGGTAGTTCCCTGGTTACTGCTATAGGAGTCATGGTAGCTTCTTGGTTACTGCTATAGGAGTCATGGTAGTTCTTTGGTTAATCCTATAGGAGTCATGGTTGCTTCTTGGTTAATGCTATAGGAGTCATGGTAGCTCAGTGGTTAATGCACTAACTTCCTGTCAAGATAGCTCGGTGGTTAATGCACTAATTTTCTAGTCGAGCGATTCAAGGTTCAATTCCAAATGAAAATTGGAATAATTTTTAAAAATCATCATCTCCAAGGTCAATCCAGCCTAAGTAAATATATACCAGATCTTATGGGAAAGTACAAGCAGCAACCATGATGCTGACCACATCATTCTCAGGTATGCTGTTGATCAATGAAAAATAAGGACCTAAAACGTCATTTGTTGTTGAATGGGGAGCACAAAATAGTGGTGCCTGCAGAGGTTTTTGGGGTGGAATTGACTGTCCCATAGGATGTAAACCATGACACAGTGTATTCTGTTCTCTGGACTACATTGTGCTATTTGTAGGAATTTGAAAACAAATGCAGAACAGAATTAATGCACAGCCTCTTTCAAGCAAAGCAACTTTGCCTACCCAAAGAGCTTCCTTATAATATAAACACAGCAGTGTACAACGGGGGTCAAAAAACGTGTGAGGAATCAACAAAGTATATTTATTATTGGTTTATGAACACTTCACCTGCATTAGCTTTCTCATAATAAACATGAAATGTCATGATTCCACCAGGGAGCGTTGAATACGTTGTGCTGTTGGTTTACATCTGAGCTGCATTATTTGAGCCTTCCTGCCAAATAAATTCAACGTCATGGGTTTATGAACTAATATTGCAGGGCTCGGTTCCAATCCTCATGTACTTATTCTACTCAATGATTGCTGTGACAAGATCATTCAACTCTGCCTTATAAATGACAAAATCATACACATAAGTAAATATCTCTACCACAGAGACCTTTGTATGCAGGTATATCTGATCTATCTCACTACTTTAAATATCAACATGATCAGGCCAGTGGATCAGTTACTAAAGTTTGATGCAGCTATAGAAACCATCTATTAAAATCAATATGTATTAGAACAGTTAAAACATTGGGAAATGAGGCTTTATAAATCACTAATAGTATACAAGAAATACATACCATCTATAGATGCACTCTTGTCTCTTGTAAACTTGTCTTGAAAACTATAGAAGCACTGCAACCTAGTCTCTTGTAAACTAGAGATGCCATATAATCTCTTTAAAACTAGAGATGTACTCTAGTCTCTTGTAAACTAGATATGCGCGCTAGTCTATTGTAAACTAGAGATGTACTCTAGTCTCTTGTAAACTAGATATGCGCGCTAGTATATTGTAAACTAGATATGCACGCTAGTATATTGTAAACAGTTGCATATCCATCTCTAAATAAACACAAATGCACAAGACAATGTGTATCTAAGAAATGACTGACCAGATTGCAACAGGAATGATACAAGCTCTAGGTGACCCTCCTGGGCAGCTTCCATGAGAGGAGTGCTGCAGCCTAACTCAATATGGGCACCAGATCTCAGCAGGAAATCTGCAACCTCTAAGAAGCCACCGCAGCATGCTAATGTTAGGGCTGTCTCTTGGGTTTCTTCGGTCTGTGCATTGATGTCAGCACCTGCATAATGTACAAACATCTGCACATTTACAACATGTTATGGTAACATTTACAACATGTTATGGTAACATTTACAACATGTTATGGTAACATTTACAACATGTTATGGTAACATTTACAACATGTTATGGTAACATTTACAACATGTTATGGTACTTAGGCACAATGTATTCTCAAAGCAAAAAATAATGTTTTGTCATTTGGGTTTCTGTAGATGTTACTGCAGGAAAGATGTATAATTTAGGTCACTATAAGATAAAAAGGGGGATTTGTAAGTGTAGTTTCATACTATTAGTGTGTATATTTTGTGCGAAGCTTGTGAAATCGTGACCAATAATTTTTTTAATTATGTTTATCACTAAATTTAGCATTATAAATCATGATTGTTTGTTCTTGTAATCTAACTTAACCATAAAACTTTGATTATATGTATGTGGGCTCCGCTCCTGTCTGTAGGTCGATGTAATTCCTATAATGATTTACATATATCTCTCCACATATATTTATCCTGCAGTGATGTCACCTATGGAATTAGAACACCACATACATCTACGGCAGTGAAAGAGTAGACACAATGGTGGACAATGCTGTGATTGATGGCACAGTACTGAGAAGAAATAGGGGCAACCATGGAGCTAACTGAAAAACGAGGAAGATGATGCTGGAGATGGTAATATATACATACAAAGAATGACAGAAATGGGGATTCATCAAGGATGAGGGGAGAATGTGTCCTCTGGCAAGATCAGATAATCAAAATCTGACAGAGACTTTGAGTTTATACCCTTGCATGACTGATATGATGGAGCACTTATGGGAATTCCATGAAGCAAGGTTTCTAACAAACAGTTAGTTAGTCGTCGGATCATCATCACTGCAAACTGGACACGTCCATAGTTGCCCCGATCTCTCCTTGAGTGTATTCGCCATTACACTTCTGCTGACAGTACCGGTCTGACTATACCGGTCAGTACCAGTGCTGGTTGACTATTTTTCTTCTACGCCCTCCAAAATGTTCACTTCTAGCAACACTGCATTTCAAACCCTGATCTTTAATCCTGGTCATCATCATCCACATTAGTCTCACTCTCGCGTGCTATATCTCTTAAGGAGTTCAAAACTTCAGCTCAATCCATTGCCCCGTGCCACAATCGCACATGACACCGGTTGATTGGCTCTTTCATTGCCTCGAACACAGACATGCCAGACATGAAAATAAATGTAACAACCACTTTCAGCCTTGCCTTCCTCAAGGCCTCAATCCACTGTTCGCGAATGAGACCCACTTGTACCTTCCTAATCATACTCATAGAGTCACTCAAGATGCAGACCTCCGTTATCTTCTGTGTGCATACCAACTTAGTATTATGTATTATCTAAACAGTATTATGCAGTATAAATTGAAAGCGAGATATGAAGTTGCTGCTGTCTAGTGGCAAAGTCACTTCATTTTTTCCACCATCGAGGCCAACTCCTTGAAGTGGAAGTGGGGCGTAGTCCAGCCAACAGAGGCTGGAAACTATGAATGGTCGGGCCTTCCCCTACATCGGGCAAGAACATAGTTCTGCCCAAGCAATCACAGGTATTGAAATAGGAGATACCAGGCTGAGAGAAGCAGCAACATGGTATCACGCAACCCGACAAGATAACGTTTTCACAACAAAAACACTTGCTATGTGGACATGTTAAACTGTGAATGAGAAGATGAGATAACTCTTCCATTTTCACTGTAAAGTAAAAAAGTAAAGTAACCCATAGCATTTATTAATGCCGTAGGGGTGTGAGATGTTAGCGATCTCACATTTCACAGGCTCTGCAAATGAGGGCGGTAGCCATCTCCTCTCCCTCGCAGTCTTTACTTCCCAGATTAATCCGGTACCCATTTAAGGCTGGGTTGACCTGGGAGCCGTTGCGATCTGAAAACATTTCCGCCTCAGCTGGGGAATGAACCCAGGACCACTCATATGCGAAGCCAGTGCGCTAACCACTGTGCTAACGCGGCAGTATTCTAGACTGAATATTCATCCGTGTGTTGCTGAAGAGCAAAGAATAGCAATACTGTGACCTGCCATGCATGTCATAAGGCACAACTAAGGTTTTGAGGATGGAGTAGGTTGTCCCATCCCACAGAGGGTTAAAATGACCCAGAAGCCATGCTGAAGTCAGATGTGCCAGGCAGAAAGTTGCAGATATCACAGCCAAGTTGTAAACAATGACACAACATATTCATTTGTTTTTGGACTAGTTTTGCTAATTCACAGGAGTATGAGAACTGATGCAAAAGAAGACTGAATAACATTTAAGTATTTGGTAAACACTAACCTTGAGACAAAAGTAGTGCCACCATATCTTCATGACCCTCTCTAGCAGCCTCCATTAGAGGAGTGTATCCCTCATCATTGACTTCTTCAACATTGGCACCTCGTTCAATAAGAAGACTAGCCAGCTCGATGTGACCTCCACATGCAGCCAGCGTCAGGGGTGACTCAAAACTGTCAGCTGGCATATTCACCTGAGGATATTACACACTTATTTGTATGGAAATCAGTAGATATAAAGAACACAACAAATATATTTGTCCAGCAGAAAATAGACAAACATGTAGGTTATCCACTTTTGGCAGTGGTGAAATGGTATAAGCTTGTTTGTTGTAGACATGTAAAGAGACATGACTCATTTTCTAAAATGATTTTGTTTGGAACAGTCAAGGGTGGAACAAGAGAAGCTCAGAGAAAATTCTGGATTAATGACATCAAGGAATGCTGGGCATGTTTTATATTCTCTTCTGGATGGTTGATAACGGATGTTTGGAGTACTTTTTGTGTTGTTGCTTCTAATGTGACATTGCACTCCTACAACCATACCAGTTATGGGTCTTATTTTATATCCTGTTTCATCTCTTAACTGGTTCTTCTTCAGCATTCATTCTCAAACTCCCACTGGATCTCTCTTGCAGAAGGACAATGGTACAACTAGATTTCCAGCTATATGTAGTCTAGAGAATGAAAATGTGTTGTCCAGTTTTATTTGCGCCAATGGCTTAACACATCTATCTTCGGTGGATGATTGAATCCTGGAGTTTTCTGCTTCTGAAAATGTCAATTAGTCACCTTAATAATAATTCCAGAAAATAGTAGCACCATCTGTCTCCTTTCATGAAAAACTTTACGGGATAACTGGAATCTTGAGCTACCTTTGTCAGAGTAAACAATGTGGCAGTCTGAATCTTCTTCTTCTTCGTTTGTTCTCAAACTCCTGCAGATTAGCAGGATGTAGTCCGGAGAACGGAATGCGCTGTGTCATGGTTTACAGCATTGCTGTGATATCTGCGCCTTTCGGCCTGACACATCCGACTTCAGCATGGCTTTGGGTCACTGACCCTATATGGGATGGGACAGCCAACTCCATCCCATAACCTCCTTAGTCGCCTTTTATGACATGCGTGGAAGGTAAACAGTGTTCTTTCTCAAGCTGCTGCAGATTAGCAAGTGGTAGTCAGGAGAACAGAATGTGTTGTGTCATGGTTTGCAGCATGCTGCAACATCTGTGCCGTTTAACATGACAGATTCGATTTCAGCGTGGCTTTGGGTCATTTTCAAGGGACCCAATATGGCATGGGCCAGCCAACTCCATCCCATAACTTCCTTAGTCACCTCTGACAACATGCATGGAAGGTAACTGTTGCTACTATTTGCTCCTTACTCTGACCCACCGCAACACACAAGCGGGTAGTTTGTTCAGACAATGCTGCTAAATTACACCTACATTCAAAACTCTACTTCGTTTATTTTCAAACTCAGGCAAATTAGTAGAATGTAGTCCGAAATGTATCGTATCATAGTTTACAGCTTAGCTGAGATGTATACTTCTTTCTGCCTGACAAATCCTACTTCAGTATGGCTTCTGGGTCACTTTAAACCTAAATAGGATGGGACAGGCAACTCCACTCCACCCGACGTCATGTTTTATGATATGCTTGGCAGGTAAATTGTCTTCTTCTTCAGCGTTCATTCTCACACTCCCACTGGATCTCCCTTGTAGCAGGACCATTGTCCTACTAGATTTCCAGCAGGATGTAGCCCAGAGAATGGAAATGTGTTGTGTTGCTGTTTTATTTGTGCCAATGGTCCGACACATCTGTCTTCTGCGGGAGGTAAATTGTCAATATTCTTTGCTCCCAGTTTAGGCTCCTTCAACATATGGATACATTCTTCTTCATCAGCATTCATTCTCAAACTCCTGGTGGATTTCTCTTGTAGTAAACCAATGGTCCTACAAGATTTCAAACTGGATGCAGTCTAGAGAATGGAAATGCAATGTGTCACCACTTCATCTGCATCAATGGCCTGACACATCCATCTTCAGCAGAACATTCAACACATTTCCCCCTCAATTTTGTCTGCCCCTCGTAAATTTTTCATTATACAAGATGTGTGTGTGTGTGTTTTGTACCTGAGCTCCACTGTCCAGCAGCAAACGTGCAACCTCCACATGTCCATCCATGGAAGCTTCCATCAGAGCTGTGTGCATTTCATCTGTTTTATGCTCCTGATCAGCCCCTGCCTCCAGCAAAAACTTCACCATGTCCAGGTGACCTATAATATGTGAAACCATCAATAGTTAGTCATCGTTCAAGTTGAAATGAGGATGAGAACCAAGTAAATACAACAGTGGGAAGACAAGAGCACAACAATAACATGGATACAAGGGAGTACTGGACATTGCTAAAAGGAAACATAAATCGCATAAATCAAACAACTATCTGATAAAAGCATTTTGGATATATTAAGACATGATATTTTGTTGAAAACATTACTTGAGGGTAGAGTTGAGGGAAGGGGAGCAAGAGGTAGGCAGAGATACAAGTGGGAGGGAAACATCACGAGATGGACAGGTTACTATTTAGCAAAGTACACCACCAAAACAAGAGACGAGATAGAGGTCTGTTGTAGTTAGTCAACGTTGCGGAGATGGAACTTGATGATGATGATGACTGGAGTGTGTGTGTATATATGTGTATATATTTTTTATATATATATATATAAATATAAAACACAAAGATTAAGCTGAATTGTAATGATGGAGACTTTCTAGTAATATTAGATTGATCAATTTTAGGTCAAATATCAAACAATTTCAGGTTGATACTCCAACACTTTTTTTCAGGTCAAGTATCGAGCAATTTCAGATCAAGTCTGTGTTGGTACCAGAATCTTACAGCATAGAAATAGGATCACATTGGTACCCCTTTACAGCACATACATTTAAATAGAATTCCATATTTAACAACACTTTTCACATTAATTCTATAGTAATTTGTCAGATCAGATGTATTCTTCTGCGTTCAGCATCTCTGGTCATGTTATATTATCAGGCCTGTCGTCAGAGCGAAGTCCATTATTTTCTCAAAGTTAGAGCAGCTGCCCCATAGCTTTTGTCTCAAATCTGTATCCTTTGGCTAGGTCCACTGTTATCTGTTATTTATATGTTGGACAGTCCTGAAGTATGTGTTCTTCTTCTTCTTCAGCGTTCATTCTCAAAATCCCACTGGATCTCTCTTGAAGTAGGACCATGGTCCTATTAGATTTCCAGCAGGATGTAGTCCAGAGAATGGAAATGCGTTATGCGAAACTGATCACACTTTGAACCTGTAGTTAAAATCTCTTAGTCTTCTATAGTAGGCCTTCTGTCTGAACCAAACATTATTGTCCACCTCATGTGCTCAGTTCTTGTTGTACCTTGGAATTTCTTATCCCCGCTTTAATTGTGCTCCTGGTGTGTGAAAGACATCACACCTTCTGTCACTCTTAATTCTAGTTTATACCCAGTTTAAAACTAAAAGATCACCTAAAGTTCTGGTGTGCGAGAACTTCCAATAACAGTGAGTCTCACCTATTTAATGTTAAACTTTAACATTCTTCAATCTTCTCACACACAGACAGCCTACTGGTCATAACAGAACACAATAAAATACACATACCTTTGTAGCAGGCTAGAGTTAACGCACTCTCCTTAAATTCATTAGAATGGGTGTTGATTCCTGCTCCATGCTCGAGAAGGATCTTGGCAACCTCTACATGGCCAGCTGATGCAGCTTCCATCAATGGGGTGTGCCCATTTTCGTTGTGGATCTCAACATTGGCCCTATTCATGACCAACTCCAGAACTACATCCTTGAAGCCACCACAGGCTCCATAGTGAAGAGGAGTGTTTCCTTCAGAGGGAGATGAGATTTTATATAAATATAACAAGAAATCAATACTTCATAGGCCCCTTCCCAATTTCCCCTTTAGCAGCCCCTGAAGTGTCTTAGAGCCCACTTCAAGGTGGTATCACCCACATTGAGAAATCCTCAACTAACTTAATGGTGTTGAGCATCCAAACTGTGATAGCTATAGTAAAGACAAGAAGGTTTCAATCCTAAAAATAAATATCTCCCTATTGACATCATAACAGGAATTATGTTATATCAAATGCTTTTAATTGCCCATGTGTTGCTGGGTAGGAAAGGGAAGCAATGAATAGTAACACTGTTTACCTCCATTCATTACACATGTGGTTGCGTCTGTGGGTCTCACCAATGGTCCACTAGACATACCACACATGCAAAAGAAAACCTTAGTGGGGATGACATGCCGTTATATTGAGGTTAGGGGATGACATGCCGTTATATTGAGGTTATCTTCTTAGAGAAGCTTCATGGCACGTCATCTATACAATTATGCTTTTGTTGTTGAAATGTGTTTCATGTTTACCTGAATATATATGTATGCACCCTCTGTGGTTGGGAGGGAGCCAGAGATGTGCTGTGCAGCACTGGGGAGGAGGAAACTGACAGCACTGTTTTTTCCTATGGCTGAAACCCATTACAGAGGCACAGTGAATCAGGACGTGGCAATCCTATTGACTTGAACATTTGGTTGCATGTCTGGAGCAATAGAGAAGTTTGGCATTACCAGTAGTCAATTGGTGGCGGGGAATGAGCACAATGAACCCTATCTTGGCTACAGTGGCTATTGGCAGAGCAGAGGTTGAAACCTACATTTCTGGAGGTGTGATAGTTATTCTCTGGCTCTGTCCCTGGGTGGGCTGAAAATCCACAGACTTCCCAGTAATATAATGCCATTTAATGGCATTAGGTCAAAGGGCCGAGGCCATGAGCCGCTGGATCAGCAACCAACCGCCATTCATATCATAAGAGGTGACTAAGGAGGTTATGGAATAAAGTTGGCTATCCCATCCTATAGTGACACAGAGCTATACTTGCAAGTCAGATGTATCAGGCTGAAAGGCACAGTATCTCAACAAAGCTGTAAACCATGATACAACACATTCCGTTCTCTGGACTACATTGTGCTAATCAGCAGGAGTTTGAGAATGAATTTAGAATAAGAAGTACATATGAAGTGCCCTGTGGTTTTCACAATATAATAACTTCAATGTGATGGCATGCCATATACTGAGTGTTTCTAATGCAGTGGGTGGTCTGATAAACTTCCAGATCTTTCATCTTTGGAAAAAGACATGTTAGTCTTCTTCTATAGGGTTTGTTCTTAAACTCCTGCATATTACCAGATGTAGTCTAGAGAACGGAATGCATTGTGTCATGGTTTACAGCTTAGCTGTGATATCTGCGCCTTTTGGCCTGGCTTCATATTTTTGCCCCTGGGATAGGACAGCCAACTCCACCCTAGAAAATTAGTCCCCTCTTATGACATACGCGGTAAAGCTTGAAACGGGTTAATGAATTTTTGCTAATAACATGAAACATACACAAATCGACGTTTCGACCAAATGATCTTTATCAAGGCTACATACATGTATACATAAAAAAATTACAAGCAGGGACGACACAACTAGCATTCACATGTCTAGTGATATGTGGGGGGTGGTTTGAAGGATAGAAATTAGTTCAGAGGGGATACAAACAGGAAATGTACAGAAATAGGAAATATAAAAAAACAAACCCAAATAAATGTGAAAATGAGACAAACAGAGAAATTACGGAACAACTCAATATCATGTATATTCTTCTTCTTCGTCATTCATTCTCAAACTCCTGCGGATCTCCCCTGTAGCAAGACCATTGCCCTACTAGATTTCTAGCAGGATGTAGTCCAGAGAATGGAAATGCGTTGTGTCGCCGTTTTATTTGCGCCAATGGTCCGACACATCCGTCTTCGGGATATCATGTATATGTCAGGCACTCATTAATTCCTAATGATTTAAGCTTGCCTGACATTATGCATGATAATGTCATCACTCCAATTTATGTGTGTGACAATGTGTGTTTTATATTATTAGCACAACTTCATTGCCCTGTTTCAAGCTTTACCTGTTGGATTTCAGTGTTGCGGATTGAGTACATATTATCGATTTTATGACATATATGGAAGGTAAACTTTCTCTTCAACGTTAAATCTCAAACTCTTCTTGGTTCTCTCTTGCAGTGGGACAATGGTCATTGTCCTACTAGATTTTCAGCAAAATTTAGTTTGAGAATGGAAATGTCACCATTTTTATTTGCCCAATGGCCCAACACATCCATCGGAGATGGAGGAAAGTTAACAGTGTTGCTATTCTTTCTCCCACTTCTGCCTCCAGCAGCACAGGCGTGTCGTGTAATGAACTGCTCAATATGATTATCTGAAAAGAAATCTCACCAGCAGAAGACTGGGCATCAATGTCTGCATGATGAAGTAGGAGAAGTCTCACAATATCCACATGTCCACCACTCGCTGCTTCCATCAATGGGGTGCAGTCTCCTTTAATTCCCCTATCCTCCACATTTGCTTTCATGGCCAGGAGCACCTGAAAATTCAAACCGATATAAATTATATCAACTATATGAATAAAAGTCATCTATAAATCTAGATTTGGATTGTGACAATATAAACAATTCTTGGCCCGGCAACACATGGACAATTAGAAACACTTGATATAACATAATTCTGGTTATAAATGTCCCTTTTTCGTCTGCATTCATTCTCAAACTCTTGCAAATTAGCAGGATGTAATCCAGAGAACAGAACTCATTGTCATAGTCTACAGCTTAGCTGCAACTTTTGACCCTATATGGGATGGAACAGCCAACTCCACGGTATAATCTCCTTAGTCGCCACTTACAACATGCATGGAAGGTAAACAGTGTTGCTATTATTTGTTCCCCTTTTGGGCATCTGTAACATTTAATGACAGAGAATGAGAACTCACTCCAACTCTAGATATCTGTACTGAATAAATTAAGTTAATTGTAACATGTTGAAGTGAACTGGCAGTAGGAGATCACAGAGATTAACAGATGTCAAGATTAACTGCCTGTGTGTCGTCAACTAAATAAATGTATAAATAAGCAGATGGCATAAACCTTCGTTAGTTGCAACAAAACATTGTGTATTATCCATTGTGCTCACCTGTGCCAGCTCATAGTATCCTGCAGAGCATGCCAAAGACAGTAAACTTTCACCTTCCTCTGAAGCATCACCAACATTACCTGAGCCTGATCGATGACCAATGGACTCACTTTCTCCATTTGTTTCCATATGCGTTCTGAAAAGACAAATTAGTTTAACATTACAAATGTCAATCCATTCATATTACAAACTCATTCTTCTATGTCCACGAAGTCAGTCATGCTAATTGACTCAATGAATATCAGAAAGCTAAAACAGGTGATGTTCATAAGCTAAGTCTTCAGGGAGAACTAAAAAAATAGTCCTCACTGCGAATAATCATTCTTAACATTATCCCCAGACACTCGGGTGTAGAGGGAAAGGAACGAGCCAAGATATTAGCTAGCATCGCCACCATAACAGACTGTTAGCCTATGGACTGAGCAGACATACTCACTACTTTTCATCCTTATAACCAAAGGATTTTGATACACAGGAGCATGAGTCCGTATCAAGAATATGCAAATTGGGAGTGGCCCATAGAGAACTCATAACAAAGATATTAAAAATAGTGCCGCGAAAGGGAACCATCATTAGCTATATCCTATGAGAGATTGACTGAAGCGCAGATCTGAGAACCTAAGAACATGTCCGGTGCATAAAGGGGATAATCAATATACCAAATCTATGTCCATATACCACCTTTAAGTCCAGCATATCTGGAATTATTTTCTAACAACACGGAGTAGCCAAAGCAACATCTAACCCCAAGTCATGGACACTATGTGGTCAAGTGTGGCTAACATTAAATACCACTAAGTGTTGGCAAAACTTATACTTCAAGAGTGTTTTTTGAGTATGAAACGCTGAGGCAGACATATTGGCCAGAGGAAACAACACTGGAACCAAAGCTCTATGGGCCACTGTGTGGACTACAAAAGACATAATTTTATTCAGGAGACAGAATTACAGATATAGACATGTTTCAAGTGAACGAAAGCAGATGAAAACAAATTTATTGTAGATCTACTTAGACAGAACTTTCCAATAGCCAACTGCAATATTTCTAATTTTTCAGAAGTTTTCTCAAATAGAAATCAATGCACACACATTATTGATGACTAAAATCCATTTTTGAAATGCGACGAAACAAACTATGTCACCTTCACATATACTATTCCACACAGCACATGTGCGAAATTATATACTTCCAGTGTCTTATATATTATTGGTACATGGTCACTACATGTACCCGGTAAATACTAGTGTTTTCATATTAGTTTTATGGAAGAAAATCAATCAGAGAACTTACTGAACAGCTCTCGTATACTACCATTAACTTTTAAAAGGTACACATACCCATCTCCAGGTACCAGCTGGCCTTGAGAATCTCTCATACGATGAAGAGCTTGAGCAGCCTCATCAAGAGCACTGCTAACAGAAGAGGTTAATGTGCGCAGAACTTCTGGGTCTGATAAAGCTTTACCATCCTTCGATGACAGCTTGCTTATACCTGCAAGAAGCATGCCACAACTATAAGCAACATATCTCCCATAAAAACCTGCATGAAATATTTCACATTATTTGTAAGATTCTCCTCAGTCACAGTTCATTTGTCTAATGTTGAAGGAACATTAATTAGGAGCTACTCATTGTCAAGCATCTTCCAGTTCAACATGCAATCAAACCCTTAATCACAGAGATTGGATGTCAATGCACTCACACATTACCACAACCAATCAAGTGCCATGACGAATGGCGTAGGCGATCATGTTTCTCCACGACTCTCTGTCTCTTGTGTTGTCAATAAGCTCGTTTGGTGAGCTTCTACCGTGCCGCAATACAAGTCCATCTAGTAACTTTTCTCTTTGTCCTCCCATGTCTCTTCTCCCCTTGTTCTTTCCAGTGGTTATTAAGTGTTCAAGCAGCTGTGTTCTTCTCATGCCCTGGAAACCTTGACTGTCTGCCTATAATGTTTGATATGAATGATCTTTTTACGCCAACATCAATGAGAACATCTGCATTAGTTTTCGTAGCTGTCCATGGTATTTTCATCATTCTTCTAAGAAACCACATTTCTGTAAGTCTCTAATTTGCTTTGAATTTTTTTCTATAGTCCATGCTTCACATCCATAAAAAAGAATTGGTTTGATATAACATCTCAGCACTCGAATTCGGGTCCATATTACCACAGATCCCTAAATTTAATAAAAAATCTTGGTCAAATATTACATTGAAACATATACTAACCAGCAGCTTCCAGAAGGGCTTCTAATCTAGCCTGTGTTTGAGGATCAACTGTCTGAATGCCCTGTCCTTCAGTTTCTGCAGCCAGCAGGAACTTGGAAGCCTCCAAACCTTGCTCTCCTTCAATATCATTTTCATCTAGTAGAAACGAGTCAACCTAGAGTGGTCACAAATAAATCATTAAAAAAATATATTATACAGATATATATATATATTTCAAAATGACGTAAAATAACAGTGGTTCTTTTGCTTGCTGATTAGCCAAGTTTAGGAGAGGAGTTGAGTGCCACCAAGTACAATCCTGCCCACTGAAATGCTATACTGGAGAATTTGTACAAATTAATAATATTCTTCACTAATATTATTTTGAAAGGAACAGTCGAGGGTAGAAGGAGAAGAGGCTAATAATGAAAACCATGGATTAATAACATCAAGGAATGGCATAGGCAATATTTTTCTACACTCCTCTGAATTGCAGAGGATAGATTTTTGGAGGACTTTTTGTGCTGATTTCCCTAGTGTGACACCCTTACAACCCTGATGTCTTCAGTATGACACCCCTACAACCCTGATGTCTCCAGTGTGACACCCCTACAACCCTGATGTCTCCAGTGTGACACCCCTACAACCCTGATGTCTCCAGTGTGACACCCCTACAACCCTGATGGACTATGAGTCTTATTATTATTAATATATATTTCAAAGTAATTCTAAACAACGCATTAAAAACATTTTATCCATGGATGGGATAAATCCTACGCCTGCATCCATGACTGACTACATGTACACAGACATCTGTAACAATAGAATGATGGTTCACAGATCTCCAGTTACCAGAGTTCAATAAAAATCATATCAGTTTACACAATGCATCAAAACAAGCCACATTCTCAGCTATCAATTTGTCAACAATACATACACCTAAAATCCATATATAATTTTGATTGCCCAATTCTATGGTACACAGGACTGCAACTCAACCACTGATTTTATGATTTCAAAGTAATATTCTTGAGTTTTTAATCACAGACACAAGCACATGGAAGGTCTCACTATTGGTCTATCAGATCAACCATTATGCAAAAGTAAACCATCAGTAGATGCCATGTCATATAGTGAGGCCTTCCTCTTGCGAACGTTCTACAACATTTAATATGTATAATTACGTTTTCCTTTGCGGTGAAACATTCAGAAAGCCCAGCATTGCACATCACACTAGAGGAACCAGATAAACTCCAGCCCTGACCAAGGTCCCCAGCTGTCAACATGTGCGATGCCCCGGCTATGAATAGGTTGCACATGGTTGCTGTGAAATGCAACTCTGTGCAGGATGTGACTATTCTTTGGGAGAGTCCAGAATCAGGAAAACATGTCAGCTTCGCATAATTTGAGAGCCTCCTTGAATAGCAGAGAATGCATATCTGGCTGCCCCACCTATCCATGTGGCGATGACCAAGAGCTAGGTTGTTATAGGCACCTCTGTCAGGAAAGGATGCTTGGCAGGTGAGCGAAGCTGTCAGGAAAGGATGCTTGGCAGGTGAGCGAAGCTGTCAGGAAAGGATGCTTGGCAGGTGAGCGAAGCTGTCAGGAAAGGATGCTTGGCAGGTGAGCGAAGCTGTCAGGAAAGGATGCTTGGCAGGTGAGCGAAGCTGTCAGGAAAGGATGCTTGGCAGGTGAGCGAAGCTGTCAGGAAAGGATGCTTGGCAGGTGAGCGAAGCTGTCAGGAAAGGATGCTTGGCAGGTGAGCGAAGCTGTCAGGAAAGGATGCTTGGCAGGTGAGCGAAGCTGTCAGGAAAGGATGCTTGGCAGGTGAGCGAAGCTGTCAGGAAAGGATGCTTGGCAGGTGAGCGAAGCTGTCAGGAAAGGATGCTTGGCAGGTGAGCAAAGCTGTCAGGAAAGGATGCTTGGCAGGTGAGCGAAGCTAATGATTAAAACTCTGCATGCTGTGGAAAGGTAAAAAAAAAAACCACAAAACCCAAAACATTTACCCCGAGTAGAAGACTTCACAAAGCATTGCACATCACTGAGAGTTTGTGCCTTCTGGTGCACACCGCTGAGAGTTTGTGCCTTCTGGTGCACACCGCTGAGTTTGTGCCTTCTGGTGCACACCGCTGAGAGTTTGTGCCTTCTGGTACACACCGCTGAGAGTTTGTGCCTTCTGGTGCACACCACTGAGAGTTTGTGCCTTCTGGTGCACACCACTGAGAATTGGGTCTTATGGTTATGAAATAAAGCTCTGGATAAACTACCCCATTGCATATGTGAAGTAAGCTAAACATTCCTATTTCCAAGGAATCAAAACAACAATAACCTCACAGACACCCAGCACAAGACAATATTATATTATTCTGTTCAGCATTTGAATTCTTGTCTGCAATCATCCCACAAAGTAGAAAATGTACTTCTTACTTCCCTTTAATGACCTAAATGGGTTACCAACTTCGGTTGGGTTAGAGCTAGAGTATGTTGTTAATGTAATCTTTGGGAACCTATTTAGGTCAATAAATGGAAGTAAAAATTACATTTCTATGTTCAGTTTGTTTAAAACATAGTATCTCACGTCTGTTGTATCCTGTATGGAGTCTAAAGATTGTGTCCTGTATGGAGTCTAAAGATTGTGTCCTGTATGGAGTCTAATGATTGTGTCCGGTATGGAGTCTAATGATTGTGTCCGGTATGGAGTCTAAAGATTGTGATTTGCTCTCTTCTGTTTGTAATAATTTAATAAAACTAGCAATAATGCAAATTAGGAGGCTCGACATCAACAAAGCACAACAACGGCCAGAAGAAAGTTAGCCATCCTAAGAAAACTATGTGGAACCACCACATGGAGAGCAAATGGGAAATACTTAGTAAAGTTTGCCAGCAGGGCATACAACCACGTCTGCAATATTGGTCAACTGCATGGTGCCCAACAATACTGTATTAGAATCATCTGGTGGTGGCAATAAGATTAATACCTATAGTAGAGATGGAGAAAATGGGGAGAATACAAACACTGAGTGGACGCTAATAAAGTGCTAATACATTCAGAAAAATTGCACTGTATGCCCAGTCATCCAATGAAAGAAAGATTTCAAAATTTAGTAATGGGGTGACTGTAAAGATGTACCGCTTTATTCATCAGGTGAAAGAACTAGAAAAATCTCAGACTTGCTTGAAATTGACAGTCCCTGAAGTCCATACGAGAACTAACCCTCTGGAGAGAGGAAAGTGGTTTATCTATTTATATCCAGACAGAGGTGAAAGCAATTTTCAGTGAGAATGAACAGAATAGTGTACAACATAAGGCAGTTACTCTCAGCCTCCTGGATTATGAATATCCACATGGCATATGGATTAGAGTATATACAGATGGGTCAGCAGAGAATGCAGTAACAAAAATAGAGGACCAGGAATAAAGATAGAGTACCCAAACAATGTTAGTGATACAATTAAAGTACCAACGGGGAAATTCGGTCATAATTACGATGCAGAAATCCAGAAAGGAAGACGAAGAGAGACTTTGCAGAACCATCAGAGGGAATAACTATGAGTCTTCACAACATACAAGAATTACAGAGTAGTATCACACCGCTCAAATTGGAGAGCTCTGGTTTCTGCCCCATATTCGGTGCTGAAGGAACATAGAGCTTTGATTCTAGTGTTGTTTCTATGGGCCATTTTTTTCTCTCATCTCATACTCTAAAGATTTTTTAAACATTATGTTCTGCAAGTCTGTGATGTCTATCTACATGGCTGTGTAGCCAATCTTGATTTTGTTTGCATGAGTATGTTATGTCCTGTTCTGAGGCATTGAATTGCAACTTTTCTGGCCTATTCATAATTTTATAGTCATCTTGTGTTGGTGTTTGATGCTTTCTGACTGATTTGATCATTTGTTTTTTTTTTCTTGTAAGTGATTGGTACAACTGGTTGGTTCAACAATTAAATCAACTGGAAATATTAAAATCACTGATGGTTCCCAGTTCGACCCAGCCTAAAAATGGGTACCAGATATGGAAAATTAAAGGGAGATGCTGACTACATCATCCCTACCTATGCCATTAGTCGATGAAAAACAAGTGCCAAACATCGTATTCCCCAAAACACCTCCATGGCATGAAAAAGGAATACTTTTGACTTTTAATTTGTACAGTATATGATGAAGTAATCTCTTAGGACCAGAAAGGCCCATACCCTTTTAAACAACGAGGTTTGTCTCAGCATGGTTGTGTTTATGGATACAAGCTTGGTACTTGAAGGAAGGCATTCCAATGAAGCAGTATCCCAGGGTCATCACATCCTTTTAGGAGCATAGCATACACCTAGGCAAACCTGGGTCATCATTCTTCTGACAGATTTGTCGATCCATCTACAGTGATGGTACATTTGGCATTCCCTGCCATCGAGGTGCACTATCCACTGGCCTGCATCTCTTCATCAACCATAGGGGTTACTTCTTCTACTTCTGCATTTGTTCTCAAACTCCTGATAATTAGCAGGATGTATTAGTGTGCAGAATGCATTGTGTCATGGATTAGGCTGTGCTGTAATATCTGCAATTCTTAAGCATTGTTTCTGGGTCATTTTGACTCACTATGGGCTGGGACAGACAACCCCACATTTAAAAAAAACCTGTTTAGTCTCCTCTTACAATAAAGATGGCATGTACCAGTATCTCTATTCTTTTGAATCCTGACAACACACAGGAGAGGTGATTATTTGATAAAAGACAAAAATAAGAATTTAAGACATGCATTTAATCCATGAGTGAACACACAACATGAAATGGTTATTTGTAAAAATTAATCTTGATTTATCACTTCAAATGTTAAACGCCCAAATATTCTAGAAATATCTGGATGCATGTGTACACAGACATATCAGCAATAATAGCCACAACAAATGGCAGCAATTATCATGTTTCGAGACACCACATGCAAACAATTCCCTGCTGCAGGAACAAACTGCACAAATTTCAGGGCAGAGGCAATGTTCATACTCACAACTGTTCAAATACTCAACAACTGACATACAACTGTTCAAACACTCAACATACTCACAACTGTTCAAATACTCAACAACTGACATACAACTGTTCAAACACTCAACAACTGACATACGACTGTTCAAACACTCAACATACTCACAACTGTTCAAATACTCAACAACTCAGACTTATCTCAAAAGTCACAATCTTCAGTTTTTCGAAATCAATCTTACAAGCTATCCAAAGCACCAAACAAGACAAACTCACTCACAACATCAGACTAATTATTATCTTCTAAACATCTTCTAATTATCTAGAAAAACTATATTAGTACTGCAATGGATATCAGCTCACTGTAGCAACCCTGCAAAAAATTGTAGCAAAAAGCAGACGAATTGGTAAAGACAGGAGGCAAACTCACTCAGATCCATACAGGGGTCCTACCTCAAAGCTTCAGGGAAGTAAAGTTTCTATTAAAATACTCTATGTGACTTCAGTGGAGACAACTAAACAGAAGCTATAGCACAGAGAAAGAAAACATTAACAAATTGAACAGAAATGAACAAGTCACGATATTTCAACTGAGAATGCAACACTGCTAAAAGCATATTTAACACTGAATCAGTATCAGCACCCGTAGAGCAGTAACACAGACACAAGAACACATTCTACATGATTGTCCCAGTATTACTGTTCACAGAATGACAATCTGACCCACAGGAGCTTCTCTGCACAAGTTGGTTGTAGTGTAGATGACTTAAAACAAAACGCTCTATACATGACCAATATTGTTTAACAATTGATCGTATAATTTGTGTAGTAGCATAGACTTATCAGTTGTTAGTGCCAGGATCCCAAGATGACCTAAAACAGACATGATCAATATTGGACTGGATGTTTAACAACTGATCGTAGAAGTTGTGTAGTAGCATAGACACGTCATCAGTTGTTAGTTCCAGGAACCCAAGATGACCTAAAACAACACACTCTATAACCTACATTACCAATATTGGACTGGATGTTCAACAATTGATCGTAGAGGTTGTGAAGTAGCATAAGTTTAAGTTCTGTAGTATCAGAAACCCAAGATGACATAAACCGCTCTAACCAACAATTGGACTGGATGTTTAACCTTTAGCAAGCCAGATTAAAAAATACGAAACGTCTCCCTGCCACCGGATTCTTTTTTGAAAATTTGCGTTATTGATGGTGACTTTTGAAAATGTGATAATTTTTTGGTTGTTAGTGATATTTAAATAATATTTGCACATATAAATAAAGAATTGAATTATGCACATATTGGTGTAATTTATGTACGTGTCTGTGTGATACCAGACGTATGAGAAAGTGGTAAAGACGTTTTTCACAAAAAAAACATATATTTTATAACAAAAAAGAGGAAAAAAATAACTTACCTTACTTATCGAATTCCTTGGCCACTCTGTAAACTAAATCACGCCAATCTGTTGTATTTATGTTCTTTCACTGCGAAATTATCAAAATATAGCCGGGGGAACTGTATAAAACATGTAGATTTGCAGTAAAATCGTTCTTTGAGCTTAGGTCTAGAGTAATTTTTGGTGCCACTTCAACATATTCGATATCAAACGTCTACAAGTCTCCAAACCAACGCTGCATTCTGTATATTCACTGCTGTGAAACTAAATAACTCAATAATTCATGATTCAAGCCGCGATTCAATGTTATTTTATTCAAAATACGAAAGAAAGGTCTATAAAACCGGTCCACCAACATGACATCGTACCAATGTGCAGATGTGGATTAATTGCTATAAAATTTGTATCTTCTGGCTAGCCATTGTTACAGCGATCATGTCGGACATAGGAATGAACCGGCTTCAAAAGCGCATGTTCCCGAGTAACCAATCAGGCTGTGGGGCGTCTATTATAACGATATCTCATTGGATGGAGTATGTCGCCATTTTGTTTTTCGCCGACCGGTGTTAATATAGGGGCGGTGAAGGTTAACAATTGATCACAGAAGAAACTGGATGAAAACTCCCGCTATATAATCATATCATCTACTAAAGTTATACTGTTGTATGATCTGGTCAGCTATGTTAAGACAGGAAGACTTACTGCATGAAGGCGAGGGTTTCATAGTAAATATACATGATTTTCACACCAGACAAAACTCTGACAAATAGTCTTACTACTTCTAAATTCTCCAACTCTCACACAGCAGAATGTGCTGTTACGGCTTACAACCTGGCTGCGGTATCTGCACCTTTCAGCCCAACACACCAAATTTTAACGTGATCGGGTCACATTGACCTACTGGATGGGTTATTCATCCATACTTCTTAGTTGCTGTTTACAACATGCATGAATGCTTACATGGCAGGTCAGGGTTACTTTTTTCGCTCCCCTTTCAGGATATAATAGGCCTATATATATGCCACATTGAGATCATACATTCTCACTGAGATCAGTGACAAATGTTCCAAACATGTATGCCTAGGCTTACAATTTAGCCTATTATTGCTGCTAAGTAGCTAAGACTTAGTGTCTCAGTCTCATTTTACTATTAGCAATTTTGAAGTATCAAGGCCCCCTATTTATTAATTAGGCAGTGTTAGTTGTTAGTTTGCAAGTGTGGTCTAGTGATCTATTTCCATTTTATTATTTTAGGCCTACTAACTGTTGCAAAACTACAGTAAAAGACGTACGTTTTGGTAATTTATTAGGCCCAATTAATTTTGCATTTTTTTTCATGCAGCAAAATGTTAATAGATTATAATAGACCTATATTAGTATTATTAATAAATTTAAAATAAAATTGGTCTAGTCTAACTGATCATAGACCTACTCAAAACTTGATGAAACTGACTAAATGTTACGTAACCTCAAGATCATGCCATCTGTCATTTTTGCAATAGGTTTCTAGCCTAACCCCCATTTTTAATTTTAATCACTGTAATTTTTCTAAGAGTTCTAGTAATTATCTATGATATCATTGATATCTATCATGATCTATCTATGATTTGCAAATCATGTACTTTCAATGGGTGATGAGTAATTCATTGGGCGAAAGTGGGTTTTTCGTCTCAAACAGTAAACACTCAATCAATATCATTATTATCATTCATTCAATAATAATTTATACTTCTATAATTATATAAATTTTAATAGTTAACAGTGGACGTGGTAACGGTAATAATAAAATAATACAACTAGGCCTCATTATAAAAAAAAAATAATCGTTCAATCAATTGTGCCACTTCAACCTTTATTCTGTATCTGATCACACTCTCTAAGATTATAGGAACATGCCAAACATTTTGTTAACTACCATTACCTCTGATGCTTCATCCTCATCGCTTCCTGACATTTCAGGTCCAAAATTTGAGTAAGATTCCAATATTTTCCCTGAAGATGAAATGGCTGGAGTTTGCTCATTATTAGGCCCTATTTCAATCGTTCTAAGCTCTTCGTTGGTTCTGTCGACACTTACGTCTTGCATCATTTTTAACATAATAATAAAATCAGTTTATTTAATAGTACAGTCAATAATTGTAAAGAGCATAAATCATCCTCAATGTATCTTATAATATAACCACCTTGACCGCCATTACAAAATTATATTATAGACCTACTGAAGGGTTGCCCGGATGGTGTTGTCTGCGCAGATGCTGCTCAGCAGAAGCCATGCGTTGGCCACTGTACTTTTTTCGTATGCCTAATTCGCATTCGCATTAATCTTTTCCAATAATAATAATAATAATAACCCATAATGTGAACTGAATAGATTGATCTTTTTGATAACTGATTTTTGGACATTAATTTTGGAACTACTACCGGTTCCAAATTCCGTGAATGTATCCAAAATATTCGGTGCTTGATTTGTAGTGTATGATGACTTGAATTTGTGTGAAGTCTGTCAAGACGTCATAATCTGTGATTGATATAATCAGATTATATAACTGATATAACTAAATTGGACTCACCCACGTAGTTGAAAGAGTCGTATCTCACCACAAGGGTAGTTACTGAGTTTACCGCTTTTTTAGAGGTGTGTCCCTTTCAACCAGCAGACATTAGTTAGTTAGTTATTCCCTTAGAGTCAAAGACAGATGTCATAGGGCAGATGTCATAGATTTCAATGTCTTGAGTTTCATTGCAATTTGCTGTAGATCTTCATTGTTTTTGATACCGATGGTGAAGCGCTCTCGTGTAATAGTACTACGTAAGGTTTCTCTTTGTCTTTATTGTTTTCATTTCCCCTTGGTGACCACATCAAAGCTTGACAGGGGAGTCTTTTGGTATCCATACGCAGCGAGTGTCCGATGTAATTCCAGCGACGCCTGCTAATATAGGTGGATGCATATTCTTGTTTTGCTTCTTGCCTGACAACTGTGTTTGATTTAAAGTCTGACCAATGGATGTTCAGTATTCGTCTAAGACATTTGTTTTCAAAGGCGTTTAGTCTTTGTTCTATGCTTGATGTTGCTTTCCAACTTTCGCATACATATGTTAATGTTGGAATTTTGTAGGAGTTGAAGATTTTGAGCTTTGTGTTGTTTCTTAGCGTTTTTGAATGCCAGATATTTGATAGTTTATTGAAGGAGTTTGCATCTAGCGCAATACGGTTTGGTTTTTCTGTTATGATTCTCCTGTTGGTGATAACTTACTGCCAAGGTATGTGAAGTTGTTGAATTTTTTCAAGAGTGTTGTCGTTTAGTTTGATGTCCGTTGATTTGCTTGTAAGGTATGTTTGACTCAATGTTGCTAAAAAAAACTCTACAAGGATTCTTTAAAGACCTCACTGAAAGCCTTTGAAATAGACCAAGATACATGGGAAGAACTTGCGCAAAATAGATCTACAATAGTTCTACAATAAAAAATAACGCATAATCTTTTGAAAAGATGAGAAATGCAGCAGCTCAACAGCGGAGAGTGGTTAGAAGGCCACGGATAGACCAAGATCCGTCTACAGTGGTCATTCCATGCACGTACTGTCCAAGGATATTTACAGCTCGAATAGGGCTCATTTGCCATCTACGAACTCATAATGAAGGGCATAACTCTAATTGAATTTTCAATAGTTGATGTAACAAATGATGTAACACTACCATAAAATATTATAGATAACAAAGACAGCACGGTTAGTTTTTTTTTAACCAGCGGACATGTTTGCTGCTGTTTATTTGTTGATGGGTTTGTCTTTCTAGAGGAAGACACCCCTCTTTCAACCTTGGAATGGTTTTCCTGCGGTTACACCAGGACGTATATTGTGGCACAATGGCCTGGGTTGTCATGTTAGGGACTGGTGGTTTGACCTGGGGTCTGGTCTGCGTGTCCTGACAAGAACAACAATTTTTAGGGGATTAGGATGTAGTTCTAAGAAGGACTGTTTGATTGTTTAATTGGTGCTTTTGGTCTTGAGTCCTTCGCTCTCCTCTTGGAAATGATTGATTTTGGATCTGTTGTTGCGTCTTTTGCATCCTAAGGTTTAGATGATCTTGTAGTACCTGTGGAGGGATATTTTTATAAAATAATTAATATTAGAATAAAAAAATAAATAAATGTAAATTATAAAAATATATAGTTTAATATCAATGTTTATCTACATGTATAGAATTTATTTCATACCATAAGCACTGGGTTCTTACGTACCCTCATAATCATATATATAAATGCACCCGTATGTTTACATATATCTACACTCAAATTTATATACACATATGCACCCACATGCTTACATATCATAAATACACATGCACCCACATGCTTACATATCATAAATACACATGCACCCACATGCTTACATATAATAAATACACATGCACCCATATGCTTTACATATCATAAATACACATGCACCCATATGCTTTACATATAATAAATACACATGCACCCATATGCTTTACATATCATAAATACACATGCACTCATATGCTTTACATATCATAAATACACATGTACCCATATGCTTACATATACATATACACATATATATGCATATATATCCGTCTACTTATTTATACTCCCACATGTATACACTCCCATATATACATACATCAATCCTAATTGTCTTATTTATTTCAATTTCCATCCAACATCCAGCGGACAACAAAGTCCATTTAGGTTATATGGACACACTACCATAAACTATCAGAGGCGACATAGACCCCAATAAGATATAATTCTTACCTCACCACAAGATTCAAATGTCCCGTTTTTTGTATACAGGAAACATGGTCAGTCGACCTAAGTGTTAGAGTTTCATAATACAGGAAACATGGTCAGTCAACCTAAGTGTTAGAGTTTCATAATACAGGAAACATGGTCAGTCAACCTAAGTGTTAGAGTTTCATAATACAGGAAACATGGTCAGTCAACCTAAGTGTTAGAGTTTCATAATACTAAATTCTTAACTTTGTTTGGAACAATAATTAATTAAAACAAATCGGTTGACAAATTTGTTTATTATCTCCCCTTGATTGAAAACCTGGACAATGACAGCACAAGACAAAAGAAAAATAGTGACAGCAGAAATGACATGTCTACGAAGAATACTCTGAGCGTCATTAAGAGATATAATTAGAAATAATACCATCAGACAGATGACCAAAACAATACCAGTATTGAAACACATCAAAAGACAACAGATCAAGTGGATTTCACACGCTTCCAGACTACCGACATATAGCATGCCACAAATGGCCATGACACATAGACATAACGGTTATAAAGCCAGAGGCAGACCATGTAAAAGATGGATCACAGAAATCAAAGAAGCCACAGGAACAAGCTTACAAACAGCACACAGGAAGGTCATCTCCAGAGAACTCTTCCACCCCTGACGCCACAAGGCAAACAAGGGCCACAACGTATAGATAGATAGATTGCCAACGGAAAACCACTTTCTATAAAGTGACAGGTTTTCTTTTTACTGTGACTAAATTACATTTTATTAATGAAGTAGTATGTTTAGTCAAAGTGACTATCTAAGACACAATAGTCAAGGTTTCTACCAGTAAACAGAGCCCTATTTCTATCTCGTGAGCACAGTTGATGAAAGTAAGATTGCTGCTAAGATGTCAACATTAGGACTTATAAGAAAAAACAACTGCGCTATGTGGTTTAGATTAGGGTGCCCATGAGGTGCGGAAAATAGGGCAAAGTTAGTGGCACTGTTATTGCTTCCTACCATGCATATCGTAAAATGTGACTAAGAAGGTTTTGGGGGGTTAGTTGACTCTTCTATTCAATAGAAGATCAAGTGAGCCAGAAGTCATGCTGAAGTTGGATGTGTCAGACGAAAGGCGCAGAGATCGCAACCACGATGTAAAAATAACATACCACATTCCATTCTTCGGATTATATCCTGCTAATATGCAGGAGGACGAAAGCATAAGAAGAAGAAGCAGTTTAAGATTCAATCATTTTCCGTTTGCGCTGAAGTTAGCGCATAGAGCAGAGGTCAGATCTCTCCAATTCTGTCTGTTCAAAGCTATTATGTGCAGTTCTTGAATAGTATGGATATTGATGGTTTTACTTTCTAAAAGTATTGTTCTTCTGGGTGTATTTTTGTTGTCTACCCCTTGCTCTTTTGCCTGTAGAGTTTACGATTACTGGTTTTAAAAATGGTCATAGGTCCACGTTTAGGCCCATATATTTGCAGGGGAGGGGATAATTGCACCAAAATTTGATACAGCTCTGACGGACAAGCTCTGCTGCCTTGTCTAGGAGCTGCTGACCACAGTACAGTTCTTTGATGGAATACATATCTGACTTCCGCTGGAAAACGAGGAAGAAGAATGAGAAAAAAAAAATTATGCGTCGCATAAGACATACGGGATAGTAATAATCATTGAGGAAAGATAACAACCTTTTTTTCTGGTCATATAGGAATTAATCTCTAGCGCCGGGAACAACCCATCGGCTGAAAATATGAGGGCTGGGGCAACACAGTGCAATATATACACAATTAAATTTAAGTGGGAAGCCAGAGGACAATTTTAAAAATTCTTGAGAAATTGTCCTCTGGCTTCCCACTTAAATTTACTTGTATTAACAATTATTTGAAGCAAAATTGTACTGTCTATATATGTTATCCATGTTTACAAGAAGACCTATCGGCCCTTGTATAACTTATATGGATATTATGTTATATGTTTGTTTTTACTGGGGATATTTCAATACCTGTACGGGATGTGTGTTGTTGTTGTTGTTGTAATAGTCGTTGTCTCGATCGGTCCGTTCGGGTGACTTTCAGTGCACGCTTTGAATGTCTTGACGAAATCGCATCTTTTTTTGGAGATGCGGTTAGTCAAATACCGAAGAACGCGTGTTCAATAGTTGCTAGGCGATTTGGTGCCGTTGAATATATTTCACACGGAAATATACACAAGTAATGTTAATATGTATACACACGACATACTAGAGTCAAATCATGGCACAGCTGACTCTATTCTGTGGACTATATCCTGCTGATCTGTAAGAGCATGAGATTGGACGCAGAAGATGAAACACGAAGTTGAAAAGAAAGATGTGTGCGCCAGAAGGCATCTATCTTGGTGAAGAATGGATATATATTCTCCTTCTTCAACGTTCATTCTCAAACTCCCGCTGGTGCTCTCTTTATTAGAATATCAGCAGAATGTGGTCCAGAGAATGCAATGCGTTGTCATGTGTCGCTGTTTTATTTGCGTCAATGGCCCGACACATCCGTCTTTGGCGAATATATCTATTTAATATCATCTTTGCACTCCATAGAGAATTTAGGAATAGCCATATGTATGTGGGTAATAGCCATATGTATGTGGGTAATAGCCATATGTATGTGGGTAATAGCCACATATCTATGTGGGTGCTAAGTTCACGGAACACATCTTCGAACATGTTGATGACGCGTATGTTGTGAGACACAGATGTGTCGGACATCCCCCATTAGTGTTTTGCACGGACTTTTACCATCCGATTAGGCGGAAGAACAGTTCACGAAGCCAATGGGGCCTTCACTAAACAAACAATCTAACGATGTGTGTGTATTTACTGTAACACAGGGCACTAAACTTGCTTGAATTTCAAACCTATTTCCACTAAGATGATATCAACATACCAGCAGGTTTGAATCCCTTATCAAGCAAGCAACTAATGAGACTCGATAATATGCACTTACCGCGCAAAACTTAAATCCAACAGGTAGATCCAGGAATATGGTAATAAAGTTTTGCTAATACTTAATAACACACATAATGACACACACAAATCGACGTTTCGACCAAAAGGCCTTTATCAAGACAAACAATTGAAACAAAATTAAAACATATAACAGGAAACGAACAGTAATGACATCAACGGTTACATCGACGGTTATGATTATCTAAGGATGAGAATGGGGGTGGGGGGGGGGGGGTGAAGAGCCCTTCCCTTTATCAGCAGACCTGTAAACCATGCAAATAGGTATATTTTTGGCTTTATTATTGAAAGTAATAATTCATGTAGGCCGTATATGAATGTATTTCATTTCTTACTTACACATTTGTCTCATGATCTCTATAGAAGATGCGTAGAATTCCTCTGTAACATTTGTATTGGAAGGTCTGTAACTTCTCTCCGTGACTGCAGTAAGTGTTCAACTTTCACACCAATACGACACAGACAACATAGTGAGTTTTAAAGTTACAAAAGAGAGAAGTTGCTGGATCGACTTGTATTGTGGCACAGTAGAAGTTCACCAACCGAGCTTATTGACAACACAGCAGACAGAGAGTCGTGGGGAAGCATGATCGGCTACGCCATTCTGCATGGCACTTATTTGATTGATCTGGTACCCATTTTAATGTTTGTAGTGGCAGCCTGCTTTCATTCATTCTAAGTGCATGTCCGCTATAAGTCCATTGTTTTCTTCCTACTATTGTAGAAACATATTGCTATTGGTGTCTTACTGGTTTTACTGGTTTTATATTACTTGTTTGATGTCTCCTCTTATGTTGATTGCATTAGGATTATTATACCGTTACAGAATTACTATACTTTCTTACAAAATTCTTGATAATATTGGTAATGTTCCACAAACGATTACAAACTTTGTGGGTATACTGCACACATTTGGCATACGGACATAATTCATTTAGTAAACCATTATGTAATTCTACTTGTAAGCGTTGTTACACACCGCGGGAATCTATTTTGATACGAGATGTTACTTTTTTCCGTGTAATTTTGTTTGGGAATTCCCGATTATTATATGTAAGATCCTACCAATATTTTCTACAGAATAGTTATGTGATCGTTCTTGTGTTAACGGGATCAGAAGGGGGAGCAAAAAATAGTGACACTATTAACTACCATGCACGTCGTAAGAGACGATTAATGAAGTTTTGGGAGTGAAGTTGGCTTCCCATCCCATAGACCCAGAAGCCATGCTGAAGATACATTTTCCAGGCAGAAACACGCAGACCTCGCAGCCAAACTGTAAACCATGATACAACACATTCCGATCTTATGATTCATCATGAGGTGCCATGCCTGCTGGCGTAGGCGGTCATGGCTCTCCACAGCTTTCTGTCCACAGTATTACGTATCAAAGTCGTTGTTGTTTCCTTGCTGTGCCAGGTTGTAAACTGTCTAATATTTTCTCACGTTGTCGCCCTCTGTCTCTGTTGCCTTCAATTTTGCCTGTTGTGACTATGTCTCTAAACCTGCCTGTCGCATTAAGTGGCCAAAAAAAGAAGATTGCCTTTTTCTTATATTGTTGATTAAGGTCCGTTTCGCATTAGACTCTTTCAACACCTCTACATTAGTTTTTCTGGCAGTCCATGGTATTCTCAGCATTCTTCTATAGAACCACATCTCTGTTGCCTCCAATCTCCCACTTTCCAGTTTGTTTATTGTCCAAGACTCGCACCCATATGTTAGTATAGGGGTTATATAGCACTGCAGAACTCTCTTTCTTACCTCTAATGACAAAGTCATATTACACAGTATATTTTTTCCTTTTTCTGAATGTTGTTTTGAAGGTCTGAATGAATATGGGATATATAAAATCAAAAAAAAACAACAACAACATTATAATCAGCAAAGATACAGAAGAACAAGAGCTAAACATAAACATACATGGAGAGAAACTACAAGCAAAACATTTTCTTGGACACATATTCACAAATGATGGCGGATGTGAAACAGAAGTTGAAAGGAGAATAGGAATGGCTAAAAGTACCTTCAATGACATGAGGAAAATATTAACATCTAAACAAATTACAAACAAGTTAAACATGAGAATTATAAAATGCTACATCTATTATATAGTAATGTATGGCTTAGAAATATGGACACTAAATAAACAATTAGAAAATAGAATTGATGCCTTTGAGATGTGGGTATATAGGAGAATAGGAAAAACATCACGGAAAGAGAAGAAAACAAGTAAAGAGGTGCTAAAAACACCTAATATGAAGAAAGAACTACTAAGAGAAATAAAGATCAGGCAAATAAAATATTTTTTACACATTAAAAGACATGACACCGTATTGAAGACCTTACTTGAGGGTAAAGTCAAAGGGAAGCCAGCAAGAGGTAGGCAGAGATACAAGTGGGAGAGTAACATTACACGATGGACAGGTTACAGTTTAGCAGAGTGTACCACCAAGACAAGAAACAGGGGATGTTGGAGATCTGTTGCCGCAAACCTTCGTTGCGGATACGGCACTTGATGATGATGATGATGATGTGTTCGCTTGTTCTATGCTCCGGGTCTTGAAGACGAGCCTCTGTGTTGGATCGTCTTTATGTCCATGTTAGTGGGTCCGTTCTATAGCATTCAGTTTTCAATGCTGATATTTTCCATTAAGGATGTCATTGCCTACGACTCACAACGATATGCACTGGAAAAATATAGACTTTTAATAGTTGTAACTTTGTTTTTCTGTTTGCTCATTGTCATAGATTTTTCATGTGTGATATTTTTGTATGGCAGCAGCAAAAATAAAAAAAAATAAAAAAATATCACTAACTCCATCGATAATAAACACTTTAAACAAGTAAAGGAGTTCACGTACTTAGGAAGCATTATATCGAGTGAAGGGAAAAACAGTAAACATATACAAAATAGATGCAACAAAACATACTAGATCATAGGACAGATGACACGTATTTTCAAGAATAAAAATGTAAAAAAAAGACACTAAAGTTGCATTATACAAGACTATTATTATTCCATCACTATGCTACTAGTGTAAAACCTGGACAATGACAGCACAAGACAAAAGAAAAATAGTGACAGCATAAATGACATGTCTACGAAGAATACTCAGAGTATCATTCAGAGATAGAATTCGAAACGATAACATCAAACAGATAACCAAAACAATACCAGTATTGAAACACACCAAAAGACAACAGATCAAGTGGTTTTCACATACTTCCAGACTACCAACAGATAGCATGCCACAGGTGGCCATGACACAGACATTACGGCTATAAATCCAGAGACAGACCATGTAAAAGATGGTTCACAGAAATCAAAGAAGCCACAGTAATAAGCTTACAAACAGCACACACGAAGGCCATCTCCAGAGAACTCTTCTACCTCTGACGCCGCAAGCCAGACAAGGACCACAACAGATAGATAGATAGATAGATAGATAGATAGATAGATAGATATTTTTGTAGGATTATTGCTTATCTACTGATTTCTGTTAAATATTCTCATGTAATGTTAATTGTTGACCCGAGATATTTTATATTAAGTTGATATTTTCTAGTTGTTTTTAGATCTATTTTATAACTGTTTTTCTATATTGTTCATGTCAACCCGCTAATTTCAAAAAACTTTAGAAACTTACAGGCAATAATACTCAGAAATCAATGTAATTTGTTCTTGTGAATAAACATGATTAAATATCCTTGTAGGGGGAGTGTTAATATCTTTTAGACACTTAATTGGTATACGGACGTAGAAATGTTGATATACTTCTTCCTCTTAGTCAAGTTAGATGCTGATGTGCCTGTCCTACCATTCATAAACCAAACTTCACGTATGATTCTAAGAAGAGTGATGGAAATTCCCTTTTGCTATTTTTAGCTTTTCTGAGGAAACTAATTAACAATTTGAATTGTGTAGGGAGCTTGACTTATGTTGGTTAAGTTCAGTTAATTTAATTCCGTGGAAACATGCATGCATGCAACACGTAGGCTATGCTGTTAGGTATGAAAAAATCTGTTATTTTATGCTTTTGTGGACTCATCATTTCAGACTCCAAATTGTAAGTATCATTTGCAATACAACTTTTAGAAGAGAAACTAAAACGGCGCTACTGTGCACATTTGACATTGACATGATTATATTTATATGCAAGACTCTTTAGGGTTACTGCAATATGACTAAATTAAAATTAATTAGTCAGCTTTCTGGACAAACAATATTACTGCAACTTTTGCGAATAACCAAAAAAAAAACAAGAAAAAGGATTTGGATTTGTTATTTTTACGTGATAAGATGTAGGCCTACGGCACACTGTTGCCACTCCTATGCTTTTAATCATATATTTGAGTTTGTGGATTTTGTTTTTTGATTTTTTTTTTGGTCAATTTTAATTTATTTGAGAAAGTCAGTCGGTCAATGTTTCATTAATTGTTGGTAGATATTCCTTCTAAGTTCAGAGTTATTTTGATCTTGCTAGATCTTCAAGCCAGTCGTCTGGGCGAAGTTAAATATTTCACATTCATAGCGAAAACCACGCCAACTACACTTCCGCTTTGAAGTGGCTCTCTGGAACTCCATTTAGTAATACTACAGACGTTGATACGGGAAGGCGGTTGGAGTTTAGTATGGTAATGAGTAATTGATAGATTTGCTGCCCACGACATGCACGCACACGAAGTATTAAGAAAAAAGGACTGACTTGCACCTACTGCATCTACAGATGTGAAGTTAACAATGTATAAGGGAGATGTGCAAGCACTGCTTTATGAAGTTAATGTGTAAGGGAGATGTGCAGGCACTGCTTTATGAAGTTAATGTGTAAGGGAGATGTGCAAGCACTGCTTTATGAAGTTAATGTGTAAAGGAGATGTGCAAGCACTGCTTTATGAAGTTAATGTGTAAGGGAGATGTGCAGGCACTGCTTTATGAAGTTAATGTGTAAGGGAGATGTGCAAGCACTGCTTTATGAAGTTAACAATGTATAAGGGATATGTGCAGGCACTGCTTTATGCAGTTAACAATGTGTAAGGGAGATGTGCAGGCACTGTTTTATGAAGTTAACAATGTGTAAGGGAGATGTGCAGGCACTGCTTTATGAAGTTAATGTGTAAGGGAGATGTGCAAGCACTGTTTTATGAAGTTAACAATGTGTAAGGGAGATGTGCTGGCACTGCTTTATGAAGTTAGCAATGTGTAAGGGAGATGTGCAGGCACTGCTTTATGAAGTTAATGTGTAAGGGAGATGTGCAGGCACTGCTTTATGAAGTTAATGTGTTAGGGAGATGTGCAAGCACTGCTTTATGAAGTTAACAATGTGTAAGGGAGATGTGCAGGCACTGTTTTATGAAGTTAACAATGTGTAAGGGAGATGTGCAGGCACTGTTTTATGAAGTTAACAATGTGTAAGGGAGATGTTCTGGTACTGCTTTGTGAGTGCATGCTGGAGACGAACACTGTGAGTGATTATGCATTTAGGCAGCAATTGGAGGTGCTCGGCACCTCAAATGTGTCACTAACATACATTTCCGTTTACCTTGCAAAATTAAAAGTCTAAAAACAACGAGTTACATGGACTATATGCGTTCATATCCTTCAACATCTCCTGAAGAATATATAATATGCGAGTCTGTCCAGACGTTAATGACGTTGGCCTACGACTAATTGTTTCAGTCTGAGCTGGGTGAATATGGTTATACGTGATATTTGGTTAATTGACTTAATTTCACTTGCTCAAATATATTCAAGTAAATTAAAGTAGGAAGCACGAGGATAAATGAAAATAATTATTAAGGCTGACGGGAATTGAACCAGGTCCGTTCTAGAGGCACCAAACAGCATTGCAACTAAAGTAAACAGGTTTTCCGTACTTGACCAACAACCGTACTTGATTCCCCCCCCCCCCCAAAGATGTGATCTGGTCAAGACGTTCAACTTATGTACTCAACTTTCTGAGAACGAACCAATTGAGATAAGGACTATTACAACAACGAACATCCTGTACAAGTATTGAAGTATCCTCGAGGGTAAACATAGAACATCCGTATTCGTAATATAGGGACTTATAGGCATACTTATAAACATAAATAACATAGAGACAGGACAATGTTGCTTCCAATTAGGTATTAGATCGGTTGATTATCCTCTTTGCACACCGTACATATCCATAGGTGCTCAGAACTCCGCTTCAGTAAATCTCTCAGGGTATAACGGCTGATGGTTCCGGTTCTATATTGGTTCACTGCTCATTTAAAAAATATTTGTCAGGGGTTCTCTACGGGCCACGCCCATCTTCACCCCCAATTCCAGCATTTTCGATATTGACTCATGCTTATTCATCTCAAAATCCTCTGATCACGAGGACTCACGAAGAGCAATGAGTATGTCTGCTCGGTCCATAGTCTGACCGATATGTTTTGGTGGCGAGGCTAGCTAATTGGTCGGCCCGTTCGTTTCCCTTCTCGTCCGCGTGTACAGGTACAAAGATAAGCTTCAGTTTTCGAAGTGATACCCGCATTTTAGCTCTCTCTAATGACTCCACCCATCCCCTACGTACATCACCTACCTGTTTTGACTTTCTGAATCATATTCAGTGAGACACTTAGTATGCATCCATGGGAATAGGCTTGCGATTCCAGCCAGTTAAGTGCCTGCGTTACGGCGAATACTTACATTGCTAGGCTGTTTGTTGTTGCGGTAAAGGTACCACTGACTTCTTTGAACCTTCTTCCTTTTTATCTGGGAGTAAATGTCCATGCGCTTCGGTGGTGAGGGATGACCGATCCGCCCGTTGCTTCAACTAATAGCGTAGACAAGTAAATTCAAGTAGGAAGCATGAGGATCAATGAAAATAATTATTAAGGTTAACGAGAATCAAACCAGGTTCGTTCTAGCGGCACCGAATCACCTTGCAACTCAAGTAAACAGGTTTTCTGTACTTGACCAACGGCATCCCCCCAAAAAAAGGTGTGATCTCGTCAAGACATTCAAACTGTGTACTCAAGTCACTGAGAACGGACCAATCGAGACAAGGAATATTTAAACAACGAACATCCCGTACAAGTATTGAAGTATCCCCAGGAACACAAACAGAATGTCAAGACTCAGGTGAGTACCGAAGGGGAAGACAACTCGACCATACTAACATTGGCAGGGGAAGCAATTGTCTATTCCCAGGTGGATGATGGTAAGAATATCCACACTTGCTGTTAATCGTAGGAGTAGTGGCTTTAGCTGTCTATGCAAGGCCAGATGTGTCGCCTTGGCTGCGTTGAATCAGTATTTGTTCAGCGTGTCTGTTATCTATCCATCTGTTACTAGGTCTTCCTTCTGGTCCTGTATCCAGATCTCTCTATGTTATATGTTCTTGTCTGTAGTTGGTTATATTTGATTCTCATAAGGTGGCTGAACAATTTGCGCATGCAGTTGCGTCTGTCGGTCTTACCAATGACTCACTAGACAAACCACCCATGCAACAGAAAACCTTAGTAGATGACATGCCTTTATATTGAGGTTATCTTCTTATAGAATATTCATGGAACGTCATCTATACAATCCCGTAGTCGTAACCTTCGATAACAGTTACCATGTTGTTCCGACAGGCCCACGTTGTGCTTGAACTAGTTACGGGCACGGCGTGGGTGGGCGGAACAACAAAGAAACCTGTCGCAAGGGCCAGAGTTGTGTCCTGATGTCAACGTCGGTTTTGGCGGCATTAGACTCGAAACCCCATCGAGTCGGATAACTGCTTAACAGAGGGCGGAGCACGTATGGGAATGCCCCACGTGCTGTGAGGCCAGTTTCTAATCAAGAACCAAGAATACAGTTGTATTGAGGTTATCTTCTTATAGAAGCTTTATGGCATGTCATCTATACAATTATGCTTCTTATGCTTTTATTTTGTTGTTGCAATGTGTTTTATGCTTCGTATATTTTTTATATATGTATGGAAGGGGAGGAGGAAACTGACAGCACTGTTTTTTCCTATGGCTGAGGCACATCATAGACGTCCAGTGACAGAAGATGACAATCCTATTGACTTGAACATGTGGTTGCATGCCTGGAGTAATAGAGAAGTTCGGCATAACCAGTAGTCAATTGGTGTTGGGGAATGAGCACAGTGAATCCTATCTTGGCCGCAGTGGCTTGGAGCAGTGCATAGGTAGAAGCCTACCTTCCTGGTGGGTGTGATAGTTATTCTCTGGTTCTGACCCGAGGTCGGCCGAAAATCTACAGACTTCCTAGCAATATAATGCCAGTAGATGCATATATCACACAATGACATTGGGTCAAAGGGCATGAGCTCATGGACTGCTGGATCAGGAACCAACCAAACCAATTTGTGTGTTGCTTCTTGATGTATTCAGTGCATGGTCTTATACCGATTCTTCTCCTTATTTCATCATTTTTTATTTTGTCTAGTTTGTCACTCTTGCAGCTTTTCTCAGACATTTCATCTGACATGTTGTAAGCTTTCTCTGCTGGGCTGCTGTCAGATTAATATCTGGAATTTATAGCAGAGTGTTGGCACAAAAGTACTGTTTATCACCTGTCTCTTTCGTTCTTCGAGTTGAAAATATTCTTTCTTTCTTTCCTTTGTAGGCTATTCAGTATACGATTGCATTTTTAAAAATCATTTATGAATATGATGGGGTTGTAGCTTTCGTCTCTCTCATTGATTTGATTCTTTTGAAATAATTATTGAGGTATTCTCTTGCAAATTTCTGTTGGATGTTCTCCATATTCATTCCAGGAATTAAATTATGCTTCTTTTATTGTGCGTACAATGCTCAACCTTCGCAACTAAGTGTTTACAAGCGAAAATGTTATATTACCTCAGACAGAACATGAAGAATCTACTGTTATAAACGCCTAACGTGTGCACGTACTGTTCTTGTTAGAACTGTGTTTCCCAAACTGTCTCGCGCCATGTCCCCTATCATTTCTAGCGGATACTGTGTGTGTTCATTCTGAAACGCCCACTGGATCTCTCTTGCAGCAGGACAGTGGACAGTGTATACACTACTAGATTTACTGCATGATGTACACCAGAAAACGGAAATGCACCACGTCACCGTTTTATTTGCACAAATGACCCGACACATCTGACTTCGGTGTCTGTAAATAATACGTTCAGCTGTTTATAACTTTCACTGAACGACTGTAACCATATCGCTAGTAGGTCAGACATACTATAGGTTCCCGTATTACACGTTGGTCTCAAATCTCAAAGCCAACCATGAAGAAACTTATTTGACCTTTTTTCCTGCTATCTATTGCGCTATCGACGTAGCTACAGACGGCCAGTAGGTTGGTTGAAAGTACTAGAAACACTGGCCTCTGAACTCAGAAAATACTACTAGGAAACCAATTGACTGAAAACACGTATGCCTTCCATACTACACTGGAAAAATCTCAATCCTTCCGGAGATTCTAAAAGCCTTGCCAGTCTATGAGCTAGGGCTTAATTCTTATCAATAAATGTACGATCTTGTGCATATTCGCCATCCTTGATTGGTTCAGTATTATCTAAAAACTTAGCCATCACTATCAATTTTTGACACTTCTACAACCCATTAAATGTCATACCGCCCCCTGAGGACGACTTCGCACATTTTGAGAAACCCTGAGTTCATATCTGCAAACGAGTTCAGTACTAGGGAAACGGGTCACTTGCTGTCGACAGCATTACAACTTTATCAACTTGAGGTCGAGATTATATGTGCACACTGAATGTATTTGTTAAAATTGTTATGAATCTAACGTCATCAATATGTGTGTGGTAACATAGTGCACGGTCATAAATGAAGGTCATGGCAATGACCCATTAATTTTGGATAAATTATTATGCAGGACACACACTTAACAAGAAGGAAATCAATTAGAGGTATTTCTAGGACAGTTTGCTCCTTCAGAATGTAGTTGCTTGAATTGGTTAGCTGTTTTTACTCATCATTAAGTGACGTCTCCGCAACGAAGGTTGGCTGTTTTTACTAACACTTTGTAATGAATTTCCAGAAAAGTGTCACATGACTTCAAATGTTTACTCTGATTGGTTAGACCTATGGTTATGGATCGACTTCATTGCTTTCGATCAAGCCGTAGATATGGTTTCCCCGAGAAGAGAGCTAGGTGGGCGAGGCGGGTTACCTAGAATTGATCATTCGTGCGTTTTGTATGCCAGATCATCATTTTGATGGAAAATTTGAGAGAAATCGCTAATTGGGAGTGGGGGGGGGGGAGGGTTGCGTTTGTGCTTTTGACGCCAAGTTTCTAGTACTAGAAGTTATGTATCGAATTGCTAAAGGAGGGATGTTGTGGTGAACACTCCAATCCCCCCCCCCCCCCCATATCTACGGACCTGGATTCCTGGCAAATTATATGCACTCAGTTTCCTGTAGCAAATGGCGGTGGGTGTACCTGCCGATATTTTTCTATAGTGCTCTGGTTGAATATTGTGTTCGTTCTGACCTGCTTACGCCCAGTTCTACTACCTCGATTTGCGCGCGCTGTCCATAAACGACACCAACTAGTACAGGAGGAAAAGTTTGACAGTTGTTGGCAACGGCAGGGGGAGGGAGGTAGGAAGAGTTGACACAATTTTACGTCACCAACAGTGCCTTCTTCTTCTTCTGCGTTCAGCATCTGTGGTCAGGCTATACCGTCAGGCCTGTCGTCAAGACGAAGTCCACTGTCTTATCCAGGTCAGAGCGGCTGTCCCATAGCTTTTGCCTCAAGTCTGTATCCTCTGGCCAGGTCCGCTGTCTCTGCTCTTTGTATGTTGGGCAGTCCTGAAGTATGTGTTCCGGGGTCTGGGTTCCGGATCCACATGGGCATTCATCTGTGTATGAGATCCTCAATCGGTAAAGGTGACCCAACAGTCTGCAGTGGCCTAACAGTGCCTGATTTACCTATAAGCTAAACAAGCTATAGCTTAGGGCCCCCAATTTTTTAAATTTATTTCACTATCTATATATTCTTAATCGTTAAAGGGCCCCATATCTCAAATAGCATAGGGCCCTATATCTCAAATAGCTTAGGGCCCCATATCTCAAATAGCTTAGGACTCCATATCTCAAATAGCTTAGGACTCCATATCTCAAATAGCTTAGGGCCCCACATCTCAAATAGCACAGGGCCCCATATCTCAAATAGCTTAGGGCCCCATATCTCAAATAGCATAGGGCCTTATCAAGTCTAAATCCGGCCCTGGCCACCAATACTGTTTTTTGTTTGATACAACAATTAAAGTGTTTGAATGTGAAACATTTTTCTAATGATGTCAGACAAGACATGCATTTTTTTCGCACTTTTCTATTTAAAAAATGTGTGTTTGTGGGTGTAACCATAGAATATATAATCAACAATATATTCACCAACCATAGGTGGGTGGGAAGGAGAGGTAGATTTTATTCTCAACAATTACGCAAAGGGGAATGTCACTGAGTTCTTTTGTCAGATGTTGACAAGGGAAGAGAGTAAAACATTATCAAGAAATTGTTGCCGTAATGTATGAACAGCCCCCAAGCTCGTAGGTAAGGAAGCGGAGGTATTTTGAGGTGAGCAAGCCCTCCCCATCCCCCCAGCAAATAAGAGTGTGACGATACTTGAGTACTAGTATTGAACCAAATGATGAGTAAATCTTCTACCTTAAAGATTTATCACACAAAAAGTCATCACAATTCTCATCAAAAGAGGGAATTTACAGGAAAAGTCATCACAATTCTCATCAAAAGAGGGAATTTACAGGAAAAGTCATCACAATTCTCATCAAAAGAGGGACTTTACAGGAAAAGTCATCACAATTCTCATCAAAAGAGGGACTTTACAGGAAAAGTCATCACAATTCTCATCAAAAGAGGGAATTTACAGGAAAAGTCATCACAATTCTCATCAAAAGAGGGAATTTACAGGAAAAGTCATCACAATTCTCATCAAAAGAGGGAATTTACAGGAAAAGTCATCACAATTCTCATCAAAAGAAAGATTATACATGAAAACGGGCGAATGACTTTTTCATCTTGCATTTTTTGATTTCCATCTTGATCTCTGGGTACAGAAGTAATGGTGAAAGTTTCTGTGTTTTCTTTCTGACACTTTTGTTTCTATTTTTTGTCTGACTTCCATTTTCGGAAAAAAACTGCTGTCAAGATATTTAATTTCCTTGTCTTGTTTCACTTTAGTGTTATCCTTTGTTATATCCGTTGGTGTTTCAGACTTGCTAATTTTCATAACTTCTGTTTTCTGTACGTCAATTGTCATGTTATACAGTACGCAAGCAACACATAGTGTCACGAGTACATCAGTAATCTGATCGTGGTGATGACCGAATCAAAGGACCAGTTTCAATGTTCTGGATGAACAACGGGCACATGACCACTTTGAGTACTGGACACGATGAATGTTTAATTGAAGTATTAGTTTAATTGTTTGTCATTAATTGATCTTATGACAATCAATACAAGGTAAATGCGTGAAACGTAACAACAATTAGACCTTACGTAAAACACAGGTTTATATATCGAATGACCTTTTTCCATATTTCCGTTGGATACGTTTGTTTGTTGTCATAATTTTTCCATTCGTCGTCTTTTGATGTTTTGTTTGTGTCTTGATAAAGACCTTTTGGTTGAAACTTTTAATACGATTTGTGTAATGTAATTTGTATGATTTCTTGTGTGCGCATCATTACCTACTAATTTTAGTTATATTTTGTCGTGTCTCATGAAGCGATATATAAACCTGTGTTTTACACCTTTTGGTTGTAACGTTGATTCAACCTGTTTTATGACTTCACGATATGTGTTCTTGTTATTTAGTATGTTTTATGAATTCTTAACTATATTGATTCATGTTAAAATAAGACAAAACAAAGATCAAACCGATATTCAAAATAGACAATATAGAACTGGAATGTGTAAATTCGAATATGTGGGAGCATATATAAACAAATCTGGAAGTTGTTCAGTCGAGATTAGGAGAAGACTCGCAATTGCATGACTCCATTTAACACAAATGAGAAAGCTATAGTACAGTAGTAATAATGATACTAAAATAACCCTTTGAAAATAATGTGTTTTCCCAGTGGCAACATATGGATGCAAGACTTGGGACTTTAAACAAGACAATATACAAAATAATAAATTCATTTGAAATGAAGTGCTACAGAAAGATCCTACGAATATCATGGACAGAAAAAAAAGAAGATTGAAGTTTGGAAATGACTGAAACTAAATGAAGAATGGTTTCTAAATACTATCATAAGAAGGAAGTTGCAGTATTTTGGACACTTTAAGCCACATGATGGTATCGAAAGGCTGATTCTGGAGGTCAGAGGGCAAGGAAAGAGAAAAACGGAAAACTAAGAAGATGATGGACCTGTGACATCGAAGAATGTATGTACTGAATGAATGTAAGCCAGTGCGTGCTTTCTTGCCGGAGACCGTAAGTCGTTTAGAGCAGGGGTCGGCAACCTATGGCACGCGTGCCACACTTGGCACGCCAAGCAATTTCAAATGGCACGCAGACTCTTCACATGTGATGAATCTGGACTCTTTCTCATTCTTCTTGATATGTGATGTTGGCACTGAATAATTTGAAACCTTAAGTTGGCACACAGTTAGCAAAAGGTTGCCGACCCCTGGTTTAGAGTATTCATGATCAAAGCAACATTCCGGAAAGAATATGGCGCTTGAGATATATATATATATATATATATATATATATATATATATATATATATATATATATATATATATATATATATATATATATATCACGTGATTTAGTCAGTTTTATGAATTGTTATCTATATTTATTCGTGTGATTTATTTTGTTTTATTAACCGTTAACTTTAAGTTGCACAACTGAGAAGAACCTGTGTTTTTGTCTGAAAGACAAGTTGCCAAGAGTTGCCAGCTCACAACTAAAGGGATTACTTCATCATCATCATGAACTTGGCCATATTTCTTCATACAATTCTTTCTGTAAAACATACAAGGCAAGCGATCACCAAGCTGTAAAACATACAAGGCAAGCGTCGCGATCACCAAGCTGTAAAACATACAAGGCATGCGTCGCGATCACCAAGCTGTAAAACATACAAGGCATGCGATCACCAAGACGTTTTAAAGTGTACTCAAAATGAATATTTGTCTAATTTTAAAAAAAAATTGGATGGGAGATTTACCAAAGATTTTGCAAGTCTCAATTCAATGAATCAAGTGCCATGCCGAGTGGCATAGCCGATTGTGCTACTCCACAACTCTCTGCCTCTTGTGTTGTTAATAAGTTCAGTTGTTGACATTTTTGTGGGTACCACAGTGACAACAGATCCAGAAATTTCTCTCTTTCTCTACCTCTCTTCTTATTTTGCTTTTTTCTTCCCTTCAAGTTTTGCTTTTTTCTTCCCTTCAAGTTTTGCTTTTTTCTTCCCTTCAAGTTTTGCTTTTTTTCTTCCCTTCAAGTTTTGCTTTTTTCTTCCCTTCAATATTGCTTTTTTCTTCCCTTCAAGTTTTGCTTTTTTCTTCCCTTCAAGTTTTTCTTTTTTCTTCCCTTCAAGTTTTTCTTTTCTCTTCCCTTCAAGTGTTGCTTTTCTCTTCCCTTCAAGTTTTGCTTTTTTTCTTCCCTTCAAGTTTTGCATTTCTCTTCTCTTCCCTTCAAGTTTTGCTTTTCCCTTCCTCTCTTCTTGTTTTGCTTTTTTCTTCCCTAAAAGTTTTGCTTTTCTCTTCCTCTCTTCTTGTTTTGCTTTTTTCTTCCCTAAAAGTTTTGCTTTTCTCGTCACGTGCCATAAAAATCTTGATTGTCTGCTTCTGTTTGCTAGATTTTGTCTGTTTATTCCAGCATCTCTGAAGACATTCGTTGTTTTTTGGCTGTCCATGGGGTTTTCATTATACTTTTAAAAAAACCACATCTCAGTTGCCTCTAACTTATCTTGAGCACTTTTATTTACTGTCCACACTTTGCATCCATAAAGAAGGAATGTCTCAATATAACATCATAAAACTCGAACTCGCATATGCATTGCTACTACTCCATTGCATATAATACTTCTTATTTTTTGAAATGTTGATTTTGCCTGTGCTATCCTGTTATTTATCTCATGGAAGCACCTGCCATCTGATGTTAAAATGGTGCCAAATTACTGGACTTTATCCTCTTGATTTAATTTTGACCTTAGATATTACTACTGTATTTTGGCGGAGTGTATTTCTTTGAAACAAATATTACTTCTGTTTGCTAGTCTCAGTTGACTATTATATTTCTTCTTCTGCGTTCGTTCACACTTCTGCAGTTTAGCAGGATGTAGTCCAGGGAACGGAATGCGTAGTGCCATCGTTTACAGCTTTGCTGCGATATCTGAGCCTTTCAGTTTGACACATTCGACTTCGGGATGTCTTCTGGCTCATTTTTACCCTATATGGAATGAGGCTGCAAACTCCGACCCAAGTGTCAACAGTCGTCTCGTATGACATGCATGGAAGGTAAATAGTGATGCTATTATGTGCTTCCATTTCGGGCCTCGGAAACAAAGAGACACATGCAGATTTGCCACAAATGCCACATCCCTGCAACACCCTAAACATAAACATTCAGTACGTGAAATTTTGTTTTCTATTATTGAAAAACTTGAAAACTTTGCAAAACTGCACAGAAAGACAATGACTAGTTTCATTTAATTTTTTTAAAAATATAGTGCAACATTTTTAGGTACTGGGGAGGGGTGTGTGAATACGGATAAATCTGTCTCAAAAGGAGGTTACGGGCCAAATACAGGTAAATGCGTGCAGAGACGTTGGAGCGAGCACCTGTGCTCGCTTCGCTCGCCAGGACCAGGACTCATACTGGTTCAGACCTTGCTACGCCTCCCCGCGGAGCACCCTGGGCAACAGAGAAATCTGGCTAAGGTAGCAAGGATCGGACGATCTCCAGCTGAAGGGGGAACCTGCTGTGGACTTGGAAACTTCCAAGAGAGGAAAGACTCTTCTTATCCGCAGTACGTCCCGAGATTGTAGACAAGCTTCAGCAAAACTTTCGACAGCCTTTTTGACAAGGCTCAAGAACTTTTCGTCAGTTCCCTGTCAGCACCCAGCGTCGCGATATAACCAAAAAGTCCTTCTTAGGACTAGGTTGAAAGTGACGTGACTAGGCATCCCGAGATGGCCTAGTCGAATCCACTACTCAACAAACAAACAAACAATACAGGTAAAGAATCGCGATTTATACTAAAAGGGAACATGTGAGTGTCAAGACCAAGTTTGAGAAACACTGACTTATAAGGTGGCTGTGTACCTGTATCAGTTAGACCGTGTAACCTCCTTCCTATTCACTTCTAGGAAATGCAGTTTATTGAAAACAGCAATAAATGTAGGCCGCGTCAATATTATGTCGCATACATATTTGAAAGGAAAACCAGCGTTATCGCATTGAGAGTCCCGTATATATGTGCTTGATATATATTCCCACAGATTAATATGTGAGTAGAAAATTACTGAGTTTGTTAGGCTAATGTCTAGGTCCGTCTTATATACAAGAACTAGCCGTGAACTGTCTTTGTGTAGGTACATTCGTGGAAATCTATGCGGGGGATATTTCTGCTAGAAGGTAGGACTAAATAGCAGGATATACAGTATTGCTTAGAAATGTTTAGTCATGTGGGTATATTATTCTCTCTCTCGGTATCTAGTGTAGCTGCTGATGTAGTACGAGGCGTAGTCGAGGTATCAGTAAACGAGATTTTTTTCGAGATTCTGGATAAGTGCCGTAGATACGATTTTCTTGAGAGAGGGGGGGGGGGGTACCTTAAAAAAAGGTAATTTGTGCGTAATTTTATTTTGATGAAAAATGTGATGACGTTTGTGTGAGAAAAAAAAAAGGGGGGGGAGGGTTGGAGTTTACCGACAATTTTCGCTCAGTTCCCAGTACCAAACCAAAAATCATCTTCTGATACTTTAAAACGGATGGGGAAGTTGAACACCGCATACCCCCATGTACGGGCTTTCAGGATAATATAGTGAGCTCATTCTTCTGCTGCGTTTGTTCTCAAACTCCTGCAGATTAGCAGGATGTAGTCCAGAGAATGGAATGTGCGATTTGTCATGTTCTCAAACTCCTGCAGATTAGCAGGATGAAGTCCAGAGAATACAGTCGAGGGTAGAAAGAAGAGATGAGGTCAGAGAAAATCTTTGATTGCTAGCGTTAAGGCATTGTCTGGGCGTGATTTTCAACACTCCCCTAACGACTGAGGATAGAGTTGTTTGGAGAGCTTTTTGTGCTGATGTATCCAATAACTAAAGCATTCGACACTAAATCGCCTTGGACTATGGAAGATCACGGTAGTAAGTTAGTAGTAAGTAGGGAGGAGAAAGTAGACTGCTCCCACCTGATCCCTCGTACCATCTCATTTTGCTCTTCCCTTACGTTATGATTGCTTGTCTGTAGCATTCATTCTCTGTTGCCACTTTTGAGGTCAGTATTTTTAATGTACTTTTAATTTACTTGCTACCATATCTTTTCCTTTGTTCATCTCACTTTCTTCCGTCTACTTTCTCCTCCCTACTTACTACTAACTTCTCCCCATACGTTTTTCTCACCTGTCATGCTTCCACATCTTTGCTTCCCCCATTACCTATCTGCTATTGTCCTCCTCATTATAATCCTATTTGTCTCCATGTAAGATTTGTTTTATTGTGTTCATTTGTTTGTCCTGATGAAGGCTTTATAGTCGAAACGTCGTCTGTCCCTGTATTTCGTTGTTAAGCTGTTTTATTTTGGTAACACGCCTACCTATTTTTGTATATCTTGACAAGCAAGCTCACTATCCACTACACTACCGTGCTCCTCATTTTAGCACTAACGATCTGACTAGATTGATCTTTACTGTAATACTGATCTTACTTTTTCGAATCCTATTCAACCTTGTAATGGTAGACACCGCCATCTTGAATCCTATCTTAAACAACCCGACGCTGTAAATGCGAAGGCGGGGGTAACACATAGAAAATTTCAAATTGAAAGGAATTAGGTATATAGTGTTGCCAATGTTATAAACAAAACATATTACTAACTAGGTGTGATGATATGTCACTGGTATCATTCAAACTCTAGGAAGGCATACGATCTCATCTGTTATCTGGCTATTCGAGGAAAAAGCTGAATAGGGCCAAAGTTTGTTTGTATGTAATGTAAACAAAAGTTATTTCAGTCATAAAGTGGTCTTAAAAAATCTAGTACACACGCATGGTCACATTCACTACACATAACATATATTAGTCTAACCAGGATGTAGATTAGGTTCAGTTAGTTATCTCGTGCACCATGTCTGTGATTGTTAGTCGTACGTTTAATTTATAACACTTGGTATTGTTACAATTAATAAATAACAATAGTTGAAGGATATCCGTATATAGGGGATTACTTCTCAACTAATGTCGCTTTTATTTCCGATAAACATAGCTTATGCGTAAGCCTTGAACTAAGAACAGGACAACGCCATCTAAAATCACACACGGAACCGGTATCAACACAGAACGACAATCTGGCACACAGAAGCTTCTCTGTAAAATAAGTTATGGGGGAACCCAGGTGAATCTGTATTTTGGATAGCGACAATACATGCCTCATAGTTGAATTAATTTGGACTCGGTTCGTTACGTTTTTTATTATTCTATCTTCTATCTATTCGCTAAACCCTTTATTGCCTTTCAGCGTCAGGGGTAGAAGAATTACATGGAGATGGCACTTGTGTGTGCTGAGTATATTGTGGAATGTCTCGCCTATTTTATTTCGGTGGTTCATCGTTTTCGTGGTCGGCCTCTATGTCTGCCTTCACTGTATCTCTGTATCATAGCTTGCTGTGGTATACTATCTGATAGTAGTCTGCTGGTGTGTACAAACCATTTGATCTGTTGGCTCTGAATATATTTCAAGATTGGGGCGGTGTCGGTTCTTTGTCTAATGTTCTAATTTCTCACTCTGTCTCTTAGCGATATTCCTAGGATTCTGCGTACGCGTGCCATTTCAGCTGTCACAAGTTTACGCCTGTCTTGTGCTGTCGTTGTCCATGTTTGGCATTGGTAGCACAGCGTTGGCATAATAGTTGTTCTGAATAGTGTTATTTTGGTGTTTAAATCTACATTTTTGTTTCTGAAGATTGGTGTCATTTGCCCTAAGGCTTGGTATACTATATCTATTGTGTATTTTGTTGCTGCTCCTGCCGTCTGTTGTTATATTGCTTCCTCGGTATGTGAATTCTGTCACTTGTTTAAGTCTGTTGTTTCCACTATATATATTGGTGTTTCTTTCTGTTCTTCCAATCTTCATTACTTCTGTTTTTTCTATATTTATCTTCATGTTAAATGTTTGGCATGTTTGATGTAATCTGTCTATTTGTCTTTGTAGTTGTTCTTCTGATGATGCGACTAGTGCTTGGTCGCCTGCAAATAGTAATTTGTTTAAGTTATCCTTCAAATTATTTTCGTCCGTTGTCATTGCTACTTTGCAGATGTGTTCTATGTCTGTTATAAACAATAGGGGGGGGGGGGAGGGGGGAGTACATATCCCTGTCTCACTCCCGAGTGGATTTGAAAATAATCGGATGTTCCTGCGCTCGTTCTTACTGCGCATTGACTATTGACGCATATGCTCTAACATAGGCTTATCAGATGTTGTGGAACTCCATATGTCTGTAATGTCATCCATTATTGTGCTCTATCCATATTTTTGATTATTGTTGGCCTTTAATTGGTCGCTATTTACTTACTAGGGAGCCACATAGCGCAGTGGTTAGCGCACTGGCTTCGAATATGATTGGCCCTGTGTTCATTCCCCAGTTGAGGTGGAAATGTTTTTTAGATCGCAACTGCTCCCGGGTCGACGCAGCCTTAAATGTGTACCTGGTTAATTCAGGAAGTAAGGACTGCGAGGGAGAGGAGATGGTTACCACCCTCATTTGCAGAGCCACTGAAATGTGAGATCGCTAACATTTCACACCCCTACGGCATTAATAAATGCTATGGGTTACTTTACTTTTTACTATCTACATACTTGGAGATGTATGCCAAAAAATAGCCAAGGACAACCAACATATTTCACGCAAATCGGAACCGTTCAGTCAGGGCGGGCTGCAGTATGCAGTGCAGAATACAGTATACTGCAGGCAGTCATGGTTCAGTGCAATAACAGGTGTTGTGATCTAATGACACGTGATCAAATGTAGAATTAATGCCAGGTATTTTTAACGTGCAACTTTAAACATATAAGAAACAGGAAGATAGCAGAGGCATCTAGATAATACTATGTGTATATATATATATCTTTATGAAGCTGGGACCTAAAAGGGGAGCAAACAATAGCAACAATATTACTGTTTACCTTCCATGCATGTCGTAAAAGGCGACTAAGGAGGTTGCGAGGTGGAGTTGGCTGTTCCATCCCATTGATGGTCAAAGTGACTCAGAAGGCATGCTGAAGTGGGATGTGTCAGTCCAAAAATATCGTAGTAGATATCGTAGTAGAGCTCTAAACCATGACATAACACATTTTTTTCTCCGGACTACATCCTGCTAAGTGCAGGAGTATGATAATTGAAGCAGAATAAGAAGAGTAAAGACAATTAGTATTGTGACATGATGGCTGACAGAAGTAAGACATTCCATTGAAGATAATTGGTATTGTGACATTATGGCTTACAGAAGTAAGACATTCCATTGAAGATAATTCGTATTGTGACATGATGGCTGACAGAAGTAAGACATTCCACTGAAGATAATTGGTATTGTGACATGATGGCTGACAGAAGTAAGACATTCCATTGAAGATAATTGGTATTGTGACATGATGGCTGACAGAAGTCAATCAGACAGTTCATTGAAGCTAATTGGCGATCTGATGGCTGGCAACATAATTCGATCAGGCGGATTTAATTACTACAGGCGCGTATCTGTAGATAACAGGATTTCTTGCGGAGATTGTGAACGCCACGGCAAAGGTTTGATTTGATTGAATGTTTGCATACACTATTGAAGCATGCTATGTACAGCCACGTATCGTAGACTCTTGACTAGAAGACTTCTCAAATGATTACGTATCGAGCGTTAATCTTCGGGGTATTCTTCTTCAGCGTTCATTCTCAAACTCCCATTGTTGGATCTCTCTTGCAGCAGGACAATGGTCCTACTAGATTTCAAGCAGGATATAGTCCGTCAATATAGTCAAGCAGGAAATGCGTTGTGTCGCCATTTTTATTTGCGCAAATGGCCCGAGACACCCGTCTTCAGCGGATTCTTTGGGGTATGACAGTTCTTGAACAATCCTCCCCCACCCAAAATTTCGTTTCACGCAGAAAAGAAGGGCTCAATCACGCGTAATCCCGAGGTTCGAAACATAACAAAATGGTTTCCACGACTTTCACAACCATTTAAACAAGTTTTCATCAGTATAGCTAATAAATATCATAGTACTTTAAATACTAGTTTCCAACTGATACTTGCCATGACTTTGCAAATCTCGTATAATTTTTTTTGGTACCTAGAGGTATATGGTGAGCCCCTCACACAAACCTGTAGGTCTATCATATCCTTGAATCTAGACAGTGCAGGATTTACGTATAAGCTAAACAAGCTATAGCTTAGGGCCGCCACTGTTTTGGGGCCCCCAAAATTATATTTGGTGCTGACATATAATATCTGGACTTAATAAGGGCCCCATATCTCAAATAGCTTAGGACCTTATCAAGTCTAAATACGGCGATGAATCTAGAAGTACATAGTAAGCCCCTCACACAAACCTATAGGCCTATCATATCATTGTATCTACAGAACCATGTTACAAGTGAATGTCTAATATGTATTTTCTTCAGCTTTTATTCTCAAACTCCCGCTGGATCTCCCTTGTAGCAGGACCATAGTCCTATTAGATTTCCAGCAGGATGTAGTCCAGAGCATGGACCCGATACATCCATCTTCGGTATGTGTTTCTAATACGAATGTGTTTGACATACGTGCTTGTGTTATTTGTTGATATTTATCTTTGCCTTGTATTTACTTGAAAAAAATTAGGGGTCGCGGTAGCGCAGTGGTTAGCGCACTGGCTTCGCATATGAGTGATCCTGGGTTCATTCTCCAGTTGAGGCGGAAATGTTTTCAGATCGCAACGGCTCAAATGGGTACCGGATTAATCCGGGAAGTAAAGACTGCGAGGGAGAGGAGATGGCTACCGCCCTCATTTGCAGAGCCTGTGAAATGTGAGATCGTTAACATCTCACACCCCTACGGCATTAATAAATGCTATGGGTTACTTTACTTTTTTTTACTTGAAAAAGACCTTAAGGTTTAAACGTTGAAAATATCTTAGACTTTTATTATATTTTTTCGTACCAATATCTGATAGTTTGTGCAGGGGCGTCGTGTAGATTTCCACACTATGATGCAAGCCTTCAAAATGCCGCGCCTTAAATGATTACAAAAAATTATTGAATGGTTCAAATTTTATTTTGATTTCGCTTCTGATGCCGCATCTCTACGGTGCCGTCGGCTGATGTGGCCGCATCTTTGTAACAAATCACAGCTCGGCCCTGGTCTGTGCGTTCATCGTAAAGCTGATTAAACTTGTGTTCTACGTAAGCACTATATCTATCAAGTTCATCAAATCTAGTGATTGCGTATTTCTTGACTTATCCCCCAGTGATTCTACAAGTAGAATGGATGACAAGAAAGAAAAACGAAGGATTCAAAATGTAAAAGCTGCAAAGAAGTCATACGAAGAAAAGAAAAAACAAAGAGAAAGCTTACAGAAGGTATGTTTTATGTGCCTTTCTTGTTATTGTATTTCTATTGAACAGAGCGACCTCATATATTTATTGATTATGAGCTGATGTCACTGCACTTCAAGCAAATACATACCTGATCTAGTCTCCCCAAGCAAAGACAGCACAATGGCATGTAGCCCCATCTCCTTCCCCAACGCCATTTTAAACAATTTCTCCAAGAAATGAACACAAAAATATCTCATGAAAATGAAGAAATTGTGCATGAAAATTGGCGAATTAATTTTTTATTTTAAGCTCCCCCCCCCCCGCTTTTTTTTTTAACCTGCGTGCTAAAAAAAAGAACGGCACTGTAAGAACACAACATAACACAGGCAGAGTAAGAAACAGCACTGTCAACGTGCATATATTAATCTCTAGACATGCTAGATCAGGAAGTCTGGGAGAGTATGAATGATGAAAAACAAACTAGAAGGATTGAGATGAAACGAAACCAAACAGAATAGTGACAACTTAGCACATGGTATCGACAAAACAAAACAAACAAAATGACAAACAACTTGGAAGATTTGAAGTTTGCGACCGCGATATGAATAATTATAATAATGTCCGTGCATTTCGCTGGTCGGCCTTGGGGTTTTTTTTTTTTTGCAGGTGACTACGAACATATAAATAGTGCCCATGTGTTCAGAAAACACAGAATATATGTTGTAGAACTTCCCACTGTTATATAACTTTCCACTGCTATAGAACTTTCCACTGCTATAGAACTTTCCACTGCTATAGAACTTTCCACTGCTAAAGAACTTTCCACTGCTATAGAACTTCCCACTGTTATAGAACTTCCCACTGCATCATATCACATGAAGAAAACCATAACCATTTGAAAATGCGCTGACGGACACGCTCTACGGATGTTCTCGGGGCTTGGACAATAATAAAAGTAACTGAAGAAGTTCATATCAGCGTACAACTCCGACAGCATATCAGCGTACAACTCCGATATCATAACGAGGAAGAAGAAAAACTGCGTTTTAATATTCCACAATTGAAACATAGTTCTACTGAAGTGTGACCTGTTATAGATACTTTTTATTTGGATCCTCATGAATTATGAGCGACTGAGCTTTTCTTTACTTCTGTGCTATTTGGAGGTTTCACCCGAGCTTTTTTTTCCTACCCAGAAAGTTTCATATTTGAGCGGCGTGCAATATCTGCTACTCAGGAAGGATGAAAAGAGAACTGTACAGATGAAGTGATGAATTACGACAGGAGGGGTATCTCACTGCATAGACAGTGCCATCTACTATGGTTTTCCTGTTGCGTGGTGGTTGGTCTGATCATTCGCTGATGAGACGTAATGGTTGGTCTTCTTCTTCTTCTGTGTTCTTTCTCAAACTCCTGCAGATTAGCAGGATGTAGTCCGGAGAACGGAATGCGCTGTGTCATGGTTTACAGCATTGCTGCGATATCTGCGCCTTTCGGCCTGACACATCCGACTTCAGCATGGCTTTGGGCCACTGACCCTATATGAGATGGGACAACCAACTCCATCCCATAACCTCCTTAGTCGCCTTTTACGACATGCGTGGAAGGTAAACAGTGTTGCTATTATTTGCTCCCCTTTCGGGCCCCGGAAACACACGGGCTGATGGTTGGTCTGATAGACCACTGATGAAACCTTCAGACATTCCACGTGCAGATTATCAATAGTTAGAAATAGTTTTTCCCCCCTCCCCCATTGTAATTCTATGCCATAATGTTCAGTATAATCCCTGTCATGCAATTATGTCATGTCTCACTTCTAGCGTTCTGACTTCTGTCATGTCTCACTTCTAGCGTTCTGACTTCTGTCATTTCTCACTTCTAGCGTTCTGACTTCTGTCATTTCTCACTTCTAGCGTTCTGACTTCTGTACATTCTCATACTCCAGCAGAAGAGCCGAATGTAATCCAGATAATGGAATGCAATATGCCATGTTTTACAGAGTATCTATGATATATGCGCCTGTCGGCCTGACACATCCGACTTCAACATGGTCTTTGGTTCACGTTAACCCCATAACGAATGTGGCAGCCAACTCCTTACCCATACCTCTTTAGTCGCCTATAATGTCGAGCCCTAATGTTAAGCATCTGATGACAAGACTCTAATTAGAAGCCTCTAATGACAAACCTGTTATGACAACAATCCTCTGATGACAAGCCTCTAATGACAAGCCTCGAAAGTACAGCAATAATATCGCAATTCTTTACTCCTCTTTCGAGTCCCGTCAATACACGGGTATTTTTCCCGTTGATTGAGAACCTCAGGAATTACGAACGATTATCTCTTACTTCCTATGTGCTTCTGAGATTTCACACACAGGAGACTTCAGCTTTCGGCTTAGTGCAATGCCTATTGAAGGAGCCTTCTACTGAGGAATGTGAAGTATATAATTGTATAGACAATTACACAGCTTCCATAAGAGAGCCTAAATATAACGGCATGTCATCTACTAAGGTTTTCAGTTGCGTGGGTGGTTAGCCTAGTGTGCCATTGGTGAGACCCACAGATGCAACCAGATGCGTATTTTTCCCGTCAGTGCACGGCTATTTTTCTGACTAATTTCTAAAGACCAGAAAGCCTCCCCCCCCCCTCTTTTTTCCAACTAAATTTTTAAAAAATGAATTTATTTAACATTTATTGGTTTGTCTTGCAGAAAAACACAGAATTGATGGAGATTCAAATGAGGCTGTTGCATGAAAAATGTCAGCTGCAGGAACGAATCAATATATTGGAACATGTCATGAAAAACATAGGTTGCACTTTTGAAAATTACATCACAAACTCAAGCTCCCGTTCCCCATCATCGAGCTCCAATAGGACATCGTTGAGCTCCGATAGGACAAGGTTTACAGATGACATAAGTAACGAGAACAGCAATTCTTGTGATAGTAATGAAGGCACATACGTGTCCTGTAACAGCGGAGACCATTCACCAAACTCCGATAGAGTATCAGTCAGTCACAGCTCAAACTTTGACCAATATAATGAAGTATTAATCAGTGTTCCTTTGGTGGAGAAACTAGATAACTCTTGTGACGCTCATCTGACAGATTCGTCCCTGTTTGGGATCGGAGCTACACTGGAAGTGGGGTTAGATACATATTGTGTCACCAAAGATAACAGTGAAAACATTTCTGAGCAAGACGACGACGTTTTTGTTCCCGTTCCAAAGAAGATTAAGCGTAACAACGAATCATTGAATAGTTCATTAAGAGGTTGCGCTACAGACGTCATAAAGAAACAGAAGAATAGTGGGTTTGCTAGAAGTCTGAACATCAGGGAGTCCACTTAATAAAAGAAGCAGCGGACATGGTTCAAATCCCATTTCCTGCAAGATTTTTCTTCAGACTTTATTATTGCAGATAAACTGTGAGGAAGATTATTGATTGCCTAAATTTTACATGTAAGCCTATATACAGTACACTTCCGTTATAACAACTTATTGTGAATTGATGCCATATGTATGTTATCATATAAATTCGCTATACACAATACAAAATAATAAAACATAAATATAATTGAGAATTATGAAAAATGTTGTTAAATAGGGATATTTGTTATATGAGGATGCGTTATAGAAGGATTTTACTGTATTATATATCCATATATATAAATTGGTAGCGAATCCTATGCAGGATGTAGCCATCAACAGAGCATTTTTTGGCTGTAGTGATTTTCTAGGCAATATAAATATATTCAGTAGTTTGCCATTGCTTTCTGAACGGTCTGGATGCACATTTGCCTGTGGAGGAATCAAACTCGGTACCTTGATCGTCACAGACGTGCTGTACCACTCCGCCACAGATCCAGACACACACACACACACACATATATATATATATATATATATATGGCGACTGCTGCAGTAAATCCGCTCAATATAGATAATAAATAATCCAAAATCTGTAACGTGATTATGAATTGATGCACTCATGCAAAATATGAAGTCTATACGCTCAGTAATTACAGAGAAAAATGTAAATATCGGTGGGCAACTATTTATGAACGCACCATAACAGCTAATATAACGGACCTGGATAACAAGGAGCATGAAATCCTATATTTTCAGCTATTTTTTTTAATGTGGGAAGGTTGCCACTGTGGCACAAAAAGAAGTCACCAACTAAACTTATTAATAACACAATAGACATAGTTGTGGAGAAGCATGATCGCCTACGTCACTCGGCATGAAACGTGATTTGATTTCCGACGAAGACGGATGTGTCGGGCCATTGGTGCAAATAAAACGACGACACATCGCATTTCCATTTTCTGGATTACATCCAGCTGGAAATCTAGTTGGACCATTGGTCCTGCTATAAGAGCGATCCAGTGGGAGTTTGAGAATGAAAGCTGAAGAAGATTTGATTGATTGATTGATATGTCAGAATTAGACAAGGACAGAGAACGGCAGTGTTGCAATAAATGTTTAGTCCGTTCTAACGGCACCGACTGTGTACTCAAGTCACTGAGAACGGACCAATCGAGACAAGGACTATTATATAACAACAACGAACATCCCGTACAAGTAGTGAAGTATCCTCAGTAACACAAACATCCGTATTCCTACTACAATTCTTCTTCAGCGTTCATTCTCAAACTCCCACTGGATATCTCTTATAGCAGGACAATGGTCCAACTAGATTTTCAGCTGTATGAAATCCTGAAAATGGAAATGCGTTGTGTCGCCGTTTTATTTGCGCCAATGGCCCGACACATCTGCCTTTGATGGAGTACTACAATTATAACGTATACGGATGTTATTGAAGTCAGACGTAAAGGCCGACCACGAAAACGATGGACCACCGAAATAAAAGATCCGACAAACTCCACAATATACTCAACGCACAAGAGGGCCATCTCCAGAAAACTCTTCTACCCATGACGCTGAAAGGCAACAAAGGGTTTAGCGAATAGATAGATAGATGTTATATGTTTGTGTTACTGAGGATACTTCAATACTTGTACGGGATGTTTGTTGTTGTAATAATAGGCATTGTCTAGATTGGCCCGTTCTCAGTGACTTGAGTACAGTGTTTGAATATCTTGACAACATCGTATCTTTGAGTTGCGGTTAGTCAAGTCGAGAAGAAACCGTTTACTCAGGTTGCAAGGCGATTCAGTGCCGTTTGAACGGACTGGTTCAATACCATTTAGTCTCAAGAATTTTTAAGTTATCCTCTTGCTTCCTACTTGAATTTACTTGTATATGCAATAAATGCAGAGTATACCATGCACCAAGATGGGTTGAGTCATTGAAAGGTTCTTGTCTGTGATTTAATGGGGCCAGCGTAAGCGTGTAAGGTTGAATCATTGAAAGGTTCTTGTCTGTGATGTAATGGGGCCAGCGTAAGCGTGTAAGGTTGAATCATTGAAAGGTTCTTGTCTGTGATGTAATGGGGCCAGCGTAAACGTGTAAGGTTGAGTCATTGAAAGGTTCTTGTCTGTGATGTAATGGGGCCAGCGTAAGCGTGTAAGGTTGAATCATTGAAAGGTTCTTGTCTGTGATGTAATGGGGCCAGCGTAAACGTGTAAGGTTGAGTCATTGAAAGGTTCTTGTCTGTGATTTAATGGGGCCAGCGTAAGCGTGTAAGGTTGAATCATTGAAAGGTTCTTGTCTGTGATGTAATGGGGCCAGCGTAAGCGTGTAAGGTTGAATCATTGAAAGGTTCTTGTCTGTGATGTAATGGGGCCAGCGTAAACGTGTAAGGTTGAGTCATTGAAAGGTTCTTGTCTGTGATGTAATGGGGCCAGCGTAAGCGTGTAAGGTTGAATCATTGAAAGGTTCTTGTCTGTGATGTAATGGGGCCAGCGTAAACGTGTAAGGTTGAGTCATTGAAAGGTTCTTGTCTGTGATGTAATGGGGCCAGCGTAAACGTGTAAGGTTGAATCATTGAAAGGTTCTTGTCTGTGATGTAATGGGGCCAGCGGAAACGTGTACGGTTGAATCATTGAAAGGTTCTTGTCTGTGATGTAATGGGGGCCAGCGTAAGCGTGTAAGGTTGAGTCATTGAAAGGTTCTTGTCTGTGATGTAATGGGGCCAGCGTAAGCGTGTCTACTTTAGATATTTAACGAGACACAACTCACTTTATAAAATTATTTTGCAAGGAACACACGAGGGTGGAAGGATAAGAGAAGCTTAAACAAAATACTGGATTGATAACATCAATGAATGGTCAGTCATGATTTTTCTATGCTCCTACGAATAGCTGGAAAAAAATGATAGGAAGGCTGTTTGTGGTGGTGCCTCCAGTGTGGCACCTCTACAACCCTGACCTTGTGCTGATGTCTCCAGTGTGCCACCTCTACAACCCTGAACTTGTGCTGATGTCTCCAGTGTGGCACCTCTACAACCCTGAACTTGTGCTGATGTCTCCAGTGTGGCACCTCTACAACCCTGAACTTGTGCTGATGTCTCCAGTGTGGCACCTCTACAACCCTGAACATGTGCTGATGTCTTCAGTGTGGCATCTCTACAACCCTGAACATGTGCTGATGTCTCCAGTGTGGCACCTCTACAACCCTGACCTTGTGCTGATGTCTTCAGTGTGGCATCTCTACAACCCTGACCTTGTGCTGATGTCTCCAGTGTGGCACCTCTACAACCCTGACCTTGTGCTGATGTCTTCAGTGTGGCATCTCTACAACCCTGACCTTGTGCTGATGTCTTCAGTGTGGCATCTCTACAACCCTGACCTTGTGCTGATGTCTCCAGTGTGGCACCTCTACAGCCCTGACCTTGTGCTGATGTCTCCAGTGTGGCACCTCTACAACCCTGACCTTGTGCTGATTTCAGTGTGGCATCTCTACAACCCTGACCTTGTGCTGATGTCTCCAGTGTGGCACCTCTACAACCCTGACCTTGTGCTGATGTCTCCAGTGTGGCACCTCTACAACCCTGACCTTGTGCTGATGTCTCCAGTGTGGCACCTCTACAACCCTGATCTTGTGCTGATGTCTCCAGTGTGGCACCTCTACAGCCCTGACCTTGTGCTGATGTCTTCAGTGTGGCACCTCTACAACCCTGACCTTGTGCTGATGTCTTCAGTGTGGCATCTCTACAACCCTGACCTTGTGATGATGCCTCCAGTGTGGCACCTCTACAACCCTGACCTTGTGCTGATGTCTTCAGTGTGGCATCTCTACAACCCTGACCTTGTGCTGATGTCTCCAGTGTGGCACCTCTACAGCCCTGACCTTGTGCTGATGTCTCCAGTGTGGCACCTCTACAGCCCTGACCTTGTGCTGATGTTTCAATCAAACCAACAAATCCAACTAACAAATACACAGAAACAGGAGACAAGACATATCAAGCGTACTTAGTATAACATTGAAGTCTGAACAGATAACACTGAGTAGAAAATGAAAGACAACAGCAAGAAATCATTGCAACATTTTTACTAAACAAAACATCCTAAAATCTAATTTAATATAAACTACACACAAATGTTGACTTAGTTTAGTGTAGCAAATCTGATGTAGTTTGATGTTTCACTCTTGTGAGTGGGTATCTAAGAAGGTCTTGGAACCAACTGTGTGCTGTGATGACAAGGTACCTAAGGAGATCTAGGAACACAATTGTGTGCTGTGACAAGGTACCTAAGGAGATCTAGGAACACAATTGTGTGCTGTGACAAGGTACCTAAGGAGATCTAGGAACACAATTGTGTGCTGTGATGACAAGGTACCTAAGGAGATCTAGGAACACAATTGTGTGCTGTGACAAGGTACCTAAGGAGATCTAGGAACACAATTGTGTGCTGTGACAAGGTACCTAAGGAGATCTCTAAACGCAATTGTGTGCTGTGACAAGGTACCTAAGGAGATCTAGGAACACAATTGTGTGCTGTGATGACAAGGTACCTAAGGAGATCTAGGAACACAATTGTGTGCTGTGACAAGGTACCTAAGGAGATCTAGGAACACAATTGTGTGCTGTGACAAGGTACCTATGGAGATCTCTGAACAAATTGCACATACTTTGAGTTGTATATTTTGACACTGTTGAGAATTCCATCCTTACAGACCTTATAGCTTTGGATTAGGATCACTAAAATTGAAGTCATAAAACCTAAATGCACTCCTGATGTAGGATTAACTCTCTGATAAAATTTAAAATAGAAGGCAAAATCTCTGAATCTGTTACCCAAGTAGGATGAATTTTCTTATCAAATTTAAATAGTAGAGACAAAAAAATTACTTAGTGCATTTAGAATCTGTGGTCCTAGCATTTAAAACTCTTAGCAAATTTATGATTAGATTATGTCTTAGCATTTACACATCAAAATATGTGTTATCTTTCTGTATATCTCTCAAAGTTTACAACAAAGATGTCCAAGTTATTCTGGTCAATACAAATGTTAAGGAAATATTTTAAACATGAGTGGTTACAACAAAATTTACAATATTTTCTGACCAAATAACCGATTAAGATGTTTATGTGATACTAAAGATTTTTCGTAAAAATGAAGATACAAATATCACATTACGTTGTCCCAATTCTGTGACAGTATAAAAATGTACCGGTAGAACATTAAATAATGTTAATTAGTTTTTATACAACTGTTAATACTGCCATTTTTTCATTGGGAAGTTGCAGGGAGGTTTTGAGTGATCAAGGCTGTATGCCCTTGTTGTCGCCACGTCATGTTCAGAGTGGGTTTCTTAATTTATCCTCCAACAGAAACCCAGTTTCTTATTGGAAGGTGATCCCAGACCTTATGGATGTGAGACCAAGCTCTAACTTCTTGACCATGTGTGACACAAGCATAAAACACGCACAATGTTCATCGAATCTTACTACTGTGATTGATTGAGAACCACAGGTATTGCGAGCATTAGCTCTTACTTCCTATGTGCAGTGGGTTGGTTTTTCTAAGCTTTCTTTCATACCCAGGAGACTTCAGCTTTTGGCTTAGTGCAATGTCTATTGAAGGAGCCTTCTACTCAGAGGGGATCTAATATTGTATAGATGACATGCTACGAAGCTTCTATAAGAGAGCCTCAATATAACGGTATGTCATCTACTAATATTTACTGTTGCATGGATCATTTGTCTAGTGGGCCATTGGTGAGAGCCACACAGATGCAACCGCATGCGTTCTTAGTACTGTATGCTATAAGACATTTAATCCCAAATTATAAAAATATGGTTGCAAGCCTGTCCTCCTTTGTAACTTTTACACCATGAATTCATCCTGTACCGTCTTTACTGAAACTTTACTACCCTTCACTACACCACTTTTACTGATATAACCACAAATTGATTGATATTAGGTTGAAAGTGATGTGCTTTGTATCAAAGAGGCTGTTTTAGCATTCATTCTTAAACTCCCTCTGCATCTCTCTTGTAGCAGGACAATGGTGCTATTATTAGATTTCCAGCAGGATGTAGTCCAGAGTACGAAGATACGTTGTGTCACTATCTTATTTGTTTCAATGGCTCAAGCTTTCAAACAGCACACAGGAAGACCATCTCCAGAGAACTCTTCTATCACTGATGCCGCAAGGCAAACAAGGGCCACTATCGATAGATAGATCTAATGGCTCGAGACATCTGACTTAGATGGAAAGAGGCTCTAATCCAATAAGAAATAAAACGATAATTAATAAAACATGTTGCAGTAAAAGAAACATTGGAAGAGAACTATTCAAAATCAGTTCCTGTATGTGCCTGCGGGTGTAATGATAGAGACGCATGACAGCAACTAAAAGGTCAACATCAGTGATCATGGTTAGCTTCTGAGCATGGTGACCAGCGGGTAGGTACAAGAACCAGTTCTCTTATATAGCTGGCAGACTATACTATTGATGTTGTTACAGGCATCCACCAATCAATGAAAGTGGTAAAAATACTGAATACGTTAGTTACCACAGCCAAAGCTAGATGTGTCGTGCCATTGGTGCAAAAAAAAAAAAAACAACAACAATGGTAACACAATTCATTTCTGTTCTCCAGACTACATCCTGCTAGAAATCTTGTAGCACTACTGTCCTGCAGTATTACTGTCCTGTCCTGCTGTACTACTGTCCTGCTGTACTAATATCCTGCTGTGCTACTGTCCTGCTGTGCTACTTTCCTGCTGTGCTACTGTCCTGCTGTGCTACTGTCCTGCTGTACTACTGTCCTGCTGTGCTACTATCCTGCTGTGCTACTATCCTGCTGTACTACTGGCCTGCTATAAGAGAGATTCCGCGGGAGTTTGAGAGCAAACAACACTCAAATAATAAAAAAAACCTAAATAAGTTATCAGACTGGTCTTATTTGTTTTCACAAGATAATCTAACAATGTTAATGAAACACTAAGAGCTACTTATACATATAACCAATAAAGATGTATACAACATTTATAAAATAAAATACTTCAAATGGACGGACTGGAGAAGTAGATACCTGAACTAAACACAGCAGTAAATATGTGTAACAGTCTGCAGCAGTATGTAAATATCACTATATGTTTATATATAGCAACATAACAGTGATTCTTCGAAAATGAAATATAAGATAATAAATGTAAGAAAAATAATTATCTACATATAAGATAATAAATGTAAGAAAAATAATTATCTACATATAAGATTTGAGTACCTCAATTCACCCACAAAGTACACAGTTTTAATTGTTACCTCTTTTGTATATCCTAAAAATTGTGATGTTCAAACATAAAAGTTTGGGCCAATGCCCACTAAATGAACTTCTTGAAAGCTACCATTTATGCCATATATGGAGATAATAAATACATTTATTGCTCTGCCTGTAGATTGAGAAGTAACAATTCCATATTTTAAAAATACCGTATGTTAGCATGTATAAGCCGAGAATTATTTGAAAATATCGTATGTTACCACGTATAAGCCGATAATTGTTTGAAAATATCGTATGTTACCACGTATAAGCCGATAATTGTTTCTAAATATCGTATGTTAGCACGTATAAGCCGAGAATTGTTTTAAAATATCGTACGTTAGCACGTATAAGCCGAGAATTGTTTCAAATTTTATCTTATTAGTTAGTCGTTAAATCATCCTCATCATGGACACGCCCATAGATGCTTACATTTAATATCCAGTATGTCCTTCAGGATACGATAACTGTTTCGGTTCTGTGTTGGTTGATAACTCTCTCTTTTGATTCCTATATGCCGCATGTTTCTTGCAACACCATGCATTAAACACCCAGTTCCTGTATTCTGACCATAGATATGGAAGCATGTTTCTTGCAACACCATGCATTAAACACCCAGTTCCTGTATTCTGGCCATAGATATGGAAGCATGTTCCTTGCAACACCATGCATTAAACACCCAGGTCCTGTATTCTGGCCATAGATATGGAAGCATGTTCCTTGCAACACCATGCATTAAACACCCAGTTCCTGTATTCTGGCCATAGATATGGAAGCATGTTTCTTGCAACACCATGCATTAAACACCCAGTTCCTGTATTCTGACCATAGATATGGAAGCATGTTTCTTGCAACACCATGCATTAAACACCCAGGTCCTGTATTCTGGCCATAGATATGGAAGAAGACCTGCACCTTACAACTTCCAACTGGTCAAACTCTTTAATTACTTTTACCACTAATGAAGTACAAGGTTTCTGTGTAATTTTTAAATCTTGAACACACATATATCTATCTATCTATCTATGTGATGTGTCCTCTACAGAATGTTGCATTCACTGCCACCCTGTTTGCTAAGACAGCCATCAAGCAGTTGCAGGAGTGAGGTAAGGCATCTAGAAATTAGAGCCAGACAACTTCATCTCACGGCATTGATTTTATACTTTCTCTATTTGATTTTCAACTTTTCTGTTAATGATCACATAAATGACCACGTTCATCATCATCAAGTGCTGTGCCGAATGGTGTTGGCGATCATATTTATCCATGTACATCGATCTCTCATATATGTCATCAATTCTGTTGGTGTCGTCAATCGAAGCCATTTATTCAATCTGTCTAATATCTTTTCTCTGGGTTTTCCCCTTCTATCTTTCCTGTTGTCACTATATTCTCAATGCCTCCACTTCTTATTATGTGCCCAATAAATGTTGACTGTCTTTTCTTATGTTATCAAAAATGCATCTTTTCACGTCAATCTTTCTAAGACATTCTTCATTAGTAATCTTTGCTGTCCAAGGAATACGCAACATTCTTCGAATAAACCACATTTCCGCTGCCTCCAATGATTTTTGTGATGTCTTACCACGTTATAATGACCATGTTAATAACCGCATATGTCTATCTGTGGAATTCTCCAAGAGACCAAACAAATGAATTCTAATTTTTAATGAATTCTTTATTGAATTCTTATTGTCACTATATTTTGACATACCGGGGTATTTCAATTCGGCTTATATACGGACTCATAACTTGGGTCAATTTTGCTATAGAAAAAAAAAATACACAGCATATATACGGATCGGCTTATACAAGGTAATATACGGCAAGATTAAACACAAGAAATGTGTATATACAAGACTAATGTTGGGCGCCTCTGTTACAATAAGAGGTTTGTTACGTGTTAACAATATTCTACATGATACAGAAGCCGTAGCAATACTAGTAAATGTAAACTTCACTTACAAGAGAGGTTAAAATTAACACAAAATTTGCTTGAAAAACATGTGATTATCACAAAGTTTGATATCAACAATTCCAAAACAAATCACAGTAATTTGTTTGCGTAACTATTATTGACACTATCAATATGAGATGCAACAACATAAAATCAGTTTGTCAATTACAAATACTTACAGTATAAAAATTAGTTACATACTTAACACTGCTGATCAACTTCAACAAAGATCAAATTTCTGGTATTTACCCTTGGTGACCAACTATGGTGAACATCAAATTCGGTATAATTAAAAAAAAACCATATTGCTGTTCATCCATCACATGATGACCATTTATTATATCCACTTTATGAAATTCATTTAGAGTTATGAATTTGTCTATGAGTTTGTAGGAGACTGATATGTCTTTTAGTGGTCCTAAAGGTCCTCAGACAGTTTGAACATGGGATGATCACTTCCGATGATGTTTGATTTGCCCGTAACTGTCTAGTTAGTCTCCGCTGTTACATTTCTCATTTTTGTTCCATACAATGGTGCATCTTCTATAATGCAGAGTGCCGAAAAAACATGACAACTATAGAAACAGCATTGACTCAAAATATCCTGATTACACATTAATCGAATTAGACTCTCAATCATGGAGTACAACTACCGGTAGAAATATTTGTAAATCACCAACAGCTGCTAGGCTGAATCAGCCTAAGAAAATTGGTACCAGATTTTCTGGGAAATTAAAGGTGGCTGGCTTGATGCTGACCACTTCATCACTAGGTATGAAAAATACTGGCCGAACACTGTATTCCCAATATGCCACAATGGCATGAAAAAAAGGAAAACTTACATGGAACAAAGTATTTTTGTTGCTCTGATTTGTTGGTGAATCCTCTATTCATTCATAATTTGTTTGCAGGTGAGTTTGTTTGACTCATTGAATGTCATGTATATGTCATTGATGACAAGCCGTATCCCCATCAAGGTCAACTCCTTGAAGTGGAGATGGGACATAATCCAGGCAACTGAGGCTGTAAATTAAGATTGGTCGCACCTACCCTGACATCGAGCAGGATCACAGTCCTGCCTGATCACTGGTGCTAAAGTTGAAGATACCAGATCGAGAGGCACCCCAGCAAACATTGTATCAGGCAACACGACTGCCTGTGTGTTGCCGGTTCCCGAAAGGGGAGCAAAGAATAGCAACACTGTTTACCTTTCATGCATATCGTAAGAGGCGACTAAGGAGGTTGTGGGATGGAGCTGGCTGTTCCATCCCATATAGGGTAAGTGACCCAAAGTCATGCTGAAGTCGGATGTGTCAGGCCGAAGGCGCAGATATCGCAGCAATGCTGTAAACCATGACACAACGCATTCCGTTCTCCGGACTACATCCTGCTGATCTGCAGGAGTTTGAGAACGAACGCAGAAGAAGAAGAGGCAACACGACTAGAGAACATGTCTTCACAACAAAAATACTTACTGTGAAGAAATGTTAAAACTGCTAACAAAATAAGAAGACCTACATTAAAAGAAAACCTACATTTTCTGAGGGTAAAAATTTCTGCAAACAATGCAAACATTCGTTAAGACACACCGACAAGTTTCTAAGAGTTATGTCATTATTTCATGTCTTAACATTCTTTTTAAAGACATCACTGTCATTATTCAAATAAAATGCACAAATACTCTTGGTAATGGGAGATAAATATGCACTAGCCCCGTGATTCTCAATGTGAATAATATGGTTCCCCTATAGGCCACAGAGAACATTTTTAGAGGGGGGGGGGCACATACAGTTGACTACTTAAATGATAAATAATTAGAATTATAATGGTAACGCTTAAATGCCTTGGTAATTTGTAAATAAAGTAAATGCCCCCCTTCTTTAGGCACAAGGAATAGGCAGGGTCACAGGAGAATATTTGTCTCAAAAGTGAGCAACGGACTAATAAACGTCAAGAGTTACTGCTCTAGATTACTAGTCAGCAAAGTCTTCAACAAAAATCAAAACTATTTATGTTTTTCTATCTATAATCTATTCTATTGCCAAGAACATTCTGTAGATTAAATTAAGAATATTCTGTAGATTAAATTAAGAACATTTTGTAGATTAAATTAAGAACATTCTGTAGATTAAATATTTAGTTCTACTCTACTTTATTTTCATGATTGATAAATTTGTATGTCACATTTATGTTACACTGTTGAAGGTAGAAGAAGCAGAGGAGGACAAATAAAAGCAAGACAGACAACATTTTTTACTGGACAAGACTTCCTCACTAGTCTGCATTGTTGAAGATATAAATCTCTGGGGGACTCTGTGTATTGAAGCAGCCAATATGACATCCCTGATGAGTTTATAGATATAGTTAGATAAATAGATGAACATTGATATGAAAATTTCATATGAATGACACCATTGGAACACACAGAAATCTGGGAGTTCACACTGATGCTACAAAGTTAGTGCTCTGTTGCTGACATCTTCATGTGTTCAAAAGTGATAAGAACAAAACTGGATTTATAATGATAAAGAAAGCAAGAGGGTCATAAAGTATAACATATCTCTACTAAGTAACCAGATTTCCTGAAATCTCTCTTCTACTCAATAATAATTAGTACTATGTAGCACACAAAAGTGTCATGTTATATAAATATAATACATGCAAAACAAAATACAAAAACTCTAAAATTATGTTAATATAAGCTAAATAATATTAAAATTGGCAAACAGCAGCCAAAAATGGACGGATTTAACATAAAATGCTGAACTGGCATAAATGTGACCTACACATTTAGCACAAATAATTTATTGTTTTAAACCCAGCTTTTCTCAATCTTTTTGTCCTAGTGGAACCTTTGAAACAATATTCATGTCTCGTGAAACCCCTACATAAATTTATAGATTCATAACACATAAACAGAATGAAACAATATATTTCCTATTATAAATTGTTATACATAAATAATTTCACAGTTTGAAAAATTTATTATAATACCCAGAAGGTGTCCAGTATATTATAAAAATGTACTAAAATTAAAAATATAAAATTAGACATAAAAAATATATATGATTAGCCATTTCTCATGGGGTTCAGCAAAGCCTAGTTTGAGAAACTTTCTTTTAACCCTTTGAACTCAACATCTTGCATCTTTATGTAAACAGTTCTCCCTCATCTCTATAAATTACAATTGATTGGAGGAGAAACAAAAATGGACCAATCTCCACAACTTTGTGTACTTGTCTACAAAGATAGACCATATAAAAAAGTGAAGAAATTGTTTGCGAAGGTAATCTGAGTATTACTATGTCTGTTAAACGTGCAGGAGATACATTTTGAAATTAAACTGTGACAGAAGCCAGGACAGAAACACAACCAACTGGGATAATCTCAGTCAAACCGGGACAGATGAAACCTTATCTATTACATCACAATCAGTGTAAATTACTTGTATTGAATTTTTCCTGTTAAGGAGTTGCAGGAAGGCTTCGAGTGGCTTGTATGATAAAGGCAGCATGCTCTTGCTGTCGCCATGTTCAGGTTAGTTTTTTAATAAAAGTTTTTTAACACTCCGCCAGAAAAAAAAGTGAATTCCTTACTGGAGATCGAACTCTGGACCTCACGGGTGTGAGACGACTAAAGCTCAAACCTCGCACAAATTGTCACACATACCTATAGAATCATTTCAATTCTTAGCCTTCTCTAGTTGCTATTTTTATTTTACTCATATTCTGGTTAGCATATGAGTCAGAAATTTGATAAAGACAAGAACAATAAAAGATTATAAAAATTAACCCTTTAACTGCTGCATTGTACCATTAGCAGATCCGACATAACTTGACACTATCCAGATACAGACACAGATTCATTGGGCAAGTCATTTGGTATGTATGCCAGATTATCGTTTGCCAAAGATGCTTCTCTATTGTGAGTTGCAGAGGGGAATATGATCTCAAGGTGGTCGAAAGAAGCGCTACAAGGAATTGTTAGTCCTCACTGAAAGCCTTTGAAATAGATCAAGACACAAGGGAAGAACACGCAAAATACTGCTACATGGTGCTCTACAGTAAAAAAAAAAAAGGCATAGCATTTCAGAAAGTATATAGAAAATTACTGGTATACCAAAGACCACTTACAGTGATCATCCCATGCCTAAACTATCTAAGGACATTTGCAGCCAGAATAGGGCTTATTAGCCATCTTTCCGCCAAAGACGGATATGTCGGGCTATTGGCGCAAATAAAACGGCGACACAACGCATTTCCATTCTCTGGACTACATCCTTCTGGAAATCTAATAGGGCCATGGTCCTGCTAAAAGAGATATCCAGTGGGAGTTTGAGAATGAACGCTGAGGAAGAAGAAGAGCCAACTACGAACTCACAATCAAGGACATAACTCTAACTGAATTTCACAAGTGGATGTAACAAGTGGTCATCATCATTATGTGATGGACGAACAACAACAGATCCCAGCAGTGCTAAAATCTTTCCCCAATATCTTTTTCCCTGTGCTGAACCCTTCTCTTTTTCTACAAATATAAGAAAAATTTGACTGTACTGACTTTTTATGGACACCATAAAGTACGTACCGCAAGGACAGGATGGTTGATACATACTGGTACTTGCTAATTTCAGAATGAAATCATTTTTTGCAATCAGTGGAATAACAAAAGATATTTTTTTTAAAAACAGATTAAGTCGTTAATAGCAGGAAGGTAGAGGAACAAGTCAACTTGTTCACAAGCAGCTAAAGGGTTAAACAATGCATATATTTGTATATATATATATATAAAATTACATGCACAATACTCTGCATAGATCTAAATGACAGAGACGCTAACAAATTAGTAAAACATAAAAATGTTGGAATGATCAAATAAACTGCGAGTCTTGAATCGTAGGAAACTAACTTCTTATCTTTCCAGTTTCATACTGTTCTATATATAATGAGGCTCGTGTCCATCTAGAGACTGCAAGATAAAGAAAAATTGTCAAAAATAAATGTTTAAATTAGAGGATATGATTGGTTGGTTGTGTGTATTAGAGGATATGATTGGTTGGTTGTGTGTATTAAAGGATATGATTGGTTGGTTGTGTGTATTAGAGGATATGATTGGTTGGTTGTGTGTATTAGAGGATATGATTGGTTGGTTGTGTGTATTAGAGGATATGATTGGTTGATTATGTGTTAGTTAGTTTGTTAGTCATTGGATCATCTTCATTGCACTCCGGACAAGTCCATAGGTGCTCAGATCTTTCCTTGAGTGTATCCGCCATTACACGTTGACTGACAGTCCCAGTACGTTGTTGATTGACCATAATTCTTTTTCGTCCACGAAAACTCTCCTTTCTAGCGAAACCACATTTCAAACCAAGTTCCTTTATTCTAATCATGGAACAAGAGTCATCGTCACTTGTACAGTCATTTGTTCGTGCGTTTTCCCGTAGGGCATTCAAAATGTCTGCCCGATCCATCGCTCCACCAACAGCCGTAGTAGCAGCAGTAGTAGCAATATGACCTGATTGTGTGTATTAGAGGATATGATTGGTTGGTTGTGTGTATTATAAAAAAGTGTAGTATCCTTGTTTGTTATTCAAGTAGTGGGTTTATTTTGGACTTCCATGACACGTCTTTTTCAACCTTGGAATGTTTTTCCTACTGGTTATATCGAGGCTTATAGTGACCTATGTTATTCTGTAGGGGACTGGTTAATTTGACGTCTGGTCTGAAAGTCCTGAAAAGGACAATAAAGTTTGGGGGGCTGTTTGTTTGTTTTTTGTGCATGTGTGTGTGTGTGTGTGTGCTTATAGAATGTAGTCCTATAAAATACTTTTTTAACGTTGTTACTCCAGCTGCAACGACTGTGGCATACTGGTTCCGAGACTCTCCATCCAGTAGCATCCTAGGTGTATGCTCATTATTGTATCCAGCTGCAACGACTGTGGCATACTGGTTCCGAGACTCTCCATCCAGTAGCATCCTAGGTGTATGCTCATTATTGTATCCAGCTGCAACGACTGTGGCATACTGGTTCCGAGACTCTCCATCCAGTAGCATCCTAGGTGTATGCTCATTACTGTATCCAGCTGCAACGACTGTGGCATACTGGTTCCGAGACTCTCCATCCAGTAGCATCCTAGGTGTATGCTCATTATTGTATCCAGCTGCAACGACTGTGGCATACTGGTTCCGAGACTCTCCATCCAGTAGCATCCTGGGCGTATACTCATTATTGTATCCATGGGTACTTGTACACATTTGAAGATAGCGACAAGTGAGAAATTATTTATATCTTGGTCATGTGATTACATGACGATGAAACACGCTTGCTTCTTCTGTATTTGTTTTCACAGTCCTGCTGATTAGATGTAGTCCTGAGAATGGAATGCCTTTTGTCATGGTTTACAGCTTGGTTACAATATTCACACAATTTGGCCAGAAACATCTGATTTTAGTATGGTTTTTGGATCACTTTGACCCTTGGGACTGAATAGCCAACTCACCCCAAGAAATCTCCTTAGTCAACTCTTACGACATGCATGGACAGTCACACTGTTACTATTCTTTGCTTCTAATTTTCTTCCTTTTTGGGTCACTGTGACAAAAAAAAATTGGTTGTTAATCTTTAGCAAAATGCATAAAAAAATTATGCAATATGCTTCTTGCATATGCATTGATAATACTCCACTGCATAGTATATTTCTCGTTTTCCAAAATGCTTATTTGCCTTGTGCTATCCTGCTCTTGGATATCTCAATGGAGCACCAGCGACCAATAGATGTCATGGATAGATAAACATGTCACAAAATTTTGGAAAAATTAGAAATGAAAAGAGAACTTCTCAGGAATATAAAAACATGGTCCAATTCTAGATCAAGTGCCTAGTCATATTTTTCTTTTGATTATTTCCTTTTGGTTATGTTTATAAATTTGTTTATCTACATTTATTAAATTAAATATTTGTTTACTTAGGATGGTTGTATGAGTGGTTAGTGGTTAGGAAAGTTGTGTAAGTTAGGGTTAACACTCTGCTCACCAGCAATCCAGAGTGTTCTTAATCTGCATTACCGAGAGTGGACAAAAAATTGTATACATTGACATCGGCATCATTAAAAATCTGTATAAAATCGATCTAGCAAGACAAAGCCTTGAAACTTTCTATATGTTGTAATGACTGTTTGCACTTTCTGAATGAGTTTGAAAGATCCAGAGTTATTTCAAGTGCAAAATGCTACTTATCATAATGCTAAGCCTAGATTTACATTAATTTCTATATATCATACTATATTATCTTCGAAACCTCCGATATTTCATGACAAAAACTCATCTACTATGTCTATATCGGTATTCCACAAGTGCCAATTTTAAACGCTATTTATAGTCACATTATTGCAATGGGTATTCCCATTTTTCTTATATATCATAGGGCTTTTGACTATCGTCAAATTTGGTCCGCAAGATTCTATAACGGAAATTCGACTATCGTCAAAATTGGTCAGGAAAGTGTTAAGGTACACAGCACTAGAAAGTACCGCTCACGAAATGTACCACCCAAGCATATAAAGTACTATCAAAATATCCTTTTAGTTTTATGGAAATATTCATAGCTCAGACAACTTCAGATTTGCTCACAAGGGAAGAAAATTAGAGGGATCATTGGTCATATGCACTATCCCCACTAAGCTGCACTACCGTGTGCTAGCACACACATTTTTATACTTGTTGCAGAGTTTATACTTGGCCCACACAATGTATGTATGGAAATTTGTGTAAAAATAAAGTTCCTATAACAAAAAATAGAACTGGTTTAAATAGAACATTAAAGAAAATACACTTTTTTATGTAGATTTGGCCAGATGAAGTGATGTTTGAAATTATTCATCCCACTGAGATATATTTTTGCTAACAGAAGGAATGTTGGTCATATGGCCTGATATATAGCAGGTAGGATACGGAGGATGAGATATCGATACACTTACCTTCTAGACATCCGAAGACTGAAAAAAAAGTAATAAAACAGATATTACTACATTGACTATTAAGTTACATAAATGCTCATAAAAATATGAAGGTTGGAAGTAAAATACACAGATATTTGAATTTTTTTTAAAATTGTCACAAAAAAGCAACCTGACCCAAATAAAAAGCGATTACATACTTAAATAAAATTTAGTCAAATACTTTGTCATGTGATGTATTCTCTCCAGAACGTTGTCTTCCCAATGAAATCCTTGAACCTTTCTCTGTCTTGGGCGATGCGACTTGAATTTTCCAACAACTTATTCATGTTATCTTTAATGTCGTCAGTCCATCGTCTTCTTGGTCTACCCTATCTTCTCCCACGTGCTCTGTCCTTCATTATTTGTCTTTCTAAACAGTTGTGTCTCTTTATATGACCAAACAGGTGAAGGTTTCTTTTTGCTATTGTGTTTAGTAACCAACACTCTGGCATCTTCAATGTGTTAATAATATCTGAGTTTCTCTTTTTTTTCTTTCCATGATATTTTAAGTATCTTTCTGTAGCATTTCATCTCAAAGGCGTTGATATTCTTTGCCACTGTTTTACTTAGGGCCCATTTTTCACAGTTGTATATTGCAACTGGAAAAATATGTGTTCTTAACATTAGAAGTTTTGTTTCTAATATCTTGTTTTTTAATGATTTTCAAATGTGTTATTATACAATATGCCATTGCCAATCTCTTCCTTATCTCTGCCATGCAGTCTCCTGTATTGTTTATGTTTCTCCTAAGTATTTTGAATTTATCTATCTCGGTATTATCTATTCTGATTTTTTTTTTGTTGTGTCGTTATTTTTGTTGAAATGATTTTTGTTGATTTAAATACAAGTTTTGTGATTCCCTGTATTTCTTTGTGTTCTTGACTAGTTGTTCCAATCCCTTTATATCATTTGAAAGAAGCACAGTGTCGTCTGCATAGCGTAGTAGTCAACATTGTGTATATTTTCTCTCACATTCCTCATTATATTTTCTGCGTAGTTGTCGAACAGGTATGGGGAGAGTGTATATCCTTGCCTTACTCCACTTTGTACCTCAAACCACTCTGAGAGATCACCCTCTAACTTCACTACAGCCTTTTGATCTTGGTAAAGCTCTTCTATTAGATGAATAAGATGTCTTCAAAAACACATGTTGTTCATTATCTCCTATAGTTTCTGGTGTTGGATGCAGTCCAACGCTTTTGAGTAATCTTTGAAGCACATGTGCAGATGAGTTGAGAATTCCCTACACTTTTCTATAATAAGCATCATGTTAAAGATGTGATCTGTTGTTCCTCTACCCGATCTGAAACTGACCTGTGTTTCGTTAATCTCCATCTCTAATGTTTGTTTGATTCATTGAATTATGATGTTTAGCATTATTTTACTTGCTTGACTTATAAGGGCTATAGTTCAGTAATTTCAGAAAATCTGGTCACCTTTTTTGGGGAGGGGTATATATAATGATTTTTCCATTCCTCTGGTCTTGTGCCAATTTCCCATATTTTGCAGCAGAGTGTATGCTAAATCATGATTTAGCCCTAATTAAAAAAGGTTTTTTTGCACACACACACACAAGTACGCACTCACAAAAACAGATATATATACATACACATACACATATATAATATAGGTAATGGTTTCCTAACTGGTTTACCATCAAATTATGTATACAACTTGCACTGATTTTTAATTTGTTAATTTTTATGGTGCCACTGACTGCCGGCTCAGATTTAGATACAAAATGGCTACCATAAGTTTCATAATCATACCTATTGATAGAGATGCAGTACCATGTTACAGGTGTGAGGACTGCTGCCAGATACACAGATCTGCGCGCCATCCACTGAGAAACCCCCCTCCCCATTTACGCGTGACCCATTGAGAGCCGAACCTATGCATGCCTCCTAAAAAAATATATCTGTCTTGACCTACTGATCAGCAATTCCCCATCGAGGTCAACTGCTTGATGGGGGCTTAGTCCAGCCAACAGAGGCTGGAAACTAAGATTGGTCGGGCTAACCCAATATTGAACAGGGCCATAGTCCCGCCTCCCGCCCAAGCAAGCACAGGCGCTGAAGTCAGAGATACCAGGCCGAGAGGCGCACCAGCAACCATGGTATCATGCAACTCGAATAGTTGACTATGGGAGCACTGAGGAGCTTTCAGATACAGCAGCATTTATTAAGAAAATAGGACTTGCTGTGTAGACATGTCAAACTGCGAACGAGAAGAAGATCAGTAATTATAGTCAAGGAAAACAAACGCTGAACAAACGAAGCACACATATTTTTGATGTTTAGTTCATTTCGTTTTCCATTTTAAAAAAATGGTAGACATATTAAGCGAACATGAACCGAAATATATAATCTAGTAATTCAATAGTACTGTCCTACACAACCAATCAGTTGGAACTGTGGGAACAGTTTAAGAAAACAAAGTAGCACAGAACTGTTATGAGCAACAGTTGCAGTCCTATGATCCATAGGGAACTGAAAGGTAAGAATAATACCCTATACAGCATACTAAAAAAAAAAACTGTTATACTGTATTTTTTCATTTAAGGAGTTAAAGGGAGTATTTGAGTGGTCTGTGTGATAAAGACTGCATGCCCCTTGCTGTTGCCATATCATGTTCAGAGCGAGTTTTTTTAATTTACACTTCGACAGAAAAAAAACCCAGTCTTGACCTCATGTGTGTGAGGTTAATGCTCTAACCTCTCGACCATGCATAACACAATATATACAGAATAAACATCTATTATTAATATTATTTCTAATTATAATGACAACTTGAAACTGATTACCCCATTCAATGCTGATTCTGCCCGCGATCGAGACCGCACTCCACTGTGACCACTACCTCCACCAGGTGATGCCCCACGAGCACTAGTAGCGCCCACTGATGTCTCAGAATCCCATCGCTCCAGCTCTTCCCTCACTAGTTTCTCCATCTGTTCTCTCTTCATTTCATCACTTGTACCATCAGACTGGAAAACACAAAATGAAACCAAGTAAGAACTGTTTTATCTGCGACATATAGAGTATCTGTTAGAACAACTCAGTACTAAGAACTCTTTTATCTGCTGCATGAGTATCTGTTGTTATATCTTATAGAACAAATCAATATTAAGTAAGAATACTTACCTGTTGTTATTGTTATATCTCATAGAACAACTCAATATTAAGTAAGAATACTTACCTGTTGTTATTGTTATATCTGATAGAACAAATCAATATTAAGTAAGAATACTTACCTGTTGTTATTGTTATATCTCATAGAACAACTCAATATTAAGTAAGAATACTTACCTGTTGTTATTGTTATATCTGATAGAACAAATCAATATTAAGTAAGAATACTTACCTGTTGTTATTGTTATATCTCATAGAACAACTCAATATTAAGTAAGAATACTTACCTGTTGTTATTGTTATATCTGATAGAACAAATCAATATTAAGTAAGAACACTTATCTGTTGTTATATCTTATAGAACAAATCAATATTAAGTAAGAATACTTACCTGTTGTTATTGTTATATCTCATAGAACAACTCAATATTAAGTAAGAATACTTACCTGTTGTTATTGTTATATCTGATAGAACAAATCAATATTAAGTAAGAATACTTACCTGTTGTTATTGTTATATCTCATAGAACAACTCAATATTAAGTAAGAATACTTATCTGTTGTTATTGTTATATCTTATAGAACAAATCAATATTAAGAAAGAACACTTATCTGTTGTTATATCTTATAGAAAAACTCAATATTAAGAAAGAACACTTATCTGTTGTTATATCTTATAGAACAAATCAATATTAAGAAAGAACACTTATCTGTTGTTATATCTTATAGAAAAACTCAATATTAAGAAAGAACACTTATCTGTTGTTATATCTTATAGAACAAATCAATATTAAGTAAGAACACTTATCTGTTGTTATATCTCATCCAACAAATCAATATTATATCATATGACAAAATGTAGCCAAAAGTTAACAATACATACTGAGTCTTATATTTTAACAAAATGACATTTCTTCTGTGTTCGTTCTCAAACTCCTGCAGATTATCTGGATGTAGTCCTGATAACAGAATGCACTGTGACATAGTTTACAGCTGTGCTGTGATATCTGCAACTTTCGACCTGACACACTTGACTTCAGCATGGCTTCTGGGTCATTTTGACCATCTGTGGGATGGGGCAGACAATTCCACTCCCAAAACTTCCTTAGTCGCCCCTTACCACGATGGTGTTCTCAACCTGATGATAGCGATGGTGTTCTCAACCTGATGATAGCGATGGTGTTCTCAACCTGATGATAGCGATGGTGTTCTCAACCTGATGATAGCGATGGTGTTCTCAACCTGATGATAGCGATGGTGTTCTCAACCTGATGATAGCGATGGTGTTCTCAACCTGATGATAGCGATGGTGTTCTCAACCTGATGATAGCGATGGTGTTCTCAACCTGATGATAGCGATGGTGTTCTCAACCTGATGATAGCGAGCACCTTGGTGCTCTCATAATCACATGGTGTTCATTTCCTGCAATACATTGTTCGGAAAGTTCATTGTAGCGGAACTGATCAGTGCAGTTAAGGGCAACTAACCAGTGTTAGCAGTAACATGACATTTATTATAACCCTTTGTTTGTGCGAATCTCACTAATACTGTTGGGAGGGGAGGCTGCGTATTTTAGTGTTTTTAGGAGGGGGGATTTACAGTTTGAGGTAGGTTAGATGTTTAGAATTTGGGAGGGGACCGCTTTCAGTGTTGGGGTTAGGATTTGGAACAGTATAACCGATGTAACAGGCATATAATGGGGAGGGACGGGTGTTGGTGTGGTCATATTATCTAGAGGGGTGGGTGTAGGTGTGTTGATGGGGATGGGTGGCTACACAAGTGGCCAGTATCTGCTCATGTCCTCAATAATGCACATAAAGGATTGACATTATTCTGGAGCCTAGATTGCCACATGAACTCTGCTAGGTAGCTGTTTAAGTGATGCCGTGATGTTCCACTGTGTTTCTTATTTCATCACTTCGCACTTCCCCACATTCGCTCCACTGTGTTTCTTATTTCATCACTTCGCACTTCCCCACATTCGCTCCACTGTGTTTCTTATTTCATCACTTCGCACTTCCCCACATTCGCTCCACTGTGTTTCTTATTTCATCACTTCGCACTTCCCCACATTCGCTCCACTGTGTTTCTTATTTCATCACTTCGCACTTCCCCACATTCGCTCCACTGTGTTTCTTATTTCATCACTTCGCACTTCCCCACATTCGCTCCACTGTGTTTCTTATTTCATCACTTCGCACTTCCCCACATTCGCTCCACTGTGTTTCTTATTTCATCACTTCGCACTTCCCCACATTCGCTCCACTGTGTTTCTTATTTCATCACTTCGCACTTCCCCACATTCGCTCCACTGTGTTTCTTATTTCATCACTTCGCACTTCCCCACATTCGCTCCACTGTGTTTCTTATTTCATCACTTCGCACTTCCCCACATTCGCTCCACTGTGTTTCTTATTTCATCACTTCGCACTTCCCCACATTCGCTCCACTGTGTTTCTTATTTCATCACTTCGCACTTCCCCCACATTCGCTCCACTGTGTTTCTTATTTCATCACTTCGCACTTCCCCCACATTCGCTCCACTGTGTTTCTTATTTCATCACTTCGCACTTCCCCCACATTCGCTCCACTGTGTTTCTTATTTCATCACTTCGCACTTCCCCCACATTCGCTCCACTGTTTGGGTATGGTCCCGGTTACTTGATCCACAAAGTTGTATCTGTGGTTCACTGTTAGATGGTCGAAGACTGCTCTCCCAATCTCTGTAGTTTTATATCCTTTCCAACGGTTGGAATATATCATTGATCCAAGGTCAATATTGTCAACAATCGCCTTCATTAAGGCAGTAGAACTTCTATCTTCCACTTGTAGTAAGAAAACGTCCTGACATAGGCCACCAATATCCATTATTGATTCAACACTCTGCCAGAGTTTGCCTTTCTTTTGATAAATAGGCGTTCGTCTACCTCAACGATCATTCCTTCTCCTCCAATGTGTCTTCGTGGCAGCTATGTCATGCTGTAGACACAAACTTCCTGCAAAAATGCATTTCATTCAACAACCATTGTCTTGTTAATCTGTAGTTCATGAAATATGAGCTGGCAGTGTTGCCTTACATTGCACTCCAATTGAATCTATCCATTATTGTTGTACAATAAGATCATTGGATGACCATGACCGCACATCTTGTCCTGTTGTAGCACTCATCGAGTTTATAACAAGCATACATCGTCTTTAACAGCAGCTGGTAAGTTCAGTAAACAGAAATCGATTGCATTAGCCATTTTGTTTTGTTGATGAAACACGGTGTCTGCGCATAACAAACATTAAAAAGTTGGATGAGATGCGCAAACGTTGTCTCCACATATTAAAATTGCAACCATGGTCACTGATTCTTGTATAGTACCAATAATTATAATAAGACCCATAAACCGTTAGGGTCTTCGGGGTGCCACGATGGATACATCAGCACAAAAAGCTCTCCAAACAACTCTATCCTCAGCCATTCAGAGGAGAATAGAAAAATCATGCCCAGACTATTTTTGGATGTTATCAATCCAGGATTTTCTCTGCCCTCCTCTCCTCCTCCATGTGAAAAATTTTTTGAAAGCGAGTAGTGTCTCGTTACATGTCCAAACCAAACAAGTTTACGCCATTTCAGCAATGCCAAAACTGGTTCTTGATAACCTGCAAGTTTGTTTATTTGCTGCCGGACAAATATATTTGTCTTGTGTTCTATATAGCTCATTCTTAACAATCGTCTGTAATAATATTTCTTATTATATGTATCGTTCCACACTCTCAGTATTTCAAGTGGATGGATGCTCGCCATCTGAAAATGTTGAGAACACCTAGCCAAGAGTCTAATTCATTTGCAATATTAGTGTTATTTTTTATTCTTTTATTCTTAGTTTGTCTTGTATGTTTTCTTGATGAAGGCCTTTTGTTAAATCATCAAATTAGTCTGTTTTAGGAACTATACTTTGTATTCTCTGTCCCTACTGTTTTCTTACCTCGGTTATGCTGTCCAAGATCTTTCCCATTGTCTCTCTACGTTTTAACTTGGCTTTCTCCATAGCCTCCAATTTGACTAGAACCGCATCAATTTTGGACACAATGCTACCAATGGAGTGTTCCATTCTATCAACACGTCTGGACAGAACTGTGAATTCTTCATAGGAAACACCATTTGAGGTGCGGCCAGTATTAGAGGATTTGGTGCCGCTATCTTCATCATCACTATCATCACCACTGTCTCCATCGTTGTAGCTGACTCTGCTGCTAGGTCGATCATTTTTACCGCCGAGGTCTTCATACTCTTTATTCAGAGCAGCCTGAAAGAAAGAGCATATAAAGGAGTTGAATAAGAGGACATCAGTCAATGAGAGGACATCAGTCAATGAGAGGACAGCAGTCAATGAGAGGACATCAGTCAATGAGATGACAGCAGTCAATGAGAGGACATCAGTCAATGAGAGGACAGCAGTCAATGAGAGGACAGCAGTGTCAATGAGAGACATCAGTCAATGAGAGACAGCAGTCAATGAGAGGATAGCAGTGTCAATGAGAGACAGCAGTCAATGAGAGGACAGCAGTGTCAATGAGAGACATCAGTCAATGAGAGACAGCAGTGTCAATGAGAGGACAGCAGTCAATGAGAGGACAGCTGTCAATGAGAGGGCAGCAGTCAATGAGAGGGCAGCAGTCAATGAGAGGACAGCAGTCAATGAGAGGACAGCAGTCAATGAGAGGGCAGCAGTCAATGAGAGGGCAGCAGTCAATGAGAGGACAGCAGTCAATGAGAGGACAGCAGTCAATGAGAGGACAGAAGTCAATGAGATGACATCAGTCAATGAGATGACATGTCAAAGAGAGGACAGCAGTCAATGAGAGAACATCAGTCAAAGAGAGGACAGCAGTCAATGAGATGACAGCAGTCAATGAGAGGACAGCAGTCAATGAGAGGGCAGCAGTCAATGAGAGGGCAGCAGTCAATGAGAGGGCAGCAGTCAATGAGAGGACAGAAGTCAATGAGATGACAGCAGTCAATGAGAGGACAGCAGTCAATGAGAGGACAGCAGTCAATCACAGACAGCAGTCAATGAGAGGACAGCTGTCAATGAGAGGACAGCAGTCAATGAGAGGGCAGCAGTCAATGAGAGGACATGTCAAAGAGAGGACAGCAGTCAATGAGAGAACATCAGTCAAAGAGAGGACAGCAGTCAATGAGAGGACAGCAGTCAATGAGAGGACAGCAGTCAATGAGAGGGCAGCAGTCAATGAGAGGACAGCAGTCAATGAGAGGACAGAAGTCAATGAGATGACAGCAGTCAATGAGAGGACAGCAGTCAATGAGAGGACAGCAGTCAATCACAGACAGCAGTCAATGAGAGGACAGCAGTCAATGAGAGGACAGCTGTCAATGAGAGACAGCAGTCAATGAGAGGACAGCAGTCAATGAGAGGGCAGCAGTCAATGAGAGGACAGCAGTCAATGAGAGGACATCAGTCAATGAGAGGACATGTCAAAGAGAGGACAGCAGTCAATGAGAGAACATCAGTCAAAGAGAGGACATCAGTCAATGAGAGGACAGCAGTCAATGAGGGAAGCAGTCAATGAGAGGACAGCAGTCAATCACAGACAGCAGTCAATGAGAGGGCAGCAGTCAATGAGAGGACAGCTGTCAATGAGAGGACAGCAGTCAACGAGAGGGCAGCAGTCAATGAGAGGGCAGCAGTCAATGAGAGGACAGAAGTCAATGAGATGACAGCAGTCAATGAGAGGACAGCAGTCAATGAGAGGACAGCAGTCAATGAGAGGACAGCAATGAGAGGACAGCAGTCAATGAGAGGACATCAGTCAATGAGAGGACAGCAGTCAATGAGAGGACAGCAGTCAATGAGAGGACAGCAGTCAATGAGAGGACAGCAGTCAAGAGACTTAACATCTTTTCCTATGACGGCTAATTTGTTGGAAATTATATTAACTATCATATCGAGTTATTAGTTCTTCTTTCATTCACTAATAATGTTTATATCAGCAGTATTTAAAAATAAATAAATTGGACAGTGTTTTCCAATTCTTCTTTTGTACCATAGAGTTTAACATTCATAGGGTTGTACCAGAAGATCAGAATGTGCACATTACCGTGTCATAGTTTGCATATTCTTGAAGGATATGCTCTGAAGTTTGATTGGCTTGCCTGATGTACACTTTGTTGATGTGCCAATTTTAAATTTTGTTTACATATATTTAGTCTATTGTTTCCTGGTCTATGGCAAAAAATGATGACCTGTTCTTGTCTGTTTAGTAGATGATAGTCGTCCCGTGAAGGTAATTTAGGCTTCCCTTGTGCCTTTATCATGGATTTATTTTTGTGATAGCTGATTGGTACATCAGGTTGTTGCATGTTAGAACCCTCCTTGACCAGTTGGTCAGCTCTCTTATTTCCTGCTGTTCCACAGTGAGATGGAATCCATTGCAGTATGATTCCACAGTAATGTTGCACTATGGAAAATATCTTTTTTTAACCCTGGTAGTTTATTGAATTATAGTGCCCCTAGTACTGATTTTGTGCCTGTAAGTATTAAAATAGGGTGAGAGGTCCTGTCCGATGTTAAAAGTTTCTCTGCAGCTGCACAAATAGATTTGACTTTAGAGTCATAGCTGTTGGAATTATTATTATTAATTATATTATTGCTTTCCTATCATGATTTTCCTTATATGCTGAAATATCTTATTTTCATTATATGTTGTGTTTTCCTGTAATGTAACATCACATATTCTTCTTCTGTGTTCGTTCTCATTTCTGCAGATTAGCAGGACACAGTCCAGAGAAAGGAATGCGTTATGTCAAGGTTTACAGCTTATCAGCGATATCTTCACCTTTTGGCCTGATACATCTGATTTCAGCATGGCATCTGTGTCACTATGATCATATATGGGTAGGTATGGCCAACTCCACCCCATAAGCTACTTAGTTGCCTCTTACATATGGAAGGTAAACAGTGTTGTTATTCTTTGATCCCTGCATAAGCCCCAGTAATACACAGGTAAGTTCACAAGTAAGTTCACATATTAAAATTATTTTTCTTCTTGGACAGACACACAAGAATTTCCATTTCTGTTAGTTCACGGTAGACTCCCGGATGCAACGGTAGCTCGGTTGTTAGTGAACTGGCTTCCTGTTCGGGCGATACAAGGTTCAATTTCCAGTTCAACTGGAAATATTTTAAAATCATCAACGGCTTCTTGGTCGACCCAGCATAAGGAAAATGGGTACCAGATCTTCTTGGAAAGTAAAGTTGGCAGGCTTGATGCAAACCACGTCATTCATAGGTATGTTGTTGGGCATGAAAAAAAAGCAGGCCTAACACTGTATTCCCCTATGGACATGGAAAAAACTTCAACTTTACATTATTCTATGTAGTCTCCATTTATATTGGTGTTCTTTTCTCTGTGTATGTTTATCCTGATCTCGATAAAGACAATATAATAGAAATGCTGATTTGCTCTTTGTTGTAGGCTTTCTATAACACCTATTTAAATTGATTTTATATTCTTTTCTATGTTTCTATGCACTTAACACAAGACAATAACTACAATTGTATTAAAAATATAGCAAATGTTTTATTCTTGTCCTGCGTTTGTTCTCAAACTCCTGCATATTAACAGAATGTAGTCCGGAATGAGTTGCTTCATGATTTATAGCTTTACTGTGATATCTGCGGTTTTTGACTAGACACATCTGAGTTCAGCATCACTTCTGAGTCATTTTTACCCTCTATGTGACAGCTAATTCCACCCCCAAAACCTCCTTAGTTGTCTCTTATGACACACATGGAAGGTACACAGTGTTGTTATTCTTTGCTCCCTTTTCAGGCCCTGGCAAAACTGGCAGATATAACAGATAATGATGATGATATCATAAAGGACAGCTGTAGTTTTTTTTAATCTAACAGACAGTTGTGGTATAAATGGACTAAGATACAATAGATGCAAACCTTCTGATCTGCCAAGTCTGCTTGCATTCGTTTCTGCTCAGCTTCACCCAGGATTCTATCTCCATCCAGGTCATACTTGGCAAACATTGCTTCAATTTCACCATCAGCGTACCCGCGCCTGTCGAGTGACGAGAATTTGATCAACTACAACTCTGAAATTTTTGTCCCTTTTCCCATTTTATTACACAATAGCAACCTATATTTTCTCAGTTTACACCACAGAAGTTTGTTGTTTGTCCATCACAAGTGATAATGATCATTTGTTACATCCACTTTTTTTACTGTAGAATGTCATGTAGCTCTGTTTAAGACACCCCAGATGATATACGAAAATGACATAGAAAGACTTGAAAGTTATGACTACAAGGAAGACAAAGTTGCTGCATTTCGGCTTCACCGTTTACACTCCACTATTTTCAATGAGGCGGCACAATGTGACTTCACTGCATTTTAGTTTCACCATATATACTCCATTATTTTCAATGAAACGGCAGAAAAGCTTGCTGAGAGTACCACTCTTAGCACGTAACTCTGTAGCAGCAAGCAATAATCTAAAGATATCTCTGAAAAAATTCACTTCGGAAACAAGGTGTCATGAGTAAGAATTGAACCCATAACCTCTTGAGCACAAGGCAAATGGCTTAACTGCTAGAGCATAAAGATGGCCGACTATAAAATATGCATTATTAACAGAAAACACAATGTAACATGTTTTATAGCACACAAAATTGACTAAAAGACACACAAAAATAGACTAACATGCATGAAGTTATTAGCAGCTTACAAAATAGACGTCTGATAGCTTTTCTTGATAAAGACATTTTGGTTGAAATGTTAATTCAATCTGTTTTGCAAACTATTAACTATTTGTGTGTCTGTTACTCTATTTTGTGTTTCTGTTATTCTATTATGTGTGTTAGTCTTTTCTTTCTTTACATTTGTTCGCTACTTGATGTCTACACTTCCAGAGAAGTCTTATGGATAAACTTCACCGTTGTCTGAGCAGAGACACAGATGAAGGTGCTGGGTTAGGATTAGGATGTGCCCCAAAGAATGACAGTTCATCATGCAAGGTTCCACTTAACTCGGATGTGTCATGCCATTGGCGCAAGTAAAAGATGCCACAACACATATCCATTCTCTGGACTACATCCAGCTGAAAATCTATAATAGGACCATCTAGGGTCATAGTATAGTAGGACCATCGTCCTGCTACAAGAGAGACCCAATGGGAGAATGAACAATAACAAACAAATAACTGAGTAGAGTGTCAAGAGTTGTGTTATTGCTCTTGGTTGGTTGGTTGCTGATACTGCGGTCCATGGGCTCATGCCCTTTGATATAATGCTGTTAAATGGCATTATATTTCTGGGAAGTCTGTGGATTTTCGGCCCACCCCGAGACAGAGCAAGAGAATAACTATCACAGCTCCAGGAAGGTAGGTTTTAACCTATGCACTGCTCCTAGCCACTGTAGCCATAATAGGGTTCACTGTGCTCATTCCTCGACACCAATTGACTACTGGTTATGCTGAACTTCTCTATTGCTCTAGGCATGCAACCAAATGTTCAAGTCAAAAGGATTGTCACGTCCTGAGTCATTGTGCCTCTTTGATGGGTCTCAGCCATAGGAAAAAACAGTGCTGTCAGTTTCCTCCTCCCCAGTGCTGCACAGTACATCTCTGGCTCCCTCCCAACCACAGAGGGTGCATACATATATATTCAGGTAAACATGAAACACATTTCAATAACAAAATAAAAGCATAATTATATAGATGACATGACATGAAGCTTCTATAAGAAGATAACCTCAATATAACGGCATGTCATCCACTAAGGTTTTCTGTTGCATGGGTGGTTTGTCTAGTGGACCATTGGTGAGACCCACAGACGCAACTACATGCGTCTCCACCACATGCGTCTAATAAGAGATAAGACTCCGGTGTTGGCAAGCAAGAAATTGGAAGACCAGGAACTGTCATCAGTTTGACACACAAGGTAATTTTATGATGATGCACAGGTCAGGGGAGATTCCAAAAGAGACAAGAACTGACTTGAATAAATTAGCAGGCCTACAAATGCATAGAAATCCAGATATAATTAATTTTGCAGACTTTGAAATACTGTACTGGCACTGAATAACTCAGTACAAAGTTTAAACAATTGCTACACAGATTTTCAGTTGTACAATTCTCAAGTAAATCATAAAAACAATTTTCCTATGCTTTCCAATTCACCGAATTGCCACCAGGTAGGTAATCATACAAGCAGCATGGCAATAAATATGTCAGGTTTAGGTATGCCTACCAAGGCAAACAAAAGCATCACATTTATAACAGGAAGGAATTGCCTTGAGGTGGGCAATAAATATGTCGTGTTCAGTCACGCTCCAAAAAGACTGATAATGATCGAGTTCATAACTACAAGTTTCAGGTGTGTAAGGAACAAGAAGATTAAGAACTGTGACAGTTATATATAACTTCTTCTTCTGTTACCTTACATATAAATAAATGTGTCAAGTAGAGTTTTTAATTGTAAAATTTCTTTTAAAATCCTGACTTACGACTTGAGATCCTGACGCCATTCATCAAAATCCAGCTGTTTGTCTTGGTTAATGTCTGCCGTCTGCAGCGCTTTTTGGATATCTACGATCTTGTCTCTCTTGAAGTTCAATTTGTCAAGCATCTTCATGTATCCCTTAAAAAAATAGACATTGTCACGATGAGTCATGCGTGTTTATATGAGCTGAGTGGTCAATGACTCAAATCTAACTACTAGTACCAGGACCAGATACTTAATCTGCATTAGCTCTCTGATAGTCATGCAATTGCGTTGTTTCCGATAGGGAGCTTGAAGTACATTGTGCTGCTGGTTTTACAGCGGAGCTGCATTATTTGCACCTTTCAGCCCAACACCTGATTTTGGCATGCTATTTCAGGCGAACTTCCCTAGCCTGTGACAGCCTTCCTATCTGTTGCCAGGCAAACAAATGAGTGTCTTCTGTACGCTTGTGATGATTTTATTACCAACTGTGCCCTTAAACTTTGCAGGTCAAAACGTATCTCTGTGTGGAGTTTACCAAAACCAGATAACTATGAATGCCAAGAAGCCTCCACTTCGGCAGAGTGATCTTGAACACCAGACCGTAGCAAAGCAGTCTGGATAAAGTTTTAGGAAGTGGTCAATAACAGAAGAGAATCTGCACCCAAATATGTTGTACTGACATCGGATGTGTTGGGCACAGAGTTTTGCAAATGAGTTGTAAACAGTGACATAATGTATTCTATTCTTACGACAACATTCTGCTAAGGAGCACGATTTTGAGAATGAATAAGAATAAGACTTCCAAATAAAACATTCCACCTGGCGCCACCTAACAAACGAGAACATAATGTTTGATGTTGCTGTCACCTAATTCGACCTTTAGAACCACCAACTATATTTTCCTGCCATCCAACAGAAATTTGTAATTTATTGACTTGCCCTCGTACTACAACATTTTATACCAATACTCTGCTACCAATATCAAACATGGTCTTTAACAGCTTTGCAGCAGAGGAAAATCATTACATCTGACATTAAGTGCGAGAAAAGCTGCAATGGTTACTAAACTAGATAAAAGAAGAAATGTAGAAATTAGGAAAAGAGTTGGTATAATATCATGTATTGAACATATTGAAAGATAGCAAGTAAAATGGTTCGGTCACCTTATGAAAATGAACCCAAACCAAATACCAATAAAAGCATATATCAAAAGAAATTCCGGACGTTAAGCCAAAGTTAGACTAAGAAATCGGTGGAAAGAAAACATCAAGATAACCTCGAACAAACATGGACTAAATGCAACCACTGCGACACATCTGGCTTTAGAATGACAGCATAAGCTCCCACTCGTACACTTAACCGTAAGTGTGAATATGATCAACCATCATTTACCTGGGGACAGACAATAGATATTTTTCATAGCATAATAACATGGAACAGTGAAATGTGTTACATAACTGCGAGTAAACAAGTCCTAAGGACTGATTTTCATAGACAATATTAATAAAGTATATCTTGAACAATATCTACTGCAACCAAATATTGATGTGCCCAATATGTTCCGACTAACTAGAAAGTGTTACCAGCTAGTCCTTGCAAGTATACGTACCTTCTTGAAGTAGTCTGCAATTTCAAACTCATTCTTGGCATTGGCCATGTCTGACTTGACCTCAGAGTAAGTATCATTGATGATAGCCAAGAACATGTTGATCAGAACGAAGAAAACGAAGAACACAAAAAGCATGAAGTAGATTGGTCCCAAGATTCGATTGGCTGTCTCCAACTGTTGAAAGTCAAAGTCTCCCAAGATGATACGGAAAAGAGTGAAACTGCCATGGTTAAAGACGAAAAAGTCATCATTATCTTTTTGTAAAGAAAACTTTAAATGGATTGTGATTTGAACAAATTGTATAAAAATTACTAGATTTATAAGGGGCAATATTAAAAATTACTAGATTTATAAGGGACAATAATAAAAATTACTAGATTTATAAGGGGCAATAATAAAGATTACTAGATTTATAAGGGACAATAATAAAAATTACTAGATTTATAAGGGGCAATGTTGAAATCTTGTTCTTATGGATATCCTGCAAATTTTCAACCTTACAGAACAGTCATTGTAGTTTTAGGAAATGTTACTTTTATTTACAAAGTGTATTTATGAAATCTCATTTCATGTACATTTTATATTGATGTAATGTCAACTTTTACAGATGAAACCTCACTCTCATATACAGGAGGAAATCTCAACCTATCACATACATTATAAGATACAATTTTTACATACTGGATATATTATGAAATCTCACTTCTCAGAAACAGTTAAATTACAACTTTCCAAGAAACCGTAACTTCACAGGACATGCGGAATGTGATACACACTGTGGTTCCATGCTTTCAGAGCTGCATGTCTATCCATTATCTTGGACATGTGATTAGTGATATTCTTCTTCTTCAGCATTCATTTTCACACTTCTGCTGGATCTCTCTTGTAGCAGGACAATGGATCTTATATATTTCCAACAGGATGCAGTCCAGAGAATGGAAATGCGCTGAATTGTCATTTTATTTATGCCAATGGTCACATCCATCTTCGGCGGATAGTAACTACCGGTATCTGAACTGCCAAAAATACACTCTGGGCATTCCCATAGCAGTTCCATCTCATTCAGAAGATGGTGAAGGATATGTATGCTGATAGTTCTTATGGTGCATCAATTGATATGTACATTGTTTCTTAGAAATGTCACCATGTCTTGAGATTTGTAAATGCATACAAAATATACAATTTTAAATAAAATTTAAATTTACATTTTAGTGTCCCTGACTTATGTACATATCCTTGGAGATATATATATATATCTTATATATATATTTTATATACAGGTCTGAATATTTACATCCACATGTGATATTCTAAAAAGCTTGTTTTTGGATGTAGATAAGGCTGGTCACTACATGTATTGTATATGTATTTGACATATATAGGAGGGCGAATGAGCCATGGTCCAACTCTTCTAGCGAGTTCTTCCTCTTACGGAACCAGGCTTGCGGAGGAGAAACGGTTCTGTACCAGATGGGCACAAGTACGTCCAATTGCACGAGGTGAGTTCATAGACGGTGAAACAGTTCGTGCAAGATAGACGTGAATGACAATCGTCTAGGCGAAGAGTCACTACACCCACGTGCCGGCAGCCAATAGACAGGCTGTCACTGACTAGGTAAGCCTACCCAAATTAAAGGCATGACGAAAACGGATGTGCTGGACCTCGGACGTCCTGACCACAAGTGGCCAACCGAGGTGCAAATAACACAGTTCTACTGTGGAACATGCAGCACAACGTACTTTATGCTCCCCGCAGAAATCACACGATATATTCGTTGTGGTTATATGAGAGCGAATGCTGAAGAAGAAGAAGTCAAGCAAGAAGCCAACCAGCCAGTCAAAACTTACAAAGCATTTTCAAAGCTGCTGAAATCCTGAACTTGAGTTCCAAAGAGCAAGTAGCCGAGCTGAGTGAAAGCCAGGAAGATGATGATAAACATCACAAAGAAGCCAGCAAGATCCTTGGCACAACGTCCTAGTGTGGAGGACAGCTGGGTCATGGTCTTGTTGAAACTGATGTATTTGAAGATCTGCAGGTGAGACATGTCAAAAGATATTGTTTATTTAAGAAGTCATTGGTAATTACATGTTATAACAAAAATATCTTCTTCTTCTGCTTTCATTCTCAAACTCCTGCACATTAGCAGGATGTAGTTAGAACTGAATGTGTTGTGTCATGGTGTACAGCATTGCTGCGATATCTGCGCCTGTTGACCTGACACATCCAATTTCAGCATGGTTTTGGATCACTTTAACCCTATATGGGATGGGACAGTCAACTCCATCCCATAATCAACATAAGTAAATTCAAGTAGGTAGCATGAGAATAAATGAAAACAATTCTTACAGTTGATGGGAACTGAACCAGATCCATTCCAGCAGCACTGAATCGCTTTGCAACACAAGGAAACAGGCCTTCGTACTTGACCAGTCACATCCCCCGAAAAAGATGTGATCTCGTCAAGACTATTCAACCTGTGTACTCAAGTTACTGAGAACGGACCAATCGAAACAAGGACTATTACAACATCATCGAACATTCCGTACACAGTATTTAAGTATCATCAGAAACACAAACACAGAACATGCATATTCGTACTACAAGGACCTAAAGGCCTTCTTGTAAACATAAATAACATAGAGACAGAACAATATTGCCTCAAATAATATCTTATACAAGTAAACTCAAGTTTGTTGTTCATCCATCACAGGTGATGATGACCATTTGTTACATCCCCTTTTGAAAATTCAATTTTAGTTATGTCCTTGATTGTGAGTTCGTAGATGGCTAATGAGCCCTATTCGAGCTGTAAATGTTCTTGGACAGTTCGGACATGGAATGACGACAGTAGAAACATGAGAATGCTCATTCTCAACTTCTGTACATTAGCAGGAATCAGTCCAGAGAATGTTATGGTTTACAGATTAGTTGTGATATCTACGCCTTTTCATCCAACATATCTGATTCAGCATTGTTTCTTGGTCACTTTTATGCTCTAATGAATGAGATAGCCCAACCTCACTCTATGAGATCAGACAGCCAAACACTCTATGGGAGACAGCTAAACCTCACTCTATGGAATGAGACAGCCCAACCTCACTCTATGGAATGAGACAGCCCAACCTCACTCTAATGAATGAAACAGCCTAACCTCACTCTATGGAATTAGACAGCACAACACTCTATGGGATGAGACAGCCAAACCTCACTCTATGGGATGAGACAGCCCAACCTCACTCTATGAAATGAGACAGCCAAACACTCTATGGGATGAGACAGCCAAACCTCACTCTATGGGATGAGACAGCCAAACCTCACTCTATGAAATGAGACAGCCAAACACTCTATGGGATGAGACAGCTCAACCTCACTCTATGAAATGAGACAGCCAAACACTCTATGGGATGAGACAGCTCAACCTCAATCTCCATAGAAGCCTTTGTGCAACATGCATGGCATGGCAGTTTTTTGCTGGTCTTGTAAGACATTATATATATGTTCAATACAAACATTACATTAAGCATATAACATGTCAGTAAAATAAACAAACAACACATGAACACTTGTAAAGAAAAGAGTCATTACAAATTTTGTTTCAATTTTTTTTGTTCAAACTTTTCCATTCACTGACAATCTAAACAGGGCAAAAAAAAACACGGAGACATGAAAAGACTATATTTTAATAAAATAATTTCAACAGAAACCGTAGTCTAACGTGGTCTGACAAAATTACAAACTTCTATGACAGCATCACAGAGATGATCTATTAAAGGTGGAGGGTTTTACCTAAAAAATATTTTTAAAATATCATCATTTGCGTGTTTTTGGATGTCAGACTATCTTTTGTTATGTAAAATAGCTGAGGGAAGGGTTTTTGGGCCTTTTACCAACCTTTTGGCCCATGAGAAGGGATAAATATTACCTTAATCTAAACAATAAATACAGTGAGAAGGTATTAACATGATCTTAATCTAAGACATAAATACAGCGAGAAGGGATAAATATTACCTTAATCCAAGCCATAAACACAGCAATAGCAACAGCATTGTTAAACCGTGTCTCCCAATAGCTGAGTCTTTCAAAGTCTGCATACACAGTGGGATCTTTCAGTAGATCTGTCAGCTTGTCATTCACCTACACAATAAGTAATAGCCAAGGAAACAAGGAAATCAACTAGAAATAAAAGTCTCAACAAATATCATAAGGAATGAAGAATTGACTGAAAGTTTCAATTGTTCTTCTTTGGAGTGGTATATATACTATCTTTTCCAATCTTTTGGCCATATTTTACTTTTCCAAATCTTAACACATAAGCACATAAGGCACGGTAGACTATGATACTGGGCTCTACTACTACTTGTATCAATCTCAGCCGAAGACGGATGTATTGGGCCATTGGTGCAAATAAAACGGCAACACAACGCATTTCCATTCTTTGGACTACATACTTGATGTTGGTTTTTATTTCTTTCCTGATATCTTCATTTCTCCGTCAGACTTTTCTCATGATATTTAGCTTTTCTCAAACATCTCATTTCACACTGTAATTTTTTTTGCTAGTGTCTTAGTCAAGGGCCATGTCTGACATTGGTACCACAGAGTTGGTATAAAAATATGTATTAAAAAATGTATCAATTATCATTTTGTTGCCATGCAGATTGATGGGTGTTTGAGTATTGTTGCTGACAGCTGGTAAGTCCCAGCATTGGCTTTCTGATATTATTAGATTCTAATTACTAAGTCAAAATATGAAAGCACCAAAACCTCCACAAATATTAGTGAATATTGTATATTTAAAAACATTGATAATATGTATGTTTAAAAAAGATGATAATATGTATGTTTAAAAAGATTTACAATATGTACGTTTAAAAAGGTTGATAATATGTTGTATGTTTAAAAAGGTTGATATGTATGTTTAAAAAGGTTGATAATATGTATGTTTAAAAAGATTTACAATATGTACGTTTAAAAAGGTTGATAATATGTTGTATGTTTAAAAAGGTTGATAATATGTATGTTTAAAAAGGTTGATAATATGTATGTTTAAAAAGATTTACAATATGTACATTTAAAAAGGTTGATAATATGTATGCTTAAATTGGATGAATTACTGTGGTTACCTCTATAGTTCTGTAAATGTTAAAAGCCATACAGACAATAGCGATGATGATTACACAGATGTCCAAGATGTTCCAGAAGCCCTTGAAATATGACAGCTTGTGTTTTTTTATCTGCAACAGAAATTTCAAATATCAGTGTTAATGTCAACGTTATCAGATTAGAAAGGCTACAAAATGATGGCATCAGAAATAAAAACACATTTTCCCCTGTGTTGCCAGGCCAGAAGGGAAGCACATGTTACCTGCCATGTATATTGTAAGAGGTGACTAAGGATGTTTGGGGTGGAGTTCACTGTCTTATCTCATTACGAGAAGTTACGCTGAATTTGGATGTGCACAGCTGAAAAGTGACAATATTGCAGCCAAGCTGTAAAAGAAATTACATACGGTCTTCCCTTCTCAGAAGCTCATACTGCTAATCTGTAGGAGTTTGATAACAAATGCAGAAAAAGAAGAAGAGCGATATATCATGCATCAAATATATGGAGAGACAGAAATGCTATGGTTTGTGATTATCTTATGAGAATAGAATACACTCAACTCTTTGAAAATTCTGATGTTTTCATTATTAATACTCATGTACAACGTCAACAGACTGTTTACCACGTTGCCGCCATTTTGGAACAACATAATTTCCACGATGAGCTATTTTTAGTAATAGCATCGCAACGGGAGTTCGCGTATTTCTGAAGTATGGTGGTTCCGACGATCGTCAAAATTGGTCACCAAAGTTCTATAATGGAAATTCTGCAACCATTAAAATTGGTCTGTAAAGTGTTAAATATATTAGGTTTATGGAAGTGTGATTTAATTGGAACAATTAACTTGAAATTGTTTTTATTGGGTTTAATTAGCTTTTGGAGTTAACTGTTTTGCTACAAATGTTTGTTATAAATCTGTCACGGAAACTAGAAGTAGAATTTCTAAAAATATTTACATTACATTATATTTTATATACCCTATTTTTTTAACAATTATTTTAACAATGTTGGGATGCTAGTGAGACAAGACCACTTAACACTGTCTGCCACAGTGAGACAAGCCCACTTACCACTCTCTGCCACAACGAGACAAGCCCACTTACCACTCTCTGCCACAGTGAGACAAGCCCACTTACCACTCTCTGCCACAACGAGACAAGTCCACTTACCACTCTCTGCCACAACGAGACAAGTCCACTTACCACTCTCTGCCACAGTGAGACAAGCCCACTTACCACTCTCTGCCACAGTGAGGCAAGCCCCCTTACCATTCTCTGCCACAGTGAGGCAAGCCCACTTACCACTCTCTGCCACAATGAGACAAGCCCACTTACCACTCTCTACCACAGTGAGGCAAGCCCACTTACCACTCTCTGCCACAACGAGACAAGCCCACTTACCACAACGAGACAAGCCCACTTACCACTCTCTGCCACAACGAGACAAGCCCACTTACCACTCTCTGCCACAACGAGACAAGCCCACTTACCACTCTCTGCCACAACGAGACAAGCCCACTTACCACTCTCTGCCACAACGAGACAAGCCCACTTACCATTCTCTGCCACAATGAAACAAGCCCACTTACCACTCTATGCCACAACGAGACAAGCCCACTTACCACTCTCTGCCACAATGAGACAAGCCCACTTACCACTCTCTGCCACAACGAGACAAGACCACTTATCACTCTCTGCCACAGTGAGACAAGCCCACTTACCACTCTCTGCCACAACGAGACAAGCCCACTTACCCCTCTCTACCACAACGAGACAAGCCCACTTACCACTCTCTGCCACAGTGAGACAAGCCCACTTACCACTCTCTGCCACAGTGAGACAAGCCCACTTACCACTCTCTGCCGCAACGAGACAAGCCCACTTACCACTCTGCCACAGTGAGACAAGCCCACTTACCACTCTCTGCCACAGTGAGACAAGCCCACTTACCACTCTCTGCCACACAGCCAATGAAAGGCATCTATAGCTGCTTATTTTTCCACTACATTTATTTTCAAACTCCTGCAGATTAGCAGGATGTAGTCCAGAGAACAAAATGTGTTGTGTTATAGTTTACAGCATTGCTGCAACTTTTGGCCTGACACATCCGACTGCAGCATGACTTCTGAGACACATTGACAGCCAATTCCACCCTATAACATGTCACTTCAGCATTGCTATTCTTTGCTCTCCTCTGGGCTCTGGCAACACATGAACATAGAAGCTTCTAAATTTCTAGGTATTACATGGATATCACTGCTGCTCTGAATTAACAAATGTTTTTAGATTTTATCTTTAAAAATTTCAGACAAGCCCCATTATGATCTTGGCCCTCCTCACACAGAACCATCTTTGTTGAGAGCAATTACACTTGTTAACCCCTTAGCTGCGGAGGTATCCTTAACAACAGGAGTTGTTAAGATGAGGAGTCGCTGCCATTTTGACAAGAGCTTCTTCTTAGTTTCCTAGGGAAACAATTCGTCTAAATACTTTATTATAAGCATCCAGACAGAGTGTTTTTTCTGGGAAGCTAAGACGAGGAGGATCTCCGCAACATGGTGGTGAATTTTCATCATATCCTTAAGAATGCCTCTGCAGCTAAGGGGTTAATAACAAATTAAGACAAATTTACCTCCAGAATCTCTTCCACAATATAGTACAAGATGAAGAGGCAGAAGATGACCTCGCAGGCCATGATGAAGTAGTCACCGACAGTCACATATCGTATCAGCTTCACAGTGCGAAATGTCCACGATGGGATCCCTCCACCAGTTGCTGGGAACTCTACGACAAGTCTAAAAATAGAAAGATCAGTTGCATCTAGTTAGGTTATTTATGATAATTTGTTATATCTTGTCTAAATTATAATATTAATATGTATAATCATCAGGTGCGATGCCGGCTGGTGTAGGCGATTATGGCTAACCACAGCTCTCTATGTCCAGCATTATGTATCAAGATCATTGTTGTTTCCTAGCTGTGCCAGGTTGTCAAACTGTCTAATATTTTCTCAAATTGTCGCCCTCTGTCTCTGTTGCCTTCAATTTTGCCTGTTGTGACTATGTTCTACAAACTGGCAGTCTCATGAAGTGGCCAACAAATGAAGATTGTCTTTTTCTTATATTGTTGATTAATGTCTGTTTGCCATTTACTCTTTCAACATCTTAACATTCGTTTTTCTGGCAGTCCATGGTATTCTCAGCATTCTTCTGTAGAACCACATCTCTGTTGCCTCTAATTTCTCACTTTAATATATATAATAATATACAATAAGACCCATAACCCATCACAAACGTAGGAGTGCCACACTGGATACATCAGCACAAAAAAGCTCTCCAAACAACTCCATCCTCAGTCTTTTAGAGGAAAGTAGAAAAAACATGCCCAAATAATTCCTCGATGTTATCAATGCAGGATTTTCTCTTCCCTCCTCTCCTTCTTTATCCTCTACTGTATTGTGCCCTGTGCAGCATTTCCATGGGCAGAAATTTATTCGGTGGTGCCCAAATCCTCTCTGAAACTTGGTTTATCAATAAGCAGAAAAAACATCTGTTAATCTATGCTATTTTGGCCAGAAGTGATTACAATCAAGGCAAGAAAAAGAGGGTGTTGGAAGTTTGTTGAAGCCAATCTTGAATACAGAGACCACACTTGATGATGATGTCTAGATTATATTGTCATCTCAATATATAAGACTAATGAATCTCCACTTGTTACAGATTGAAAAGAGGTAGGATTGCAATGAACTGTGATCCACTTTAAAGAAAATGAAAATATAGGGTAATTAAATTTTACAAATCACTAAAAATATAACGCATCAAATGTTTCTACAAAAAGGCCTTTGTCAAACACAAAAGAAGAGTCAGAAGATAAGCCAGAAAGGGGTTTTTAGCCATCTACGAACTCATAATCAAGAACTCTAACTAAATTAATTTGAAAAGTTGATGTAACAAATGGTCATCATCACTTGTGATGGACGAACAACAACAATTATTATCAAGGTGTGTAACAACTGAAACTTACCTGATAACACAGAAGAGGTTTATATTTGCATTGTAGACAGAGAAATCTATGAAGACAACTCGAGTTCCTCGTTCTATCCACAGATTTTCATATAAGTGGGTAATAATGTCTGATGATGCAGATTTAGTGGAGTCTAGGTCTTTGTAATTTCCTCCGCCGCTGTACGTATTGATTGATCCCCAGTGCGAGGAACCATGAAGCTGGTTCTCCGTGTAATAGAACCATCTGAGACATAAAAAATATGTAGGTCATTTCTAGTTCCAGAATCAGAGAGAAAAATAATTCTGCATTTTCCAAAAAAAAATAGAATGTTATAGAATATTAGAAATTCTTGAGAAGAAGAGATATCTTACAGGATTTTCATTTATTATTCATTTTTTGTGTGCTGAAGTCAGATGTGTCAGGTCAAAAGCTGCAGAAACCACAGCTAAGCTGTAAACCATGAGACAACACATTCCATTCTCTGGATTACATTATGTTAAACTGCAGAAGTTGGAGAATGAATGAAGAAGATTATTAATTTTCTTCTATACAGAGCTGCACACTTTTTGCTCTTAAACAGCATATGCCAGTTTGTAACATCAGTTATGTTTTCTGAAGTTGGGATAGATTTTCATATCTATGTGGCATGCTCTTTACAGAACGTTCTCCTTACTGCCACTCTGTAAGCCTCTCAGTTCTGTGCAAGCTGCCCAGTCTCTACTAGTGTCATGTTAAGAAGGTCTTTAATATCCTGTGTCCATCGTAGTCTTGGTCTGCCTCTCGTTCTCTTTACTGGAACTTTTCCTTCTATGATTAATTTTTATTGTGCTCTTTATATGTCTGAAATACGTTAGTTCGCATTTTTTGATAGTTTTGAGGAGCCAGTCTTCTTCAATTTTTGAGTCTTTGCAGATGTCTGCGTTGGTTCGTCTGTCTGTCCATGATGCTCTTATCATCTTTCTATAACATTTCATTTTGAAACTCATATTTTCTTTTTTCCATTGCAGATGTATTGTTCATGTCTCACAATCATATGTTGCAGCTTGAACAATATAGCTTCTTAATAGTTGCAACTTTATTTTCCTGTTTGCCCAGAGTCATATATTTTTTCAACTGTGATGTTTTTTGTAGGGCCATTGCTAATCTCTCTCTGATCTCTACTGAACTATCTCCTGTGTTGTTGATGATTGACCTGAGATATTCAAAGCTGTTAACATTTTCTAGCTGTCCTTTGTCAATGACAAATGTAGACATTAATTAATCTCTATTTAACTACTTTTAGCACGCCATTGTAGAGTGCACTCAACAATAGTTTCTCTGTTACAAAACAGCTGTTTTTGAATGTAATCCACCATTGCTATGACTGCATTTGGTAGTATTAGATCACATGATTGTTTTGTTAATGTCATGTGACCGGAATCAGCGAATTATAGTTATAAGTAGTATTCTACTTACTACTCCACCAGTGTTCTGAAAATATCTGAAATATCGGACAATAAATTAAAAATATCTAGAGGCATCTGTCCCAGTTGGAATGAATCAGGTTATAATGGCCATCAATATGTATAAAATAAAAAACCAAAAAACTGTTATACTGAAATTTTCAGTTAGAGTTACAGGAAGTATTTGAGTGGTTAGTGTGATAAAGGCAGCATGCCTTCATCATGTTCAGGGTGAGTTTTTTAATTTACACTGACAGAAAAAAAATTCTGTACTTACCGGGGATCAAACTCTGGACCTCACGTGTGTAGACCAACGCCCTAACTTCTCGCCCATGCGTCACATCATCATTATCAGTGTCATGCCGAATGGCGATAGCGATCATATTTCTCCATCGATCTCTCATATATAGCACCATCTCTGTTCGTGTCATCAATTGAAGCCATTTAGTCAAACTGTTCAATATCTTTTCTTTGGGTCTTCCCCTTGATCTTTTCCCTTCTATCTTTCCTGTTGTTACTATATTCTCAATGCCTCCTCTTCTCATTATATGTCCAATAAATGTTGACTGCCTTTTTCTTATATTATCAATAATGCATCTTTTCACATCCATCCTTCTAAGACATTCTTCATTAGTAATCTTTGCGTCCCAAGGAATGTGTAACATTCTTTGAATAAGCCACATTTCTGCTGCCTCCAATGATTTTTTTTAATGTCTTATTTATTGTCCATGCTTCACTTCCATAGAGTAGCCCTGGTACAATGTAACACTTGAGGACACGTTTTATAGTATCCATCGATATGGACTTGTTGCAAAGGATATTTTTCATTTTATGGAATGCTGCTTTTGCTTGTCCTATTCTGCTTATAATTTCAGTTTTGCATTTACCATCTGAAATTATTAATGTTCCTAAACATTTGAAACTATTCACCTGCTTCACGTTTTTCTCATTTAATACTATTTTACTATTTGGTGGGTTACTATTTCTTGATATTATCATTGTCTCTGTCTTTTTTATGTTTCAACTAAGACCTTTTTGACCTAAGACCTAAAACATGCGCCACAGCCAATATGTTTGACATAAAATCATTATGGTTTGTGGTTCTGATAATAAGGAATTACGTCTGTTTTCAATTATCGCTTTCCATTATGTTTCAATAACTTCAGGTGTGTTACGCAGTCAAATGTCTTTGAGTAGTCTATGAAACAGGTGTATATGTTTGCAATGAACTCTCTGCATTTTTCTATTATATTTATCATGTTGAAGATGTGATCCCTGGTGCCTCTATTCTGCCTGAACTATATTTCTTTCTTTGTCCATATCTTATTCCATCCTCTTCATGAGTATCTTGAGAGGCATCTTGCAGACTTCCATATAGTATTTTGAATAGATGGACATGGTGCGATGAGTACTTGTCTAGTTTAATGTAGTTCTAAACATTCAAATAGCACAAGTACTATTTATAATAAGTGTTAACTAGAGGTAACAAAACATGTCATAATATAAAACATAACTTTCACAATATAAAATGTCAATAATAAAACTTGTCACAAGATAAAACAATTAGTAACACAACTTGTTATAATATGAAATAATAATAAAACAAAATAATTCATAATAAATCTTGTTATAAAATAAAACAAGCACAAACTTGCTATATAATATGAAATAATTAACAATAACAATTTTCACATAAAAGAACATACGCAGTGTTATTTCGTTCTTGCTGGTACAGCCCAAAAGGTTTTTTATCCTCTATACTTTCTGAATAGGAGTCATAACACTCTGAAATGAAGTCTGCAAAATCTTCATGGACCTGGCAGACAAAAGAGAATTAATTAATAACTAAAAAAACCATTAAAATGTATTTTTGTTAGCCATGAAGAGATCTCTATGGCATAGTTGTTAAGCCATCTGCCTTGTGCTTACAAGGACTTGGGTTCGATACTGTGAGTGATGTTTTGTTTACAAGTGTAGTTTTCAGAGATTTATGAGGATTTCTCATTTGAAGCTACAGAGTTACGTGCTATGAGTGGTACTCTAGGCAGGTGGCATGCTACTGTGTTGAGAGGGGCAGAGTACATATGGGGGAACTCGAGTACAAGGAAGTCATTATATGCCTTTTAGTCTTGAAAATGAAATGAGGTTTTTTTGCAATGTAGCTTACAGAGATACTGTGATATCTGCATCTTACAGACTAAGACATTGGTTTTGAGCAGAACATTTTTGACAGGATTATTTTCTTTCTTTAATGCTTACAATCTGTTCTGCATAGACAAGAATTCAGTCTGTTCTCCCAGACACGTATTCACTCTGTTCTCCTACACGAGAATTCACTCTGTTCTCCTAGACAAGAATTCAGCCTGTTCTCATTGACAAGAATTCAGTCTGTTCTCCTAGACATGAATTCAGTATGTTCTCATAGGCAAGAATTCAGTCCGTTCTCCTAGAAAATACTTCAGTCTTCTCTCATAGACAAGAATTCAGTCTGTTCTCATAGACAAGAATTCAGTCTGTTCTCCAAGACATGAATTCAGTCTGTTCTCCTAGACATGAATTCAGTATGTTCTCATAGACAAGAATTCAGTCCATTCTCCTAGACATGAATTCAGTCTGTTCTCCTAGACATGAATTCAGTATGTTCTCATTGACAAGAATTCAGTCTGTTCTCCTAGACATGAATTCAGTATGTTCTCATAGACAAGAATTCAGTCTGTTCTCCAAGACAAGAATTCAGTCTGTTCTCCTAGACATGAATTCAGTATGTTCTCATTGACACGAATTCAGTCTGTTCTCCTAGACATGAATTCAGTATGTTCTCATAGACAAGAATTCAGTCTGTTCTCCTAGACATGAATTCAGTCTGTTCTCCTAGACATTAATTCAGTATGTTCTCATAGACAAGAATTCAGTCTTCTCTCATAGACAAGAATTCAGTCTGTTCTCCTAGACATGAATTCAGTATGTTCTCCAAGACATGAATTCAGTATGTTCTCATAGACAAGAATTCAGTCTGTTCTCCAAGACATGAATTCAGTCTTCTCTCCTAGACATGAATTCAGTATGTTCTCATAGACAAGAATTCAGTCCATTCTCCTAGAAAATAATTCAGTCTTTTCTCATAGACAAGAATTCAGTCTGTTCTCATTGACAAGAATTCAGCCTGTTCTCATTGACAAGAATTCAGTCTGTTCTCCTAGACAAGAATTCAGCCTGTTCTCATTGACAAGAATTCAGTCTGTTCTCCTAGACATGAATTCAGTATGTTCTCATAGACAAGAATTCAATCTGTTCTCCAAGACATGAATTCAGTCTGTTCTCCTAGACAAGAATTCAGTCTTCTCTCATAGACAAGAATTCAGTCTGTTCTCCTAGACATGAATTCAGTATGTTCTCATAGACAAGAATTCAGTCTGTTCTCCAAGACATGAATTCAGTCCGTTCTCCTAGAAAAGAATTCAGTCTTCTCTCATAGACAAGAATTCAGTCTGTTCTCCTAGACATGAATTCAGTATGTTCTCATAGACAAGAATTCAGTCTGTTCTCCAAGACATGAATTCAGTCTGTTCTCCTAGACAAGAATTCAGTCTGTTCTCCTAGACAAGAATTCAGTCCGTTCTCCTAGAAAATAATTCAGTCTTTTCTCATAGACAAGAATTCGGTCTGTTCTCCTAGACATTCAGTTATGCAGCATGCCAAATGACAACAACATAGAGGTGGATTAGTGTACTGGTCAGCTCTAGTTTGCTGACCTTGTGTATTTAGCATTTACGCAAGCTTGAAAACAGATGTAGACATTTTGGGAATTCTTCTTCTTCTTCAGCGTTCATTCTCAATCTCCCGCTGGATATCTCTTGTAACAGGACAATGGTCCTACTATATTTCCAGCAGGATGTAGTACAGAGTATGGAATGTGTTGTGTCGCCGTTTTATTTGTGCCAATGGCCCAACACATCCATCTTCTGTGGGATTTTGGGAATTCAACATAGATATTTCAACAGCAGGTTATTCCATGATGAGGATGATTTTTGTATTAGGTAACATCATCATCATCATCATTCCTTGGTGACTGAATGAGCAGGATCAGAAAAAATACAAATGGGTTGCATTAAAAAAAACAGTGGCTTGAGGTATTTGAAAGGTCAAAGTTGAAATGTCTCATTCATTTTCATGCATGGTCATGTGGGTGTTCAGGGCACAGAGCGAATTGGATGGTTTGCACTGTTACTTTATCCAGTGGATTGGGCTGACATTTAGAACTATTTACGAAAACAAGGGTAAATGAAATTAATGAGTGTGATTTTCTTTCCATGTCCAGAATAAGCAAACTGGACTTGAAATATGTCGCTGCCAGAAATAAGCGCTATTGTCAGCTTAGGTCAACCAACAAAGAACTGAAACTGTCAGTCATCATGTAATGGTGGATACATTCAAGTGGAGATTGGAGCAACTATGGATGTGTCTAAAGTTCAATAATAATATCTGATATCCAACAGAATATTCAGCAAAGAAATATTAACAAATCACCAACACAGATACTGATTGATTAATAATTACAAGCTGACATCACTGCACTTCAGGAAAACCCATTGGTGCTCAGTCTCCCAAAAAAAAAATAATTAAATATATGCATGCTGATGGTTTCTGTCACTCACTGATTGAAAGAGTTCCTCATTCTGCTACAACACAGATATTATATATATATATATCTCGGGTGATATATTCTTTCCAAAACATAGTCTTCTTTAAGGATCTTCTGAACTCTTCACGGATCTGGACTTACCGTAGCCAAGGGCATGCTCAAACAATTGGAGATAGCCCTTATCCTTGTTACCAGCAACCATGCCTTCTATTACTACCGGATAATTTATCCATGCTGTTCTCATGGATATCTCTGAGAATGCTGTTCTTATGTCTATCATACGATATTATATATATGACAGAAAATGAAATGAAACATTCAAACTAAAAATGGTTGGTAGCTGATCTAGTGGTCCATGGTTTCATGCCCTTTGACCCAATGCCATTGTGTGATATATGCATGTGTTTGTGAGCTGTTGTTTTGCTGCATATAAAATGTTCAATTTATCTGACCTAAGAGGGAGAAGCATTTTTCTGACTTCACTCACCACTGGACATTCAAAAAGGTGGTGATCGATAGTTTCACAAGGATGAGTGCACAGTCAGCACCCTGGAGTGAATTGTGGTAGTATTAAAACTACAGATGAACACGCCGAGATCAATAATTTGAGATATTATACACGCAGAGATATAAATACTTATTTTTGCTTGCTTTAAGAATCTTCTGTAGTACAATTAGATAACTGACCTCATGTGGATGTCGGATGTATCAGGCCAAAATGTGCAGATATTGCAGCTCAACTGTAAACAATGACAGCACATTCCGTTCTCCGAACTATATCCTGCTAATATGCAGGAGTTTGAGAACAAAAGCAAAAGAAAAACTGACCTAAATTAAATATTTCATCAAACACAAATGCAAAAAATATGAACAACAACATTCGAATTATGGACTAATTTTACATAACACTCTATATAACATAACACAATATTCATGAATAATTTTAATAAATAATTGAATATCTTTGCAACAATTACCTGGCATGAATTGCTGTGAACTCTTATTTGCCTAATTCTGGGTACTCCAAGCAGCTTGTTCTCATAATATATGTATCCGAGCTTCTCAGATGGGATAGTTTCATTGTTGTAATAGGTCTCCCAGTAGAGACCATCCAACAGAGGTCCCTGGGCATACTAGAGCAACAGCATATAATCAAATAATAATGCTGAGTTAACACAAGACAATGCTGTGTAACAGAAGGCAAGTGTTGAGTAACTAAACAGATGTTGAAATAAAACAAGACAATGCTGTGTAACAGAAGGCAAGTGTTGAGTAACTAAACAGATGTTGAGTTAAATGACAGGTGTTGGGTAACAAGACAGATGGCAGGTAACAAGAAAAGTGTAAAGTAACAGGACATGTGTATGGTAACAAGGCAGGTATTGGGTAACAAGACAGGTGTTGGGTAACAAGATCAATTTAATTTAAGAAGACAGGTAATAATTAACAAAACTGATGTTCAGTGACAAGACAGGTATTGGGTAATAAGACATGTTGAGTAGTAATAAGATAGGTGTTTGGTAGTAATAAGACAGGTGTTGGGTAATAAGACATGTGTTGAGTAGTAATAAGATAGGTGTTTGGTAGTAATAAGACAGGTGTTGGGTAATAAGACGTGTTGAGTAGTAATAAGATAGGTGTTTGGTAGTAATAAGACAGGTGTTGGGTAATAAGACAGGTGTTGAGTAAGTTACATAATAAGTAATATCTTTCATTTATTCTTAAATTCCAACTGGATCTCTCTTAAAGCAGGACACTGGTTCTATTAGATTTCCAGTAGGATGTAGGACAGAGCAGAAATGCACTGTGTCACCATTTTATGTGCACCAATGGCCAGACACATTCGATTTCGGCAGGATAAGTAATATGTGAGTTGATCTTATCCATGTTTCTGAAACATACTTCTTCGATTGCTCTCAAATGTAAACAGATTAGCAGGATGTAGTCCAGAGAACAGAATGTGCTTTGCATGGTTTAAAGCGTTTCTGTGATATCTGTGCCTTTTAGCCTGAAACATCAGACTTCAGCATCGCTTCTGGGTCACTTTAACACTATACGAGATGGGACAGGCAACTCCATCCTATAAACTCCTTATCACCTCTTATGACATGCATAGAAGGTAAACAGTGTTGCTATTCTTTTTCTCCTTTCAGACCTCTACAACATACGGATGTTGGCCACCATGAATTTGTAAGGGATGTGTTGCCAACTCTCATACTCAACCCTCCTAAGACACCTCTTACAACATGCATGGCAGCTCACAATGTTATACAAATACCGAAAAGGCCAGAGAAGATCCCACAATTATGTATGGGCAGTGGTCATAGAAATCACGTGTCATGCCGAGTGGCATAGGTGATCATGCTTCTCCACAACTCCCCGTCTCTTGTGTTGTTAATAAGTTCAGTTGGTGACTTCTTTTTGTGCCACAGCGATAACCCATCCAGAAATTTCTCATCACAGCTATTTGTTACCAATACATATTTCTTTAGATCTTTCCCATCAACATTGAGCTTTTTAACATTTTTATTATTTCTGAATGCTTCACCTTGTCAAATGCCTTACTATAATCCATGAAGCACAAGTACAGGTCATTTTGTACTTTTATTGCCCTCTTCATCAATGTTCATATTATATATGAGGTATTTCTTGTGCCTTTTCCTTCCACAAATCCACATTGCTCTACTGTAATTTCTGGTTTTAATTTTCCTCTTATTCGTCTTATGATTATACGAAGTGGAATCTTGGTCATCTGGCTCATAAGGCCGATTGGAAGAAGAAAATTTCTTGCATTTAATTTTTGTTTTGTTGCTAAATGTTGATCCATATTTTATGTCATTCAAACTCCAAGTTTTAGGTCAGTCAAACTCTGCAGAAGACGGATGTGATGGGACAATGGTGCAAATAAAATGGCGACACAATGCATTTCCATTCACTGGACTACATCCTAAGGACCATTGTCCTGCTACAAAAGAGATCCAGCAGGAGTTTCTTCTTCTTCTTCAGCATTCATTCTCAAACTCCTGCTGGATCTTCCTTGTAGCAGAACTATGATGCTACTAGATTTCCAGCAGTATGTACTCCAGAGAATGGAAATGCGTTGTATCACCATTTTATTTGCACCAATGGCCCAACACATCCATCTTCGGTGGGCAGCAGGAGCTTGAGAATGAACGTTGAAGAAGAAGATGGCAGTCAAACCACATGTTTTATAACTCTATATTTTATGAGCAAAGTTACAAATTTTTTTCATCTTATTCTTTCCCCATTTCTGGTTTTGTTTTTAGTTTTATTTATGAAGCATTCATTCTGAAGTTCCAGCAAGATCTCTCTTGTAGCAGAACAATGGTCCAACTAGATTTCCAGCATCATATAGTCCAGAGAATGGAAATGAGTTGTGTCACCATTTTATTTCCACCAATGGTCTGACAGATCTGACTTCGGCAGCAGTAAACATTCAGTATCTTAACAATTCCACTGAAAGGTGGACTTCTGTAACTATATTACCAACAAGCCAGCAGTTCATCACAACCTGATTATCAGCACTGCTTGTACTGCACTCTGGCTCTTTTCACCAATCTAAATGTCTCCATTATCAACATCTGGCCAGAGATGCCCACATCCTTTGATTTATAAACATTGTTCAGATTAAATATCAATGTAGTATAGTATTTCATGTTTTATTTGTTGCCAACATAACAGTAAATTTATACAATTTATTATTGTTTACTTTCCTCTCTAGATGGCATGGAACAAGTATATATGATTTCCCTAAGAACAAGAATCCAGATTGTGATTTCTCGCCTAAAACGACCTCTCCTCCAGTCAACCCAGATGTAAATTGGTACGTACCTGATGCACGAGTTAGGGAAAGTAAACACAGCAAAAAAGGTAACTGGCCACCCCCACCTAATAATTGCTATGGCTTAGTACATGAAGAGTCATCTTCATCCCCGATGGTAGGTTGCTGCAATGGCACCTACCTTTATTGTAAGAGCAAAGAAAAACTTACATTCCAGAAATCTTCCACACTGGTTAGATCCTTAAATGTAGCATCACCAGAGTTCAAGAAAAGGTCGCTCATTACTTTGGTATAGTAATACATGGTGGTTGAGGTCATACCAAATGTAACTGTAGGATGAAAAAAATCCAACCATTTTAGATTACCATATCTCTGAGATAATAGAAAACATGAAAGCTTCAAGCACAAAAATTAATTACTGTCAAAATGCATGTATAAGCCGAGAATTTTTGGAAAAAAATCAGAGTTTACATTAAGGTCCTCGTCCTATAAATGAGTACAGTCACATTGTAAAAACAATTATGCCAAATCACTGTAACTGAGGGGAAAAAAACCCCCTCAAAAAAGGCAGTGACTTACATGTCCAATATATTAAACCAGGATAAAATGACTAGGGCTCACCAGCAATCCAGAGCGTACTTATCATAATGCTAGGCCTAGATTTACATTAATTTCTATATATCATACCATATTACCTTTGAAATCTCTGATATTTCATGATAAAAACTCACCTACGATGTACTATATCTGCATTTCACACGTATCGCCATTTTTACACAACATATTTTCCCCGGAAACACTATTTTTAGCAATGGGTATTACCATTTTTTTACCGTTACGGTACATATATTTCTGATCTATCATAACGGTTTCAATGATCATCGAAATTGGTCAGGAAAGTATACCAGTATCTGATGTTATTTATTAACCTAACTACTGTAAAGTGTAGGTAGTTACCGGGTACATATAATGTCGTCTCTGAAAACAAATGACGTCTATATAACGGTAACTGGCGTTTATAGTCTAGCCCTACTGGGTAGTGTTTCGATAGTAACAGACTAAATTATAGGAGGTTTGGCTTGCGTACAACAAAATGTTTATACAAAATTATCTGTATAGACACACAACAACAATACACAGAATAACATCAAATATCTATAAAATATGGGAAAAACTTACCAGTGCCAGTCCAAACAGTCATTGAAATCCTTCAAAGTCCGAATCACTGTCTGAAGTCTGAAATAACTCACGAATGTCATCATCTGTCATGGAAACATCAGGGTGGATATCGTCAGTCTCTGGTACATTGTCGTCGTCGGCATCGTCCTCAAAGATAGCGTCATCCTCACTTCCATCCATTGCTTTACTTATTGAACACTTTGTGAAAGATCTGACGATCATTTTGGATGAAATATCAGACCACGATTCTTTGACCCACATAACGATTGTGGTTAGGTCAACTTTTTTTATGTTACTACCCTTCGTCACTGCTAAATCAGATGATGCCATCCAGTCATTCAATTTTGCTCGGAGTCTGTCCTTGAATAGTTTGTTCAGGCAGACATCTAGTGGCTGCAAGAGGGATGTAAGTTCCCCAGGAATAACAAACAGATAACCCAATCTCACGGCATCGTTGTTCCACTTTCGCTGTGAGTAGCGGCCTAAATGAATCCCAGACTAGCATGGATGATGATTTTTTTTTAAAGCGGCCCCCTTCCTCTGCCCCCACACTTTATTCAGCCATTCCAGAGTACCACTTTCGTCCATCCAACATTTCGTGTGAGCACGCACAAACACGCCCCTTGGGAATTTAATAACCTTAGGCAGAGTCTTGCGTTTAAATATAATCACTAGGGGCAAACGTGACCCATCTGCCATGTAAGCTAACACAACAGTGAAATGAGTTTTTTCATGCTCAGTTGTCTTTACAAAAACTGTCTTCGCACCTTTGTGTTCAACAGTGCGATTAGAAGGCATATCAAAGCAAACAGGTGTCTTGTCTATATTTCCTATTTGAGATCGATCATAGTTAAACCTCTTCCTCAGGTTGATAGTGAAACGTTGAAACAAATCAATTTTTGTTTCTAGCTCCTTCAGCAACTTTTGCGCAGGCTTAGTGCGTGTTCGTAGACACAAGTAATGTCTGTTCATGAAGCGATTGCACCATCCTATTGATGCAACAAAGTCCCCAGATAAGTGTTTCTGGAATGCAGGATCTTTCAATATCGAGAGTACCCTGATTCGAATATTGGTGCAGGTTATAATTAATCCGTTCTGCCTAGACTCCATTATCTATTCGGATAATTTGTCCTCCAGCGCAGGAAATGAAGCTGTACGGTCGCGTGATGCTCTCTTTGACCTTGGCATCAGAGACAATACTTCCTTTTTTTTCTTCCATTCTCGCACTTGCTTTTCGCTCACATTGAAGTGACGGGAAGCCATGGAATTATTGGATTTCTCCGCAAAAGCGATAACATCTATCTTAAAACCAGCAGTATACGATGATTGTTTCTGTCCAGGCATCCTTCTTATAAAACACGAATAAAAAAACAATGATAATCAAAATTTATGAACTTTAGAGTAGCTAAACTACTTGTGCAGTATTCTTGGCTATCTACCGGGTATCTGTTAATTAGTCCAGTCTACTGTGGCCATAGATAAATAACTGAATGCAATCTTTCTTTATAGAAGACTTGAAACAAGGTTCCAAATCACGACACATCATAGGCATTTTGTAGTAAAATTCTGCCGAAAATGATTCCCTCCTCCCAACCACTGTACATTTAGTGGCAGACGAGATCAATTTCACAATCTTCTGTCATGTTTATTTTATTATCGTATTCTCCCCACAAGGTAAACATTTGAGTAACAAATCTTTTAAAAACAAACATGATCTGGCGGGGCCCATTTGTCTCGCCGTTCATCATTTCCCGCTTAGACGTCACAGTCTGCTGTATTTTTGTGAGAACCCAGTGGCAAAATAGTTACATACCCGGTAGTAATTTCTATTCACTAGCGCATTTCTGCGTCATAATGCCGGGACACCCAACACAAACAATTTGTTTAGGAAAGTATGATCTGTTGTTCCGAAGTCTCGCCACGTCAAAAACCATCTATAAACGTGAATAGGGAAGTCAGCTGTGGTATTATTTTCGGATATATTGTTCCCAGAATACAGTATCCTATTCATTCCTTGATTCTTTCATTCAAGTAATGTGAGTGAGGCAAATGAAAGGAATGTCCTTTTCTTACAGGTGCGAAAGATTGTGTTAATTTCCATTTAGCATGTCCGTTCTTTCTTATGAGGATTCTTTCTTATCTTTCTTAAGTTCATTATTGCCGGCATTGTTATGTTTTCGGTCTATATTCGGATCTTAGACTTTCGACACTTTCGGGAAGGCATAGTCACGTTCTCTACCTATAATCGGATGGGTTTATAGTTGGATCTTACGGTATGAAAATCAGAATAAAAAAGAAGGTGGATAAAACCAAGAAGAAGGAGGATTAAATCAAGAAGAAGGTAGACTGTAAAATTAACTTACTTTGTGTGATTCAATTTGGTTTGTGAAGTGTAAAATTAACTTACTTTGCGTGATTCAATTTGGTTTGTGAAGTGTAAAATTAACTTACTTTGCGTGATTCAATTTGGTTTGTGAAGTGTAAAATTAACTTACTTTGCGTGATTCAATTTGGTTTGTGAAGTGTAAAATTAACTTACCTTGCATGATTCAATTTGGTTTGTGAAGTGTAAAATTAACTTACTTTGCATGATTCAATCTGTTTTGTGCATTGTAAAACATTTTACTTAATACTCTCTGTTTCTATCTATCGGCACACATTGATACTATGGTGCCCATGTTATTGGTTGAAAGAGATACAGCTGAGAGACTTACTGACACACAGTACAACCAGGAATACAATGTAGATAATGAGCTCTCTCAATGTTGTCGTGACATACAGTTCCCGGTTAGTCTTGGTTTCTTCTGTCTGGCGAGTAGCCCACAGAGCTGAAAGACAAACACAAACTAGCATGGAGATTTATGAAATTGGTGATATTTGGTTAACATTAATAGATATATAGGCAACATTAAGAGTGTAGATATATGAATGACATTAGGAGTGTAGATATATGGATGACATTAGGAGTGTAGATATATGGATGACATTATGAGTATAGATATATGGGCAACCTTAAGAGTGTAGAAAGATGGACATTTGAAGTGTAGAACGATGGACAACATTTAAGAGTAAAGAGTTATAAAGAGCAGAAGAAGTGAAGAAATACGGACATCAGAAGGTCAAAATATATGCACATTATGTATGATTGACTTACATCTCACGCCTTTGAGACAGGAACTAACGACTCCATTACTACTCTTGTTGAAGTTCTTTAGATCTGCAGTCGAGCTGTCCATCTGGCTGGAAGATGACTTGGCACTGTGGCTCTGTCCAACCATGTACACCTAATATAGAATCACAGAAAGGTGTGATAACATTACATGTATTTTCTTCTTATCATTATTTATTCTCAAACTCCCACTAGATTTCTCTTGCAGCAGGACTGTTCTTACTAGATTTCTAACATGAATTTAACCCATAGAATTTAAATGTGGTGTGTCGCCATTTTATTTGCGCCATTGACTCAAAACATCAGTTTTCAGCAGATTACATGCCTATTTTCTGTGGTTATTGTTTTAACAATAATTTACAGACATACAGGGATCTCCTTGGCATAGTATTAAGCAGTTTGTTTTGTGATCTTCTACCTCCTCAAACTCCTGTAGATTAGCAGGATGTAGTCAGGAGAAAGGAATGTTTTGTGCATGGTTTACAGCTCGGCAGCAATATCTTCACCTTCTGGCCTGATACATTCGACTTCAGAATCGTGTCTGGATCACTTTGACCCTATATAGGATGAAACAGCCAACTCCACCCCATAATCTCCTTAGTCAAAGCTTACGATTAAAGGTAATAGTGTTGCTAATCTCTGCTCCTCTTTTGGGCCCTGGCAACACACAAGCAATCCCAAATATTATATCGCTGTAATTAACTTGCTCCTAACTGTTCTGTGCAGTATTGTTGCATTTCTCTTACACACAATAGCTATTAGATATGTTGATTATTCTCTTCGCATACCGGTCACGTCCATAGGTGCTCAGATCTCTGTTTCAGTAAATCTCTAAGGGTATAACAGCTGATGGTTCCGGTTCTATATTGGTTCACTGTTTTTTTATGAAATCTTTGTTAGGTGTTCTCTATGGACCACACCAATGCTCACTTCCAAATCATGCATTGTCGATATTGATTTATGCTCATGTATCTCAAAATCTTCTAATAGTGCAGACTCCTGAAGAGCGCTGAGTATGTACACACATACATATGTGATTGTATTGCGGCCATGTAGTTGTATGAATTGTGTGGTCAATAGTGCCCAACAATGATACCACCATATGATTGCAGGTTTTTATGTGACTGAATTGTGATTACTGTGATTGGATTGTGATTATTGCCATTGGATTGTGATTACTTTATGTGTAGGAGACCTCCTGAAGTACTACACACCCTCCTACCTTCCAAATTGCACATGTTCTTTTTGTTCATTTGTTCTCAAATTCCCACAGGATCTCTCTTATAAAAGGACAATGGTCCTACAAGATTTCCAGTAAGATGTAGTTCAGAGTATACAAATGCTTCATTTGTTTTATTTGTACTAATGGCCAGACACATATGACTTCAGCACTGAAATTGCACATATGAAACAAGAGCTTTCTTGCTTGCAATTCTAAGTGATATCATACTAATATATGATGCAGGTATGTTGATTATACTCTGTGCACTCTAGATATGTTCATAGATGCTCATATATCCGCTTCAGCAAATCTCTTAGGGTATAGTAGCTGATGGTTTCGTTTTTTTGTGTGTTGAAATTCTTATTAGGCCTTCTCTCTGAGCCATGCCTATCCTAACTTGCAATTCTCGATACTGACTCATGCACCTCAACATCCTCCGATTGTGCATGCTCAGTGGTGGATGGAAACAAACAAGCCAATAAATTAGCTAGCCTTGCTACCATAACAGATGAAGTTTCATGATGAGCACAGTGTATGTGTTTGGTCTATAAGCTGACCATTTGTTATGGTGGCAAAGCTAGCTAATTTATCGGGTCATTTGTTTCCATCCACCACTGCATATCCGAGGACACAGATGAGAGTGATTTCCACAGTGAGGCTCATATTTTAGCTCTCTCCAGTGACTCTGCCATTGTCTATGCACATCATTTATTTTCACTTTCTGAATCATAATTATTGAGTCACTCATCAATATGTATGCATGGGAAGAGGCTTGAGATTCCAACTAGTTCAGTGCCTGCGTTAAAGCAAACACCACCATTTCTAGACTGCTTATTGTTGCAAATCTTGGTTCAGATCTCATTTGCTATCACCTAACTTTTTTTAGAACTTCTTCATGTTAGTTTTGTCTTGAAGAAAACTTTCTAGGTTACTTTGACAATTTTTTGTTGTTGCTGTTGTGAGTCTATAAAACTATTCCAACATGGTTTTATTAGCTGTTTTCTAAGGTTTTATTGATGCCTATGATGTTGAAATTATATACAATTATATTACATGAATCATTACATGTCATAAAAATACCTCATTATCCACACCCAGGTCTGGTTCATTGTGAATTCCATCTTCATATCCACCATCCCAGGCAGTGCGTGACTGTCCACTTACTGGACGATGTGACATTGCATAAGATTTTCACAGATACTCTGATGAGTAAAAGAATTAACTGTTCAAAGACTTAGAAAAAAGAAACAATTTAGAAATAAAATATACCAGTTATCACATAAAGAAAAAATATCAGAAAAAGTTAATACACAAATTCAAATGTTCAAATGCATCATCAAAGCTGATTATAAAATTGTCCCCAAAAATTAGCAATTAAACAGTATACACAGTATAATAATACCTATATCTGTGCTTCATAGATTACAGTAAAGCATTTGGCAAGGTGAAGCCTTCGGAGATTATAAAATTGCTAGAAAGTCTTAACGTTGATGGGAAAGATATAAGAATAGTAAGAAATATGTATTGGATACAAATTTCAGCGTAAGAATTAACAACACTATAGGAAGATTTCAAAAGATAGAAATGGGTGTCAGGCAAGATTGTGTAATGTCACCTGATCTTTTCTCCCTGTATACAGAATACATTATGCGAAATAAGAAGATATGCCAGGAATAAAAGTGGGAGGATGCAATATAAATAACTTGAGATATGCTGATGACACGGTACTGATCATATGAAGCGAACAGGAACTACAAGTCCTATTAGATATGGTAGTGAAAGAAAGTGAAAACAAAGGCCTCAGTTTAAACAAGAAGAAAACAGAAATAATAGTTGTCTCGAAGAGACATGCATCACCAAGATATAACATAATAATTAATGACACAATATTCGCCCAAATTGAAAAGGTGAAATATCTTGGCACCCTGTTAACATCAGAAGGTAGATGCTTAAGTAAGATAAAGAGCTGAACAGCACAAACCAAATCAGCATTCCAAAAAATGAGAACCATTTTGTGCAATGGAACACTATCAATGCAAACCCGAATTGGAGTGCTGAGATGTTATATCGAATCAATTCTTTTTTATGGATATGAAGCATGGACTGTAAACCAAAAAATTCAAAATGAACTGAAGGTTACAGAGATACTGTTTCTAAGAAGAGTTATTAAAATACCACAGACAGCTAAGAAAACTAATGCAGATGTTCTCATTGATGCTGGCGTAAAAAGATCAATTATATCAAACATTAGGGGCAGACAGTCAAAGTTCCTAGGGCATGTGCTGAAAAGAACACAGCTTGAACACTTAATAACCACCGGAAAGACCAAGGGGAGAAGAGATGGGATGACAAAGAGAGAAGTTGCTAGATGGACTAGTATTATGGCACGGTAAAAGTTCACCAACCGAACTTATTGACAACACAAAAGACAGAGAGTTGTGGAGAAACATAATCGCCTATGCCTATCGGCATGGCACTTGATTAATACAAAGAAAGGACAATGGTTTCATCTTCTTCTTCTCAGTGTGACATGTCTACACAGTTAGTCTGGTTTTCTTGATAAATGCTGCTGTATTTGAAAGCTCCTCAGTGTTCCCATACAGCCTTCTGTGGATATCCATCTGTGTGGACTAGTGCTCTTCCCGTAACTGGTTTAGTGTAATGCAGTCTTGCAGGATATGTCTGCGGTCTATGCTGCCTGCTTATATGGACAAAGAGGTGATGGAACCAGTCTTAGTCTATTTAAGTTGTTGTTTTATCTGTTGTGACTAAAGTGCAAAACCAGGCACTTAGAATAATGTTGGGAGCAATGAAATCAACACCCATAGCAGAGATGCAGAAAATGGGAAGAATGCAAACACTTGGCGAACGCAGAGACACAAAAGTACTAATTCAGGCAGAAAAGTTTCAGTGTATGCCAAGTCATCCAATGAAGGAAAGATTCCAAAATCTAGCAATGGGACGACTGAAAAGAAGCAGTTTTATCCATCAAGCTAAACGACTCCGCAGACAACTTACAGACCTACCTGAAGTTGACATCCCCTTAAGGCCTGTACCAGAACAAACCCCGTGGAGTGAAAGACATGAAATGCCAATATACATTCAGACCCATGTGAAAGGAATACTAAGCGTGGACGAACTGAACAGTGTGCAGCGAAGGACAGTCACCCTGTTTCCTGGATGAGGAATATCCACAAGATATATGGGTCAGAGTATAAACAGATGGGTCAGCACAGAATGCCGTGAGGAATGGAGGTGCAGGTGTATATATAGAATATCCACACAAGCCTAGAGATACAATCAGAACACCGACAGGAAAATTCTGCAATAATTATGATGCAGAAATCCAGGCAATTAGTGTGGCAGCTAAAAAACTGCTGAACTCCAACTCTGACCTACAGCCTGTGGTATTCCTGACAGATGCAAGGTCAGTGCTTCAAGCTCTCCAGTCTGAAAAACTAACAGACTTGAAAAAACTACTTAGCGAATTGTCTTACCAGTATAGGGTAACCATGCAGTGGATACCCTCTCACTGTGGAATACCAGGAAATGAAAAAGCAGACCAACTGGCTAAGGAAGGTGCTGCCAAAGACCAACCAATCACCTACCATCAGAAAAAACAGATGATAAAGTCAATAAGAAAGCCACAAACACCAACACAAGATGACTATCATATTATGAACAGACCAGAACAAGTTATAATTCTACGTCTCAGAACAGGACACAACCGACTCCGCAGTCACATGTATACAAAGTTCAAGATTGGCAACACGGCCATGTGTACATGTGGACAGGCAGCACAGAGTGCCAAACATATACTTCAAGAGTATTCTGAGCATGAAACGCTGAGGCAGACATATTGGCCAGAGGAAACAACACTGGAATCAAAACTCTATGGGACACTGTATGAACTACAAAAGACAGTGAGTTTTATTAATGAGACAGAATTACAGATATAGACATGTTTCAAGTGAACGAAAGAAGAAGAAGAAATCTGTTGTGACCTGTCCTGATGTGGAAGATAATAACCTGCTCAGCTATACCAAGATAGTGATAGTTGTCTTTTGAGTGGTTGACTTTCCTGATAGCTTTGATGAGGGAATGATTTTATCATAGGCAGCAAGATAATAGACATTACATTTTGCAGCTACATTGAGTCAAGTAACACTATTGATTTTAAAGAAAGTTCAGGGTTACCATGATATAATAAAGAGTACCAAACTCCTACTCAATCAAGCTTACCTGCTGTCTTTTGCCCTGATGAAGGATTTCAGTTGAAATGCCACCTGTGTCTCATTGGTAGTAGTATATTTTGATTATAAATATTGTTTATAAATATAATACTTATAACTTAGGCCTATAACCCTTTTGTGTATTATAGTTTATATTTTATATATAATAATATATATTATTACTGCATGAGTTTGATCATTTGTAATGTTATTAACTTTTAAATTAATAACTTAGGTCTCACGTCTGCTAGTTCTGTTCGGAACAGTGTCAATGGTTACTTTAAAAAACTTACATTACAACACGATTAAAATAGAACTCCTGCACTAAAATTACTCGCTGGTCAGCTGATAAATGTAATGTTTTTTAAAAGACATATTTAGTTAATATTATGTTCATTTAATTTTTTTTTTAAAACAGGTTCCTTCTCTGTAAAACAATAAATATCAACACACTTTAAAAGTGGCAGACAAGCGTTTCAGTTTGTTGTTCATTGTAACTTAACAACATTCAACAATAACAATGTAGTTCTTGCTATCTTAATTACACATTTTAGTAGTCAATACTCAAGATCTCAAACGTAAGACTAGCACTTCTATTTAACTGTCTTCAACATATCGATGCGTTTATAAGATAACTTACGAATTAGTTTCCCATCACGAGCAAGCTGTAGGAAGTTAAACATGTTTTGTCTAAAATAAATAAAGTAGTTGGATATAACTTTTCTTCGCCTATCACTTTCCAATAGCAAGTATTCATGTTGCCGGGTATTTTTAACGTGCAAGTTCAAACAAATAAGAAACTATAAAAGTACAGGTCTCTAGATAAAAATATACTGCTTGGGGGGGGGGGGGGCCAAAAGGGGAGAAAATAATAACAAGGCTATTTATATTTCATGCATGTCGTAAGTGGTGACTAAGGAGATTATGGTGTGGAGTTAGTTATTCTATATAGGGTCAAAGTGACCAAGAAACCATGCTGAAGTTTTGACGTGTCATGTCGAAAGGCGCAGAAATGAAGATGTTCGTCCGTCGTGATCGACGATGACCAAAAACTCAACCATAATAATAATAACAATAAATAATAAAATAATAACGTTAATATTGCGTTTTTAAATGACCAGCAAATCCAATGCGCGCACAAAATGTTCTTTTACAGAATTGACAACAATAGAAGGTATCTATGTGAGGTTGAGATGTTTTTTCTTTACTACATGTCCGCTTCTGTCTTGCAGTTTCTTGTCTGAATTCTTCCGCCGCTAGTGCTCCCGTTCTAATGCTGTAACGCCATGCTGTTCTATCCTGAGCGAGGCTCTCCCAAGCGCCTACGTCAATGTTAAGATGTTTCAAGGATGACTTGAGCGTGTCTTTGAAACGCTTTTTCTGTCCACCAGCTTTTCGAAATCCTGCCTTGAGTTCTCCATAATATATTTGTTTTGGCAAACGCGAGTTCTCCATACGCACAAGATGGCCTGCCCAGCGTGCCTGCGCCTTCATAAGTATTGTGTGGATGCTTATTGAGGTTGATTTTTCCAAGACCTCGTAGTCTGGTACTTTGTCCCACCAATGGATGTTTAGTAATTTACGTAGGCAGGAAAGATGGAAATGATTTAACTTTCTTGCATGTCTAGCATACACTGTCCACCTTTCGCAGGCGTATAGTAAGGTTGGTATAACAGCAGCATGATATACTTGTAGTTTGGTGGTTGTTCTTATACCTCTTCTGTCCCATACATTGTTGCGTAGTCTGCCAAATACAGCACTAGCTTTTGCCAGTCTGTTTCGCAGAAATGACGGGAAAGCTGTAAACCATGACAACGAATTCAAGTGCCAGATCAGCATCAAGTGCCGTGTCGAATGACGTTGGCAATCATATCTCTACATATACATCGATCTCCCGTATATGCAGTGCACGATTTACCTATAAGCCAAACAAGCTATAGCTTAGGGCTCCCACTTTTTTTGGGAGCTCCCAAAATTTTTTATTTCACTATCTATATACTTCTTAATTGTTAAAGACCCTCCCCCCATTTCTCAAATAGCTTAAGGCCTTATCAAGTCTAAATCCAGCGCTGCATATAGGCCCTATGTCATCATCTCTGTTGATGTCGTCAATCGAAGCCATTTAGTCAAACTGTCCAATATCTTTCTCTGGGTCTTCCCCTTGATCTTTTCCCTTCTATCTTTCCTGTTGTTATCAATGTCTCCTCTTCACGTTATGTGCCCAATTCTCCGGACTAAATCCTGCTAATCTGCAGGAGTTTGAGAAGTAACGCACAAGAAGAATAAGACTATATATATATATAATCAAACAACATTTCAGGGTTGTAGGGGTGTTACTCTCTCTCTCTCTCTCTCTCTCTCTCTCTCTGTGACGTGTCCTTTAGAGAACGTTTTCCTTACTGCCATTCTGTAAGCCTTTCGGTTCTGTGCGAGCTGCCCAGATTCTTCCAGTATTATGTTCAGATGTTCTCCGATGTCATGTGTCCATCGTAGTCTTGGTCTGCCTCTCGTACCTGGAACCTTCCCTCTCCATGATTAATCATTTCAAACCATTGTATCTTTCTATATGTCTGAAATATGAAAGTTTGCGGGTTTTTTGTGGGTTTTTGTGCGTGGATAGTTTTGAGGATCCAGTCATCTTCTATGTTCATATCTTTGCGGGCATCTGCGTCAACTCTCCTTTTTCTGTCTATGATATTCTTATGAACTTTTTCTAATATTTAGTTTCGAATGTAGATTCCACCAAAGACGGATGTGTTCAGACATTGGTGGAAATAAAACGGCGACACGACGCATTTCCATTCCCTGGACTACATGCTGCTGGAAATCTAGTAGGACAATGGCCCTGCTATAAGGGAGATCCAGCGGGAGTTTGAGAATGAACGTTGAATAGGAAGAAGAAGAATGCAGATAATTTATTTTCCATTGTCGATATCATTGCTCCCGTCTCACAATCGTATGTTGCCACTGGAAAGATATAGCTTTTTAGTATTTGTAACTTTGTTTTTCAAATTGTTGTTTTGTGCATGACTAGTCTTCAATAGAGGACATTCCAATGACGCATCATCCAAGGATCATCACATCCCGCTAGGAACGCAACATAGACGTCTGGACCAACCAATCCATCATTCTTATGTCAGATCTATTGATCCATCTGCAGCGACGACACACGAAGCATTCCCTGCCACATGGAAGTCCGCAACAAAGTGATAAAGATGCGATGCACACTGGCCTGAATATCTCCGTCATCCATGTGGGACAATGTGACAGAAGACAAAAGTAAGAAATTCTGGCAAGACGTTCAGTGACAATGACTTAGCAATGACTTTTCCAGAAATGACAGGTTGCCAGCACATCCCTAAACCTTCATTAGTTGCCTTCCACGACATGCCTGGAAAGAAGACAGAGACCCTAATCTTTGAACCTTAAACTAGAAGTCCAGGCCTCGGTTTCCACACATGCGTCTGTGTTACAATATCATCGGACGATATCTATAGCTACTTCCAAACTACTGTATATCACATTAAACTACTTTGTATGGCATGGAACTACTTTGTATCACATGGAACTACTTTGTATCACATGGAACTACTTTGTATCACATGGAACTACTTTGTATCACATGGAACTACTTTGTATCACATGGAAGTACTTTGTATCGCATGGAACTACTTTGTATCACATGGAAGTACTTTGTATCACATGAAACTACTTTGTATCGCATGGAACTACTTTGTATCACATGGAACTACTTTGTATTGCATGGAACTACTTTGTATCACATGGAACTAGTTTGAATCACATGAATACTTTGTATCGCATGGAACTACTTTGTATCACATGGAACTACTTTGTATCGCATGGAACTACTTTGTATCACATGGAATTACTTTGTATTCCATGAAAATACTTTGTGTCCCATAAAACTCCTGCCAAACACATGCAGACGTTTGCGGCGTCACAGATCTCCAATGCATCAAAAGTTTGGTAAATTGAAGATGAATAAAGGATGTGTACAACGAAGGAACAATGTGAATAAAGTAGAGAATAATAAGGTCAACAAATTTTTCTTTTGTCAACAAAAGACAAAGATAAAAATAGGGAAGAAATTTGAAGAAAATAGGGAAGACAGGGGTGAAGAAAATAGATGGAAGTACAAGGTGAAGAAAATTCAAAATAATAATATGAAGGCAATAATGAACACTAAGGTGAAAAAGGGAAAATATTAAAATTAAGAAAATTGATAAAAGAATAAGGTGAATAAAATAGGGAAGAATAAGTTATGCTATACAGAAGCAGATATTAAGGTCGTGCTGTAACCAATAAAAGCAACCCATTCTCCTGACGTTACCATAACCATTAAAAACAATCCATTCTTCTAACTTAAACATTGTAGCCAATAAAAGCACTCCATTCTCCTAACTTAAACATTGTAACCAATAAAATCACTCCATTCTCTTGACTTAAACATTGTAACCAATCAAATCATCCCATTCTCCTGACTTAAACATTGTAACCAATAAAATCACTTCATTTTCCTGACTTAAACACTGTAACCAAAAGGAATATGAGAAATAACGCAGAAGTAGAAGATCTGACAATTATTGTTTATTGGTTACAAGTGGATGTCATTGTATCCCAGGCAAACCTACAGGTCCTCATTATTCCCACACAGTTGTCAAAGTATATGTATATTGATTGACCATGTTACTTGCTGATCAAACACACCTCTCATTCTATCCAGCAAGTACCCAATGATACACGTACTTCATTTAGCATCGAATTCCCTTAATGAAATCATGTATTTAATCAGCTATCGTAGTGTCCACATCTAGCAGACAATGGGTGATTACTTACAAAAGAACAAAGAGTATTATTTGAATTGCACAGTTTAGTGAAGCGCGAAAAATTAAGATGCAATCAAGATCTTATAACGGAATGTTTACGTCAGAGTAACAGGCGGTTTTAAGCAAAAATTGCCGGGACTTCCTTTGCAATACTAATAGTTTACTGGAAGTTTTTAAGCATTATTAATGTTAGTTAGATATCTAGCTAGATAGTTAGTTAAGTTAGCTAGCTTAGTTTAGTTAGGTTTAGGCTAGGTTGGTTAGTTAGTTAATTAGTTAGTTAGTTCGTCGTCGGAGCATCATTACACTTCTGAAACGTTCGTAAGAGCTTGCTCCGATCTCTACTTGACTGAAAATACCATTGTACGATGATTGACAGTTCCGGTTATTTATTGGTTGACAAATATTTGTCTAAACCACCAGCAGCGCTGATGTGCGACAATGCTTTCTTTCAAGCCCGGTTACTTTTTGTGGACATAGAAAATAAATAAACACCCTCATTAATTTAATTTGCCCGTGTTTTTTCTCGTAAGGAGTTAAAAATGTCAGGAAATCATTGCTCTGCCGCTGGACACAGTATCAGTGCCAGCCAACCTATCCGCTCTATCGTTGCCCTGGACACCCAAGAAAATGAACGTGACACATTACAACTTCGATCTTTTGACTGCCTCAAGCCACCCTTTATCGAATACAACCGATTAGTATTTTTGTAATCGATTATTATTAATGAAAAATTTCAAACTGGGAATCACGTTCTTGAACCGATTTTCACCAGTAGTCCTGTAGCTAGAAAACGTACGAGCCTTGTATATACTGTAAGGGGGATTTCGGTGAAGATTATTTACAACCGCCTGTGACTGTGACGTTGAAATCTCTTAGTACATGTGTGTATCTAGAAGTCTGTATACAAGCTACTGTCGGTGACTGCTAAAAGAATAATCTGTCTGAGGACTGCTAAAATAATAATCTGTCTTTTTCTTCTTCTTCTGCGTTCAGCATCTGTGGTCATGCTATACCGTCAGGTCTGTCGTCAAGACGCAAGTCCACTGTCTTCTCCAGGTCAGAGCGGCTGCCCCATAGCTTTTGCCTCAAGTCTGTATCCTCTGGCCAGGTCTGCTGTCTCTGCTCGTTGTATTTTGGGCAGTCCTGAAGTATGTGTTCCGGAGTCTGGGTTCCGGATCCACATGGACATTCATCTGTGTATGAGATCCTTAATCGATAATCTGTCTGATGACCGCTAAAAGAAGAACCTGTCGCCTGATGACTGCCAAAAGAAGAACAAAATATAAATCTCGTTCCAGTAAAATTATCCCATTCCTGCTATGTTGTTTATTACTCTGATGTGGGACGATGATACAATCCTAAGGAAGTACAAGTTGAGGTGGAATATTTCCGATTACAGACGACCCTTCACATTGACATTTCCTCGGGAAATGGTTTATTTATATATTTTCTTTCCGCTTTATATCCCTTTATGCCTTGCAACGTCGGGGTAGAAGAGTTTTCTGGAGACAGCCTTTTGTGTGTGCTTCATATATGTCTGTTGTCGTTGATTCTTTTATTTATGTAATGTGTTTTTGCATGGTCTTCCCAGGTCTTTGTACCCATCGTTTCTATATAGCAATGCTTATTTTAGGGGGATTGTCTGGTGGTATTCTGGAAGCTTGCGAAAATCACATAATCTGTTGTCTTCTGATGTAATCCAGAATTAACATTGTGTTTTTTAGGCTTCTGGTGTTTTCCTTTCTTATTCTGTCTCTTATTGTGACTCAGAGAATTATACGTAGACAAGCCATTTCTGTTGAAACGTCTTCTTCTTCTGCGTTTTTTATTTCTGTTGAAACATTTTCAGGAAATGACTATCAGAACACATATGGAATTTATTAGGTTCTGGTATGATACTGATCACAGCATTCCTTAGATGTTGATGGTCTGAGAAAAATAAGGTTGTAACACAGTATTCCCTCAAACAACACAATAAGAAATATACATGTTTTCAACGTTAAAGATCTTTATAATGATCAACTACTGAAGCAAGTTCAGGAATTTAAATATCTCGGGAGCATAGAGGTTAGGTCCTATATACAGACGACGGAAGAATGGACGTACACATCGAGACAAGAATCCAAAAAGTCAACTATGTAAATTGTCTGTTCCCGGGTACACAATAGTTGGTCGCATTCACGCTTGCCTGTTAAGCGTATGGGCGGGAGCTTCACCTGTTGATAGAGGCCAGAACAGTTGCATTGGTTGCTTAAGTCCATGTTTAAGGCTGTTATGATGTTTTCTATCCACCGTTTTCTTGATCTACCTTTGGCCTTATGTCCGGATATTCTTTTGTTATATGTTCTTATTGGTATTTGGTTTGGGCTCATTCTCATAAAGTGAATGAGCCATTTTACTTTCTGTCTTACGATATGTTCAATATATGTTCATTTTAAATTTTTATCAAATTTAGTAACCATTGCAGCTTTTTTCGGACACTTCATTGTAACGTTTTTCCTCTGCTGCGAGACTGTTAAAGACCATGTTTGACATTGGTAGTACAGTGTTGGTATAAAAACTGTACGTATTATCTGTCTTGTGATTTCCATCTTGATCTTTGGATGAAGAAGTAATGGCGAAAGTTGGTAGGTCACAACTACGTAAATTATGAACTTAAAACACCTTGTGAGGAACCAAAGATACCATAAAACAAACCGCTCTATCTTCTTCTTCTTTCCTTCCTCTTTTACCCTTTACGGGTGTAGGGAGATACAATGTTCTTGTTCTCGCATTTCTGGCAGCTTCAGATAATGTTATTTGGTTTTCGTTAATGTTTCTTTGATGTTGTCGATCCATCGTACTCTAGGTCTACCCCTGGCTCTTCTTTCTGCTTCTCCTCTCTTCATGTATGCTTTATAAACTAATGAATCACACGGCATTCTTTCCAGATGACCAAACCATTATATCTGTTGATTTTGTATGTATTGTAGAAATGATATGACACCCACTCTTTCTATTATGACATCGTTTCTAACTCTGTGTCTTCTAGTCACTCCTGTGGTTTTTCTCAGACATCTCATCTCTGTTGTAACCAGTTGTCTCTTACAACCGCTCTAAACATGACCAATATTTGACTGGATGTGTAACAATTTATCGTAGAAGTTGTGTAGTAGCATAGACGTGTCATCTGTTGTTGTGTAGTATCATGAACCCAAGATACCCTAAAACAAACCGCTTTATACATGACAAATATTGGACTGGATGTTTAACAAACCGCTCTATACATGACTGGATGTTTAACAATTTATCGTAGAAGATGAATGAGACGAACTTACACCCAATCTTGAAAAACAAATATATCCTAATGGAAACCAAAAGGCAAAACATAATTCAATTCGTACCAACATTGTGTTATCAATGTCAGACATGGACACTAACTAAAGAACAAGAGGATGTGCACTACGTGCGAAATGATATGTCTAAGAAAAGCAGAAAACAAAACAAGGAGAGACAATGAAAGGAATGAAGAGATTACAAGAACTGTTGGAACAATGTCTGTGGTCAAATATATTGAAAAACAGAGACTGAAATGGCTCGGCCACTTAATAAGAATGAATCCTTATTGGCCAGTTTCGAGAGCATACAACAAAAGAATGGAAACAGCAAGATACAGAGGAAGACCAAGATGAATGTGGATTGAAAGAGTTACTAACATTCTGAGACGTCACAATATTGTTGCATATCAATCGACCAAATGTGCCACAGACGGAAAATTTATCATCATCAAATTCTGCGACGCCTTACAACAAAAGCAGGAAAATAAGATAGATAATAGACAGATTAGATCGTCTTTATGTAATATTTTCGAACGTTAATTTCTTTAAAATCCTGGCACAGTATGATATACTTTGAGTTTATATATGTTATCTTACCTTTTAAGCTGTTCTTGGTAGTAAATTAAAAATATCGGCCTATGTACTCTTATACAAGTCTTGGATAGTGCAGACAACTACGTGCGAGCCAGTTCTGAGCAGTGCGACTGAAGAACAGTCCATCAGTCGCCTTAGAGATACCAGATTTGTCACGGATAAAGGTCTTGACGTCACCCGTACCCAGGATGCAGGATCAATAAAATTGATGAAATATTGATTAACTTATCGAACCGCGTCTGAATAGGCCACCATACTGTATAAATCATTGATGTTTTTCATCCGAAGTCTATTGTTCCTCGTGACTTGTCGAGCTTTCAAATGTAGAAACACAAGTAACTCGAGTAATAAGATTCCGATACTTAATCTATAATAAACAATACACGAATGTGCATGTGCACTCATGTGAACGTGTATGGAACAGGGAAGGACATGGCCTCAAATAAATCGATCAAATAATCTAAAAATATACAATATAATCATTGATAAATTAATGTCAGAGTCACAAAATAAATTCATATTTGTACATCATTACGAAACTGTCATCAAATACGTCAACAATATTATTACTACCATCTTTTAATCGAATTTTTTTTACTTTTAAAGATTTGAAGGTACATCTATATATGTCTATCGTGTTTTGTTGTTGTTGTTTTTTGGAACGGGTGGGATTACTGTCCACTCTATGATCTACTGTGACTTCTTAGATTACAAATGCCCCTTCACATTGATATATTTAATTAACGTTTTTTTGGGGTTGTTTTCTGAATGTTTTAAGATCTTCTTCTGCGATCAGTTTCCTATGCTCATAAGTCTATACAGGAAGGTAGGCAGCCTCCACGAATTCAGTCGTCAGCAGGAGGTCCTCACGGTTGCCCCTCAGCTTCACCTTCAGATCTGTCTCTTGGGGCCATATTTTAGTTCTCACGTCATCAAAGAGTGGGCATGTCTGCAGAATATGTTCTGAAGTCTCGGGACCCCTTTGACATGGGCATTGGTCAGTTTGGACAGCCTTAATTTTGTGGAGATGTGCTTGTAGTCTGCAGTGTCCTGTGCGAAGTATAAAAATTTTGGTTTGCTGTGACCTGCTTAGCTTTAGAATAGGGTCCTGTGGAAAGTTACTGCCTATTCTCTGACTCCATGTATGTTTGTATTTTCTTTTGATGAGGGTTTTCCTTCAGGTCTTAAGATCGAAACGTCGAAGTTTTATCTATTCCCTATAGAGTTATTTATTTTATATGTTTTAGTATTGGTTAATATTTTTTTGCAATAGAACGCACATATCATCCACGCATAGAATAATTCATATTCATCTATAAATACGTCTTCTGCTAAAATGACCCGCTAAAAAAATGGCGTAGAAAATGAATGTGTGTGTGTGCTATCCGATAAACGTATTTCCTCCTGAAAACAATGGCAAACTACAAGAATAATAATGAGTCTAGTAATTCTACTTTAGATATTCTTGTACCAGCAGCAAAGCCAAACTATGTATGATCAGAACATGCGTATTTCCAGTGGCAATTTACAGTTGTGAATCATGGACATTAAAGCCATAAAAATAATAGCAAAGAGGATCGTTGCTTTCGAAATGAGATGCTACAGAAGAATTTTACGTAGGCCTATACTATGGACAGCTAAAAAGGCAAACCAATAAGTATTAAGATCAATAAATGTCGAAGAAGGCTGGCTCCTTAACAACATTCTGACATGAAATATGTGGGTTTTTTTGCCATATAAAGAGATAACAGCATGGAAAGATTAATAGCTGAAGGCAGAGTTAACGCAGCAGGGAAAGAGGGCACCTGAGACGACGATTACTGCAGTGATATATCGAATTGTTTAAATATGTTTCTAGTTGCAGGTCAACTCGCCCAGAATCGCGGAGTTTTCAGAGAATCCATATGGAAGACCACGTTCTGGACAGAATATGTCAAATGAGAAATATAACTACGTTGTGTGCGATATAATGACATATAGAAGAACTCTTCAAAAGATATCAGCATTTGTATAGGGGCCTATGGCGCAAACACACGTGGAAACAGATGACATTCTGTGAAGTTATTAGGATGAAAATCTGCCGGGGAATTCAGCTAATGCCCTGTGGTATGCACCTTATCCAAGATTCAATAAGATTTGACCGAGATATTACAAGAAACAAAAATATATTCTTTACAATGTATTACCACTCCCCCCTTCCCCACACTCCCAAACGCAAACAACTTAATACAATTTTAAAACACATTGTTTCTCTAATCGATTGATACCGACCGTCTTATTATATCGATAAGAAATCAATATAATGTGGAGAATCGTGTCTCGTTCTGAGCTCTCCTTGATGTCACGTGACCATCGGTCTCACTATCCTATATACGATCAGCATAAATTTAGAAGTGTTAATTTCCTGTTGCCTGAATACATGATACATAAATGCATAGTTTCCTTATCCATTCAAACAACAATTTCGATCTGCCCGTTTCTTGGATGCGGGTAAATAAAACCACACATTAATTCTCAATACTATACCTCGCGTTGTTTATACAATGAACGAGGTTTGGTAAATAGTTTAGCAAACAAATTGGCGCGCACGAACTTAATATCTTGTCTAGAGTTTTATTTAATACTAAGAAAGTGTTGGTTGGTTATAATAATCATATCCTAGTTTGTGTTTAGGTATGTTGATTATTGTTTTCGTAAACCGGAAAATTTCCATACGTGCTTGGATCTCCGCTTCGGTAAATCTCTCAGCGACGTAGAGGTTTAAATTTTGTTTTTGAAATGTTTGTGAGATGTTATTTGCGTACGACGCCGACTTCACGCATTCTCGATACTGACTCATACTCATTGGCCTAAAAATTCCCCGATTGTGCACTCTCGTGGTGCATTGAGTATGTCTGTTATGTCCATAGGTTGACCGTCAGTTTTAGAAGCAGAATCGGCCATGTCTTTTGCTCACTTGTCTCCCTCCACACTTGCGTGTGGTCAGCCATTTCGCTAGAGATGTGAACGCAAGATGTATCGTCCCTACTTGTCGTTTTGATATATATGTGTATGTTATCCTTGATAAAGGCATTTCCGTCGAAACGTCGATCTGTGTGCGTGCCTATGTGTTTCATATTATTAGTAAAACTTCATTACCTTGTTCACGCTACACCTGCGTGTCTGGAACACAAAAATGAAAGTGATTTTGTGCAGTGATATCGGAGGACACGAAATCCCAGAAATTTGTTCCGAAGATCGACTTCTTCAGCGTTCATTCTCAAATTCTCACTGGATTTCTCTTGTAACAGGACAATGGTCCTACAAGATTTCTAGTTGGATGTAGTCCAGAGAATTGAAATGCGTTGTGTTTCCGTTTTATTTGCGCCAATGGTCCAACACATCCGTCTTCAGTGGGAGTCTATAGATGACACATCACTAATAATAAGCATCCCACAGGTTCAGAACTCATGCTTATGTCGGACTCACATCATAGCGAGACACAAAAAAATTTTCTCAATGCCCAAAAAACAAAGATAATGCATATCGGCAGAGATGAACTCACATCTACAACAATCATTCATAAAGAACAACTAGAAAATGTCAGCAACTTTGAATATCTCAGGTCAACCATTAACAACACAGGATATTGCTCTACATGGAGCAGAAAGAGATAAGCTATGATCCTACACAAAACATACAGAAGAAAATCTATGGCAAAGAGAAAACAGAAAAACAAAGCTACAACTATTAAGAAGCTATATCTTTCCAGTTGTGAGACGTGGGCAATGACATCTGCAGTGGAAAAGAAAATATCGGTATTACCAAAAAAAAATGTTATAGAAAGATCTTAAGAATATAATGGACATAAACGCAGATGTCCACGAAGACCTGAACATATAAGAAGAAAGGTTCCTCAAAACTATCCCCAAAAAAACGCACCTAACATATTTTGGACATATAAATAAAGAGACACAATGATTTAGAAAGATTAATCATGGAGGGCAAAGTTCCTGGAAAGAGAACATACACGCAGTTTTACTTCATCACTACGCGAGCAGCAGTGTCTGAGCGCATAATTTCACTATAGCTTAGTGCAAACACGATCATATCAATATCATTAGTGCCTATGCATTGACTCTTGCCGCCACTGAGAATGATAAAGACAAATTTGATGACTCATTTACAGAACATCGTGGACTCAACAACGGCAAAATAACACTTTATACTCAGCGATCTAAACGCCAGAGTGGATACAGAACAACGTGCATGGCCGGTCTGCTCGAGTCATTGTGATACTGGAAACATAAACGAAAATGGATAGAGACTACTCGAATTCTGCACATTAAACCACACGTACGTAACAAACAGCTTCTTTGCCGTCAAGCCCATTCACAAAGTCTCATGACGTTTTCCCAGATCAGGGCTTTAGCACAAGCTGGACCTGATTCTCACTCAAGGAAACATCTTAACTCAGTAAGAATCACACAAACTCTACATAGCGCAGATTGCAATACAGACCATGCACTACTCACCAGCAAAATAAATATAAAACCAAAGAAATTCCACGCAACAGGTCAACCACCAAGACCCAAAATAAACATCTCACGGGTACAAACCTCAGAAGTGAAAGAACTATTTTGTAAAGAATTCACTATGCAGTTGAACAAAAATATAACAAAAAAAGATAACACAGATAACATCTAGAACAATCTGAAAACACACACACACATATATGATATCGACGTACTGCACACATACATTCTCTAACAGAGACTGGGTTTTAACGAAACACGAAGCAACACTCCTCCCCTTTATAGAAATGAAAAAGAAAGCATTCTTAAAGTTAAAAAAGAACAACCTATAAAGCTCATACGTCCACCCCTAGCACACAAAACAACTAGTGCATCAAGAAATTGTGCAAACAAATAACGGTTAGATTTGTGCATTAAAATACAAACTGCTGCTGATGGTGCTCTCATGCTGGCCATATACATATTTCGCTCTCACAATGAACATAATGCTCTCATAATGAACATAATTGAATATAATTCTCTTACACTGGATATGATGATGATGAAATAACTCATTTGGCTATGAATACATGACTCTTGATAACCTATAGTCTTTTAGATAAAAGCAGTTCTTCTCAGCTGTGTAACTTCTCAGCTGTGTAACTTGTCAGTTGTGTAACTTGTCAGTTGTGTAACTTGTCAGCTGTGTAACTTGTCAGTTGTGTAACTTGTCAGTTGTGTAACTTCTCAGTTGTGTAACTTGTCAGTTGTGTAACTTCTCAGCTGTGTAACTTGTCAGTTGTGTAACTTGTCAGCTGTGTAACTTGTCAGTTGTGTAACTTCTCAGCTGTGTAACTTGTCAGTTGTGTAACTTCTCAGCTGTGTAACTTGTCAGTTGTGTAACTTGTCAGTTGTGTAACTTGTCAGCTGTGTAACTTGTCAGTTGTGTAACTTGTCAGTTGTGTAACTTCTCAGCTGTGTAACTTCTCAGCTGTGTAACTTCTCAGCTGTGTAACTTCTCAGCTGTGTAACTTCTCAGCTGTGTAACTTCTCAGTTGTGTAACTTGTCAGCTGTGTAACTTGTCAGCTGTGTAACTTCTCAGATGTGTAACTTGTCAGCTGTGTAACTTCTCAGTTGTGTAACTTGTCAGCTGTGTAACTTGTCAGCTGTGTAACTTCTCAGCTGTGTAACTTGTCAGCTGTGTAACTTGTCAGCTGTGTAACTTGTCAGCTGTGTAACTTCTCAGTTGTGTAACTTGTCAGCTGTGTAACTTGTCAGCTGTGTAACTTGTCAGCTGTGTAACTTCTCAGATGTGTAACTTGTCAGCTGTGTAACTTGTCAGCTGTGTAACTTGTCAGCTGTGTAACTTCTCAGATGTGTAACTTGTCAGCTGTGTAACTTGTCAGTTGTGCAACTTCTCAGATGTGTAACTTGTCAGCTGTGTAACTTCTCAGATGTGTAACTTGTCAGCTGTGTAACTTGTCAGTTGTGTAACTTCTCAGATGTGTAACTTGTCAGCTGTGTAACTTGTCAGCTGTGTAACTTCTCAGATGTGTAACTTGTCAGCTGTGTAACTTCTCAGCTGTGTAACTTGTCAGCTGTGTAACTTCTCAGTTGTGCAACTTCTCAGATGTGTAACTTGTCAGCTGTGTAACTTCTCAGCTGTGTAACTTGTCAGCTGTGTAACTTGTCAGCTGTGTAACTTCTCAGCTGTGTAACTTGTCAGCTGTGTAACTTCTCAGTTGTGAACTTCTCAGCTGTGTAACTTCTCAGCTGTGTAACTTCTCAGCTGTGTAACTTGTCAGCTGTGTAACTTCTCAGCTGTGTAACTTGTCAGCTGTGTAACTTGTCAGCTGTGTAACTTCTCAGTTGTGCAACTTCTCAGCTGTATAACTTGTCAGCTGTGTAACTTCTCAGCTGTGTAACTTGTCACTTGTGTAACTTATCAGGTGTATAACTTGTCAGCTGTGTAACTTCTTAGCTGTGTAACTTGTCGCTTGTGCAACTTCTCAGGTGTGTAACTTCTCAGCTGTGTAACTTCTCAGCTGTGTAACTTGTCACTTGTGTAACTTATCAGGTGTATAACTTGTCAGCTGTGTAACTTCTCAGCTGTGTAACTTGTCACTTGTGTAACTTGTCAGCTGTCTAACTTCTCAGCTGTGTAACTTCTCAGTTGTGTAACTTGTCAGCTGTGTAACTTCTCAGCTGTGTAACTTCTCAGCTGTGTAACTTCTCAGCTGTGTAACTTGTCACTTGTGTAACTTGTCAGCTGTGTAACTTCTCAGTTGTGCAACTTCTCAGCTGTGTAACTTATCAGCTGTGTAACTTCTCAGCGGTGTAACTTCTCAGTTGTGCAACTTCTCAGCTGTGTAACTTGTCAGCTGTGTAACTTGTCAGTTGTGTAACTTATCAGCTGTGTAACTTCTCAGCTGTGTAACTTCTCAGTTGTGCAACTTCTCAGCTGTGTAACTTGTCAGCTGTGTAACTTGTCAGTTGTGTAACTTGTCAGCTGTGTAACTTGTCAGTTGTGTAACTTGTCAGCTGTGTAACTTGTCAGCTGTGTAACTTGTCAGTTGTGCAACTTCTCAGCTGTGTAACTTGTCAGCTGTGTAACTTCTCAGCTGTGTAACTTCTCAGCTGTGTAACTTCTCAGCTGTGTAACTTGTCAGTTGTGCAACTTCTCAGCTGTGTAACTTCTCAGCTGTGTAACTTCTCAGTTGTGCAACTTCTCAGCTGTGTAACTTCTCAGCTGTGTAACTTGTCAGTTGTGTAACTTGTCAGCTGTGTAACTTCTCAGCTGTGTAACTTCTCAGCTGTGTAACTTCTCAGCTGTGTAACTTGTCAGTTGTGCAACTTCTCAGCTGTGTAACTTCTCAGCTGTGTAACTTCTCAGGTGTGCAACTTCTCAGCTGTGTAACTTCTCAGCTGTGTAACTTCTCAGCTGTGTAACTTCTCAGCTGTGTAACTTCTCAGTTGTGCAACTTCTCAGCTGTGTAACTTCTCAGCTGTGTAACTTCTCAGCTGTGTAACTTCTCAGCTGTGTAACTTGTCAGTTGTGTAACTTCTCAGTTGTGCAACTTCTCAGCTGTGTAATTGAGGAAAAAATGTGGTCTTATGTAAGTTTGTCTCAAAGACATGGTGTGTAGGGGGAAGGGGTGTTGGTGGGAGGGAGGGCTACAGTATCCCAGTATTCCCACGTCCTGTCAGATGTACAATACACAACTTCTGGGCCAACTATCTCATAATTATTCTGTCCGATTTGTTGACCCTTCTTAGGTGATCGCACACTAACATTCCACATCACTTAGGAGCATAGGTGTCAACTATTACTAGTACGGATTTTTTGGGATTGATACATATTTATAACACAATTTAAAAAAAAGGTCTGTGGGAGTGTGTGTTCCTTTTTCTTCTTCTTCAGCGTTCGTTCTCAAACTCCTGCAGATTAGCAGGATGTAGTCCAGAATGCGTTGTATCATGATTTACAGCATTGCTGCAATATCTGCGCCTTTCAGCCTGACACATTCGACTTCAGTATGACTTTGGGTCACTGGCCATATATGGGATGGGACAGCCAACTCCATCCCATAACCTCCTTAGTTGCCTTTTACGACATGTGTGGAAGGTAAACAGTGTTGCTATTCTTTTCTCCCCTTTCGGGCCCCGGCAACACACGGGCAGCAGTGTGTGTGTTTTAAATTTCAGTAATTATCACCAATACAGACGTTTTTATAGGAATATGGATTTAAATTTTACAAAATATGAATTTATGAAAAAATAAGTGAACAAGTATTCCTAGGATTATTCTGCCGCAAGGTGCAATGTCCGCTAGCCTGCATCTCCTTGTCACCCATGGGGATTATTTAACAGAAGATAAAGTAAAAAACGGAGACAAGATGTGACGATGATATGTTCCAACTGACAGTCTATCACCCCAACTTTCCGTAGTCACCTCCTACGACATGCATGGAAAGAAGACAGTTGTCCTATTCTTTGCACCCTGAACTATAAGTCTGGGCTCTGGTTGCCACAGTGGATATTATTGTACCATAATTCATACTTGTTATAACTGCACAAATTCTAAAAACTTAAAAATATTGCCTATATCAGAGATTCACTCTGAGGTCCACTCAGGGGGTAAGCAAAGAAACGAAATATTATGAGTCTTTACATGGGGGGAGGGTGGCAGAAATAATAATAATATTTACAGGTGGTAAGCGATAGTAACATATTTACAAACCTCTGACCTGAATATTTCAACTCTTCTTGATTAGAAACTGGCTTCATCACACGTGGGGCATTTCCATAAGTGCTCTGCCCTCCGTTCCAGTAGCCATCCCAGTGTAGAGTCCCAGTCAGGTTTTGATTGTGTGATCTTCAGGTTTTTATTTCACCTCTTGTTTCATCTTGATAATATTTACAGGTGGTCAGCAATAGTAATATGTTTACAAACATCTGGCCTGGATATTTAAACTCAATATTGTTTCATCTTGATACTGTCTATTAGTGTGTTTAATGGAGTTGAAGTTTTTAAGATTTTCATAGCTTCTATCTTTTTTTATATGGACTTTGATGTTGTGCCCATTGCAAGTTGTTATCAGTGTATTGTTATGCCCATTGCAAGTTGTTATCAGTGTATTGTTATGCCCATTGCAAGTTGTTATCAGTGTATTGTTATGCCCATTGCAAGTTGTTATCAGTGTATTGTTATGCCCATTGCAAGTTATCAGTGTATTGTTATGCCCATTGCAAGTTGTTATCAGTGTATTGTTATGCTGTTGTTGTAACTCTTCTTCATAAATAAGGCTCATCTGCGAAAAGTAATTTGTCCCTTTTTCTTCCGCATTCATCCTTAAACTCTCTCAGATTAGCAGGATGTAGTCCGGAGAAAGGAATGTACTGTGTCATAGATTACAGCTTAGCTGAGATATCTGCTCTTTTCATTTGGCATATCCAACTTCAGCATGGTTGCTGGTTCACTTTGACCCTCTATGGGATAAGACAGCCAAATCAACCTCAAAAAACCTACTTTGTCAAAAATATTCTATTTTCAACTCAACTGAAATAAAATCTTCAACAACAAGGATCGGGAGCCAGTGCATTAATGAATGCACTTGCATGACCTTCCTCTTCTTCTGTGTACCTCTCAAACAACCAGCATAAATATTTGTGGGATTTGGGCCAGAGAGCATGAAGCACATAGTGTTGCTAGTTTTACAGCGAAACTGTGTTATTTAAACTTTTCACTACCGAAGACGGATGTGTTGGGCCATTGGCACAAATAAAACAGTGACACAGGGCATTTCCATTTTCTGGACTACATCCTGCTGGAAACCTAGTTGGACCATTGTCCTGCTACAAGAGAGATATAGTGGGAGTTTGAGAATGAACGCTGAAGAAGAAGAACCTTTCAGCCTAGTACATTCCTTTACGTAAGTACTTGGACATCTGGATTCGGTTGTACAGAAAATTGTGCTCAAGTTATGAATTTCTTGGACAAATGTTTACATTTAGTTTTTTTGCCGTTTTTCGTGTCTGCAACCAGATGTATTATGTTCTTTAACCATTTTTATTTTTATATATGTAACTTTTAAGGATGCTGCTCGATGCTGAAAACGGCAGTTAATTTTTTTAAAACATCAACATGTGTTTTATTTATGTAAATTGGCTGCCATTTTGAATATTAATTAGTTGTACATACCTCTGAGAATCACTGCAATGTGATCAACAGATGTATCTTGTCTTTGTGAATATAAAAATATATAGTTTCTGTGGTATTTTATTATGTTTAATAGATATTTAATTTATTTTCATTATAATTATGCAAATTAACAGCTATTTTGAATATCAATTAGTTCTGTGTCCATCTGAACATTCTAGAAATGTGATCAACATAAGCGTCTTGACTTCACGAACACAAAAATGTATAGTTTGTGTGTTGTATTATTGAAAATAACTAAGATAATTCAGAAATTCTCAGCTCAGTTACATTTTTGTGGTCACAAGTTTTATTTATATTTTCTTATATGTTTCATGTAAATTATTTTGATGTGAAATTAATTCCAAAAAAATTCATAACTTTTTTCAGAGTTGACGTACAGACTTGGTTGATGTATCGTTAAATTGCAATTTCCAAGGGCTATTTAAATATAGTATTTTTAATATTTCCATATTACCGGACAACATCCCAAACATTTCTTGCGATACAAAAACTCAATATGACTTGGAATAAAATAACAAATTTAATGAATAATATGCAATTAATAAATACATTTATAAAAACACTCGAAAATGAGACAAAAGAGGTTGTCAACAAAACAATTAAAACTTGAACAAATTAAAAAATGTATACTTCAAATGAAATCACTTTTGTGGATGTTTAAATTATGAAAAATTCCACAGAAATCTGCAAGCACAAATTAATACTGCAATGTTAACAAAAGGGCTTAAGACAATGTGGCAAGAGGAAGTACTTATTACAGGTTTATATGGAGCATTTGTCTATATCATCTTGTATTTGTTGTTCTAAGCCAATTTAGCAAATGGAAGTACTTGTTACAGGCTTATACAGAGCGTTTGTCCATCTCATCTTGTATTTGTTGTGCTAAGGCATCAATAAATGTGGTGGGTAGATCAAATTTTTCTCCAATGTTTTGGGCAATTTCTTCAGGTATGTCATTCTGGGGAAAAAATAAGCATTATTCATTCAGAAATCAGTCTATATTTTTTAAACAATATCTTTCTTGGTAGTAATAGAGAACATCAGTCTATTTATCTATGTGCCTTTGGCACCGAATAAGGTGAATAGGGCAGAAACCAGTATTTTCCAGTTTCAGCGATGTGATGCTACTATGTAAAATTCTTGTATGGCTTGAGACTGATAGACCCTCTTTGATGATTATTCTGCAAAGTTTCTCTTGGTCTTCCTCTTTTTTCTTTTGCCATTTGGTACCCATTTTAATACTTGTAGTGGCAATCTGTTTTCATTTATTCTAAATACATGTCTGATATATGTCCATGGTTTTTTTCTTATTGTTGCAGAAACATGTTGTTTGGTATCTTTTCTTGCTTGTTTGACCTGAATTCTTCCCAGCAAATATTTCTGTTTTATAAGACATTTATTTTGAAATAAATGTAATTTCTTCTCCAATGCTTTTATTTTCCAGCTTTTGCAACCATATGTTAATATGGATATTACATTGGAGTTAATCAGTCTTAGTTTAGTATATTTATTTATTATTTTTGATTTTCAGATGTTTGTTAGGTGGTTGAAAGCACTTGATGTCAATGTAGTTCTAGTAGAAATCTTTTGTTGCATTTCAATTTGTATCTTGTATAATTTTGCTGGAGATACACATTCTCTTATCTTTCTTAGACCACTATAAATTTGATTCTAGATTAGGAACAAACAGCACTGGGGGCATTCCCATATATGCTCTGCTTCCGTTTCATCAGCCAACAAAAAGTGTATACCCTGAGTGTCCCAGTCAGTTGCTGATTATGCGTTCTTCTGATCTTTCCGGAGAGGGAACACTTTCTCCTATTGCCTCTAGTCCCTCCCATTTCTACCATTCTCTGAATATGTACATTTAATAAATTTAATAATTAAAAAAATAAATTTCATTATTTTTAATGTGTCTGTCAATCATATCAAACATGCCTGTGCTATGGCCTGAAAGGAGACAAAGAGGAATAGCACTCTGACCTGCCATGTATGCCGTAAGAGGCAACTAAGGCTGTTTTGGAGTGGAGTTGACTGTCCCATTCCAAAGAAAGTCAAAGTGAACAAAAAGTCATGCTGAATTTGCAAGTGTACGGTTAAAAACTGCTGATATTGCAGCCAAGCTGTAAACCATGAATTTCATTCTCTGGCCTACATACTGATAATTAGCAGGAGTATGAGAAAGAATGCAGAAGAAGAAGAGATAGTCTCGATTTGTTAAATTAATCAAATATTCTTCTTCTGTGTTCATTCTCAAATACCTGCAAATTAGTAGTATGGAGTCAGGAAAATCATGAGCATTCTGTGATGTTTTACAGCTTTGCTGTGATATCTTTGCCTTTTGGACTGACACATCCAACTACAGCATGGATTATGGGTCATCACTTTGACTCTATATGGGATGGGACAGCAAACTCCACACCATTATCTTCTTAGTTGCCTCTTACGACATGCATGGAAGGTTAAGCAGTTGTGTAAACCATGACACAATGCATGTTATTCTCCAGATTACCTCCTGCTAATCTACAGAAGTTATAGAACAAACACAGAAAAAGAATACCTACTCTCTTTGATGATTTCTTTTAAAAGAGTCTCTCTTGGCTTTTCTTTTGCCATCTGGTACCCATTTTAATGCATGTTTTCATTCATTCTAAGTACATATTTGATATGTCATCATTTTCTTCTTATTGTTGCAGAAACATATTGCTGTTTGGTGTCTTCTCTTACTTGCTTGTTTGACTTGAATTCTTCCCAAGCAATATTTAAGTGTTTCTAAGATATGTATTTTCAAATGAATTGAATTTCTTCTCCAGTGCTTTTGTTATTTTCTAGCTTGTGATACCATATGTTAATATGGATATTACATTGGAGTTAAAAACTTATATTTTGGTATATTTACATGCATAGAAGGTAGGTAACAGTGTCGCTATTCTTTGCTCCCCTTTTAGGCCGTCATCACAAGAGCAAGCAAGCATCTACTGACTTTGAGAGCTGCATGGGAGCAAAACCCATTTCACAAGTATTTATTAAATAAATTAAAAGTATGGAAATAAATTGAGCCTACCCTTGAGATATTGACAGTGTAGACTTCACCACTTTTGTGCTCGTACTCAAGAAGGAACAAATGATTACTGGATTCTGTCAAGGAATAAACAAATTGTACATGCATGTGATCTTCCTTTATACTTATTCTTCTGTAGCGTTACTTCTCAAACTCCCGCTTGATCTTTCTTATAGGAGGAAAATGATTCTACTAGAATTCCAGCAGAATGTAACCCAGAGAATGTAAATGAGTTATATCGCAGTTGTATTTGTGGCAATGGACTGACACATCTGCCTTCACCTGTTGCTTTATACAGTGGAATCCCGTTATAACAACTTAGTCTGGACAAAGTATGTATATAATAACAGAAATTCATTATATACAGTACAAACAATAAAGAATAAATATAATAGGTGATTTAAAAAGTGTTGTTTTATCGGGAAATTTGATATAAAAGAAAACGCTGTAGAGGGCATCTTCTGTAGTGGCAAAGAAGCAAGAAATTCTCTATGCCTATACCAATACATTATTACCGGTATGTTGTCAGGGCCTGAAAGGCAGACAAGAATACCAACACTCAAACCAGATTTTCATCTCAAATACATTTTTCCACTTACAGTGAAGACTGCTGGACTGACCATCGCCTTACTGTATGTGGTCATCACATGCCTGAAATGTCCAAGAACATTTGATGGCAGAATAATTCTTATTAATAATAATAATAATATTAAACCCATAACCCATCAGGGTCATAGAGGTGACACATTGAGACATTTGGTGCAGAAAGATCTCGATGCATCTCTATCCTCTACCATCTTGATGAGTTTGGAAAGTTCACACCCTGGTGTTTTGACTCAATGGTGTTTTGAGTCTAATGTCGCTGAAACAGACGTCGACATCAGGGCACATCATGACACAACACTGGCCCTTGCGACGGGTTTCTTTATTGTTCCGCCCAGCCACGCTGTGCACGTAACTAGTTCAAGCACAAAATTGGCCTGTCAGAACAACATGGTAACTGTTATCGAAGGTTATGACTACGGGATTGTATAGATGACATGCTATAAACTTCTATAAGAAGATAACCTCAATATAAAGGCATGTCATCTACTAAGGTTTTCTGTTGCATGGTTGGTTTGTCTAGTGAGCCATTGGTGAGACTCACAGATACAACCACATGCACAAGCTATGTCTTCTTTCCACTTCATCTTCTTCCACCCTCCACTGTACCATGAAGAACATCTCCTGGTCTTATTAGCCATCCATGAACTCATTTTGTTAACACATTGACATAACTCTAACTGAATTTCAAGAGTGGATGTAACAAATGGTCATCATCATCATCATCATGTCATGCATGAACACCAACAAAATTTGTTCAATAAAGTGACTACGGAGATTTTGGGGTGGGGTGGTTGTTCTGTCTCACAAAAATGTGAGCGATCAAGAAACCATGATGTCGGATGTGTCAGGTTGAAAGGCACAGATATCAGAGTTGTGAAGCCTGACACAATGCATTCAGTTCTCCGAACTACATCCTGCTAATCTGCAGAAGTTTCATAATGAACACATAAGAAATAGTTAACATTTCTTATTTAGGACATAGTGATCAACCGAGCAGTTTTACATTGTAGTGATTTTTTTTCACTGAATAAATCAGTGGCAAAGAGAATGCTACATCTATTCTATATTAATGTATGGATCAGAAACATGGAGACTAAATAAACCATTAGATAACAGAATTGATGCTTTGAGATGTGGGTATATAGGAGAATAGGGAGAATATCATGGAAAGAGAAGAAAAATAAAGAGGTGCTTAAAAACACTTAATATGAAGAACAAATTACTAAGAGATATAAAGATCAGGCAAATAAAATATTTTGGACACATTAAAAGACATGTCCCCTTATTGAAGACCTTACTTGAGGGTAACGTCAAAAGGAAGCAAGCAAGAGGTAGACAGAGATACAAATGGGAGAGTAACATCACAAGATGGACAGGTTACAGTCTGGCAGAGTGCGCCACCAAAACAAGAGACAGGGGATGTTGGAGATTTGCTACAGCCAACCTTCGTTGCAGAGACGACACTTGATGATGATGATGATGATGAAAGAGAATAGCTGCCTTTGATATGAGATGCTGCAGAATGATTCTGAGAATAATAGACAGAAAAAAATATGAAAGAAGTGATAAGAATATGAAAAATTGAAGACTATTAAACAAGAAAAATAAGAAAGCTGAGATTTTTTTGGTCATATAGAGAGACATGAGCATAGAGGAGAAATTAATAATGGCAGGTATGGTTGCTGATAGCAGAGAGAAGGACCAAGTCGACGATGGATAAGAGACTCCTTCTTCAATGTTCTGGTCTTGCTAGATCTTTAGGCCAGTCACCAGGATGAAACTCCCAGGACAGAGTGGCTGCCCCAACGTTTTTGCCTCAGTTTAGTCCAGCATGGCCATATTTTGCATTGCAGTTCTTTATAATCTGGACAGTCTTGGAATATGTTCAGGGGCTTGTATGCTTGTTCAGCATGAACATTCATTTGTCCGGACCACCCTGATCCAGTGGTACAGGTGGTCTGTAGTCATCAGTGGCCAGTTATAATTCAAAAGATGGTGGTCTGTTGTTGCTTATGAAGTTGGTGTATGGGGTCTGGTTTCTTATCGATATCCATATCTTTCTTTCACTGTGATGTATAATGGTTGCAGATTAGTATTTTGGCCTCACTATACGGCAGATGATAGCTGAATTGTTCCATTTTACCTCCCGCTTTTGCCAGGCAATCAGCTATCTCATTTCCAGTGATACCACATTTGTCAGATAGCCACTAAAGAATGATGCTCGAGCATTTTTTAATGTTTGCCAATTCCAGTCCAACTTTGTGCATTGTGCTTTCATTTTTGTTGCTTTGTAATGGTTTCAATAAGGATCTGCAGTCTGAGAATATTACTACATTGGTTGGTATTTAATGTTTTGTGGTAACAGGAGTTCCTCGGCTACTCCTATGAAGTTTGAGCATGTCTTTCCTGTTGGGAATGCTTTATTGGATAAGAGACACCTCAGATAGTTTAAACATGCCACTCACTGCAGCAGATAAACACGCCCAGAATTGTGAGAGAAATTCAGAAGAACCATACAGAAGACTATATTCTGGAAAGAATGTCACCCGAATAAGTTATTTTTAGGCAATATTTACATACATCCAGTGAAATGTAATTGCTTCTGTCTGTGGAAGAAATTGAATCTTGTTTGGCCGTCCAAGACACATTCTGTATCTCTCTACCGCAAAGCTGGACAATTACAACGATTTTTAAATAAACAAACCTTTTTTTGAGCGTTGAGGAGGTATATATGTTTGAATCTCTGGTTTCTTAGATTTGCCATAGTTTGATTTAAAATGAGGCCTTCCGTGCTGTTGTCTAGCCTTGATTTCTTTGTCATAATTATCTCTGTTGAAACAAAAAAATAGTTCTGCATGCATCTGAAAATTCCAGCAATGTGATCAATAGATCTATCTTGTCTTGTTTTATTGAAAATAACTAAGATAATTAAGAAATTATCAACTCAACTATATTCTGTGGTCACAAGTTAAGTTTAAACTTTCCTATCCCTCATGTACAGGTCCACCAATTCAAATATCTAGGTACAATGATTACAGCACATGGAAGAAGTTCAACAGAAATAAGATGCAGAATAGGACAAACAAAAACAAAATTCAGAAAAATGAAAGATATACTGTGTAATATGACCTTGTTATTAGAGGTGAGAAAGAAGAGTTCTGCAGTGCTATATAACCCCTATACTAACATATGGGTGCGAGTCTTGGACAATAAACAAACTGTAAAGTGGGAGATTGAAGGCAACAGAGATGTGGTTCTACAGAAGAATGCTGAGAATACCATGGACTGCCAGAAATACTAATGAAGAGGTGTTGAAAGAGTCAAATGCGAAATGAACCTTAATCAACAATAGGGCCTATAAGAAAAAGGCAATCTTCTTTTTTTGGCCACTTCATGAGACAGGCAGGTTTAGAGAACATAGTCACAACAGGCAAAATTGAAGCAAAAGAGACATAGGGCGACAACGTGAGAAAATATTAGACAGTTTGACAGCCTGGCACGGCAAGGAAACAACAACGACCTTGATACATAATACTGTGGACAGAGAGCTGTGGAGAGCCATGACCGCCTACGCCAGCCGGCATGGAACCTGATGATCCCTCATGTAAATTATTTGGATGCCAAATTAATCTTGGGAAAAAATATTCATAACTTTCTTCAGGATTGATGTAAGCTTGATTTAGGTTTTTTTTGCAAGTGAATTGCAATTTTCAAAGTTTATCTAGCTGTTGTATTTTTAAGGATACTGTACTATTTTGAAAATTTTAGGCTTAGACCCACTTGTACTGAAGGTCAAAATAATGGAATAGAATAAATAAATCAAGTGCCACGCAGAATGACGAGCACATATCTCCATGACTCTCTGTCTCTTGTGTTGTCAATAGGCTCAGTTGGTGAACTTCTACCCTGTCACAATACTAGTCCATCTAGCAACTTCTCTCTTTGTTGTCCCCCTATCTCTTCTCCCCTTGATCTTTCTGGTGGTTACTAAGTGTTCAAAAATGGAATAGAACTAATTAAAAATTTACCAAAAGATGTCCCAACTAAATGTGGTAAAGGATTTGAGAACAGTCTGGTATTCATAAAGTATTATGTGTCATGTGACATATTCTTTCCAGAACAGTGTCTTCCCAATAAACTCTCTGACTCCCTTCTGTCGTGGGCGAAGCGGCTTGCATTTTCCAACGATGTATTCATGTTATCTTTAATGTCGTCAGTCCATCGTCTTCTTGGTCTGCCTTTTCTCCTCCTCCCAGGTACTCTACCCTCCATTATTTGTCTTTCTAAACAGTTGTGCCTCTTTATATGACCAAACAGATATAGTTTTATTTTTTTCTATTGTGTTTAGTAACTCTGGAATCTTCAATGAGTTTATAATATCTGAGTTTCTCTTTTTTTCCTTCCATGATATTCTAAGTATCTTTCTGTAGTATTTCATCTCAAAGGTGTTGATCTTCTTTGCTGCTGTCTTATTTAGGGTCCATGTTTCACAGCCGTATGCTGCAACTGGAAAAATAAAAGTTTGTAGCATTAGCAATTAATTTCAATTTTGTTTTTTATCCATATGTTTTCAACTGTGTTATTTTTACAATATGCCATTGCAATCTTTTCCTTATTTCTGCCATGCAGTCTTCTGCTCTGTTGATGTTTGCTCCTAAGTATTTGAATGTATCCACACATTCTAACTCGGTATTATCTATTCTGATTTTTGGTTGTTGCGTTGTTATAGGCCTATCTGTTAAAATGATTTTTGTTTTTTGCATGTTTAAATATAAGTTTTGTGATTCGCTATATGTCTTTGTGTTCTTGATTAGTTGTTCCAATCCCTTTAAATCATTTGAAAGAAGCACAGTGTCACCTGCGTAGCATGGTTCTGGGATTTCGAAGCCACTGATGTTTAAAGCATGATAATCAGCGTTGTGTATGTCTTCTCTCACATAAGTATTATGTAGGTGTAGTATTATAGACAAAATGTAGGTATAAGTATAAGATAATAATAAATAATATGGACATTTTTGTCATTATATCATTATGATATAACGGACATGACCTTGACTGGATCACGGAAGATGCCAGTTAAGAAATCAATATGAACCCAGCGTTAAGTTTATGCAGGTCCACAAAAGACAGAATCTTGTGAGTTAAATATTAAATGCATGGGCTAGAAGTAGTCAAAATGTACCAATCAAAGTGAAACTAAGACTGACACTTCTAACAGAACGAATGTGAAAGCCATGAAAGATCTAGTATCTATGCCTAATAGACAGAAACGTTTGAATGGTGCCTAACCTATCTATTTGATTACGAATGACGGATTTCATAAATCCATGAGACATGTTGATTCTCTGTTTAACAGGATGCTCATATGAAGACATGCCTATATTAAGACAGACTCCACTGGCCCCTTTGGATAAATATAATGCGAAATGAAACAGAAATTATTTCGTTGCTAGAAATCAATTCTGGATAATAGTTTTATGCTGCAAAGTCTAATAATGTCGCCGTATATATCTTTATGGTGCTATTTATACGTGACAATATTATGGTTCTTGGCGATCTCCGTCACATAGTTAGTAGATAGATTATACTCTTTAGACTGCATATCGAAACATAAATTATTAGACTTCTTCTTCTTCTTTTCATCCTCTTTTACCATTTACGGGTGTCGAGGGAGATACAATATTCTTGATCTTGCTTTTCTGGCAGCTTCAGATAATGTTATTTGGTGTTCGTGTAATGTCTCTTTAATGTTGTCGATCCAGCGTACTCTAGGTCTACCATTGGCTCTTCTTTCTGATTCTCCTCTCTTCACATATGCGTTATAAACTAATGAATCGCACGGCATTATTTCTAGATGACCAAACCATTATATCTGTTGGTTTTGTATGTATTGTAGAATTGATATGACACCCACTCTTTCTCTTATGACATCGTTTCTAATTCTGTGTCTTCTGGTCACTCCATTGGCTTTTCTTAGATATCTCTGTTGTAACCAGTTGTCTCTTATGTTTTGTTGTCAAGGACCATGTTTGAAATTGGTAACACAGTGTTGGAATGAAGATACTTTGACTTAGATTTTTTTTGGTAATCATTGGTAGCATTTTGTGTTGCAATAAAGGGGATAATTGACCCAGTACTTGATTCGCTTTGCTACAAGGAATGTCTCATCCTCAAAATATCCATCAGTTTGTAGCGATTGATAGCACCAACTATGTTGGTTTATACGTGTTCTCTGGTTACCCTTAAAATAATGTTTTAATCTTGTTTAGTCACACCCTTCTTGGCATATTTATGTAATTTGATCGACTTAATGTTGTAGATTCACAAGCAATAGTTCCGTCGATATCTCAGAATTTTTCCAAAAAGGCAAACATAATATAAGCTTGCTCCATTCTTGTCAAATTCCAGCGCTGTACTAGCAAGCCTGTGGCCGTAGGTGAGATAATTTCTCCTTAACACCAGCATGACCTAGCTTGATTCTTGTCAGTTTAGATCGCTTCATCAACCCCAATCATTGCCATCATGACCATCCATCTTTGATGGATGATGTATTGGTTAAGGCCATTTACATTGTATCCACGAAGTCGCTTATTCAATATTCGGCCATTTTGTATAGGGCCTACATTTATATTCGTTCCCCAGGTGCCATATGCCTACTGTATAGGGCCTACAATATATTATTTAGCTATGTATAGTTTATATCTTTTTATACATCTCCACTTGCTCGAGGTCATTTGGAATCTAACAACACCAACCCCGTAGATGAGGGGGGGGGGAATTTTCATTTGGGGGGGGGGTGTCTTCAAATTCTCCTTAGGGAAGTAGAATATGCAAAAATCGGGTAATCCCGATGGATTTTCCAAAAAAAAGGTAATTTTTTGGGGCCATTCATTTTCAAACTACCACCGGTTCTCTCTTATAACAGAATAATTGTCATATTAGATTTCCATATTAGATATGTAGTTCCGAGATCGGAAATCCATTGTGTTCACTTTTTACATTGCGCCAATGGGCAGACTCATTAAACTGCGCCGTTGTTAACTAATGTCCCTAGCGTAGTAGAGGTCATGGGTTTGAATCCAGCTCGTGTCGTATATTTTTTAAGGTGGATTTGTTCTGAGTTTCCTGTGGATTCTCGTTTCACGATACGGAGTTACGTGCTATGAGGGTACTCTCGACAAGCGGCGTGCCGCTTCATTAAGAGTGACGGATATGGGAAACTGAGTACAGAGAAGTCAATCTTCTACGATCTTTGAACCCTTTTAACTTTTTTTTTAATGTTCTGGGTTTTTAACCACTTGCACTGAATAATGGACATCTATAATCATAACCCTAGTATAATATACTACGTATAGTAAGCCAACCGTGATGAAAACTGGTTCTCGTACTTACAGTGGTAACCAAACTTAAAATAAACAAGTTGTAATTATTTTTTTATTTTGAGAATAATTCAATTTTTTAAATTAAAAAAAAATATGTATATGTTACATAGGGGGAAAGTCAGCTTCTATGATCATACGCTGGACTGAATAAATTGAGGGAAGCCAGTTTCTATGGTCATACGCTAGATTTAATGAATCGAGGAAAGTAAACTTCTAAGGTCATACGCCGGATTGAATGAACTGAGGGAAGTCCTAGTTTAGCTGAATATTAATTTTCATAGAGTAGTAATGTTCCAGTGGATAAAATCACACAGTATCATCAAAGGAAATTAAGTCGCAGATACTGGCCAAAAAGGAATATAATCTGCCGCAGGAAGACATACTGGTCAGTTACGAGGACGTGAAGATCATCAACACAGGCAACTATAATAAAACAAAGAAAGGAGATCACGCCAAATATAAAGCAGATGACGTGTATTGCCAACTATCCAGACGGGAACAAATTATCTAGCTGCGTCTCAGAGCTGGTCACAACAAAATGAGACACCAACTGTACACAATATTCAGACCAGGTTCTACCTGTTTGTTGTTGGACTCGAAACGCGAGCAAATATTTACCTTCCACGTATGTCATAAGAGGCAACAAAGGAAGTCATGGGATGGAGTTGGCTATCTCATCTTATTTATGGTGAAAGTGTCCCAGAAAAAATGAAAGGATGAAAAGGTGTAGATGATTGACTTCATTGTACTCGAGTTACCTATATGTACTCCGTCTCTCTAGCGAAAAGGCACCCCGCCTGCTGAGAATATCACTCATAGCATGTCACTCCGTAGCTTTAAGCGATAATACCCAGGGATCTCCAAAACATTGCACTTTAGAAACAAGACGACGCGACGGGATTCAAATCTACGAAATTTTGAGTACAAAGCGAACGGCTTAACCACTACTCCAGGGAGACCCCAGTGCGTGCGAATAATGTTGAAGTCGGAAGTGTCAGGCCAAAATGTGCAGATATTTTAACAAAGTTCTTAGCACGGAATTCTCAACCTGGTGATTGAGAGTCAATGTGCTCTCGTAATGACAAGTGCTTACGTTATGCGAGTTAAAAAGTGCTCGCGAGTGATAACGATTATATATGGGCGGTGCTCGCCGTTTGAAAGGTTGAGAACCCTTGCTGTAAACCATGACATAACGTTTTCCGTTCTCCAGACCAGATTCTGCTAATCTCCAAGAGTTTGACAAAAAATGCATAAGAAGAAAATAATAGGCACAACCATTAGGTCCTTGCTATCGCAACCTGACGAATAGGACAGTGGAACATATCTTACACGACTGTTATCAGCAGGCATACCCGATGAGAAAGACGCGATCCATCCCCATCAATTTGAAGAGAAGCCGATAACAAAGTGGAAATCCTGCAAAAGACAGCAGACTGACTATATTATAGAATCCGGAGTCCCAACCTGACTGAAAAATGATCACAGAAGAAAGATATAAAATGACTCTAGATAAATATTTTCCAACTTTTGTTTTTTAAGCATGCCCTACCCTAGTCTTTCAAAAATTCGAATGCCCCCCCCCCCCAATGTAACATATACATAGTTTTTAAATATTAAAATATTGAATTATTCCCAAAATGAAGCATAGGCGCCTAATTACAACTTCGAACCCCCCCCCCTTCAACAGTAAAATTGCCCCCCTTTGGGGCGTGGGCTCGACAAGGTGATTTCTGCTGTCTTGTTCGAGTCAGAGAAGCTACTCCAGAACTTTTGTCTCAATTCTGTATCTTCTGGCCAGATTCGCCGTCTCTGCTCTTTGTATGTTGATATGTTTTCTGACAAATATTTCGACATGACTGTGAGGACTGGACTTCTAACTACGAACCTAGAGAGAAGTGTTGAGACATTTCAAGATGACAAAAGATGTTCTTCAAAGTATGGTGGAGAGTGGAAGAAGGCGAAGTGGAAAGAAGATATGACTGAATAATGGTAAATGCAAAGCATAACTAAAAATAAGGCTGGAGATGGCTTTAGCGTCCTTGTCAAGGCTAACTGTGATTTGGAAAAGCAACATCAGTGTTGGAGTGAAAATCAAACTGTATAGGTCGCTGGTGCTTTCCGTTGTGTTGTATGGTTGTGAGAGTTGGACACTCACTGCGGACATGGAGAGAAGATTACAGGCTTTCGAGTATAAATGCTACAGAAGAATTCTACGAATTTCCTATAGGGAACATAAGACCAATGTGTACGTAAGAAATAAAGTAGAGATGTGTGCAGGTGTCCAGGAGCCATTGCTTTCAATAGTGAAACGACAAAAACTAGCATGGTTCGGACATGTATGCAGGCACGATTCCTTGTCAAAAACAATACTGCAGGGAACTGTCGAGGGAGGAAGAAGCAAAGGAGGACAAATAAAGACATGGGCAGACAACATCAAGGAATCGACAGGGCTAGATATTTCCACACTCATCCGCATCTCTGAGGATAGAATTCGCTGGAGGACTCTGTGTGCTGAAGCTTCCAATGTGGTACCCCTACGACCCTGAAGGGTTATGGGTTTTATTGATATTGATTGATGACTGAATAATATCATGGATTGGGCAGGATGTGAAGTTTCCATTATCATCAGGATAGCAGAAGATATAGTTGGGAGGATATCTTTCTACATCAAATGACAATGTAAAACCGGTACGAATCTGGCGGATTATGAGTATTATTATATCTTATAAATTTATTAGCGAAGTAAAACAATAATAGAAACATCAAATAATGCAACCACGGCCCTGACTCAGAGATGGTGATCGTAGTACATTTCACTGATAAGTCCATATCAGCGTTTGACTTCCACTGGAGAACGAGGAATACCAAGTTATATTCATATAAAACAAAATTGGTAGCGTATCTAATTCAAGATGTAGCTACCAAACCAGCAATATTTTTTGGCTGTAGTGATTTTCTAGATAATATAAATTCGTTTAGTAGTTTGTCATTGCTTTCTGAACGGTCCGGATGCACAATTGCATGTGGTGGGGATCGAACTCGTTACTTTGGCCGTCATAGACGCGCCCTGTACCATTCTGCACCAAAGCCGGACTATATTCATACATGGCATAAATTGTGTTCACTTTTTTTATGAATGTTAGAATAAAAATAGAATAAGAAAAGTCAAAAGTACTATCAATGACAAGTGGAAAAATCCAAATAAATTACAAACACACTAAAAAATGATAATTTTAAAATGTTACATCTATTCTATATCGATGTATGACTCATAAACATGGACAATCAACAACAAACTAGAATTAATACCTTTGAAATATGGATATATAGAAGAATAGGGAGAACTTCATGGAAAGAGAAACAAAGAGGTTCTAACAACACTTTGCATGAAGAAAGAACTACTAATTATAGGAAATACAGTATATATAAAACAAATAAAGTATTTTGAACATATTCTTCTTCTTCTTCTTCTGCGTTCGTTCTCAAACTCCTGCAGATTAGCATAAAAATTTTTGGCTTAATCGCACGCACGGTTTTTCAAACTCCCCCAGGCATTAGTGTCACTCTTAAATAAAAAAGCAATACCACTGGAAATAAACAGTTTAATAAAACTAGCAACATAACATTCTTTTGCAATAATAGCTCGCACGGTTCTCAATTCGCCCAGACCATAGGTCACACTTAGATAAAAGGCATCTTGGCCACAAATAAACATCAACTCCACCTAGCAATATAGAAAATAGTACTCACGTGTAAAACAGGTAATGAAGTCCTACTGAATGATGACTAAAACACTACACACTATCACTAACGGATGTAAATATGATACATATAACAAAACAAAACACAGAATATAATCTACAGATGACAGTACACAGGACAAAGTCGACGTTTCGGACCAATAGGCCTTTTTCAAGACACGGACATAACATACAAACATAAAAAAAACCACAAGTAAAAATGAATGCTATCCGAGTGAAATGTGGTACCACAACCACATTTCACTCGGATAGCATTCATTTTTACTTGTGGTTTTTTTAATGTTTGTATGTTATGTCCGTGTCTTGAAAAAGGCCTATTAGTCCGAAACGTCGACTTTGTCCTGTGTACTGTCATCTGTAGATTATATTCTGTGTTTTGTTTTGTTATATGTATCATATTTACATCCGTTAGTGATAGTGTGTAGTGTTTTAGTCATCATTCAGTAGGACTTCATTACCTGTTTTACACGTGAGTACTATTTTCCATTATGTTCTACTAGCAGTACCACCTTCTATTGACTAGCAATATAGATAATACATAGCAATAGCACGCACGGCTTTCCAAACACCCAGACCATTAGGTCACATTTAGATAAAAGCTAATACGGCCTGATATAACCAAAATAGACTTCTGTCTTAGGTTGAAAGGGTCGTGCCTCAGCTAAGAGGCTTTAATCCCCCATTTAACAAACAAAAACAAATTGTTGAAGACCTTACTTGACGGTAGAGTCGAGGATAGGAGAGCAATAAGTGGACATAAATACAAGTGGGAGAGAAGCATAACGAGATGGACAGGTTACAATCTAGCAGAGTACACCACCGAAATAAGAGACAGTATGTTTGAAGTCTGTTACAGCCAACCTTCGTTGCGGACATGGCACTTGATGATGATGCTGATGAACGTCAAAGTTTAAGTTTGTGTTGACTTCACACTACACAAATATCTGGCACAGTTACAATCCATGCTGTAGCAACATCCGTTTTGTCCTTGGTAGCACAGTTTTACATCAGATTTACCTTGTCTTTTATAGAAATAATATCTGTTGGTAAATCAAGTTTGAACACAATGGATAACAAACCTCCACAGACATATAACCCATATTCTTCTTCTGACCCATCAATGAATGTACCAGGTAGGCACATTTTCCTAGAAATCCTTCATTGTTTTGGGATTAACTTTTAAAGACTTTTTTTCGACTTTTCCCTAGCCCTAAGTTATTTAAGTAAAGTTAGATTAGTTAGAGTAGTAGTTGTTATTGTTATTTTCTTAGAACTTTAGCAGGCCTACTTGACTCCCCCTGAGACAGTTGAGTAGGCCCACAGCGAACAAATTAGGTTGTGGTAGGGCTACAGTTGTTTGTACGTCAATGTCGTCGACGATGCCCATTAGACTCATTAGTACATTAGCTAAACTGGGATAATCATAATGATGTAACTTTTTTAATAATGTAATGTCTGTGATGAGTGTGATGGATACCACAGTCCGGTGAAAGTACAGAATAGTTCTCCACTGTGCTATAGCACGCTATTTACATTTTTAACTAGCTGACGTCATAGATCTCCCTAACATCATTTATCCATAGGGTTGAGTACCCTTGAGAAACTGTAACAATGTGAATAAAACCAGACACTTACCTTATTCAGCATTCTCTGTGGGATACACTTTTTAAATTACAGAAACGAACTCCATGAATATTCCTGCTATTCTATATAATAATAATCTATTCTATATAAATAATAATAAATACTGAACACTTATTCTAATCCTTAACACAACACTTATTCTAATCCTTAACACTAACTCTAATGCAAGCGTTTTCAATTAATAATATATCATTCGACTTCACACGCTTTCTTCTCCATATATGAATTTATAACGAAAGTAAGATCACATGTTGGCAACACTGAGCCATAATTGTTCGATTTCATCTGCTGATGTATACCACTGCGCATGTCCCTTAAATTATATCTTCCCGCTATTATACATAATAATAATTTACTTTAATTCTAACAAGAGGTTAGAATTAACACTAGAAACTGATCCTAATCCCTAACCCCAGGCTGAATACTAACTCTAATGTAATCGTTTTAAATAAATATTAATTTTAAATACTATTTATATTCGAAACTAAATCATACAACAATACTAGCACTCTGCAAGGCAATCACAATACAAAGGTTAGAAAACACCTCGAAGCTAGAGCAAAGGTCACAGCGGAGAACTATACTGTACTTATGCTACTGCCTACGGTAACTCACGACTGACTGGAACTGAACTCAGTCAGTGTTAGCTACTGTTACTGTGTGTGACGTGTATTTTATATGAAATCACATAATTCAAAATATAAATTTAGGCCTACATTATGTGACCTGTTCACCTGTTTCTATTATAAATTGAAATATATATAGTATAATATAGGCATGATACTCTATGGATGGATGATTTGGATAAGTCATCAATTTATTTTAATTTGTTTTAAGCCTAATTTTTAATGTAAAATTTTGTGCCAAAGAGTCTGTCAAACAATTTAAGATCGCATAATGAAAGGGCAATCACCTAAAACAAGCAGACAAATTATGTTACTTAATTTTGTTAACTGTTTGGGGCTACTTGTAGTAGGCCGAGGTATAGATTAGGTCTATGGTACATTTGTGTACATTCACCATGTCAAAACTGTCTTGAGATGATGAAATCAGTACGCCTACAATGAACTGACAAATAGGTGTACATCTAGGCAAATATCACATTTGCCGTGATTTTAGACAAGACTGTTAAAAGAAGTTTTTAGAAAAAAATCATGATTTTTCAGTTTGCACGCAATCGGTGCGAAAATGCCATGAGTTCTTGATGTTGCTTGAAAGCAGTGGTCACGAAATTGCACCTGTGCTAGAAAAACTGTATTAGATTTAAGGTTATTAATTTGGTGAAAAGTGGAAACGAGGATTATTCAAAATTTCATATTTTTTCAATTACTTGTTTGCTATTATCCCTAAGAATTGTTGCTTTTTAGATGTGGATATATAGAATAATATGGAGAACATCATGGTAAGATAAGAAAACCAAGATAGAGGTTCTAACAACACACAGTACGAAGAAAGAATTATTAAAGGAAATAAAGATCAAACAAATAAAATATTTTGGACATATTAAAAGACATGACACCTTGCGTGAGGGTAAAGTCGAGAAGAGTCGATGAAGAGGGAAGCAGAGATACACGTGGGAGAGTAACATCGCATGATGGACACGTTACAGTCTAGCAGAGTGAAGCAAGACATGATGTTGGAGGTCTGTTGCAGCCAGCCTTCGTTGCGGAGATAGCATTTACTGATAGTTAGTTAGTTAGTCATCGGATCATCATCACTGTAAACTGGACACGTCCATAGTTGCTCCGATCTCTCCTTGAGTGTATCCGCCATTACACTTCTGCTGACAGTACCGGTCCTATGCTGGTTGACCATCATTCTCCTGTGCCCTACAAAATGTTCACCTCTAGCAACACCACATTTCAATCCCTGATCTTTAATCCTAGCCATTGAAAAAGAATCATCATCCACATTCGTCTCACTCTCGCGTGTTATATCTCTTAAGGAGTTCAAAACGTCAGCCCGATCCATTGCCCCATCGCCCTGTGCCACAAACGCGCACAATGCCAGTTGATCCGCTCTTTCATTGCCTCGAACGCCCACGTCCCAGCACGAAAATAAATGTAACCACTTTCAAGCTCGCCTTTCTCAAGGCCTCAATCCACCATTTACTGATGATGATCCCTAATAATCATGAGCTATTAAGCTCTTACTTGCTAAGTGCAATGGGTAGTTTCTCCAGAACATTCTTTCATACCTAGAAGACTTAACTTTCAGCGATGCTTCGTCGTGTGGTATCCTGGTTCAGAATTAAAAGAATAGGGCCACTGTCTTCTTTCAAGACAAGCCATAGGACCAGGGCCTGTACTTCTTTCATCTGTGAAAAATTGTCACATCTTGTCTCAATTTCTTACTTTTATCTTCTATAGAATAATCTCCATGGATGATGAAGAAATGGGGAACACTGCACCTTTGTCCTTTTTTGGCAGACTCCTAGGTGATCGGAAATGCTAGATGTGCCATCTCGGACGATGGCTCAACAAATCTGACAGCAGAATGATAGATAGTTGCCCCAGAAGTGTATGCTGTGCTCCTGGTAGGATGTGGTAATCCTGGCACACTGGAGTGCCTTCCTATACACAACCATGCCTTTGAGATGTGAGTCTGGTTGACACTTCACTTACACAACTGAGAAGAACCTTTGCATTTGTCAAAGAAGCTATGATCTGTAAGATATAAAGCCATTATTTCATTATCATCTTGTGCAATGCGTTGAGAAGAAACCTCTTACTTGGGATCTTGTTTTGTCACTTAAATCAGGCATCTACTATGTCACTTTATTTCAATTTTACTATTTGTATTTCAGTTACCACAGGACCAGCTGGGGCTATTATGTCACCATATCTCAATTTTGATCCAGCTTACTTGGGACCAGTAAGTAGAAATGAATATTAACCTTTAGCACGCTGTGTTTACAATTCGGGCAACACATTTAGCCCAAATTGTGTCATTTCTTGATTTCGGAAGACGAAATCCGTCGGCCAGCACATGGAACGTGATTCCAAAAAAAAAAACAACCCAGATTGAGAGTATGTTTTGGCAACGCGTAGTAGATATTTTATCTAACTTCCAGTTTCTATTACTAAAATGATGACAGAAGATGTCGTGTGATTATGATTTTGAAATCCGCACGATCCATAGCCATCCGCATAGAGGCGAAGCAACATGAAAGTAAATCTGGATTTATATACTTTTATTTCATCGTATATTCAGTAAAATCATTATTTATTCTGATTCTAAAATGGAAATCTTGAGAGGTAAGTTCTTCAAATAGTTTAAATAAAATAGACCATGAGGTTCCACAAGATTTTCATTATGTAAAATATATAATATTCAACAGCTTTCGATCGATCAAAAATACAATAGGTCTAGATAGGTCTAAATCTGTCTTTATCACTTTCTCACACGTCTCGTATCACACACACACACACACACAAACAAAACGTACACCGATATATGCAGAATTCAATTTTTTATTTATATGTGCAAATCTTTAAATATCTGTAACACCAAAAAAGTTATCACAATTTCAAAACAGCCACTAACGATTACGTAACATTTCCAAAAACTCAGCGACAGGAGAGAAATTACGTAATTGTAAACACAGCGTGCCTTCTTCTTCTTCTGCGTTCGCTCTCATGTAACCACAACAAATTTATCGTGTGATTTCTGCAGGGGAGCGTGAAGTTCGTTGTGCTGCAAGTTCCACAGTAGAACTGTGTTATTTGCACCTCGGTTGGCCACTCTGTGACCTGGACGTCTGAGGTCCAGCACATCCGTTTTTGTCATTCCTTTATTTTGGGTTTGGTCCCTAGTCCGTGACAGCCTCTATCTGTCGCCGGGCATGCTGGTGTGCCTCTTCGCCAAGACGCTTGTCGGGCGCGTCTATCTGGCACGAGGTGTTCCACCATCTATGAACTCATCTTGTGCAGTTGGACGTACTGTTGCTGTGCCCATCGGGTACTGAACTGTTTCTCATCCGCGAGCCTGGTTCCGTATGAGGAAGAACTCACCAGAAGAGTTGGACCCTGGCTTGTTCGCCCTCTTACCCGAGGCGCCGTTCACCGACATCGTGAACCCCTTGTCCAAGTTCGAGTCTCACATCACGAGTTTGAGAGCAAGGCGTTCTCGAGCTGAGCGTCCTTGTCCCAATAGCGCCTGAGCCCATCAGGTACTGAACCATTTCTCTCTTCAAGTGTATTTCCGGTGTAGGAAAACCTGACAGTAGAGTTGGGCCAGGGCTAAATCGTTGTCCCATTTGTGCCTGAGCCCATCGGGTACGGAACCCTTTCTCTTCGCGAGCATATTTCCGGTTTAGGAAGACTCGACATTAGAGTTGGATTAGGTCTTCTTGCTTTCTGAACGCTCATGATTGGGTATGGGTCTCTGCCTATAAGGAGTACAGGTAACTAGAAGCTCGTCTCAAGCTAACAGAGCTTGTAATGCCCCTTTCCTAGGAACTTTTCACTAACTATTTGCAGTTCGCGCTGCCCTCTGGCGCTGTTCTGCCCTGTGTCATTGTACTCATTATGACATATGTTTGTTTCTCGCCATGCATCCATCTTTACGTGCCTTTTACATTGGCAACCCCTCCAATGTTCTGAAGGGCGTCACTGTATGTCGACAGAGTCGCTGTATGTGGTGATGCTAATGGTGTTGAAGATATTGTCTGTCTCTTTTGCAGTCAAATCTCTTTCCATCTGCTACCTCCATATTCTCGGACACGATCCCCAAATGATTTGGCCAGAATCAGCTCGAGCTGCTGTATTTCTGTTTCCAGGGTGCACCGCGAGGAGGTACATTTGGGATCTTGGTTATCTGCTAACCCTGGGTCCGCCGAGAGCAATGCGTTCCCTTTTCACCCCACAGAGTGCCTAAGGTTAATACAGTATTGTTTTATTTGTGTCAATTAAGATTTTTGATTCTATCAAGTTCCACAAAATATGTGAATTTATTTGATATTTTTGGAGAGTACCCATTAGTTAGTTATTCCTCTAGGACCAAAGATGGCACATAGTGCGGATGTCATAGATTTCCATGTCTCTCGTTTCATTTAAATTTGTTTTAGGTCTTCATTGTCCAATGGTGAAGCACTGTCTTGTAATAGTTCTACTTAAGGTTTCTCTTGGTCTTCCTCATTTTCTCTCGCCCCTTGGTGACCACATCATTGGTTGACAGGGGAGTCTTTTGGTAACCAATTGCAGCGCTTATCTGATTCCAGTGATGTCATCTAATATAGGTGGATACATATTCTTGTCTTGCCTGACAACTGTGTTTGATTTGAAGTCTGACCAATGTATGTTCAGTATTCGTCTAAGACATTTGTTTTTAAAGGCATTTAGTCTTTGTTCTATGCTTGATGTTGCTTTCCAACTTTTGCATTCATATGTTAATGTTGGAATTATGTAGGAGTTGAAGATTGTGAGTTTTGTGTTGTTTCTTAGTGTTTTTGAATGCCAGATATTTCAGATATTTGATAGTTTGTTAACATGATAGAACTATTTGATAGTTTGTTAACATGATAGAACTCCATGTTTTAATTTCCTCTAACAGAACGCTGTGGACTCGCAGTTTATCTTCCCAGAAGGTGCAGCAAGGACTCGGGGGAGACTTGAACTATCTTTTTCTCAGATAGGTGGATCAGTTTTTATAGGTAAGTAAAACACAAGAAATAATTGGGAATATTCTTCTTCTTCTGTGTTTGTTCTCAAACTTCTGCAAATGAGCAAGATGTAGTCCAAAGAGCGGAATGAATTGTGTCATGGTTTACAACTTTGCTGTGATATCTGCTCCTTTCGGCATGACATATTCAGCTTCAACATGACCTCTGGATCACTTGACCCTATACGAGATAGGACAGTCAACTCCACCCCATAATCTCTTTAGTCACCTCAATGACATGCATGGAAAGTAAACAGTATTGCTATTCTTGGCTCTCCTTTCAGGCCGGCAGCACACGGAAGAGAAATATTCTAGACCACACAGAAGATTAAAGCTTGATCTAGTTTGGTAGCATATCCTATTCAAAAATAGCCACCAACCCAGAATATTTTGGCTGTATTGATTTTCTAGGCAATTTAAATACATTCAGTAGTTTGCCATTGTTTTCTGAACGGTCTGAATGCACAGTTACCTAAGGGAAAATTCAAACTCGATACTTTAACCATCATAGACATACTCTGTCCCTTGCCATCACAATTGGACAAAGCTTGATTAAAAAAAGCCCCTTGGTGCCATACCACAATAGACAAGCACAATTCGGTGCACTACCCAAACAAGGGTTTTGTTGTTGCCATATCACATGAGAAGAACTCAATTTGCAGCACTATGCAACGGCTCTGTTGTGGCTTGGTACAGTGTACTCGACTTGAGGCCAAGGTGCAGGGTTTGAATCCCACAGCAGGCAATGTGCATCTGGACTGTGCATCCAGAAAGCAATGGCAAACTATTGAACATATTTAGAAAATCACTACAGACAAAAACTGCTGAGTTGATAGCTACATTCTGCTACCAAATTTCTATGTCTTAAAACTGCAAGAAAGTCATAGCAAAATCCTTTCCTCAATAGAAGACTGTCCAGCTCCTGGCATTGCATCTTACAAATATATTTAATTAAATAGTTCCACAGAAGACGGATGTGTCGGGACATTGGTGCAAATAAAATGGGGAAACAACACATTTGCATTCTCTGGACTAATCCTGTTGGAAATCTAGTGGGACCATTGTTCTGCTACAAGAGAGATCTAGCGGGAGTTTGAGAATGAACACCGAAAGGAAGAATAAAAGAATCTGGAAATTGCAAAGACTCTGGAAAACCTGATCAAGCAGTTTGCTTGAGAAGCAACAATCTGGAACTGAAAGTAAATCTCTACTGCCTGGCCATGTGGACCAGAAGTGACACACTTGTAATTTCTTGGGGTTTCTATCATCATGAGATCAGATAAAGGTGAAAAGAAAAAAGACGGAAGAGAGAATCTTAGATTTTTTTCAAGTGCATGGATTTTCTACTCATCCAAATGGTTGAGAACATAGGTGTTTGGAGAACTGTTTGTGCTGTTTTCAATGTGGCACTTCTATAACCCTGATGGTTTATGGGTCTTGTTATATTAATACATCTAATAGTTTGTCTACTCTCGTCGGAATGGCTGAAGAAGTGTTTAGATATCTTTTTTTGTGTACTGATATCTCTAATGTGGCACCCCTGTGACCATGATGGCTTATTGGTCTTAATAATATAATAATGAGACTCATAACCCCTCAGGGTCATAAAGGTGCCACACTGGAGACATCAGAATAAGAAGTCCTTCAAACACCTATGTCCTCAGTTCCTCCCAAGCAGTGCACAAAAATCATGCCAATACTATTACCTGATGTTATAAAATCCTGGATTTTCTTTCCAGCCCTCAGCTGTCACTTGACAGATAGTTTTAGAACATCAATCATGTCTCGTTACATGTCCAAACCAAACATTTTACGCCATTTCACCACTGCCAAAAGTAGTTTTTGATAACCTGCAAGTTTATTTATTTGCTGTCGGATGAATATATTTATCATGTGTTCTATATAACAAATTCTTAAGAAACGTATATAGTACTTGTATTCACAAGCCTTAATTCTTCTTTCTGCATCTGCATTGAATACACAGCTTTCATATCCATATAAAAGTATACTTAGCACATATATTTATCATCATCAAGTCATTAATACTTCTTCACATAATAATAATATTTTTATAGTGTTATCTTGGAGATCTTCCTGACAGTGGTTAAGCTGTTTGCTTTGTGCTCAGGTCGTGTGTTCAAATCCCTCTCGTGATGTATTTTTATAAAGTAGATTTTAAAAATATCCCTGTGGATTATCGCTTGAAGCTATGTGCTATGAATGGTACTCTGGAGTGTAGGTGGCGTGCAAGGAGTGGCACATATATGGAGTGACCTGAGTACAATTTAGTCCATTCTCTAAGTGTTTTGAGCCCTTTTTTAAGCTATATGTATTAAACACCCATTATAAGTGACAATGAGCACTGACATTCACAAAAACCTGCAGAAGTAGGATGTGTCGGGTCATTGGTGCAAATAAAACGGCAGCACTACACATTAAATACTCTGGAATACATCCTGTTGGAAATCTTGTATGACCATTATCCCGCTACAAGAGAGAGCCGGCAGGAGAGCGCAGCTAAAAAAATTAACAAAAGACACTCAAATTGGTTTAGAAATATTAATAATGAAAGAAAAGTTCCAGGAAAGAAAACACGAGGCAGACCAAGATGATGATGGACACAGTACCTTGAAGACCTTCTGAATATGACACTGGAAGGGGCACAGCAACATGGGGACTTACATATTGACAGTGCTACATTCACATGTTAAATGAAATCTGTTCTGTGTATGATTTTGCATATGACAAATATGACCTCATACAGTGCCATAATTTATTTGAAAAATGTAGGCAGATAATGTTCTCTGTTTGTCTTCATGTATTTTGATGTCAATGTCTGTTTGTCTTGGTGCCACAGCTGTGTTATGAATTTTTAAAATATGTGTCTGTAAGAGACTAAAATGGTTCAGTCACTTAATGAGAATGAGCCCTTATTGGCCAGCGGCAAGAGCATACAACATGAAAATAGAATATCAAGGTACGTAGCAAGACCAACAAGAAGGTGGATTGAAAGAGTTACCAACATTCTGAGATATCATAATATTGCTGAACATCAAGTGACCAAATGTGCCATAGCCAGAAAACTGATTGCTATCCAATCCTGCGATGTCTTAAAGCATTAAAAAAAAATGATGGTTAGTTTTTTTTTACTCTTGCAGGAGCCGCTCTTGGCGGTTTGAATGGATTTTATTCAGGTCTAAAGGATGTCCAGGCACGACAACTGGTTGGAGCAAATAGAAGAACACAGTAAGTTTGGTTATAGACTTTCCATCTGTGTGCTCATGAACTGAATATTGATTATGACTGAATAGTTAGAATTATAATTAGCTCTCTCCCTCTTCTCAATTGAAGATGAACATAGTGTATGGCTGTATTTAGTTTATTGTTTGTGAGTTGGCAGATGACTGATACCCGTGTGTTTTGGGGATCAGAAAGGGAGCACAGAATAGTAACACTTTACCTTCAATGCATGCCATAAGAGGCAGCTAAGGAGGTTATGGGGTGAAGTTGGCTGTTCCATTCCATTAGGGCTTAAGTGAACCAGAAAACATGCTGAAGTCAGATGTGTTAGGCCAAAAGGCGTAAGTGCCTTATAAAAGCTGTAAACCATGACACAACACATTCCGTTCTCTGGACTACATCCTGCTAATCTCCAGGAGTTTGAGAACGTACACAAAAGAGGAAGAAGATGGCTGAGAAGTTCAATCTGAGCTCAGAAGAAACCTTAAATCGTCAGAATTATACTTCTGTTGTGGCCGTCTGCAGTCAAGTCGATAGCAGACCAGACAACGGCTAAAGGTCAAACATCATTGACCAGGATTGATATTCAGGTTGATAAAAGCAACAAGTGTGCAGTGCTGGAAATGATCTTAAACAGGCTGTGAGACATGGCTGGTCCACTAGCGTATGGTTACATGACTTGTCAACTAGTGGTATGATTACATGACTGGTCCACTAGTGGTATGGTTACAGAGGTCCTCTGCTCAGTGGAATTATAAAAATACAGAGCATATTAGATAACTCTATGGAAATCAGACGTGCAGGACAATGAAACAAATAAAATATCAACACAATGCATCTCCATTCTCAGGACTATATTTTGCTGAAAATCTAGAGAGAGCTCATTGTTCTGCAGCAAGATACTGACCTAAAATGAGTGCTACAAGAGACGGACCTGTTTGTTTGTTTGAAAACCGAGTAATTACGAGCAATTAGATCTAACCTCCTATGGGCAGTTGGGGGGGGGGGGGAAATGGGTTGAGTTTCTGAACATTCTTTCATACCCAAGTGACTTCAGCTTAGTGCAGTGCCTATTGAAGGAGCCTTCTACTCAGAGGGGGTCTATAATTGTATAGATGACATGCTACAAAACTTCCATAAGAGAGACTCAATATAACGGCATGTCATCTACTAAGGTTTTCTGTTGCATGGTTGGTTAATCTAGTGGGTCATTGGTGAGACCCACAGACGCAACCACACGCGTAAATGATGGAGATGAACACACCAAACTACTGATCATAAAGAACACTACAACCTCTCACATCTTCTCTTCTGCCTCGCTCTCCAGCCAAAGTCAGACGCTGGTGTAGATTTTATCAATGAACTGTACTGTTGTCACCAGCCCTGAGACAGCGTCATATAACTTGTCCTTCATAGAGCTTGAGCTGTTTCAGATGGCCATAATTTTCTATCAAATGTGTTGTTTTCTGGAAATTCTCCACAGGGGCTGCTGACACATAAAAATAGACAATTGTCTTCAAACAAGACCCAAGATTCTGAGAAACCAATTGTGTAGAGAGTTTAAAATGGTTGAGACAGACTTTGTGACAGAGCTAAGAAAGCATAGTACACCTAGGGAGATTGAGGATTGGAGTGAAACCAAGTCATCAAGAAAACAGCTGATTGGATAGTCTGGTACTGGTAGAAAGAGTGAGATTAAGGGAAGGGAAGTTAAAGTTTACAGTGGGTACCTGGGGTAAAAAAAATATGTTTGTTTTTATGTTTATGTCATTGTGTATCTTTGTATATCATTTCAGATTATTAAACTTTATTACAAAAGGTGGAGCATCGACAGCACAGACACTTGGAGTTGTAGGTGTGTAATGTGTGTTATTTACAGGTAATCGTGTAAACATTTGATGGTCAGCCAAGAAAACTAATATAGAAGTCCTCAGTGATGCTGGAGAGAAAAAGAAGACAAATCATAGCAAACATTAGAAGCAGACAGTAAAGGTTTGTTTTTAATGGCATGTGATGTGAAAAGTAAATCTGGAACATTTAGTTACTACCGGAAAGATCAAGGTAAGAAGAGAGTTGGGTGCGAGTCTTGGACAATAAACATACTGGAAAGTGTGAAATAAGAGGCAACAGAGATGTGGTTCTACAGAAGAATGCTGAGAATACCATGGACTGCCAGAAAGACTAATGTAGAGGTGTTGAAAGAGTCAAATGCGAAACAGACCTTAATCAACAATATAAGAAAAAGGCAATCTTCTTTTTTGGCCACTTCATGAGACAGGCAGGTTTAGAGAACATAGTCACAACAGGCAAAATTGAAGGCAACAGAGACAGAGGGTGACAACGTGAGAAAATATTAGACAGTTTGACAACCTGGCACGCCAAGGAAACAACGACTTTGATACATAATACTGTGGACAGAGAGCTGTGGAGAGCCATGACCGCCTACGCCAGCCGGCATGACACCTGATGATGATGATGAAGAAGAGAGAAAACAAAGAGAAATTTCTGAATGGGTTGGGTTGTTACTGTGGAATTGGAAAATATGACCAACTGAACTTTTTAATAACACTGAAGAGTTGTGAAGTGCTGAAGAGTTGTGGAGAAACATGATATCCTTCGCCACTCAGTTCCTGGCACTTGATTGATTAATGTTGTACTGTTGTTTGATGGCTGGTGCTGTTGTAGCGTTGTCAGATTACGGTGAGAGTATTGATGACATGTATTATGGAGATGCACATTACTTTCTCATGAATTCTACTATTAGAACATTAACTGCTTATATGTTGTCATGGCTTGAAAGATGGACAAAAACATGTAACACTGTATCCTGTTGAGCATATTGTAGGAAGCGATTAAGGAGGTTTTTGGGTGAGGCTGACTGTTCTATCTCATAGAGGGTTCGAATAATCCAGAAGACATGATAACGTTAGATGTGCCAGGATATCGTGGTTTACAGCTTGGCTGTGATGTCTGCACCCCGACCTATTCAACTTCAGCTTGACCTTGGATCACTTTGACCTTCTGGGATGGAACAACCAATTCAACCCACAAAAAATCAACATAGTTGCCTCTTAGGCATACATACAGGTGTAATAGTGTTGCTACTATGCACTTCTCTTTTGTACTCTTGCAGCACATGTCCACACATAAGGACATCTAAAGAGATTCAAAACAGAATCAGCACACATGTAAACACTCTGCTTCAGAACAATAAAAGGTACTATGATCGCAGTCCAACCCCCATTTTTGTTCTTGTTCCCCTTTAGTGCTACCTACGTATTTTATGGTTAATTAATCTAAATATTATATCAATAAATAATCAATAATTAATTGAAATATTCATGGGTTAGGGGTTAGTTATGTTTTACACAATTAACCCTAAATATAATTATTTTTAAATTAATAAATGATAAACATAAACTGATAAACATAAGCAAGATAAATAATCACACAGGCAGGCACTAATTGGGCGCAACAGGGGTTGGACTGCAATCATAGTACCCAATAAACAAAACACAATCTGCACACATGACTCTGCTTCAGAACAATAAACAACAATAACAAAATAATTATAGAAACTCGGTTTATTGAGATTTTGATATTTTCAACAATCTTTGTATAGAAATAATACAATTCCATACACACTAATAACAAGCACAATGCTACAAAGATGACAAAAATTGTGAAAACAATATCATGCAAAGAAAGAGACTTGATTGAACACTGGGAGGAAATCTACAAATAGATGATCAGCCCAAGTACCAAGGACAACAGCAAGTTCTTGGGAAGGGAAGACCAGAGTTTATCTTCAGACTTTGAATGCCGAGGTGGGGCGTAGCCCAGCCAATGGAGGCTAGAAACTAAGATTGTTCAGGTCACAGTCCTGTCTAAGCAAGCACTGGTGCTGAAGTCGGGGATATTATGCCAAGAGTTCCACCATCACTATGGTATCGTGCAAAAAGACTAAATAACATTCTGTCTTCACACTCAAAATAAAAATCTTCAGACTCTGCACTCAACATGTACAGCTCAACAATTATCTGAACAGAAATACAAACATAACACACTCTCAGATGTTAACTGTACACTCATTCTTACGAAATTGTTGACCATCACTTTTTAAAAATGTACATCGCTGGATGATACTAGAAAAATGCTTGTTCCAGTTCCAAATAAATGGAACACCGTATATTGAACAAAATAACAGGTAAACACATACATCACACTATGACATTGGATCAAAGGACAAGAATCCATGGATTTCTGGATTAGCAACCAACCAATACAATTTAAGGTTAATGTGGCCAGGTAAATTTAGTCGCTCTAGATTTTTCTACCATGTTAGATTCTTAGTTTTGCCATTTTGTTGACTACTCTAACTGTGTGTAATATAACGTTATGTATTGTGAATATTTTTATTATATTATATTTTTGTTATATTATATTTTTGTTATATTATATTTTTGTTCTTATTTTAGCACTCATGTACAGTGTTTTTGGAGTGGTCTTATCTTGGAGCCGTGGGGTGGATGATGAATTAAATACAGTTACCGCGGGCACAGCCACAGGAATGTTGTATAAATCTTCAGGTGAGTTTGTGATTATTTTGTACTTTCTTGTCAAATATGGTTTGGTCTGATGGCTTGTGAAGAATATACGGTGTGTCGAACAGAATCACTACCAATAACAAATGTTAATATTTATTTTACTGGCAGACTGGCATATTTAATGGCAGACTGACCAGATTTTAATGCTTTTTTAGGCAAAATCAACAAGTATCAATTACAACTCATCAAGCTTCAGTAGATCTCTACATGGGCGTCGTTAGTGACCTGAAGAAGATAAAAGTCAAGTATTCTTTCTCCACGTTTTGAAGCATCTGAGGTGTGATGGAAGCTTCAATTATTTTCTGCCAAAGATTATCCAGTCCCTGCATCAGAGTTTTGTAGGCAGGTTTTTCCATATCCCCATGGAAAGAAATCTAAGGTTGTCAAATCTAGTGACCTTGGTGACCATTCAATGGGACCTAATCTTTCAATTTATCTTTATGAAAATTGTTGATGTAGGTAGTTTCTTACTTCAATGACGTAGTGTGTGGAGGTGCTGAATCCTTCTGGTGTCATAGGAACTAGAAATTCCTGCCTGAATCTCCTCCTTTGCATAACAATAGAAAACTTTAATTCTGCTGGCCAAAAGTGTAGAACTTTCTGCTTCTATATTGTACTATTCACATACCATTACCCGATAGTATGTAAGTTCCTTGTAAAGCCAATCGACCTTGTGTTGTATGTAAGCTTTGTTGCATCTCATCTTTCGTTAAACATTTTCAAAATTCATGATCAAACATAATAGTAAAAAATACAGTTTTTACAAAACATAGTTGTTAATAACACAGTTGTTAAGAACGCAGTTCTTAAGAACACAGTATCGCACAATAAAATAAGAGCCGAACACTTGTAAGTCAATCAGCCATGACAGTTTAAAACATGTGCTGTATATTTCTGTGCATAAGCCAGTAATTTTTTGTATGCTTTTCCTCTTAATGTAGGGAGTTCGACTTATATATGCGTACAACAAAATAAAATAAGAAATTAGCGGTAGAAACACCAAAGTGAAAATAAAGAATGAGGGGGCACTCAAAAATTTACATCAACATCACAGTTGTTAAAAGTCCGTATAAAATCTATCTCACGCGAGAGAGCTGTGAAACTTTGTATGTCATAACGACACAATCAATATAAGGTAATACTGTGTGAAACGTAACAACAATGGTACTTATGTAGAGGCTTTTAGAACATTCCACTTAGACATGACGGACTATCACTAAAACTAGGGGATTATGATGTGCAAACAAGAAAACATACAAATTACAATACACAAAACATTTTCAACGCTTGGACCAAAAAGCCTTTATCAAGATACGCACCAGACATCAGAAGACGATGAATAGAAATTATCGCAACACACATACGTGTCCAACTGAAATATGGAAGTGAGATGCAGGAAGGGCAGGAACAGGAAGTACATAAAAACGTAAATATAGGTGGAAACGAAATGAACAAAAAGACTGCGTAAATGACAGAACAAAATGAATAAAGACAAAGACCACAACAATCAAGAACTAGATTTTAAAAAGTGGTCAGAATTTAGTCCAAAAGGCTTGAGGGTACCTAACAAAAAAATAAGATGATTTTCTAGAGTTACATAGATCTATCATCGGTGGTGCAGGATCTGATGGCAGTGACTTGAATATCAAAAGTACCATAATGGCCATCTCCGTTGAAGTGTGTAGCAACAGGAGTAGGTGTTCTGTGCTTGATGGCATGAAGATGGTTACAGAAGTGGTCGCTCAATCATAAGCCGGTTTCCCTGATGTATTGCTTGTCGCAGTGTTTACATATGATTACATAAATGACATTACAGGATTCACATGTAGAGGACTCATCGATGGAGAAAGTGGCCCTGGGAAATAGAGCACATCTGAATCACACAAGGACATATTTAGCAACGGCCGCGTGAGCAGCGAACAGTACCAAAATAGTCAGGAACAGAAGAATCAAGGTGGCCATGGACCAAGATGTCCCTCAGATTCCTTTTGTGCCAATAGGACACCAGACGTAAATCCTGGAAAGCGGCATAGGTGTCAGAACCAGATCGGAGAAGGGAATAATGTTTAAGCTTGAAAAGCCATGGGGATGAAAGTAAGAACAAGTCCAACTCCACCAGAGGAAGAACCTTGAGAGTCAGTTAAGACATCGAGGCGAGACAACTGGCATACACAGAGGAAAGTGGATGAAAGTGTCATCAGGGAACAAGCGTCTACAGAAAAACTCAATCATCCCACAGGACCCATTGAGAAAATCGTCATCATTACTACATAAGAGACGAATCTGGGAGTATGGCAGAGAGTTGCGGGAAGATGAGAAGTGTAGAGAAGAAAGCCATGTGCATCAGTAGGTCTATAGCAAACAGATGTGCTGAGGTAAAGGGGATGAATGGTGGCAATGACGTCAAGGAAGTTTATAGCGGCAGTGCAGATGCCAGATGTAAAATGAATAGCAGGGCTGAAATTGTTGATGAAGTGAGAGAATTTCACTTTGGACATGTTGGTGATTCCCATCGTCAACACATCTGTGGAAAAGAGATGGGAACGGATCATCACAGGTCGACCAAACCAGATGTTCAAGATGTCCCATGGGAAGACAAGCTCAGGCAGGTCCCATCCCGGTGCCCACAGCTTTCGTGTTAAGATGTTAAGAGGCCAGCCCTCTTCGACGTCCACCTAACAATTTTATTGACACAAACAAGCTACAGTGAAGTGTGCGTATATCTACAAATACAGTGATTTCACTGCTTCATTATGCAGGTTTGTTGTTGATCCAGTGATGCATGAGCTCATGTTCTTTGTGCTTGATACCACGGTGTGATATATGTGTATGTTTGTGCTTGATACCACGGTGTGATATATGTGTATGTTTGTGCTTGATACCACGGTGTGATATATGTGTGTGTTTGTGCTTGATACCACGGTGTGATATATGTGTATGTTTGTGCTTGATACCACGGTGTGATATATGTGTATGTTTGTGCTTGATACCACGGTGTGATATATGTGTATGTTTGTGCTTGATACCACGGTGTGATATATGTGTATGTTTGTGCTTGATACCACGGTGTGATATATGTGTGTGTTTGTGCTTGATACCACGGTGTGATATATGTGTATGTTTGTGCTTGATACCACGGTGTGATATATGTGTGTGTTTGTGCTTGATACCACGGTGTGATATATGTGTATGTTTGTGCTTGATACCACAGTGTGATATGTGTTTGTGCTTGATACCACAGTGTGATATATGTGTATGTTTGTGATCTGTTTTGTTTCATATAGACCAGTGTTTCCCAACCTTTTTTTTTTTACCATATCCCACCTAAGTCTTTCTAACATTCTGATCCCCCCCCCCCCTATTTAACATACATTAAAAAAAATATTCTTCTTCATCATTCATTCTCAAACTCCCGCTGGATCTCTCTTGTAGCAGGACCAGACTAGATTTTCAGCAAGATGTAGTCTAGAGAATGGAAATGTATTGTGTTGCCTTTTTATTTGCGACAGTAGCCTGACACATCCGTCTTTGGTGGATATTATTCAAAAATATAATTATTCCCTAACTGAAGCCTAATTACAAATTGTCTGAATTGTCTCTCCCCCCCCCTGTGAGATGTGGGCCCCGCGTTAGGAAACACTGATACAGTGTTGTTTATCTCACCGTGGAGACATCACTTGTATATATGATCAATATTTTCTCTTTGCTTACCTCATTAGTATTGTATTTATTTCATCCTCAGCGGGTTGGCGACGCTTCTTGCGAGGAGGAGCCATTGGGTTTGGATTATCGTCAGCGTATGTCCTGTTCACCAGCCGAGACCGCATTCGAAGTTTGATGAAGAGATAAGGGAGATGTGCTACTGTAATTTTTTTTTTTTACATAAATGTTATTTTGACGATGCTGGTTTCCCATTTATTAAAAATATATTCGATTCAATCTGTTTTTCATACGAGAGTTTTACATTTTTTGTTCAGTGAAATGAATATTACTTTAGAGAAAATAATCTATGTTATGATAAAGAAGGCCACCAGTGACCTGGACTTCTAGTTCATGGTGCAACAAGTACGATCACTGTCTTCTATCTGTGTATGCTGTAGGGGAGGACTAAGAGAAAGGGGGGATATGCTGATAACATGTGAATAGATTATCATCTGTGTCACATCTTGTCTCACTTTCTTACTCTTGTCTGCTCTCAAATAATCCCAATGGGTGATGACGAGATACAGGCCAGTGGACATTGTACTGTTGTCCTTTTGTGGCAGACTCAGGTGATGAAGAATGTTAATCAGTTATTGACAGTGACTTCAAGTATTATAACTGCATCTTTAATCAGTTATTGACAGTGACTTCAAGTATTATAACTGCATCTTTAATCAGTTATTGACAGTGACTTCAAGTATTATAACTGCATCTTTAATCAGTTATTGACAGTGACTTCAAGTATTATAACTGCATCTTTAATCAGTTATTGACAGTGACTTCAAGTATTATAACTGCATCTTTAATCAGTTATTGACATTGACTTCCAGTATTATAACTGCATCTTTAATCAGTTATTGACATTGACTTCCAGTATTATAACTGCATCTTTAATCAGTTATTGACATTGACTTCCAGTATTTGCTATCTGATCTTATTTTGCCTGATTTGTATGTGGCTTCCCGTTGAAGACGGATATGTCAGGCCATTGGTGCAAATAAAACAGCGAAACAACGCATTCCCATTCTCTGGACTACATCCTGATGGAAATCTAATAGGACCATGGTCCTGCTATAAGAGAGATCCAGTGGAAGTTTGAGTATATTTAAGTCATTAATGTTTTATGTTTGCATCTCTCTCTCTTTATGCAATGTATCCTTTACAAAAACATCCTCACTCCCATTCTGTAAGCCTCTCGGATCTGTCCAAGCTGCCAAGCTTCTTCCAGTTTCATGTTCAGAAGTTCTTCAAGTTTTTATGTTTGGATCACAACAACCAATTTAGATATCATGTCAGTTTCTTTGATTTGATCCGTAAGAATTACAAGCAATACTGTTCTTGTATCCTTTTGTACATTGGAAAGGTTTCTTCTGAGCTTTATAATCTCTTTGCAGCGCTTCTTTTTATAACAAAGTTTCCTTTTAACAGTTTTCAACGTCCTCAATTATTTTATTCTTTACTGAGAACATAAGACCGTGTGTAGACCAATGTGTTTGTGCTTGATGAGTGTAGTATCCAGTCAACAAGAACCACTTAACAATCATGAAACTTCATACACTCCGGTAGTACTGGCACATTATGCTACATTCTTCAATGACAAGTGATGTTCTTCAAGTTACGGTGGGAGAAGACGAGATGATGAGAAGAAGACATGGCAGGATCATATCAAAGATTGGTAGATAAACATAGTAGAGGATAGAGATACATGGAGATGTTTCTTCACCAAATGTCTCAATTTGATACCCCTATATCAGGATGGTAGAGGATGGAGATATTTCTGCACCAAATGCCTCAATGTGACACCGCTACGACCCTGACGGGTTATGGGTTTTATTATTATTATTCCGCTAAAGATTGATGTGTGGGGACCATTGGCAATAAAATGGCAACTCAACACATTTCCTTTATCTAGACTGATTTCTACTGGAAATCCAGTATGACCACTGTCCTACAAGAAAGATCCAGCGGGAGTTTGAGAATGAACATTGAAGAATTTATTATTCCTTATTGTCTGTATTGTATATAAGAAATTTCTGTTATTACATTCAAATTTCGTTATACTGACCAAGTTGTTATAGTGGGATTTGATTACTTTGTGAACGAGCCTAGAGGGGGAGGTGGAACATAATTGTATAGAGGGAATAATGCGTAACTTCCCACAAGAGGACAACCTAACTATACATGTATAGAGGAAGGGATGTGTAACTTCGCACAAGAGGACAACCTAACTATACATGTATAGAGGAAGGGATGTGTAACTTCGCACAAGAGGACAACCTAACTATACATGTATAGAGGAAGGGATGTGTAACTTCGCACAAGAGGACAGCCGAACTATACGTCATCTACATGTGTTATGATATTTCCTAATGGTTGGTATTGTATGTACTAGTATGATATTGTATACCTCATGCCAGATAACATAATCGGTTGTGTTGTAGTTTATAGCTTGGCCGCAATATCTGTCTATTGGCCTGGCACATCCAACTCCAGTGTGCCTTTTTGGGTTACTGTGATCTATGGGTGTAACAGCCAAAACTACCTTAAAATGTTCTTAGTCACTTCTCACATGATTGTTCGGCTACAGTTTGGCTTTTATTTGCTTCCTTTGTGGGCCTGGTAACACAAAGTCAATATCCATGTCTATCTACAGAATCTCAATCCAGGGCCTTTCTCTCGCCGTCCCGTCTCTTTCTACCTTCGACTGTTCCTTGATGTTATCAATCCAGGGCCTTTCTCTGGCCTTCCTGTCTCTTTCTACCTTCGACTGTTCCTTGATGTTATCAATCCAGGGCCTTTCTCTGGCCTTCCCGTCTCTTTCTACCTTCGACTGTTCCTTGATGTTATCAATCCAGGGCCTTTCTCTGGCCTTCCCGTCTCTTTCTACCTTCGACTGTTCCTTGATGTTATCAATCCAGGGCCTTTCTCTGGCCTTCCCGTCTCTTTCTACCTTCGACTGTTCCTTGATGTTATCACTCCAGGGCCTTTCTCTGGCCTTTCTGTCTTTTTCAACCCTCGACTGTTCCTTGCACAATAATTTTAGAATTTGTATGTGCTAAACACCATAACATTTTTTACATGATACATATTTTATTTTTCTAAATGAAAAAATTCATAGTATATTAATATTTCATTCTTTCATTTTCCTTTTGTGCTGAAGTTAGGGCAGAGGTCAGATCTCTCCAATTCTGTCTGTTCAAAGCTATTCTGTGCAGTTCTTGAATAGATTGAATATTGATTGTTTTACTTTCTCTAAGTATTGTTCTGTTTCTTTTGGTCTACCCCTTGCTCTTTTGCCTGTAGGTATTCATTCAAGAGATTAATATCAAGATATTAATATACTACTGCTAAATATGTTTTACAAGGGGGATTTTTTTTTGCATAATAATTAAAGGAGGTTGGGGAAGGGGACAAAACTTGTAGACATACTGTATGGACAGCCCATTATATTGCTGATTGCAGAACAAATGTTTTACAATGTTTATTTTTCAAAAGAACTAAAAAGCATCATAAGAGAGATTGCTCAAGAAATGGGGAAGGAGATTGGAAATGGATGAATAAGTTGCTGATATAATATCTGATTGAAGCAGTAGTGATAAACCCAACACTTTCTGACTTTCTATGAAATATTTGTGTTTCTGTTGTGAAGTATTTCTAGGAAGTATTTGTATGTTTGTTGTGAAGTAGTGATAATAAACCCAACACTTTCTGACTTTCTCTGAAATATTTGTGTTTTTGTTGTGAAGTATTTCTAGGAAGTATTTGTGTTTTTATTGTGAAGACACATTATCTAGTCATGTTACGTGATACCATGGTTGCTTGTGGCCTTCTTGACCTGACATCTCCGACTTCATCACCTGTGCTTGATGTAGGGAATTGCTCAATCAATTTGAGTTCCCAGCTATGCCCGGGCATCAGTAAAGACCTGTGTACAGAAAGTAAACTTGACCTGAAAGGTTGGTTTTTTTATTGTTTCAATTCATTTCATTGATCGGCCTTGACTTTTTGACATGCGACTCCCAAGTATATAAATAGTGAATAATAAAAAATGTTACGAATGACGGTTTGTTTACTTTCTGTACCGAGGTCTTTACTACTGACGGTCTCAGCTGGACTACACCTCATCTCCACTTCAAGGAGTTGACCTCAATGGAGATTATTTGTGTTCAGTGGGTTGTCATTGAGTTTTGAGCAACTGCATTCTGCTGGAATTGAACCACTACCATGACATTCTTGATGCTTGATTCTTGATTAGAAACTAGCATCGCAGCATGTGGGACACTCATATAAGTGCTATGCTCTCTGTTCCAGCAGTCATCCGAGTGTATGTAGACTCAGAGTCGCGGTCAGGTGTTGATTACATGATCTTTGAGATGTGTCACTATAGCCATGGAGATACATACTGTACCTCTCAGCCACAAAAAATGTTAATGAATTTTATGTGTGTACAAAACAGACTTTCAACTTGACACGTCAGTCACACAAGCACAGACGACGTGTGTTGTGACCTATTTACGGTAGCTTTATTGAACAGATACATTTATATATAATTAAAACAGAAAAAAATTATTTTTTTTGTCACACTGATTTACATGTTATGTGACATCTCTCTCTCACATTTGGGATATTATCTCTTGTTTGTCATATGATACCTAACATTTGTGTGTCGCATGATAATATCTGTCATTTATCTGTCACATAATATCTCATTTGTCTGTCATATGACATCTAACATTTGTCTGTCACATGATATCTAACATTTGTCTGTAATATGGAATATCCAACATTTGTCCATCACATGTTTTTTTAAACAAATCTATTCATAGTTATCGGATATCCTGTTTCTTGGGCCTAAAGTAAACGTAACGTGTAAGCATAGATACAATACAAGGCATCTGCTTCATAGACTCAACAAACTCTTTGTCGCTGCAAGACGCAAACTCGTAGGCAACGATCCTGTTGACATGAGTTAACATATGCATGAGCTCCATCTTGTTACCGTAGTTCTCGAGCACGATGCACAGCGCCTGGATAAACCATGAGCCATCTTGGTTGTTACGCCACGAGTAAGAACCTGAGAAGAAAGATAGTACAACAGAAACATTCACCACCAGACATATAATGTGAATAATAATGTAGGTATAATGTGAATAATAATGTAGGTATGTGAATAATAATGTTAATGTAGGTATAATGTGAATAATAATGTAGGTATAATGTGAATAATAATGTAGGTATAATGTGAATAATAATGTAGGTATAATGTGAATAATAATGTAGGTATGTGAATAATAATGTTAATGTAGGTATAATGTGAATAATAATGTAGGTATAATGTGAATAATAATGTAGGTATAATGTGAATAATAATGTAGGTATAATGTGAATAATAATGTAGGTATAATGTGAATAATAATGTGGGTATAATGTGAATAATAATGTAGGTTTAATGTGAATAATAATGTAGGTATAATGTGAATAATGATGTAGGTATAATGTGAATAATGATGTAGGTATAATGTGAATAATAATGTAGGTATAATGTGTAATAATAATGTAGGTATAATGTGAATAATAATGTAGGTATAATGTGAATAATAATGTAGGTATAATGTGAATAATAATGTAGGTATAATGTGAATAATAATGTAGGTATAATGTGGGTATAATGTGAATAATAATGTAGTTATAATGTGAATAATAATGTAGTGGAATCCCTCTTATATCACATTCTTTTATAACAAATTTCTCTGTATAACACCAAAATCCTCAAATATATTTATTGTTTGTACTGTATATAGCGAATGTCTGTTATTACATATTTTATCAGTCCTGATCATGTTGTTACAACGGGACTCCACAATAATAATAATAAAACCCATAACCAGTCAGGGTGGTAGGGGTGTCATATTGAGACATTTGATGCAGGAAGCTCTCCATCCATCTTTATCCTCTACCATACTGATGAATTTGGAAATTTTACACCCTGTTTCTTGATACTATCCAGCCATGTTTCTTCTAGCCACCTCCTCTTCTTCTATCCTCCACTGTACCTTGAAGAACATCTTCTGTCATCGAGGAATGTCTCATCATGGGCCCAATACCACCAAAGTTTACGAAGTGTCGCTGCTGTTGACGTTGGTTCTTGCTGACCTGCTACTACATTAAATTGGTACCGGATTAATCCGGGAAGTAAAGACTGCGAGGGAGAGGAGATGGCTACCGTCCTCATTTGCAGAGCCTCTGAAATGTGAGATCGCTAACATCTCACACCATACAGCATTAATAAATGATATGGGTTACTTTACTTTTTACATTAATTCTATCCTGCACAAACACACTGTTCTTATGTTCTCGGTAACAGATACCCAACACACACGTCTGGATTCTTCTTTCAAAGTCCAGTTCTCTCAAAGTCCAGTTCGTGTCCAGGTCTCAGTCATATAGAAATATTGACTATACCAAAGATTTATGGTGTGAAACAGTTGATCAAATCAAATGTCGTCCCCACATCAAACTTTGTATTTAGAAAACAAAAATATTTGTCTTGATTCAGCTACGACCTGGCTCAGGTCACGATCTGTGGACTGATGACCTAGAAGGCCGCTTGTGAGTATTGACCTATATTTTCATTGGTCGTCCTTGATCATTTTTGCCAGGAGACTCCAGTTATATAAATAGTGTCCAATGAATAGCCAGACAATAATCACCAACATACCGAATGAAGGCGTGTTTAAGTTTAACAGTTATCTGCCGACGGTCACTATTCAGCTATATACAATGGAATCCCCCTATAGCGCATACTGTTATAACAAATTTACCGTATAAACACCTTTCCCAATAATATTAATTTTTTGTGTATGTATATAGAGAATTTCCGTTATTACAAACATATTTTGTCTGCCCGGACTAAGTTGTTATAATGAGATTCCATAATATTTCATTACTAATATCTTACGGGACTAAGTTGTTATAATGGGATTCCATTCTATTTCTTTACTAATATCTTACCGGAATAATGGTGTGTTCAAGCCCTATCTCTCTGTAAAAGATAAGATAAAGTAACACCCCCCCCCCCCAGGGTGAACGTATCTACGCCCCTGTCATTTCGTCGTCTGTTGACATTTGAATGAGAGTTACTGGTTATAAATACAACATGTATGAGCCACGTCGAAGTCTCGGAAATGAGATGCCTAAGAAATGTAGTTTGAATAAACGGAAGAGTTAGCCATTATAGTTCGGTTTTTCTTAAGTCTAAAATCTTTGTTAAATGGGGGATTAAAGCCTCCATTTGCAGAGACATCACGCTTTCAGACGGTGGTGTCTACAACCCTACTGTCTACTGAATGAAATAGTTCTGTTGTGGAGAGATTTAGAAAGATATTCTAATTCAGTAGTAGGCCTACCAACTCGTACGAGCTTGGTCACGGTTCGAGCACTGAAATTCGTGCCGTTTCAAGTATCATTGCACAGTTATTGACACATATTATGTGCTTAACAATCCAACAAAAGTTGGCAAAAGCAATGTCACGTAAAAGATATTCTTAAAATATTGAATTAAAACGGATCGGTCATCTCTATAACAGAGACCAGCATGGAGACACTGGTACACGTCTTCGAATACAAGTCTTATAGACGGATTTTACGCATTTCCTATAGAGCGCATAAGGCTAATGTGTACGTAAGAAATAAAGTTGAAAACCCGGCAGATTCACAAGAATCTAGTTTTTACACTAAAACGACGAAAACGTGCAAGGTTCTGTCATGTATGTCCCAAGAAACATCTGTATCATGTGTATTCACAAGCCTGAATCCTTCTTTCCATGTTTGTATTGAGTGTCCAGCTTTCACATCCATATACAGATAAACTTAGTTACTAGCAGATCTGAAATAAACTTAGTTACTAGCAGATCTGAAATAAACTTAGTTACTAGCAGATCTGAAATAAACTTAGTTACTAGCAGATCTGAAATAAACTTAGTTACTAGCAGATCTGAAATAAACTTAGTTACTAGCAGATCTGAAATAAACTTAGTTACTAGCAGATCTGAAATAAACTTAGTTACTAGCAGATCTGAAATAAACTTAGTTACTAGCAGATCTGAAATAAACTTAGTTACTAGCAGATCTGAAATAAACTTAGTTACTAGCAGATCTGAAATAAACTTAGTTACTAGCAGATCTGAAATAAACTTAGTTACTAGCAGATCTGAAATAAACTTAGTTACTAGCAGATCTGAAATAAACTTAGTTACTAGCAGATCTGAAATAAACTTAGTTACTAGCAGATCTGAAATAAACTTAGTTACTAGCAGATCTGAGTAGATTGATCTGTATTGTAATACATATCTTACTTTTCCAAATCATATTGAACTTTGCCAATGGTTCAAGCACGAGATGTCAAAAGGCAAATGCAGTAAACACTCAAGATGGAGATGGAAGTTACAAGACAAATGATTTACAGTATATTCCTACCAACACTGTGTTACCAGTGCCAAACCTGGTCTCTCTCATCTTCACATAGAAAGATAGTTATTTGTAGATGAAATGCTTGAGAAAAGCTGCAGGGGTCACCAGGCTCGACAGATTACGAAATGAAGACATCAGTGAAAGAATTGGTATAACACCTTGCACAGATTACATAGAAAGGCAGCAGATTAAGTGGTTTGGTCACAGGAGAATGCATCACAAGTTGACCCTACAGGCGTATAACCAAATTAGATCAGGGTACAAAGCCAGATAAAGAACACGGACAGGATGGATAGAATACGTCAGGGACATCCTGAACAAACAGGGTCATAGCACAGCCGAGACCACACATCTGACTTTAGAACGCAAGCTCGAGCTCCAAACACCCCTACGCTTAACGGCAAAAGTGGATAACAAACCACCTGGGGAAAGACAATAGACAATTGAACATTGCAAAATCCGCCATAGCCATTCTTAGTCTTAGCTTAATCTCATTTCCTGAGTTACCATCATCACATATTTGAGACCCGAGATATTTGAAGGTAGTAACTTCTAGCAGTCTGTGACCGTTTAACCGGATGTTCGTGTGATCTTGCTTGGTTTCACTAGTCACCAATATCTTGTTGTTCTTATCAATGATAATTTCCATGCCATATTTCCCACCAACATCTTTCTACTTTGAAGTCAGTTCCCGGAGTTGAGATTCAGAATCAGCCAAGACATCGATACCATGGACATAACGCAAATTACAAAGTGGTTTACCACCAATAGTTATTGATTTCTAGTGATCTTGTAGTGCCTCCTACATTATATATATATATATATATACAGTTATCGCGGATAATAGGGACCGGCCGCGATAAGTGGAAAAACCGCGAAGTAGTGTCATCCTCTCATTTTTAACACACGTACATTTTTTGTGTATGTATAATATCAATAAGTGTATATGAAACCATATAAGTGCATATGTTATCATTAGAACATTAAAGATTAGTTTCAAACATGTAAATAAAATATTAATAGTATAAATAACATACATAAAATAATGTAAATAATATAAATATGATACGTACGTGCGTGCGTGCGTGCGTGTGTGCGTGTGTGTGTGTGTAACATACGTAAATGTAACTAAAGTATACATACTGTAAATATGTTTTTAGAAATCCGCGATGTACTGAGGCCGCGATAAATGAACCACGAAGTAGCGAGGGACGACTGTATATTAAAGATAAAATTTAGAAAGCACCGCTGAAAGTATGCAACCCTTACGCACTCCTATATCCGTCTTGAAAAACTCGCAAATATTTATTATTTATGAAAGTAGCACAATCTCGTATCTTCATACAGTTTTTCTATAAATATAGAACAATTTAATTGATATTTGTGTCGTGAATAATTCTTTTTATTATGATTCGTAATGTTGATTATCATTTCTTCCCACATCCTTCTAATTCGTGTGATGTCAATCATTTCTTCCAATGAACCATGTAGTGTATCGTTGGTTGTCATGTCTTTCCACAGTCTTCTGTTTCGTGTGCTGTCAATAATTTCCGATACCGATGTTCTCTTATGCGACAATGTCAGGTTGTCAAGCATCTTCTCTCTTAATCTTCCCCTACCCTTCTTGCTCTTCAACTTGTCTTTGTTACAATGTGTTCCATCTTCTCTCTTCTAGTGATGTGTGCACAAAATGTGGACTGTCTCTTTCTGATGCGCATAAGCAACTCTCTTTTTGAATTAACTTCTGTCAAGATATGCTCATTTCTCTTACCGCGTATCTTCATTACGCTTGTTATCTGTCCATGGTGTTCTTAACATTCTTCTATAAAACCACATCTCTGCTGCCTCAATATAATTTCTCACTGGTTCTGCTGAGTGTCCAAGATTCACTTCCATACAACATAATTGGTTCTATATAATTTCTAAGAACTCTCTCATCTTAACTGACAAAGATATATTATATAGGATGGTCTTCATCTTTTGAAATGTCGCCTTTGTCTGGGAAAAGCTACATTTGACTTATTTAATACATATTCCATCTGATATTATTAGTGTACCTACATTTTTGAATATGTTGATTTGCTTTAGACTGATCCGAAGACGATGTGCCGGTCCATTGGCCCAAATTAAACGGCGACACAAAGCATTTCCACTCTTTGAACAACATCCTACTGGAAATCTTGTAGAACCATTGTCCTTGTACAAGAGAGATCAAGCGGGAGTTTAAGAATGAATGTTGAAGAAGAAGAAGAATGATCCCATCTACTTTGATGTTGTTCCAGATAACATTATTTCTGTGATATTACCATTACTTCAGTTTTTTGCTATTCAGATTAAGTCCCGTGTTTTGACTTTCTTTTGCTCGAATATTCACATGGAGATTTAAAGAAAAGAATCACAGAAGATGGAATATCATAAGAAACTGTGAAATCATAGAGCTAGCGATAATATTCACATGAAGACCCAGATTTATGTGAGTATACGTCTTCAGTTTTCATTCTCAAACTCCCGATGGATCTCTTATAGCCGGACAATAATCCTGCTAAATTTCCAGCGGGATGTAGTCGAGAGAACGGAACTGAGGTGTATCGACATTTTATTTGAGCTAATGTTGGATAAGAGTAGAACCAAGCTAATCAGAAACCAGTAAATATGTTTCCTTTGGTTCATTCCTCCACACCCCCATACCCCAGTGGCTGTCTATAAATCAGTTGTCACCCAACGTAGGACATCCAGTGAATGTCCATAAATCAGTGGTCACCCAAAGCAGGACACCCAGTGAGTGTCCATAAATACATCAACGAATCTTTTTGGCACTTCTACTACCCGCCTCCCTTCCCATGTCAACAACTATGAATGGATAGTTAGATTGAAAGATGGATATGTAGATGGATATATATGTGGATGGATATATATGTGGATGGATATATATGTGGATGGATATACATGTGGATGGATATATATGTGGATGGATATATATGTGGATGGATATATATGTGGATGGATATATATGTGGATGGATATATATGTGGATGGATATATATGTGGATGGATATATATGTGGATGGATATATATGTGGATGGATATATATGTGGATGGATATATATGTGGATGGATATACATGTGGATGGATATACATGTGGATGGATAGATATGTGGATGGATATATATGTGGATGGATATATATGTGGATGGATATACATGTGGATGGATATACAGACGTGGTGTATTTGTGGGTCTCACCAATGACCCACTAGACAAACCACTAGCCATGCAATAAAAAACCGTAGTAGATGACATACCGTTATAATGAGACTCTCTTATGGAAGCTTCGTAGCATGTCACCTATACAATATTAGATCCTCTCTGAGTAGAGAGGGTTCTGAGTCGAAAGCTGAAGTCTTCTGGGTATGAAAGAAAGCTCAGAGAAACTACTCCACTGTACATAGGAAGCAAGAGCTAATCGCTCACAATTCCAGGGGTTCTCAAACAAACAAACAATGGATATATATATATACAAATGGGGGATTGGATAGATAGATAATGTTGTATGTTGGTATGTACAAACTGTTTGCATACCCGGAACTGTGGAGTAGCAGAACAGGCAGTCTGCTTCTATTGGTATCTTCCGCATATGGACTATTCCAAATCCGTCACACATATCCTCATCTGTGGTCAGACTTGGAGAGATTGGGGATCGTCTGCTAGATGACGGTGATACTGGCGAAGGAGAGCGCGAGGGTCGAATTTGTCTTAAAGGAGGGTCCAGGTACATGTTCTGACGTCTGCTCTGACATCCCTGATAAAAAATAATTGTAAGAAATTAACATTGATTGATGGAAACAGAAGTAGTATATGTGAAAATGTAAATATCATTGGTTTGAGAGAATTGATATACACAATATTGTGTTTGATGTGTTATTAATTCTTGAAGCTCGAGAACTTTAAGTCACAAATTCTTGAAGCTCTAGAACTTGCAGTCAAAAATTCTTGAAGCTCGAGAACTTTAAGTCAAAAATTCTTGAAGCTCTAGAACTTGCAGTCAAAAATTCTTGAAGCTCGAGAACTTTAAGTCAAAAATTCTTGAAGCTCGAGAACTTTAAGTCAAGAATTCTTGAAGCTCGTGAACTTTAAGTCAAGTATTGCGCGCTGCGGCGTATGTAAAATTAGGTCATCGCATTGTATGTACAGCTAGGACATCCCAATGTATGTAAAATTAAAGCATCGCAATGTATGTAAAGTTAGGACATCGCAATGTATGTAAAGTTAGGACATCGCAATGTATGTAAAGTTAGGACATCGCAATGTATGTAAAGTTAGGACATCGCGATGTATGTAAAGTTAGGACATCGCGATGTATGTAAAGTTAGGACATCGCGATGGAAGTTGTTAAAATAAATAAGGGTTGCATTGTAAGTTTAAGAATTGTAATGTAAGTTAAGTAAAGATTGCAATGTAAGTTATAAATAAGAACTGCAATGTACGCTACGTAAAAATTACAATAATAATGTGTGTTCGTCCAGCACATGATGATGATGATGAGCGTCTGTTACATCTACTTTAGACAATTCAGTTAGAATTATGTCAATGCCTAATAGTTTGTAGATGGCTAATAAGCCAGATTCGAGGTGCGAATGTCCTTGGACAGTTCGGGAATGGAATGACCACTGTATATGGATTGTGTCTATCCGTGACTTTCTAGCTACTCTCAGCTGTTTAGCTGCTGCATTTCTCCTCTTTTCACAAGATGATGCACCGTTTTTGACCGTAGAGCGCCATGTAGATCTATTTTGTGCAAATTATTTTTATATATATTGGCCTATTTCAAAGGCTTTCAGTGAAATCTTTAACGAGTCCATGTAAAGCTTCTTTACAATAATAATAAAGTAATCATTACAAACAATGGTAAAGTAAAGATTGCAACGCAGTAAAGTTAGGTTTACAATATCCACCGACGGGTCTTCTTCTTCTTCTTCTCGTTCGGAGTTTGACATGTCTACACAGCAAGTCCTGTTTTCTTAACAAATGCTGCTGTATTTGAAAGCTCCTCAGTGCTCCCATACATCTTTCTGTGGATATCCATCTCTGCTGGCCAGTGTTCTTCCCGTAATTGGTTTAGTGTATTGCAATCTTGCAGGATATGCTCAGCTGTCTGTGCTGCCTGCCCACAAAGGCACAGTGGTGATGGGACCAATCTTAGTCTATTTAAATGACTGTTTAATCTGTTGTGTCCTGTTCTGAGGCGGAAGATAATAACCTGCTCTGCTCTGTCGAGATAGTGGTAATTGTCTTTTGGGTGGTCGACTTTCCTGATGGCTTTGATGAGGGTCCCGACGGGTATTAATCGTCTAGTGGCCCCCCCCCCCTTTATGTTGTGTATTTAATGAAGACATTTGTTCACGATATATAAAGAGTTTTGTTTGTTGTTCGAAGATCTTCACGTTTTTGTCGGTTGGATCACAGTTTTGCTACAGCCCAATGTGTCATATATATATATATATATTAAGCATGCAATAATAAGTAATGTAAGATATGTCTAGATGTGAATATCATCTTCTTCATCGTTCATTCTCAAACTCCCGCCGGATCTCTCTTGTAGCAGGACCACGGTCCTACTAGATTCCAACAGGATGGAAATGCTTTGTGTTGCCGTTTTATTTGTGCAAATGGTCCGACACATCCGTATTTGGCAGTAAGATGGGAATAAGAATGGTTAATATTTATATGTGCTGCGAATGACCTGTTGAGGTGTTAGATTGTTTCTCTCAACAACCACGAGGTCCACTCTGCACGTTTGGGGGGTGGGGGGGGGGGGGTTGGATGTTTCTGGATTCGTGTTATGTTGTTGACAAGAAAGGAGGGCGGGGGGGGGGGATTGCTAAACTCTGTTTTAGGAATATATGAACAGCTCCAAGGACGGAAAGATGCCAGGTGCCTACTAACAATAGCATCTAAATTTATAAATCACAGAACATAATATTGGTAGCATACACAACATTGCCATCAACCCATAATTTTTTCGGCTATATTCGTTTTATATGCAACATAAATACGTTTAGTAGTTTGCCGATGCTCTCTGAACGTTTCGGATAGACAACTGCTTGCAGTGGGTTTCGAACCCAATACCTTAGGTAAGTGCGTGTTTCACTATATAACGGGACATTTGAACACATTTTTGTTGTTGTTGAAAATAACGGCAAGTGGGATATTTTTGAAGATCATGGTTATTTTTCTAGTACTAAATGTTTAGTTCAGATTTGCTGTAAAAAAAGGTGAGGGCTTTGATCATCGTTAAACCCTCTCCCCTTATCTACTGGCCTGCTTGACCATCACAGACGCGCTCTTTACCTCTCTGTACTACGCCGCCACAAAGCCGGAAGAACATAATATAGGAAACAACATATTAAATTAAAAAAACAAAATTAGGATTGTGATACAGGGTTGCCAGATTGTTTACAGTGTCCAGTTTCAAGTAAAATATGGTCAAAAAATGAACAAACTCCTAACTTTTCATGGTTGGTTGGTTGCTGATCCAGCGGTCCATGGGCTCATGCCCTTAGACCTAATGTCATTAAATGGCATTATATTGCTGGGAAGTCTGTGGATTTTCGGCCCACCCCGGGACAGAGCCAGAGAACAACTATCACACCGCCAGAAAGGTAGGTTTCAACCTATGCACTGCTCCTAGCCACTGCAGCCAAGATATGGTTCACTGTGCTCATTCCCCGCCAACAATTGACTACTGGTTATGCTGAATTCCTCTATTGCTCCAGGTATGCAACCAAATGTTCAAGTCAAAAGAATTGTCACGTCCTGAGTCACTGTGCCTATGTGATGGGTTTCGGCCATAGGAAAAAACAGTGCTGTCAGTTCCCTCCTCTCCAGTGGTGCCCAGTACATATCTGGTTCCCTCCCAACCACTTATTCTCATACATATATTCAGGTAAACATGAAACACATTTCAACAACAAAATAAAAGCATAATTGTATAGATGACGTGCATGAAGCTTCTATAAGAAGATAACCTCAATATAACGGCATGTCATCTACTAAGGTTTTCTGTTACATGGGCGGTTTGTCTAGTGGGCCATTGGTGAGACCCACAGACACACAATTACATGCGTTAACTTTTCATGGAGGTTTTATATTTCTGTACCTTCAGTTTTGTGCCTGGAAACGTGGGCGTTTCTTCTAACATGACGGTTCACTCCCATTTTGGAAAGCAGGTTTTTTTTTAAATCACCTAAATTTTAATACATTTTCAAATTGACCAGTAACTAGAAACAAAAACCAATAAACAAATTTCATGGCTTGTGATACTTGTCAAAACTGAGCATAAAATGGTCAAACTCTGGCAACCATGCTGAGATAACGAAATTCGAAACTAAAATTAAGTACCTGTATAAAGAAGAGCTTAGGCTTTCCTATGAGTGAAGGACAGCGATCTCCCTTGAAAGGCAACACAAGCAACTCCAGAGATACTTGACCGTCTCTGGCGTAGACCATACCCTCTCTACCATGGGAGAGAATGGCGCAGCCGAAACAATCGTATTCTGAGTGATCGATGGACGCCACTTAGAAGAAACATAAATAAATTGATTGGGTTAATACTCAATATCAGATATGACAGATGGATATGGTAGGTACAGTTTTCACGATATGGACATACAGTCAGATCATCACCATGGCTCCCCGGACACGCCAATAGGTGCTCAAATATCATATTCAGTATGTCCTTCAGCATGTGGTCACTGACTGTCCTTCAGAATGTGGTCACTGACTGTCCTTCAGCATGTGGTCACTGACTGTTCCTGGTCTGCATTGGTTGATAACTCTTCTTTTGATTCCTAAATGCCGTCCGTTTCTTGTAACGCCATTCGTCACTTGTATGTCCTGCGTCCTAGTCATAAACACTGACGAAGAAATACACCTCACATCATCCAACTGACCTAACTCTTTGACTGTATTCAAAATATCAACACTATCCATTCAACTACTACTAGTAGATCATGCCGGTAAGTCTGTCTGTTCATGTATTTCCCCTAACATTCATGCGCGCAAGCACAAAAATTAAGGTACTTGCATACATGGCCATATATATGTCTTCGGTGAATACAGGAGGTGTTATCTTACATACAGGTCATAACTTAGTTTTCGTAGGGCCTGTTGAAGGTTTGTATTTTAGAAACCATTAATACCGGGGAGGGGGGGGGATACTCTCTTTTCTAGGTTCACTTTCTCATTTTTCCTTTCCACTTTCTTTAGTTTACTTTTGAAGACGTTTTTATTGTTTTTGCAGATAATCTGCGTTCGATCTTAAACTCCTGCAGATTAGAAGGATGCAGCGCGTTGTATTATGGTTTACAGCGTGACTGTGTCGTGTCAAGCGAGAAATCACAACCCGGGCATTTTGTGTGTCCGGACGTGGTTTCGAACTTGGCACACAAGAACGCTCACAATCAACTAGTCTACCGAGCTACTCAAATAAAAGCGGTTAAAAGTGGATACAATAGTGTGTACGTTATTTACGGATATCCACTAAACTGTAAACTATGACAAAACATATTCCGCTTTCTGGACTACATCCTGTTAATCTGCAGGAGTTTGAGAACGTTATCTGGACTACATCCTGTTAATCTGCAGGAGTTTGAGAACGTTCTCTGGACTACATCCTGTTAATCTGCAGGAGTTTGAGAACCTTCTCCGGACTACATCCTGCTAATCTGCAGGAGTTTGTGAACCTTCTCCGGACTGAATCCTTTTAATCTGCAGGAGTTTGAGAACCTTCTCTGGACTACATCCTGCTAATCTGCAGGAGTTTGAGAACGTTCTCCGGACTGAATCGTGCTAATCTGCAGGAGTTTGAGAACGTTCTCCGGACTGAATCGTGCTAATCTGCAGGAGTTTGAGAACGTTCTCCGGACTGAATCGTGCTAATCTGCAGGAGTTTGAGAACGTTCTCCGGACTGAATCGTGCTAATCTGCAGGAGTTTGATAACGTTCACCGGACTGAATCGTGCTAATCTGCAGGAGTTTGAGAACGGACGAAGAAGAAATAAAACCCGAGTTTAAATCCTGTTGTGTAATTTGGTTTATGATCTCCTACAGTTTCAACGCTTCTAGACCAGGGCCGTAGACACATGTTTGAGTGGGCAACAGTTCTAGACCAGGGCCGTAGACACATGTTTGAGGGGCGGTTACCTAAAAAGAGGACCCTTTCTTCATTTTCGTGGGATTTGTTATGATCAACCTGGGAGTAAGGGAAAGTTACCTGCTGTCTTTACTTGATTCCTAGTACTAATTTGTATGTCCCAACTAGGTAGGTAATTAATGGGGTCACTTCTTCTGCAGAGACCCGAGCTTTCAACCAGCGAACAACAAAGTCCAATTTGGTTATATCATGACGCACAACCATGAAATAATAGAGGTAACAAAGACCTCTGAAATATTTATGCCCTAACTTCCTTCATGAGAAGGGGGGGGAAGGGGGTGTGGAGGGTTAACACTTTATGGTCCGAGGGCTGGATGGAAAAATACGCTGCTGGTCGCTGGCCGTACGAGAAAAAATAGCTAACCTGAAAACTTAATGACACATATTATCTGTTGTATTTATATGAAGGTAATGTTGATCATAGAATATGCACTGGTTTACGGTTTGGACTAGTAATACAAATTGTCAACATTAACAGCAAGGAGCAAGATCGGCTAGTTGACTGAACTGTACTAATATTACTAAATATTCAGTACAATTTTGTAAACAGACTAATATTTACATATGTCGTCTATGATGATGATGATGATGATGATGTTCCTCCTTCGCAAGCGAAGATGAGCATGGCATGAACAACATTAAATGCGATAAAAAGAATTAAATTGCTAATTAACTAATTTGGTTTGTGAGTTCGTATATGCCCGATGAGTCAGATTCGTGCATGGAAAGTTATATAGCAGTGCATGCAGGAGTGCTGAAGGTTCGGGGTAGAAGCATTTTCGGATTTGTCCTTCCTTGCGCTTGTGGATTGCCCGCAATGTTATTTCTTTTTCAAATTTCGTGATGCTAGCAGTATCTGGGTGTGCCAGGCTGAGCGATCAAGTGCTGTAGTCACCCAGGAGCTAGGATCGATGCTGTAGTGCTTGAGAGAGCATTTTAGGTGATCCTTGAAGCGCTTTTTCTGCCCTCCACTTAAACGTTTACCTTCGCACAGCTGCCCATATAATAATCTATTGGAAGGCGCTTGTCTGGCATACGGACGATGTGATATCGTCTATATTTAGATGCAGACACAATGATATTATTTACTAAAAACTTGATTCTTTATTAGAAAATGGCCTCACAGCACGTGGGGGCATTCCCATAAGTGCTCCACCCACTCTCCAACAGCCGTCCAACTCGATGATGTTTCGAGTTCAATGTCACCGAAACAGATGTTGATATCAGGGCACAACTCTGGCCCTTGCGACAGGTTTCTTTGTTGTTCCGCCCACCTACGCCGTGCCCGTAACTAGTTCAAACACAATGTTGACCTGTCGGAACAACATGGTAACTGTTATCGAAGGTTACGACTACGGGATTGTAACTAAAATCATCTGTTTCTAGACCTGCGATGATAGAAGCATATGTTTTATTGTTTCAGGAACACTATGGGTCAACGGTGACGATTATGTTTCAGGACTCGCGGACCTTGTCATTTGGGCAGGTTATCGATCCTTGCTCTTAAGTATCATGTTGAGCATCCGCCTAAAGTCTTATTCTCTATTTTGGTATCGATATCGCCCACTTTGAGAAATACTGATTTAGATGATCAATCATTATTTCGACACACCCGGCAGACCTCGACCATTCTCTCATTTTGACATACCCGGCAGACCTCGACCATTCTCTATTTCGACATACGCGGCAGACCTCGACCATTCTCTATTTCGACATACCCGGCAGACCTCGACCATTCTCTATTTCGACATACCCGGCAGACCTCGACCATTCTCTCATTTCGACATACCCGGCAGACCTCGACCATTCTCTCATTTCGACATACCCGGCAGACCTCGACCATTCTCTCATTTCGACATACCCGGCAGACCTCGACCATTCTCTCATTTCGACATACCCGGTAGACCTCGACCATTCTCTCATTTCGACATACCCGGCAGACCTCGACCATTCTCTCATTTCGACATACCCGGCAGACCTCGACCATTCTCTCATTTCGACATACCCGGCAGACCTCGACCATTCTCTCATTTCGACATACCCGGCAGACCTCGACCATTCTCTCATTTCTTCAAATATTACATACATCCTAAGCCTAGTCATCCCACTCGACCTCCCGCTTGCTTATAAATTATGCAATAGATAGTTGGCAAACGCTGATCTTAACCAAATCCTAGTTAACCCTTGTAACACGCAATGATCGCATCGTTCTCGTATCGTCATCCAATCTTGCGTTAACTGGGTTGATCATGACTTACGAAACGCGACTGGTAGATCGTTTGTATGCATGATTACATTTGCATTTGTAATGTGAGTTTTTGTGTACGTATAACGAGTAGAGGATAAATGGGGGTGCGGGTGATATATATATGTCTTTGTTGCTTCCCTTACTTTAAAAAAATTCAAAAGTCGTTGAGAATTGACTTCACTGTACTCGGTTTCCCATATGCACTCTGTCACTCTCAACGAAACGGCACGCCTCCTGCCGAGAGTACCACTCATAGCACGTAACTCCGTAGCTTCAAGCAATAATCCACAGGGATCTCCGAAAAAATTCACCCTGTAAAGACGACGACACGAGCCGGATTCGAACCCATGACCTCTTGAACACAAGGCGAACAGCTTAACCACTACGCTAGGGAGATCCACTTCCCTTACTTTCGTCTCCTGGACTTTGGGGATCTCCCTTGCGTAATGGTTAAGCAATTCGCTTTGTACTGAAGAGGTCGTGGGTTCGAACCCCGTGCTCGACGTCCTTGTATATAAAGTAGATTTCGTTAAAGAATCCTGGGGATTATTGCTTGAAGCTGCAGTGTTGCCTGCTGCAGTTAGTGGTACTCTTTGAAGGCGAATTGCCGATTCGTTGAGAGGGACGACGTACATAGGGTGTACAGTGAAGTCAATCCTTTACACCTTTTGAGCCAATTACTAATATTTCATCTATAATGTTTCTTTTATAGCGCATACTTATTACCCGTTTACTTAGCTTCTCTAATAACGCATACTTGTTACCCCCTTTACTTAGCTTATCTTACTATAAAGCATAGTTGGTATCCTCTTAGCGTTTCTGATAACGCATACTTTATTCATAGTTTCTTCCATTTTCAATAGTTTTCTGATTCTTTTTCTGATTGTACGGGCCTACTGCGTATATTGATTATTTCTCGAGAGACTCATTATGCATTTCTCTGATGTCTCTGTTGCGCAGTGGTTGGGCCATTTGCCTTATGTTAAAAGTCTGCGAGTTCGGTGCCGGGTCTGTACATCGTATTTACAAGTACATTTTTCAGAGATCTGGAAATGATCGATTTAAAACTACGGAATTACGTGCTATGATCGGTACTCTACACAGAATGAAAGGGAACTTTTAATCATTTTCAGCTTTCATCTCCCCTATTTTCAACTTATCGTATTTTTCTCACGTGTCTTTATTTTTCCTTTGATGTTTCTTGCTTTTACCTTTTTATCTCAGATGATGATAGAGTAATATCTTAAGCTGTGACCAGGTAACTAATAACAACCAATAGTCTTTCTTTAAAAATGCATAAGTCCTCCTCACATATAACTTAGACGGCTCTCGAGCACATACGGTTTGTTGTCACAAAAGGCATGATTGTGTTCAGAGGTTTATTGATGGATGTTTAGTCTCCGAAGGGAGTCATTCAACTGATGCAGTGTCTCAGGATCACCACGTCCTGCCTCGAGTGCAGAATATACGTCTGGGCAAACTAGTTAATTATTCTTCCGTCAGATCTGTTGACCAATATGCAGTCATGACACACCTAGCATTCCTACTGGAACGCAGAAGAAGAAGAATAAGGCAGCTTCTGGTCAACCACTGAGAAGACAGCTGATAACTTGATAGAAACTATGTGCTATGACCTATCTGTCTATCTCTCTGTCTATGTTTCTTCAGCAACGAATACGGTGCATATGGCGGAAACTAGAGCTCTCCAATTCGAAGGATGTGATGCTACTGTGTGTAATTCTTGCTTATTGTTGAGACCCATCATATCCTCTTTAATAGTTGTCTGCGAACAGTCTCTCATGTTCCTCCTCGTTTTCTGTTACCACGTGGTACCCATATTAATGTTTTTACGTAAAACTGAGTGGAAAGGAGAATAGGAATGGCTAAAAGTACCTTCAATGATATGAGGAAATTATTAATATCTAAAGAAATTACAAACAAATTAAAAATCTTCTTCTTCTTCTTCTTTTGCTCCTCTTTTACCTTTTACAGGTGTCGAGAGAGATACAATGTTCTTGTTCTCGTTTTTCTGGCAGCTTCAGATAATGTTATTTGGTGTTCATGTAATGTCTCTTTGATGTTGTCGATCCAGCGTACTCTAGGTCTACCCTTGGCTCTTCTTTCTGCTTCTCCTCTCTTCGTATATGCTTTATAAACTAATGAATCACACGGCATTCTTTCCAGATGACCAAACCATTGTATCTGTTGGTTTTGTATGTATTGTAGATTTGATATGACACCCACTCTTTCTCTTATGACATCGTTTCTAATTCTGTGTCTTCTGGTCACTCCTGTGGCTTAAAATGAGAATTATAAAATGCTACATCTATTCTATATTAATGTATGGCTCAGAAACATGGACACTAAATAAACAATTAGAAGACAAAATTGATGTCTTTGAGATGTGGGTATATAGAAGAATAGGGAGAACATCCTGGAAAGAGAAGAAAACAAATAAAGAGATACTAAAAACACTTAAAATGAAAAAAGAACTACTAAAAGAAATAAAGATCAGGCAAATAAAATATTTTGGACACATTAAAAGACATGCCACCTTATTGAAGACCTTACTTGAGGGTAAAGCCAAAGGGAAGCGAGCAAGTGGTAGGCAGAGATACAAGTGGGAGAGTAACATCACACGATGGGTAGGTTACAGTCTAGCAGAGTGCACCACCAAGACAAGAGACAGGAGATGTTGGAGATACGTTGCAGCCAACATTCCTTGTGGAGACGGCACTTAATGATGATGATGAATGGAAAGGACAGTGTATGGTAAGTAAATATTGGCTATATTTTAAACATATATATTAATTTTATTGTAACGTGAGATTCAACACAGAATAACGTGTTTTGAAATAGCGGTCCTGTAAGAATTGTGAATGTCTACTTACCTTCATATAACAGTGTTGTCATCTTTGAGCACGTGACATCATCGTATCGTCTGACCTCGAAGCCAAGATCTTGAAATCTCTCTTCCAGTCTCTCAGCATCTACGTCACTTCCTTCTCTGGCGAGTTTTTAAATTTATATTAAAATTTTTCTTTCGTGAAAATCTAATCCATGATTAAATCTTTTGGTTTTTTTTAACTGCTTGCAACTACTGTGTATTTTGTCAAGAAATTTAGAAAGCTATTGTTGTATTATTGTGTAAGTGAATATTATTTGTGTTGGTTTTCTTCTATGTTCGTTCTTAAACTCCTGCAGATTAGCAGGATGTGGTCCGAAAAACGAAATGAATTGTGCTATAATTTACAGCTTGACTGCGATATCAGCTCCTTTTAGCCTGAAACATCAACCAGTGTGGCTTCTTGGTCATTTTAAGCCTTTATGAAATGGGAATGGTTTGAACAATTTCTGAAAATGAACCATAACCAAATACCGACGAGAACATATAACATGAGAAGATCTGGATACAAGGCCAGAGGAAGACATATAATAATATGGATAGATAGGGACCAAACCCGAAATAAAGGACTGACGAAAACGGATGTGCTGGACCTTGGATGTCCAGACCACAGATTGGCCAACCGAGGTACAAATAAAACAGTTTTACTGTGGAACCTGTAGCACAACGTAATTCACGCTACCCGGAGTACATCACACGATATATTCGTTGTGGTTATATGAGAGCGAACGCTGAAGAAGAAGAATATGGATAGATAATATCAAGACAACCCTGAACAAAGGTGAATTAAACACAGCCAAGACGACATATCTGACATTGGATAGACAGTCAAAGCTACCAGTCACCGCTCCTATGCTTAACGGCAAGTGTGGATATTCTGACCATCATTCACCTGGAGATAGACAATAGAGATGGGGCAGACAACTCCACCCACAGAACCTCCTTAGTGGACTCCTACAACACGCTTGGTAGGTAACAGTGTTGATATTCTTTGCTCTTTTTTCTTGCTCCAGCAACAACCGGGCTATATGCTTTGTGTATTCGAATATGTTGTCCCGCTAATATGATATCCGATACCAGTATCGATAACTGACCCGAAAGTAGACCATCTTATTTAGTTATCTCCCTTTGTATTTAAATGTATGTGTGTGCATGAACGTGCGTGCATATATATAAACTATTTGTAAAGAATTGAACAGAATTGCTAGTTTGCTATAATAATCCAGTATAATTATAAACTTTAAACAATTAATGGCAGTGTGTATTTATTGAAACATCGGGTCAAAATATACCATAAACATACATTGTAAAAATGTGAATAGATAAGGGGAGATAATTAATTTAAGAACCCACTCCGAGGACAAGTGCTAAAATATCAATACATGTTACTGTTTTAAAGCATTATAGACGATAGAAGAGAAATAGAAATAAGGTGACATTTAAAGATAATAACAGAGACAAGGTGACATTTAATGAGAATAACAGAGGCAAGGTGACATTTAAAGATAATAACAGAGACAAGGTGACATGTAATGAGAATAACAGAGGCAAGGTGACATTGAATGCAAATAACATAGGTAAGGTGACATAGTTAGTTAGTTAATTAGTTAGTCGTTGGATCATCGTCATTGCACTCCGGACAAGTCCATAGGTGCTCAGATCTCTCCTTGAGTGTAGCCGCCATTACACGTTGACTGACGGTCGAAGTACACAGTTGATTGGCCATCATTGGGTGACATTCAAGATGAAATCTATTTTCAACTTTTTTTTTATCGTAAAGATGCATTTGTAAAATGATAATTATTATGACGACGATGATGGTAACGATGATGCTGATGATGGCGATGATGGCGATGATAACTATGATTTTGATGCTGATGATGATGATGACGACGGTGTTGGTGATGGGGACAGAATTTCAAGTGAGTACGAGTTTGTTAACTCTTATGCCAGATGTTGAGATTGTATTTCCAGCTTCTAACCGGCGACTATCTATTATCCTTTCTGATGAGGAAGGTTACTAGATGTTTTACACAGATTACTGAGGCCATATGTTACTCTAGGATGCAATGCTAAGTTGGCAGCTTTATATTCGGAAGGGAACTTTTCCGTGACATTCTTGCAATCTCAAGTTAATAAGCGAGACTGCTATAAAACTACTCGACGATAATTATGATTAAAGTCATTATTGTCAATGTTAGTCTTGCAGTTTCTTGAGAAAGACCCTAAGGTTGAAACGTCGAAACTGTCTTGTGAACTGTTATTTGTAGTTTTTCTTACCAATGCAATATGGTAGGATAGTCTGTGCGTTAATTGTAAAGCTGATTGACCTTGTGTTTTATGTAAACACTATTGCAACCACAAGGGAAGCCGCGGATACAAGTGTTGATTCGCCCCACGCAATACCAGACCTGGGTCTTCGTCAAGTTTTAACCCAGTGTCTCAGATTGATCGTGCTCTAGTACTGCCCTGGATAGTGCTCTAGTACTCCCATGAGTGGTGCTCTAGTACTGTCCTGGATAATGCTCTAGTACTCCCATTCTTCTTCTTCTTCTTTCGTTCACTTGAAACATGTCTATATCTGCAATTCTGTCTCCTTAATAAAACTCACTGTCTTTTGTAGTTCATACAGTGTCCCATAGAGCTTTGATTCCAGTGTTGTTTCCTCTGGCCAATATGTCTGCCTCAGCGTTTCATGCTCAGAACACTCTTGAAGTATATGTTTGGCACTCTGTACTGCCTGTCCACATGTACACATGGCCGTGTTGCCAATCTTGAACTTTGTATACATGTGACTGCGGAGTCGGTTGTGTCCTGTTCTGAGACGTAGAATTATAACTTGTTCTGATCTGTTCATAATGTGATAGTCATCTTGTGTTGGTGTTTGTGGCTTTCTTATTGACTTGATCATCTGTTTTTTCTGATGGTAGGTGATTGGTATATCTGGTTGATCTTCGGCAGCACCTTCCTTAGCCAGTTGGTCTGCTTTTTCATTTCCTGGTATTCCACAGTGAGAGGGTATCCACTGCATGGTTACCCTATACTGGTAAGACAATTCGCTAAGTAGTTTTTTCAAGTCTGTTAGTTTTCCAGACTGGAGAGCTTGAAGCACTGACCTTGCATCTGTCAGGAATACCACAGGCTGTAGGTCAGAGTTGGAGTTCAGCAGTTTTTTAGCTGCCACAGTAATTGCCTGGATTTCTGCATCATAATTATTGCAGAATTTTCCTGTCGGTGTTCTGATTGTATCTCTAGGCTTGTGTGGATATTCTATATATACACCTGCACCTCCATTCCTCACAGCATTCTGTGCTGACCCATCTGTGTATACTCTGACCCATATATCTTGTGGATATTCCTCGTCCAGGAAACTGAGGGTGGCTGTCCTCCGCTGCACACTGTTCTGTTCGTCCTCGCTTAGTATTCCTTTCACATGGGTCTGAATGTATATTGGCATTCCATGCCTTTCACTCCATGGGGTTTGTTCTGGTACAGACCTTAAGGGGCTGTCAACTTCAGGTAGGTCTGTAAGTTGTCTACGGAGTCGTTTAGCTTGATGGATAAAGCTGCTTCTTTTCAGTCGCCCCATTGCTAGGTTTTGGAATCTTTCCTTCATTGGATGACTTGGCATACACTGAAACTTTTCCGCTTGAATTAGTACTTTTGTGTCTCTGCGTTCGCCAAGTGTTTGCATTCTTCCCATTTTCTGCATCTCTGCTATGGGTGTTGATTTCATTGCTCCCAACATTATTCTAAGTGCCTGGTTTTGCACTTTATCTAGATCTTGTAATGTGGTGTTTGATGCAGGACACCACGCAGCTGAACCATATTCCAGGTGTGGTCTTATGCCTTGCTGGTAAACTTTACTGAGTATATTCCCACTGGCTCCCCATGTGGTTCCACTTAGTTTTCTCAGGATAGCTAACTTCCTCCTGGCTTTTGTTGTTGCTTTGTTTATGTGCTGCTTCCATGTCAGCTTATCATCAAAAGTAACTCCGAGGTATGTTGGTTGTTTGTCTTCTTTCAAGAGCTCTCCGTCTATCTTGATATGACCGGCTTTTTGTTTTGGTGAGAGGGTAAAGAGTGTAGTGCTGCACTTATCTGTGTTAATGCTGACACACCATCTATTTGCCCATAAGGTTAAGGCATCGATAGCTCTTTGTATTTGTTTAGTGGCCACTGTCGCATGTTCTTCCGTGCACCAGATCACCAGGTCGTCAGCATACATTGCCACTTTGATCCCGTGTGGTAGTTCAGCAACTAGGTCATTGATGTAAACCAAGAAAAGTGTGGGTGACAGGACTCCTCCCTGGGGGACTCCATGACGCAGTAGGACTTTCTTGCTTTTGCGACCATCTAATTGTACCCTGGCTCTTCTATTATGCAGGTATGCTTTTACCCATTTGTACATTCTTGAGCTAACCCTGCAATTTCGCAATTTCTTTAGGAGCCCTTCTTTCCAGACCTTATCAAATGCTTTCCTGAGGTCTATCCATGCTGCTAGTACCAGTTTCTTATCTTGGAAGGCATCCTCAATCTCTTGGGAGAGGTAGGTTGCCTGATCTTCAGTAGAGTAGCACTGTCTGAAACCTGCTTGCTGTGATACCAGAAGGTTTTCACTTTCAATGTACCACTGCATCCTAAGATTGATAATGCGTTCCATTGTTTTGCATAGACAGCTTGTGAGGCTGATGGGCCTGTAGTTGGAGACAGTGTTGCCATCTTTTCCTGATTTGAGGAGAGGTATCATTATTGCTTCTCTCCATGCCTGTGGTACATTACCTGTGGACCAGCTTGTGTTAAAGATTTGCAGCAGCTTTGCTCTTGCTGCAATTCCCAGGTTTCTAATCATTTCATTGGACACTCCATCAGCTCCAGGGGACTTTTTCATTTTCAATTTGGATATTGCATGCTCCAGTTCTCTCATTGTGATTGGTGCCTCCATGACTTCAGGTATAGGTTCGTCTTGTCCAATGTTTTGCTGGTTCACTCGAACCTCCTGTTGTTTGTCTGGGCTGACTTTGACGTTATTGTCTTCTGCAAAGGAATCTGCAAAGTAATCAGCTGCATGTTTACCTGTTAAAATGTTTTTATCTTTATAAAGTGTGATCCTGGTATTTCTCCCTGTACCTTCATCATTTAGTTATTTTACAAGTTTCCATAATTTCATAGTATCTCTTTCTAGGTTCAGCGACTCTGTTTTTTCTTTCCAGCTGTTCCGTCTGGCTTGTAACTTGGCTCTTTGAAATTTAGCCTTTGTTTGCTGATATTTGTTGTGATGTTCTTGGCTAGGTCTGTTCTCAGCCTGCTTTCTAGATGTTTCCATCTCATTTTGCAGCTTTTCCAGTTCATCATTCCAGTAGGGTTTGTAGTTTTTGCGTGCCCCCCTGGGTATGGTTTTACTAGCAGCATGTAGTATACATCTATTAAATTCACTCACTGCTCTATTGATGTCTTTGTCCAAGTTCATGTCCTTAGCTAGAACACTGGTTAAATGCTGGTACATTTTCCAGTCTGCCCTCTTATAGTTCCACCTAGTGAGCGTGCTGCTGTCCTTGGTATATTCATTGTGAATTTCCAGAAATACTGGTCTGTGGTCACTACCCCCAAGCTGCTTTCCAACGACACGTGTGATGTTCCATTCCAGGCCTGGTGAGTAGAATGCCAGGTCTGGTGTAGAGGTGGTGTGCCATGCTCTCGAGTAGAAGGTTGGTGAGTCAGCTGGCTGGTTAATAAGAATGAGATTATTTTCATCCTGCCAGCTCTCAAGTTCCTCACCTCTCTTGTCGATATGATCGTAGCCCCAGCTCTGAGAGTGGCTGTTGAAGTCACCACACACCATAAGCCTTTCTTTGTCTGGAATTGTGTCTAGTGCCAATGGTTTATCATTTGGGCAGTAGTAGTTCAGGAGATGGAATTCTGCACTGTCTGTTTTTAGGTGGAGCATCTGGTATTCTGCCCCGTCCATGTATACTTCCAGCTGACATGCGCTGATATTGTTTTTAACTAGTGTCAGAATTCCACCCTTTCGCCTGTCTTTTCGGTCAGATCGGTAGCACTGGTAGCCTCTGATTTTGAAGGCTATGTCGCTGCTGAGGTGTGTTTCTTGGATACAGCATATATTTACTTGTTCTTCACTGAGGACATTTTCAAGTTCCAATTTTTTGCTGTATCCATCTCTTTTACTGTTGACACCCTCAGCATTCCAGTGCATTATTTTTATTGGTCGTTTGTTTGTTTGGCCAGTAGCTCTATTCCCTTGCCTCCTGGCTCCTCGGGGCAATTGAGAAGGACTTCCAGTAACTGAGGTTGGGCCCTTTCGAGGTATAGGGCCCGGCACCGTCCCTGCCTGAACGTCCGCCACAGGGCAGGCACCATAACGTTTATTAGATGCAGACATGTTTCCATTGTGTTTTATGCGTGGCAACCTGATTATCTGTGCGCCTTTTGGCTGGTTGCCTCCGTCTTCAGCACTCTGCTTACTTGGGCCGGACTATGGTCCTGCTCGAGTGGGAGTGCCCGACCAGTCTTAGTTTCCAGCCTCTGATGGCTGAACTAAGCCCCATCACCACTTCAAGGTTCTGGCCTCGATGGGGTAGTACTCCCATGAGTGGTACTCTAGTACTGCTCTGGATAGTGCTCTAGTACTCCCATGAGTGGTGCTCTAGTACTGCCCTGGATAGTGCTCTCGTACTTACTTGGGTGGTGCTCTAGTACTGCCCTGGATAGTTCTCTAGTACTCCCTTGTATTGTGCTCTATTACTACCTTGAGTCGTGCTCTCGTAATCCCGTGAGTGGTACTTTCATACTCCGTTGACTAGCACTCTCGTAGTCCTTTGAGTGGTGCTTTCGTACTCCGTTGACTAGCACTCTCTTAGTCCCTTGAGTGGTGCTTTCGTACTCCGTTGACTAGTGCTCTCGTACTCCCTTGAGTGGTGCTCTAGTACTGCCCTGGATAGTGTTCTGGTACTCACATGGATGGTGCTTTATTACTCCATTGCGCGGTGCTCTAGTACTGCCCTGGGTAATTCTCTAGTACTCCCTTGAGTGGTGCTCTAGTACTCCCTTCAGTGGTGCTCTAGTACTCCCTTCAGTGGTGCTCTAGTACTCCCTTGAGTGGTGCTCTAGTACTCCCTTGAGTGGTCTCACGTAAAAACATGCGCTCGTGTCACGCAAGTGAAAAAGTGCTAGCTAGTACAGGTGAGCTGTGCCTGGCGTCTACAGCATGAGAACTCTTGTTTTAGAGGTGAAACGTGTGGTATCGGTGCCTAAAAGGGGAGCAAAGAATAGCGACGACACTGTTTACCTTCCAAACATGACGTTTAGGCATAAAGAGGTTATGAACTGGAGTTGACATCCCATTACATATAGGGCGGCGCAGATATCGCAGGAAAACTGTAAACCATGACACAATGCATTATGTTCTCCGGACTATTTCCTGATAGACTGCATGAGTTTGAGATTGAACGCAGAAGAAGAAGAGTTAAACAAATACAAAACAAAGATAAATATAGTAGCAGAATGATTCAAAGCAAAACATCACCTGTGCTGCTGTCCTGTTTCCTCGTCAAAGTGTTTGTTGTTAATGAGAAGAAACAGCCCTCTTTTCTTAAAGTTGAAGTTATACTCATTTGGTTCGGAAGGAGCACCAGGTCTGACATCCCGCCTCTCACCACTGTGGAAAACACATGCTGTGATAAAATACTATATCAATGAAAACACATGCTTTGATAAAACACTGTAACAATGAAAACACATGCTTTGATAAAACACTGTAACAATGAAAACAAAACACGCGATATGAAAAGTCGATCATATAGCGTAAGATAATGCAAAAAGTTAGCCCGTAGATAATGGGGTGGGGTGGGATTGTTTAATCATGTCCTTCTTATGAGTAGTCCTTTGTGCAGAATCCAAAAGTGTCACTTATCTTGGCTGGTACGACTGACCATTGGTCAATTCGAGTATACATTGTGTCGCCAGCCAATGGAAAATAGGGACAAATGTGGATTATCCAAGATAAATGACGCTGTTTGAGATCTGTGCGCAGGATTATTCAAATTAAGGACTTGGTACTGTTCTACCACTGGTATTTTAACAAGATAGAACATGACATGATGTGATCACAGGGTAATACTTTCATGATTGTGTTCATGAAAAATGTGATTTGGTAGAAACGTAGATTTGTGTGATTTTTCTTATGTGTTTTCTCTAATTTCCAAAACTTCAATAGCATCATCATCAAGGCGCAATCTTGCAACATATGTTAGCTGCAACGGACGTTCAACATCCCCTGTCTCTTGCCTTGATGGTGCACTCTGCAAGAATGTAACCGGTCCATCTCGTGTGTTTCACACTTGTATCTGACTATATTTTGCTAGACTCGCATCCCCTCAAGTAAGATCTTCAACGAGATGTCATGGCTTTTAACATATCCAAAATATTTTATTTATTTGACCTTACTTTTTTTTTCAATAGTTTTTTTGTTCATATGAAGTGTTGTTAGGGGAACCTCTGTGTTCATATGAAGTGTTGTTAGGGGAACCTCTGTGTTCATATGAAGTGTTGTTAGGGGAACCTCTGTGTTCATATGAAGTGTTGTTAGGGGAACCTCTGTGTTCATATGAAGTGTTGTTAGGGGAACCTCTGTGTTCATATGAAGTGTTGTTAGGGGAACCTCTGTGTTCATATGAAGTGTTGTTAGGGGAACCTCTGTGTTCATATGAAGTGTTGTTAGGGGAACCTCTGTGTTCATATGAAGTGTTGTTAGTGGAACCTCTGTGTTCATATGAAGTGTTGTTAGGGGAACCTCTGTGTTCATATGAAGTGTTATTAGGGGAACCTCTGTGTTCATATGAAGTGTTGTTAGGGGAACCTCTGTGTTCATATGAATTTTATTAGGGGAACCTCTGTGTTCATATGACGTGTTGCTAGGGGAACCTCTGTGTTCATATGAAGTGTTGTTAGGGGAACCTCTGTGTTCATATGAATTTTATTAGGGGAACCTCTGTGTTCATATGAAGTGTTGCTAGGGGAACCTCTGTGTTCATATGAAGTGTTGCTAGGGGAACCTCTGTGTTCATATGAAGTGTTGCTAGGGGAACCTCTGTGTTCATATGACGTGTTGGTAGGGGAACCTCTGTGTTCATATGAAGTGTTGCTAGGGGAACCTCTGTGTTCATATGAAGTGTTGCTAGGGGAACCTCTGTGTTCATATGAAGTGTTGTTAGGGGAACCTCTGTGTTCATATGAAGTTGTCCATTACAGGAGTTCTCCATTAGAAGATCGAGGTAGCATAGTAGATAGTGAGCGTGCTTTCTATCACTGGGTTACAGCGTGCCAGGTTCGAAACCACGTCAGGAAAAAACTATCCGGGTTGTGATTTCTCACTTGACGTGATTTCTCACTCCTCCAGTCGACTCAGCTGTAATTGAGTACCTGACGCACGAGTTACGGTAGGAAAATATAACAAGGAAGGGAACTGGCCACCCCACCTAATAGCTGTGGCTTAGTACATGAAGAGTTATCTTCATCCCCGATGACAGGTTGATGCCATGGGGCATACCTTTACCTTTACTATTACAATACGTTCTTAAGTTCTGCATTTGAAATCGGATGTTGGGTCCCAAGTGCACAGCTATCGCAGACAAACGTAATCCACGATCGAAATGTTGTCCATTTCGGTCAGATATCTACAAATACATGTTAACGTTTCGCATTCTCATCACGTTCCTATCAATCTTGACTCTTTGATTTTAATTTTTGTTAAAATATGTATCTTTACTCCTACATCTCTGAGAACAGCTACATTCGATTTATAATAATAATAATAATAATAATAATAATAATAATTAGTAATAATATACGCGCATGCGGTTGCGTCTGTGGGTGTCACTAATGGCTATCTAGACAAACCAACCATGCAACAGAAAACCTTAGTAGATGACATGCCTTTATATTGAGGTTATCTTCTTATAGAAGCTTCATGGCACGTCATCTATACAATCCCGTAGTCGTAACCTTCGATAACAGTTACCATGTTGTTCCGACAGGCCGACTTTGTGCTTAAACTAGTTACGAGCACAGCGTTGATGGGCGGAAAAACAACGAAACCTGTCACAAGGGCTTGAGTTGCGCCTTGATGTCGACGTCTATTTCCGCCAACATTAGACTCGAAACACCATCGAATCGGATGGCTGCTGGAACAGAGGGCGGAGCACTTATGGGAATGCCCCACGTGCTGTGAGGCCATTTCTAATCAAGAATCAAGAAGAATCAAGTAATAATATACCCATCCATAACCCACAGATTTGTAGGAGTGTCACATTGGAGACATTGTCATAAAAAGCTCCCCAAACATCTCTATGCTCAGCCATTCGGACGAGTGTAGAAAGACTAGGCCCAGATCATTCCTTGATGTAACAATCCAGGGTTTTCTCTGAACCTCCTCCTTCTTCCACCCTCGACTGTTACTTGCAGAATAATTTTAGAAAGCGAGTCGGGCCTCGTTACATTTCCAAACCAAACACTGCCAAAAGTGATTCTTGATATCCTGCGTTTACTAGTCTGGTTTAAAAAAAAAACCGGATTCTTAACAAACATTTTTAGCATTTGTTTTCAAAAGGCTGAATCCTTCTTTCTGTGTCTGCATTGAGTGTACAACTTTCACATCCGTATAAAAATATTTTAGCACTAGCAGATCTGAATAGATTGATCTTTACTGTGATACTGATCTTACTTTTTCATATATTCAACCTTGACATATCATATTCCCGAGTTCAGTCATATACATGGGTCCCGAAAAGAGATGAAAGAATAACAACTCTATTACCTGCCATAATTGTCGGGTGAGGCGACTAAGGAGGTTTAGGGGTGGAGGTGGCTGTCTCATCCCCATACAGAGTTAAATGACCCTGAAGCTGTGCTGAAATTAGATGTATCAAGACAAAAGGTGCATGTATCGCACTCAAGCTGTAAACCAATACACAACGTGTTCCCTTCTCCGGACTGCATCTTGCTGATTTGCAGGATTTTGAGAGAGAGAGATCACAGAAAACGAAGAGCAGAATTTCAAACCATGGTGTTGCTCCTTCCGGTCAAGATGTATTCTTGAGAAATCAGACTGTTTTGAGAAAATAAGACTTTATTTCGGAGAATAAAGTTTTGAGATAACAAGACCTTTATGACAAAAGTAAGATTATTTTGAGAAAATAAGACGTTTTGAGAATGTAAGACTTTTAAAAGATTTAAATTTTTTTTAGAAAGTAAGACCTTTTTCTTTTAGGAAGCAAGATTTTTTGAGAATGTAAGATTTTTTTGAGAATGTAAGATTTTTTTAGAGAATCTAAGATTGTTTTTTTTAGAGAATCTAAGATTGTTTTAAGAAAGTAAGATATTTTTGAGAAAGTAAGACCTTTTTTAGAATGTAAGACTATTAAAAATTAAGATTTTTTTAGAAGGTAAGACTGTTTGAGAATGTACTATTTATTAGAGAATGTGTGGTTTTTTTTAGAAAGTAAGACTTTTTGAAAATGTAAGATTTGTTTGAGAATGTAATAATTTTTTTAGAGAATGAAAGATTTTTTGGAGAAAGTAATACTTCTTTAAAACATAATTGTCTTGTTATTTCCCCGGAAACATGCTCCAGAAAATGTTTGTTTCGACATGGCCTTGAAGCCAGAAGAGAACAGGAAAATGAATCAGGACTGGTACCACATGAGACAAGATTAAAATGCTTTTAGAGAGCACGGGCGTTTTATCGGAAGTTGTCCTCGTGATTTGTTGAAGTGTGAGCATTGATTTTGGAACTGGGGACCATGCTGGGTAGATAACGAACCTGCTCTCGCTCAATCACGAGGATCAGCGGTTATCGCGTATTAAGTTCTTTCATTGAAGGCGCGGTTACTTGAGTCAAATTTACAGACAAAATTGACACATTCTGTACAATATAAAAGAGTACAAATAATAAAAGTAAATGATAAGAAATAATAGATGTAAATATAAGTGATAAGAAATTTTTGTCTATTGTCTTTCCCCCGGTGGTGTGTTATCCACTCTTGCCGTTAAGCGTAGGAGTGATTGGAGCTCGAGCTTGCGTTCTAAAGCCAGATGTGTGGCCTCGGCTTTGCTATGACCGTGTCTGTACAGGATGTCCCTGACGTTTTCTATCCATCTTTTCCGTGGTCTTCCTCTGTCTTTGTACCCTGATCTCATTTGATTATATGCTTGTACGGGCAACTTTTCGTGATGCATTCTCATAATGTGGCCAAACCACTTGATCTGTTCTCTCTCTATGTAATCTATATAAGATATTATACCTATTATTTCCCATATATTCATTTCGTAATCTATCAAGCCTGGTGACTCCGGCAGCTTTCCTCAAGCATTTCATCTCGCATGTCACTATCTTTCTGTAATGTGAAGATGAGAAAGACCAGGTTTGGCTCTGGTAACACAGTGTTGGTAGGAATATAATGTAGAGTGGTAAGAAATAATAGATGTAAATAATGAGAAATAAGTTACTTAGTTGTCGGGTCATCATCACCACAAACTGGACAAGTCCACAGTTGTCGGGTCATCATCTCCACAAACTGGACAAGTCCACAGTTGTCGGGTCATCATCACCACAAACTGGACAAGTCCACAGTTGTCGGGTCATCATCACCACAAACTGGACAAGTCCACAGTTGTCGGGTCATCATCTCCACAAACTGGACAAGTCCACAGTTGTCGAGTCATCATCACCACAAACTGGACAAGTCCACAGTTGTCGAGTCATCATCACTACAAACTGGACAAGTCCATAGTTGTCGGATCATCATCACTACAAACTGGACAAGTCCATAGTTGCTCCTATCTCTCCCTGAGTGTATCCACCATTACACTTCTGCTGACAGTACCGGTCTTATGCTGGTTGACCATCATTTTTTTGCGCCCTCCAAAATGTTCACTTCTAGCAACACCGCATTTCAAACCCTGATCTTTAATCCTGGACATTGAAAAGGAATCATCATCCACACTAGTCTCACCTCGCGTGCTATATCTCTTAAGGAGTTAAAAACGTCACCTCGATTAATTGACCCATCGTAATTACATTACTGTTACCCATCATGCATGCAGTAAGAGGCGACTAAAAAGGTTTTGGGGTGGGGTTGGCTATCCCCATCCCATAGAAGGTTAAAGTGACTCAGATGCCATGCTGAAGTCGGATGTGTAACGTTGAAAGATCTAAATATCTCAACTAAACTGTAAACCATGATTCAACACATTCCCTTCTCCTGGCTACATCCTGATAATCTGCAAGAGTTTGACAACGAAAGGTATTGTGAAGATATTATAAAATAGCATCATTAACTTGTTTGCAAACTATTTAATCATTAGTAGTCTTAACTTTTATTATTGGAGGATTAATAATCATAATCATTATTATTTGACGATTAATAATCTTCATGATTTTTATTTTAGGTTTAATAAAGATGCAAAAAAGATGCATCTTTAAACCCCCAAAAAGATACGATTTTGTCAAGACATTAAAACTGTGTACTCAAGTCACTGAGATCGGCCAATCGAGACAAGGACTGTTACAACAACAACGCACATCCCGTACAAGTATTGAAGTATCACCAGGAACACAAACATAAACATCCGTATTAGAACTACAAGGGACAATAGGCATTCTTGTAAATATACATCATATAGAGACAGTACAATGTTGCTTCAAATAATAGCTTATACAAGTAAATTCAAGTAGGAAGTTTTTGGAGATGTGGTAAGGAAAAACCCGTTTACTCGTGTTGCAAAGCGTTTCGGTGCCACTAAAATGGACCTGGTTCAATTCCCGTTAGTCTCAAGAATTTTTAATTTATACTCTGGCTTCCTACTTGAATTTACTTGTATAATCTATTATTTTAAGCAACAGTGTACTATATCTACGTTATTTATATTTACAAGAAGACCTATTGGTCCTTGTAGTACGAACACGGATGTTATATGTTTGTGTTACTGTGAATACGTCAATACTTATACGGGATGTTCGTTGTTGTTGTAATAGTCCTTGTCTCGATTGGTCCGTTCTCAGTGACTTTACACAGTTTGAATGTCTTGACAAAAATGGAAAATATTTTTGGAGATAAAAATCGACCCAGCAGGAGTTTGAGAATAAACGTTGAAGAAGAAGAAGATTTGTTAATCTATCTACGGAATTTGTACAGATCCACGATCGCCAATTGACACGGCACACGATGACAAACATTCCACAAAATCATATCACGTGATTTCAAAGTTCTGAATTTCGGTCCCCGAGTGATGGGGAAAGAGACCCCGGTTCACCCAATTTATCCGATAGAGCCTCTTAGCACTCACATCTGCTGTCACCTTCTTTCTAAATAACAAAAATATACACATTAATCACACGTTGACTTGCAGATGTGTGGGATAACTATCTTATATGTCGTCAGTTTAACGGCTACGAAATGGAAATGCCAGTCATCCGTCACGATAGCCAATCTTCAACGATCTATATATCCTCAGGATAATTCCGTTGCAATCCCTTCACAATTTATGTGTCAGCTAAATATTACAAAACTCGACAGAGAAACATCGACGAAACAAACGTGATCATACACGGTGAGACACATAAAAGTAGCGAAAACACATTTTGAAAGTTGTTAGAAAGCAAAATATATTAGAAATGTTGGTATCAAACTCGCAATTTACTGAAAGTATGACTGATCATCATCATCATCATCATCATCGTCGTCGCCATCATCATCATCATCATCAGGTAGCATATCCTGAACTGGAGACTTTCGAAACTCCTGTCAATTTTGAGCCAGTCTTCCTGCTTCTGTTTGTGTCATGTTTTTGTAGTCTATGATATTTTTGCCCATCTACTTGGTGAAAATAATAAAATGCTTGGAGACTAGACTAGTCACAGTTAAATATCAGCAAATTGTTGTGTGATGTCAGGGACACAAGATGACCTAAATCGAACCGCTCTAGACATGACCAATGTTGGACTACATATTTAATAATATCAGGTTTTGTGTCGACGTGGTACAGAGCTCGTCTGTAACGCCAAGGTGCTGGGTTCGAATCCCGCTACAACATACCTCTTTTTCGTAGCACATGCGTCGTCCCCCCCCCCATTATGATCTTTTCTAGGCTGCCAGACTGTCATCGGACAGGGTGGAGAACGTTTAACTCTTTATGTACCTTAGGTACAGAGGTTCGTTGCGAATTCACCGGTCCATGGGCACATGCCCTTTGACCATATGTCATTGTATGATATATTGATATATGCATGTGTTTATGAGATGCTGTTTTGTTCTATACATAGTAGAGTGGTTCCCATATTGTGTTCCACATATACATACACACATATATATATATAAATATATATATATATATATATATATATATTTTATATTGTATTATATTATATAAACTGTATATATTCTATATACAGTGTTCCACATAGAGTGTTCCATTAGATGACTGTGCGTTACAAAAATAGACCATCGAAATATCTCATCATCATCAGGTGCCATGCCGGCTGGCGTAGGCAATCATGGCTTTCTAATGCTCTCTGTCTACAGCATTATGTATCAAGTTCGTTGTTGTTTCCCTGCCGTGCCAGCTTGTTAAACTGTCTAATATTTTCTCACGTTGTCGCCCTCTGTCTCTGTTGTCTTCAATCTTGTCTGTTGTGACTATGTTCTCTAAACATGCCTGTCTCATGAAGTGGCCAAAAAAAAAAGATTATCTATCTTCTATTCTTGATTAAGGCCCGTTTTGTATTTGACTATTTCAACACCCCCCACATTAGTTTTTCTGGCGGTCCATGGTATTCTCAGCATTCTTCTATAAAACCACATCTCTGTTGCCTCTAATTTTTCACTTTCCAGTTTGTTTATTGTCCAAGACTCGCATCCATAAGTTAATATAGGGGTTATATAGCACTGCAGAACTCTCGTTCTGACCTCTAATGACAAGGTCATATTGTACAATGTAGTTTTCATTTTTCTGAATGTAGTTTTTGCCTGTCCTATTCTGCTTCTTATTTATGTTGAACTTCTTCCGTCTGTTGCAATCGTTGTACTTAAATATTTGAATTGGCGAACCTGTTTTAATACTATATCATTCACTTTGATCTTGCATGGTGTGGTATTTTGTTTATATGAAATAACCATTACTTCTGTTTTCTTTATGTTTAGAAAGAGGCCTTTCTCTTTACTTTCTTTGATTACTATATTAATTACATCTTAAATATCTTCCCAACTTTTAGCAATAAAAATGTCTACTTTGAAATAATTATCATTTCCGGATTGATTTCGAAGCTTGAGCATGGCCATATCAGGTTTAAACCTATTGACTAATAGTAAATTCAGCCTTCTAAAATGACTAATATGACTGCTACATTGATTTTCATTGGCTATCACACAAAGTATAAACACAGCGACCAGTGAAAACAACGGCGACAGTCAAATGAGTCATTAAGAAGTCCTGATTACCCATTAGCCAGTAGATCGTCTATTGGAAACAGCCATGATCTGATTATTAGAAATCAGCATCAGGGCACATGGGAAATTCCCGTAAGTGCATCACATTGCTGCTTTTTTTAATACTCAGGGCTATTTTTGTGTGTGATTCCTCCATCAATACAATTGCAATTAAGAACATCAAAGTTGTTTTGTAGTTGGGCAATTATAAAAATATATCGCGCCCGTGTTGCCGTAGCCCGAAAGAATAACAAGGAATAGCAATGCTGCTACCTACACACATGTCGTTTGAGACACGAGAAGCTTTGGGGAAAGGGAGGGGGGAGTCAGATGTGTCAGGCCAAAAGGCGCAGATATCACAGTCACACTGTAAGCCTTGCTCACAATTCTTTCTGCTCTCTGGACTGCACTCTGATAATCTGCAGGAGTTTGAGAAAGAACGCAGAAGAAGAATATAAATATATAAATAATCTAATACTGCTTACGGCGTTGCCATTTACTTTGTGACAAGGAAATATTTTATTGGGGGTGAGGGGGTGCGTGGTGATGAGTCTATCCAAGGCTGTAGTGATGAAGTCATCAAATTAACAAGGCGATAATCTGACAAGGGCAGTGGCGATAAGTCTGGCCAGGGTCGTGACGATGAGTTTGATCAGGACTGTGGCGATGAGTTGGCCAGTCCATAACAGGATCTTCGAAAAGGAGAAAAGGAGAGCAGAATGTTTATCTTTAAAAAAAGGTAACTTCCTCGATGTCATGTTCTTTTTTCTCTCATTTACCTGAAAGCTTTGGTGACATTTTTGGAAAGCTTCATAAGGGTAGGTGATCGTAGTAGGGGGTATGTGATCGTAGTAGGGGGTATGTGATCGTAGTAGGGGGTATGTGATCGTAGTAAGGGGTATGTGATCGTAGTAGGGGGTATGTGATCGTAGTAGGGGGTATGTGATCGTAGTAAGGGGTATGTGATCGTAGTAGGGGGTAGGTGATCGTAGTAGAGGGTATGTGATCGTAGTAAGGGGTATGTGATCTTAGTAGAGGGTAGGTGATCTTACGAGAGAGTAGGAAAGGTTTTTACCCGCTGTTTTGTTTGGTTCTTAGTAATAAATGTAATGTTCTATTATCCTCTGAAAGGTGGGCGGGGGGGGGGGGGTGTTCAATCACAGTACATAGGCTTGATCCTTACCCCATAATCGTTACTCCCAGTAGTAGGTACAGGTGGGTTGTTAATAAATGTGTTGGTTGAATAATTGGTGGGGTTAATTGACAAGTGGGGTGGTTAATTGATAAGGAGGGGGGGTGGTTAATTGACAAGTGAGATTTGTTTCTCAAGTGAGGTGGTTAATATACATGCGATCTGGTTAATAGATGAGTTGGTTAATAGATAGGTGAGGTGGTTAATAGACAGGTGAGGTGGTTAATAGACAGAAAATGTGGCTAATAGATAGCTGACGTGTTTAATATACACGTGAGTGGTTAATAGACAGTTGAGGGCTAATAGACAGGTGAGGTGGTTAATAGACAAGTGAGGTGGTTAATAGACATGTGAGGTTGTAAATAGATAGGTGAGGTGGTTAATACGAGTGAGGTGGTTAATAGACAGGTGTGGTGGTTAATAGACAGGTGTGGTGGTTAATAGACATGTGTGGTGGTTAATAGACAGGTGTGGTGGTTAATAGACAGGTGAGGTGGCTAGTAGGTGTTATGGTTAATAGACATGTATTGCCGTGTACTCTTAAAGAGCAAAGTTTTGTAGAACATCGGTATTTCACAAACAGATAATATCCATCTGGGATACTATCAGGGTAAACATTGCTGTTAGTAAATATTAGCATTACCGCAAACAAGGTACCTGACACAAAAATACATCGCAGATTGGCTAATGCTACAATGGCTATGTTCTGTTGTTGAGATTTGTGTGTGCAAGAAATCTATCAGAACACACGTGAATGTTGACCGAAAGTGAGATTATAATTACCTCTCTTCCCTCCCAACTTTCTCTCCAACGAATGTTTCTGCAACAATTTATCCGACATTATATGAAATCTACACAAAAGTGAAACGTTTGTTCACGCCCTTCTCAGAACAGTCCTGCGAGCAGATCCAAAATAGCTCCATTTATCTTAGTTTATCATTTTTCCGCGTTTTCCAGTGGCTTGCGACATACAATATTTACAATATAACCATTGATCAATCGTGTGAGCCAGGATGACTATTCCAAGAAATTGGCTTATTAATATTCTTTGCGACATGCCAGATAGGATACGTTAGACCAAACGTTAAAATTACAGTTTTGAAATATATATTTGATATTGATATAAAATAACGAGAAATATTAGATATGATGAATTTCATGCGCAAATAAATTGTTGCAGGGAATAAAAGCAATATAAGAATATAGTTCACACATAATCAGACAAGAAAAGCTGCAGGCAGTTTAGAGGATGGGAAATAAGAAGTAATAAATTACGTTTTGATCTGACAACGAGCGAAAAAAAATGTAGCACGACTAAATTACAAAACATTCTGGAGGAATACACAGTGTTCAGATTAAGACATTGTTATCGTAGGTAAGGTTTATAAAATCTGCCTTCCAGCAATTTAGTCCGGAACATCAGTTAGTGCAGTGTTTCACAACGTTCTCTCACCCACTACACAGCAAAGTTATTCCTATAATTTCGTGACACAACAATATTAAATTACACACACGCACGCACACGCACGCACGCACGCACGCACACACACACATACATGATTACGAAAACTCACCTTATTTTTTTCCCGGACACGCGGGCGTGGAGGGAAACGAACGGACCGATCAATAAGCTAGCCTCGCCACCACAACAGACGGTCAGCCTATGAACCTAGCGGACACAGTCATTTCTCTTCGTAAGTCCGCACGATCTTCGTAAGTCCGCACGATCAGAGAATTTTGAGATGAATGAGCAGGTGTCAATATCGAGAATGCGAGAATTGAGTGTGTAGATACGAGAATTGAGTGTGAAGATGCGAAAATTGAGTGTGAAGATGCGAGAATTGAGTGTGAAGATGCGAGAATTGAGTGTGAAGATGCGAGAATTGAGTGTGAAGATGCGAGAATTGAGTGTGAAGATGGGCGTGGCCCGTAGAGAACTCTTGAGAAGGGTTTCAAAAGAGCAGTGAACAAACATAGAACCGGAACCATCAGCCGTTATACCCTGAGAGATTTACTGAAGTGGAGATCTGAGCACCTATGAATATGTCCAGTGTGCGAAAAGGATAATAAATGAACTAATACCTGTTATATATATATATATATATATATATACACACGCGCGCACGCACGCACGCACGCACGCACGCACGCACGCACGCACGCACGCACACACACACACACACACACACACACACACACACACACACACACCGGTATCACGCACATAGAATAGGGAGCGGGTGTTCAAACCCCTACCCCTTCCGTAGCTAATCAGAACATGATTTTTAGTACTAGTCTAGGAAACTAGGTGATTGTTAAACTCCACCCCCCCCCCCCAATCCTGTTTGATTTTTCACAAAAAGTTCTTCAAATTGAGAAATTTATGCTCGAAAACGCACGAATGACCTTTTGTTAGGTACACCCTTCCATACCCATAAGGAAAACGTGTATACGTCCCTTTCCGGTATAACATAGGCCTATATATATATATATATATATATATATATATATATATATATATATATATATATATATATATATATATATATATATATATATAAAATTGAATGCATAAAATTTACATTTGCTCTTTATTTGTTAACTATACGTACATAATGTAAAAACTATACCCATATATTTATTTTTATGGAAGTCTTATGCAATCAATATATACATGTATGTACACATTTCATCAATATATACATGTATACATATACATACCATCCTACAATGGAAAACACTGGGAAAGAAATCTACAAATATATGAGCAACACAAGTAACGAAATATAACGTCAACATCATTGGGAAGGAAAGACTTGAGTACCATCCTACAACAACTAACTATTTGATCAATGTAAAAATAATAATTATAAAATAGTGAATAATTAATGTGAAACTTGCGAAATAGTTCTTCACCGTTGAGACACACTTAAACATAGGCTCATGGCTTACTGGTGTGTCATGTCACACCGTATGATGTGCAATGCAATAGTGTGTTGAAAAGTGATGTATTTCATGTATGGATAGAGTTAATTTGGAAGTAACAGAAATGAAAAACAGAAAAATCAATCATTGATCATGTACTGTTTACTTCTTGTTAAGTATTTTGTTCATATTTGTTTATATGAAAGTTTGTTATATAAAATAATGGAAATAAGGTCAGGCAATCAAGCCATGACCATCGCCGAGTACAAATTACCGTGACCATCGCCGAGTACAAATTACCGTGACCATCGCCGAGTACAAATTACCGTGACCATCGCCGAGTACAAATTACCATGCTAAAATTACAATAAAATATCGCGGTCAATATGTAATACACTAATATACAAAGCATTTTTTTTGTGGGGAGGAAGGAAGTGGAAAGTCAAAAAAATAGGATACTAGATATTTGGTGACAACATTGGTCTGACAGTACATGGAATTTGGTGATAACATTGGCTTCACAATACATGGAATTTGGTGATAACATTGGGTTCACAGTGCATGAAATATGGTGATAGTATTGTGTTCACAGTACATGGAATATGGTGATAGTATTGTGTTCACAGTACATGGAATATGGTGATAGTATTGTGTTCACAGTACATGGAATATGGTGATAGTATTGTGTTCACAGTACATGGAATATGGGGATATCATAGGTCTGATAGTACATGAAATTTCACGCTTACAAATCTACACAGATGTATTGACATATATATCTACACAGATGTATTCACATATATATCTACACAGATGTATTGACATATATATCTACACAGATGTATTGACATATATATCTACACAGATGTATTCACATATATATCTACACAGATGTATTCACATATATATCTACACAGATGTATTCACATATATATCTACACAGATGTATTCACATATATATCTACACAGATGTATTCACATATATATCTACACAGATGTATTCACATATATATCTACACAGATGTATTCACATATATATCTACACAGATGTATTCACATATATATCTACACAGATGTATTCACATATATATCTACACAGATGTATTCACATATATATCTACACAGATGTATTCACATATATATCTACACAGATGTATTCACATATATATCTACACAGATGTATTCACATATATATCTACACAGATGTATTCACATATATATCTACACAGATGTATTCACATATATATCTACACAGATGTATTCACATATATATCTACACAGATGTATTCACATATATATCTACACAGATGTATTCACATATATATCTACACAGATGTATTCACATATATATCTACACAGATGTATTCACATATATATCTACACAGATGTATTCACATATATATCTACACAGATGTATTCACATATATATCTACACAGATGTATTCACATATATATCTACACAGATGTATTCACATATATATCTACACAGATGTATTCACATATATATCTACACAGATACATCTACACAAATGGATCTCCAGAAGGAGTTATGGGGGATGTGACACATTCCTAAGACTCAAAGACGGGAAGATAATGTCTACAGCTTTTCCAAACAGGACATACTTCTTCAACATGAGAAAAGAAACAGTTGCACTTTATCAAACAGGACATACTTCTTCAACATGAGAAAAGAAACAGTTGCACTTTATCAAACAGGACATACTTCTTCAACATGAGAAAAGAAACAGTTGCACTTTTCCAAACAGGACATACTTCTTCAACATGAGATAAGAAACAGTTGCACTTTTCCAAACAGGACATACTTCTTCAACATGAGAAAAGAAACAGTTGCACTTTTCCAAACAGGACATACTTCTTCAACATGAGAAAAGAAACAGTTGCACTTTTCCAAACAGGACATACTTCTTCAACATGAGAAAAGAAACAGTTGCACTTTTCCAAACAGGACATACTTCTTCAACATGAGAAAAGAAACAGTTGCACTTTATCAAACACTGAAAGTCTTCACCGAACCAGAATTGCAAAGACAAAAGAAGACAGCTGTACTTACGGATTGTAGATCTCTAGTAGAATTAATTCAGAGCACCAGAGATTAAAGCCGTCTGCACAACATTAGGCAAGAACTCAGATATATCTAAACAATCCTCATGTATTTACACATCAGTTGATACCCTCTTTGCACACATCAGCAGACTACCATCAGACAGCATACCACATCAAGTTATGCTACACAGATACAGCGAAGGCAGACATAGAGGCCGATCATGAAAACGATGGACTACCGAAATAAAAGAGGCGACAAACTCCACAATATACTCAGCATACACGAGGGGCATCTCCAGAAAACTCTTCTACCCCTGACGCTAAAAGGCACCAAAGGGTTTAACGAATAGATAGATACCCTCACAATGTGGAAACATAAAAAATGAGAAAAGTGATTCTCTGTCAAGAAAATGTAGTGACATGGAACAACACAAATACCCACTGTTCTACAGAGAAGCAAAAAATCAATAATGTTTACACGCCATAGTGGAAGAAACAAATGGAATATGCAACCACACTCGAAGATATCAACAGACCACACTATTTCGTCTTAGAACAGAACATTGGAGACTATTGGGTCACCTTTATCGACTGAGTATATCTTACACAGATCATAGTCCGTATGTATCCAGAACCCAAACTCCCAATTACATACTTGAGGAATGTCCAACATACAAAGAACAGGTCTGGCCAGTGGATATATATGCTTGAGGAATGTCCAACATACAAAGAGCAGGTCTGACAGGTGGATACACATACTTGAGGAATGTCCAAAATACAAAGTACAGGTCCGGCCAGTGGATACAGATCTAAGGCAAAAGCTATGGGGCAGCATATCTGACTTGCCGAAGGCAGTGGACTTCGCCCTGACGATAGGCCTGATAAACATGACCCAAAGTGTTGAAGGAAGAAGAAGAGGAAGCTGTCAATGATTACAGGAAAAATTACCAGACATTTTGCGGACGGGGGTTACTACTTAGGTGCATTGCCATTGTGTAATGAAAGACTGCCACTATTTGAACTTATTAACACAAGAGGCTGAGAGTTGTGGAGAAACATGATCGCGTAGGCCACTTGGCATACAAAAAAACTTGATTGATTGATGGCCACGTGGGCGGTTACAAAATCACTTCAACTTTGAATATATATTAAACTTTTCATTAATTTCTTGCTTGAAGAACCTCTTACGTTTTGTTCAGAGCGCGTGAGTATGTGTATGCGCGCATAATGTGTGTGAATGTGTCGGTAGGTCTGTATGTAATTTCAATATATTGGACAAGTCTAGCCTTGGGACAAATTGTCAATTCGAAAAATAGAATTAATAAAATGAAATGAGTTTGGGAATTTTCGTAAAACTGGACATCGTTCAAAAGGGAACATGTTCTTTGCAAATATAGCCAAAAGGCCTCCAGAATGGAACATGTTCTATGGACATATAGCCCTCATCCACCCTCCTTATACCCTGTCCAAGAATGGACGTAGAATTTCAATCTAACATGTCCGCTTGACAGGTTTTTATTTGTGTGTTTATTTCTATGTTAGAAACATCATGATTACGTTTGGCCAATATCCTTTCGTGATGTCAACGACAGTGCAGAAAAAGCACTATAACATCGGCCAGAGTCAGAATTGCCAGAATATGGTTAAATTTTGCCATATGGTTAAAGTATGCAGAGATGTTGTTTGTTTGTTTTTCGTTCGCTCCATTGTAACCATCACGGATATCCGTGCGATTTCCGCCGGGAGCGTGATTACGTTGTGCCACCGTTATGCGCCTTGTAGGCCTAGCACATCCGATTTCGGCATGCCTTGACAATTCGGGTGGGCTACCCTTAGCCTGTGACAGCCTCTATATCTGTCTCCAGGCACGCGTAGTGGAGACTCTTCGCCCAGACGATTTTCTTGCTCTTAGTCTGACTCAAACGAGGTGTTCCACTGTCTATGAACTTGCCTCGTGTAATTGGACGTGCTGTGCCTGTGCCCATTGGGTACTGAACCGTTTCTCATCCGTGAGCCTGGTTCCTTAAGGGGAAGAACTCAACAGAGGAGTTGGACCCTGGCTCTTTCGCCCTCTTAGCCGAGGTGTCATTCACCGACGTGTACCCCTTGTCCAAGTTCGAGTCTCACACCACGCGTTTGAGAGCAAGGCGTTCTCGAGCTGAGCGTCCTTGTCCCAATAGCGCCTGAGCCCATCAGGTACTGAACCCTTTCTCTCTTCAAGTGTATTTCCGGTGTAGGAAAACTTGACAGTAGAGTTGGGCCAGGGCTAAATCGTTGTCCCTTTTGTGCCTGAGCGAATCGAGTACGGAACCCTTTCTCTCTTCAAGTGTACTTCCGGTATAGGAAACATTGACAGTAGAGGTGGGCCAGGACTACCCTCGTTGTCACTTTCTTGCCTAAGCCCATTGGGTACAGAACCCTTTCTCTCGCGAGCATATTTCCGGTTTAGGAAGGCTCGACATTAGAGTTGGGTTAGGTCTTCTTGCTTTACCAAACGCCAGTGTATGGGTCTGGGTCTCTGCCTGTAAGGAACTCAGGTAACTAGAAGCCCGTCTCGAGCTGACGGAGCTTGTAGCTCCCCCTTTCCTAGGGACTTTTCACTTTCTATTTGCAGTTCGCGCTGCCCTCTAGCGCTGTTCTGCCCTTTCATTGTTTCATTGTACTCGGTATGAAATCTATGTCTCTCGCCATGTATCTACCTTTACGTGCATTTTACATTGGCCGCCCCTCCAATGTTTGGACTGGACTGACTAGCTTCACTGTATGTCGACAGTGTCGCTATATGTGGTGATGCTGGTGGTGTGGGAGATATTGTCTGTCTCTTGTGCAGTCAAATCTCTTTCCATCTGCTACCTCCACATTCTCGGACACGATCCCCAAATGATTTGGCCAGAATCAGCACGAGCTGCTGTATTTCTGTTTCCAGGGTGCACCGCGTGGAGGTACATTTGGGATCTTGGTTATCTGCTAACCCTGGGTCCGCCTAGAGCAATGCGTTCCCTTTGCACCCCGTATGCAGAGATAATGGACGTTCAGATATTATCAGTATACAGAGAACATGGTAAAGTAGTCGACACCACACCGAACATGCTTAGTTCAATTTTCTGAAATGCATGGCAGGCGATTGTTACTATAATCTTCTGTCACAGGAAGTGTGTGAGAAAAGTGGTAGAAATGCATGGCAGGTGATTGTTATTATCTCGTAATCTCCTGTCACAAGGACGTGTATGAGAGAAGATAAGAGGTACTTTCTATTCAGCCATTGGTAGTATGACAATCCAGGTGATGGCAGTGACAGATCATATGGCTGGAGCGCGACTAACCCCCAATATAAGACCTGTCAACATCAAATAAGCCATTTCATGTCATGTTTTCGATTATTTCCGTGAATTTCGCTGGTCACAGTATGGCAAGCGACCAATGGAAAACCCGGCAATAATAAAATTTACAAGTATGAAGGTTTTAAAAAAATTATGTTAGGTCTTATGCGGGTGGATGGTCATAGTTGTGAGTCTCAAAGCGCTATAGGGCGTTTATTTTTGTGTGACTGATTCTATGAGTAGGCCCCTATGTTTCGAAAAATTAAATCAGGCTATTTACTTATTCTATGAGTAGACTCTATGTTTCGAAAGATTGGTTGGTTGGTTGCTGATCCAGCGGTCTATGGGCCCATGCCCTTTGACCCAATGCCATTAAATGCCATTATATTGCTGGGAAGTCTGTCGATTTTCGGCCCACCCAGGGACAGAGCCAGAGAATAACTATCACACCTCCAAGAAGATAGGTATCAACCTATGCACTGCCCCGAGCCACTGCAACTAAACTAAATTACAATAAAGTCGGAAGTGCCGGACTTGAAGATAAAAACATCGCATTTATGACAAAAACTACGATTACTATTCTTTTTTACAACATCTTGATGGCTGGCGAGGGTGTGAGAATTGGGACGGAGGAGAAGAAGAAGAAAAAGTGAAAAAAAGCATAGGAGGGGAATTTGTGAAAATTATGGAGACGAGATTGCTGTCCAACTTGTGGTCACTCGCATAGACATTCACACGCGACTAATGTTGATTGATTAAATTGATCTATACACGGAGAGAGACACTAACCAACGGAGACGCTTCTAGAATTGCAATGAGATTATGGATTGAACTGTATCTAGAATTTCAATAAGAAGATGGACTGAACTGTTTCTAGAATTTGGTGCACTTTACCAAACAGTTGCACTTCGGCTAACTTAGTAGATATGTGAACGCAAGTTGTGTCGTCCCTACTTGTTTTTGACTTCTATGTGTTTGGGATCCTTGATAAAGGCCTTTTCGGTCGAAACGTCGATTTGTGTGTGTGTGCCTATGTGTGTTTCGTATAATTAGCAAAACTTTATCACATCGTCTTCAAGCTTCACCTACTGGACTTCAGTTTTGCGCAGTGAGTACATATTTTCTAGAATTTCAATAAGAAGATGGATTGAGCTGTTTCTAGAATTTCAATAAGAGTATGGACAGTGCTGTTTCTAGAATTTCAAAAAGAAGATGGACAGTGCTATTTCTAGAATTTCAATAAGAAGATGGACAGTGCTGTTTCTAGAATTTCAATAAGAAGATGGATTGAGCTGTTTCTAGAATTTCAATAAGAGTATGGACAGTGCTGTTTCTAGAATTTCAATAAGAAGATGGACAGTGCTATTTCTAGAATTTCAATAAGAAGATGGACAGTGCTGTTTCTAGAATTTCAATAAGAAGACGGATTGAGCTGTTTCTAGAATTTCAATAAGAGTATGGACAGTGCTGTATCTAGAATTTCAATAAGAAGATGGACAGTGCTGTTTATAGAATTTCAATAAGAGTATGGACAGTGCTGTTTCTAGAATTTCAATAAGAAGATGGATTGAGCTGTTTCTAGAATTTCAATAAGAAGATGGACAGTGCTGTTTCTAGAATTTCAATAAGAAGATGGATTGAGCTGTTTCTAGAATTTCAATAAGAAGACGGATTGAGCTGTTTCTAGAATTTCAATAAGATGAATTGAGCTGTTTCTAGAATTTCAATAAGAAGATTATTTGAACTGTTTCTAGAATTGCAATAAGAAGATGAATTGAATAGTTGAATTTTTAAGCTATAGATAGAAGTCAACTGTTTGAGATGGAGTAAGAGTCGAATACGAATGTCTCAGACCACTGAGACAAATAAAACGGCGGCACAGGGCATTTCTATTCTCTGAACTGCATCCTACTGGGCATCTAGTAGGATCTTTGTCCTGCAATAAGACAGATCCAGTGGGAGTTTGAGAATAAACACTGAAGAAGAAGAAGAAGAAAAAATGGGGGGGGGGATGTGTGGACATCCTTGAGCAATAAGGATATAAGCATATCCTGCCCTAAACAATAGGTAAAAAGTTATCAGTTATCAGTAAACAGTTCAGTGGACAGATGATAACACTAATTGCCGATAAAGCTAAGTTTCGAAGAGGATGTGGACGCCACCCAATTCTGCCAATGTAAATGTCGCACCAGAGTATCCGCACAAAAGAATTAGTTATTAAGAACACCAGACAGGGCAGCAAATAAACAAACTTGCAGGTTATCAAGAACCACATTTGACAGTGTTGAAACGGCGTAAACGTGTTTGGTTTGGATATAAAATGAGACAAGACTTAGTCTTGGGGATCATTTTGGGGATCTCCCTGGCGTAGTGGTTAAGCTGTTCGCCTTGTGTTCAAGAGGTCACAGGTTAGAATCCGGCTCGTGTCGTCTTGTTTATAAGGTGGATTTTTTTCGGAGATCCCTGTGGATTATCACTTGAAGCTACGGAGCTACGTGCTATGAGTGGTACTCTCGGCAGGCGGCGTGCCGCTTCGTTGAGAGGGACGGAGTACATATGGGAAACCAAGTACAGCTCAGTCAATCTTTTACGGCTTTTAAACCCTTTTAAGACTCAATTTATAATATTATTTTGCAAGAAAAAGTCGAGGGTGGAAGAAGAGAAGTTCAAAGAAAATACTGGATTGATAGCACAAGGAATCGTCTGGGCATAATCTTTCTACATTCGTCTGACTGGCTGAGAATAGAGATGTTTGGAGAGTGTGTTTGTACTGATGCCTCCAATATGGCACCCTACGAACCTGTGCATTATGGGTATATTATTATTATTATTATTTTTATTATTGTTATTATTATTATTATTATTATTATTACAAAATCAATGTAGGGTGTTCTCAGAGATGCAAGAGTAAAGAGGCATATTCTAACAAAAAGTAAAGACAGAGATTCCAGACTAAAGGCAGAGAGTCAGGACTGTAGGCAGAGACTCAAGACTAAAGAGAGAGACTCAAGACTAAAGGGAGAGACTAAAGACTAAAGACAGAGACTCAAGACTAAAGACAGAGACTCAAGACTAAAGGGAGAGACTCAAGACTAAAGGCAGACTCAGGACTAAAGGTAGAGAGTCAAGACTAAAGGGAGAGACTCAAGACTAAAGGCAGACTCAGGACTAAAGGTAGAGAGTCAAGACTGTAGGAATAGACTCAAGACTAAAGGCAGAGAGTCAAGATTTATAGGACGTGATGAGAAAAGCGAAACTTCAACATATATTCGTAGATGTCGGACCGAAAGGGCAACATTTCACAAGATGAAGGCCATTCCTTGTTATTATAAATTCAAAAACTTTCTTTGTGTGCCTCTTATCCTTCTACCCTCGATTGTTCCTTGAAAATTTACCAGAAAGCGAGTCGTGTCTCGTTACATGTCACACCAAACAAGTTTGCTCCGTTACAGAATTGTTTCTTTATAACCTGCAAGTTTGTTTATTTGGTATGATCGTAGTGATGGGAGGTAAACATTGGAATAGTCAAATGAGTTATATATCTTTGTCAGTTGCGGTGAGAAATATAGTTATCAGAAGTTATATATCTTTGTCAGTTGCGGTGAGAAATAGAGTTATCAGAAGTTATATATCTTTGTCAGTTGCGGTGAGAAATAGAGTTATCAGAAGTTATATATCTTTGTCAGTTGCGGTGAGAAATAGAGTTATCAGAAGTTATATATCTTTGTCAGTTGCGGTGAGAAATAGTTCTCAGAAGTTATATATCTTTGTCAGTTGCGGTGAGAAATAGAGTTATCAGAAGTTATATATCTTTGTCAGTTGCGGCGAGAAATAGAGTTATCAGAAGTTATATATCTTTGTCAGTTGCGGTGAGAAATAGAGTTATCAGAAGTTATATATCTTTGTCAGTTGCGGTGAGAAATAGAGTTATCAGAAGTTATATATCTTTGTCAGTTGCGGTGAGAAATAGAGTTATCAGAAGTTATATATCTTTGTCAGTTGTGGTGAGAAATAGAGTTCTCAGAAGTTATATAGAACCAATTCTGATGAATGGCAATGAATCAGCAGAATAGTGACCAATTATAGAGACAACATAGATGCGTTTTTAAGAAGAATGTTAAGAAGACCATGTACAGATAAAACGCGTAATGAAAATTATTTTGAAAGAAGTTAATTGAAAAAGAGAGCTGCTTACGCATCAGAAAGAGACAGTCCACATTTTTTGGACATCCAGAGAAGAGGAAAAATGAAACACATTCAACAACAGGCAAATTGAAGAGCAAGAGAGAAGATGCTTGACAACCTAGAATTGTGGCATGGGAGAACATTGGTATCCGAAATTATTGACAGTACATGAAATAGAAGACTGTGGAAAGACACGATAACCAATAACACACGCCATGATTCATAAGAAGAAAAAATAAGTCGGGTCTAAATATACAGCTATCGCGGTCAATCTGCAAGCAATTAGCACAATACATTCCGTTCCATGTATAATATTCTCTAAGCTAGTTTCTGAATGGAAATTCATGGAAATTTCTCATGATTTTGAATATGAGCCATATACCTCTTCTCTCCCCCCCCCCCCCCCCCAGGTGCCAGATACTTGAGGAAAGGACGAGCCACGGAGAAACATTTTGAATTTGGGAAAGGGGTGGGGTGGATGAAAAGACGAATACAGTGTGAGGGAACAAGGAAGTTAAGTATTTCTTCTTCTTCTCTTCGTCCGTTCTCAAACCCCTGCAGATTAGCAGGATGTAGTCCGGAAAACGGAATACAATGTGTCATGGTTTACAGCTTAGCTGCGATATTTATACCTTGCGACCAGACACATCCGACTTTATCATGGCTTCTGGGTCAAGTCCACATTTTATGAGATGGAACAGCCAACTTCACCCAGAAACCGTCTTCGTCGCCTCTTAAGAAATGCATGGAAGGTAAATATAATTGCTATTCTTTGCTCCACTTTCAGGTCCAGTTGAAACAAACATGAAATGTTATTGAAATTAATGACAAGGTCCATAAAGCTTAAAAACAACTTGGTAACATGCAGGGCCGGTCTTAGGCCATTGCAACCTATGCGGCCGCATTGGGCCCCGCACTTCATAGGCCCATAAATTCATATTAGAATTTATTTTATTATCCTCTTCCCTACCCAGACTGGGCCCCGCGCAATCTATTTCGCATTGGGCCCCTCAATTGTTAGGGCCGGTCCTGGTAACATGCACAGAAAGCCAATGTCCTTTCTTAGGCAACAAGGGGGCCAAGCAAGAAAAGCTGTCTCAAAAAGGGAACACAGAACAAATGTTGTCTTAAAAGGGGTCTAAGGAAGAAATATTGTCTCAAAAGGAAACCACTGAAAACAAAGTGTCTCAAAAAGGGAACACAGAACAAATGTTGTCTTAAAAGGGGTCTAAGGAAGAAATATTGTCTCAAAGGGGACCACGAAACAATAGTTGTCTCAAAAGGGGACCATGAAAAAGTGTCTAAAACAGGGGAAAGCTGTTACAAAATGGGAACACGGAACAAAAGTTGCCTCAAAGGGGACCATTGAAGGAAAATTGTCTCAAAAAGGGAACACAGAACAAAAGTTACATCATAAAGGAACCACGGAAGACAAAGTGTCTCAAAAGAGAACACGGAACAAGAGATGTCTCAAAAAGGAACCACGGAAGACAAAGTGTCTCAAAAAGAGAACACGAAACAAAATTGTCTTAAAAATGCTCCATTGAAGAAAAATTGTCTCAAAAGGGGACCACGGAAGACAAAGTGTCTCGAAAAGGGAACATGGAACAAAAATTACATTAAAAAGGGTCAAAGAAAGAAAAGTTGTCTCAAAAAGGCACCACGGGAGAAAATTTGTCTCAAAAGAAACCAAGAAAAAGTGTCTCATACATGAACCACGGAAATAAAAAGCCACCGAGAACCACTGTTCTTACACACAGGAGATTAAAATTGAAGGCAGGAAAAAGGAAAGAAATGGGGTTAATACCTTTCTTTCTGCTGAATTTTAATCACAGTTGCTGTCTGCCTGTCTCATTCTTAATATAACTGTATCAATTTCCAATCTCATTTCACAAAAGTTACACTCAAGCACGCACACTCAAACACGAGAAACAACATTCCACTAAAATTAGCACCAGTAGAGCAGACACTATCAGTAAGTGATTGGCATAAATTAATGACAGAATTGTAAATGAGCCATTTGACATTAGGGAAAGCTTGTTTAAATGAATTTGACATTAGGGAAAACTTGTTTAAATGAACTTGACAATCGGAGCCTGGTTGTGCACAATTGCTAACTACATTGTTAACACTAGAGTGTGAGAAACTATAATCACATCTTGTTAATACTAGAGTGTGAGAAACTATAATCACATCTTGTTAATACTAGAGTGTGAGAAACTATAATCACATCTTGTTAACACTAGAGTGTGAGAAACTATAATCACATCTTGTTAACACTAGAGTGTGAGAAACTATAATCACATCTTGTTAACACTAGAGTGTGAGAAACTATAATCACATCTTGTTAACACTAGAGTGTGAGAAACTATAATCACATCTTGTTAACACTAGAGTGTGAGAAACTATAATCACATCTTGTTAACACTAGAGTGTGAGAAACTATAATCACATCTTGTTAACACTAGAGTGTGAGAAACTATAATCACATCTTGTTAACACTAGAGTGTGAGAAACTATAATCACATCTTGTTAACACTAGAGTGTGAGAAACTATAATCACATCTTGTTAACACTAGAGTGTGAGAAACTATAATCACATCTTGTTAACACTAGAGTGTGAGAAACTATAATCACATCTTGTTAACACTAGAGTGTGAGAAACTATAATCACATCTTGTTAACACTAGAGTGTGAGAAACTATAATCACATCTTGTTAACACTAGAGTGTGAGACACTATAATGACATCTTGTTAACACTAGAGTGTGAGAATCTATAATCACATCTTGTTAACACTAGAGTGTGAGAAACTATAATGACATCTTGTTAACACTAGAGTGTGAGAAACTATAATCACATCTTGTTAACACTAGAGTGTGAGAAACTATAATCACATCTTGTTAACACTAGAGTGTGAGAAACTATAATCACATCTTGTTAACACTAGAGTGTGAGAAACTATAATCACATCTTGTTAACACTAGAGTGTGAGAAACTATAATCACATCTTGTTAACACTAGAGTGTGAGAAACTATAATCACATCATGTTAACACTAGAGTGTGAGAAACTATAATCACATCTTGTTAACACTAGAGTGTGAGAAACTATGATGACATCTTGTTAACACTAGAGTGTGAGAAACTATGATGACATCTTGTTAATACTAGAGTGTGAGAATCTATAATCACATCTTGTTAACACTAGAGTGTGAGAAACTATAATCACATCTTGTTAATACTAGAGTGTGAGAAACTATAATCACATCTTGTTAACACTAGAGTGTGAGAAACTATGATGACATCTTGTTAACACTAGAGTGTGAGAAACTATGATGACATCTTGTTAATACTAGAGTGTGAGAAACTATAATCACATCTTGTTAACACTAGAGTGTGAGAAACTATAATCACATCTTGTTAAAACTAGAGTGTGAGAAACTATAATCACATCTTGTTAACACTAGAGTGTGAGAAACTATGATGACATCTTGTTAACACTAGAGTGTGAGAAACTATGATGACATCTTGTTAATACTAGAGTGTGAGAAACTATAATCACATCTTGTTAACACTAGAGTGTGAGAAACTATAATCACATCTTGTTAACACTAGAGTGTGAGAAACTATGATGACATCTTGTTAACAATAGAGTGTGAGCAACTATAATGACATCTTGTTAATACTAGAGTGTGAGAAACTATAATGACATCTTGTTAACATTAGAGTGTGAGAAACTATAATGACATCTTGTTAACACTAGAATGTGAGAAACTATAATGACATCTTGTTAACACTAGATTGTGAGAAACTATAATGACATCTTGTTAACAGTAGAGTAGCGGCCTGAATTGGGCACCGGATCAGTCTGGGAAGTAAAGACTACGAGGGAGATGAGATGGCTACTGCCCTCATATAGCAGAGCCACTGAAATGCGGGAAAGCTAATATCTCACACAAACGAAAATAATCAAATATCAGCCGTTCAGGTCATGTATAATTTATGTACACAGATCTTTACATGCCCCGGTCATGGTCTAACTCACAATAATGACTGCACGGGTTCAAATCCCATCCATACTGGGCTTTAATCTGTCAGTTATGAAATTTAAAAAAAAAGAACTGTGGAAACATCGTAGTGACGTATATGACACAACCATGACTGTATACGTTATAAGACATACTGGCTAATGAGAAATCAAGTCTTTTAAAATGACTCACCTAACTAATCCCTCGATTTTCATTGACTGTTATTCAAAGTATACTCATAGTGACCAATGAAAATCGCGGGAATATGTATAATAAGTTAATAAGACTTATTTTTCTCATTAGTTAGTAATCTGTTATTGTAGATCAGTAGACACGCATGAGCCTGCGCCATGAGAGTTAAAAAAATGCTCGCGAGCACTGACGATTACATGTGGGCGGTGCTCGCCGTCAGAAAAATTTTGAGAACCCTTGTTGCAGACGGTCATTGTCAAAACGGTAATTATTGCTCCACCAATCACCCCTCCCCAACCTTCACCGCCTTGAATATCTTAAAAGGAAAACAGGCAATACAGATTTCCTTTAGTTGTCTGACATTCACTGTGCAATGCTGAAAAACGTTATTTGGACAAGAAAGACACAACGAAGGTACAAAGAACGAAGAGATGTGCTTAAAAATGAACAATAAAGACTTGATATACATCTGTGCCTTCATTCTGAGGGACCTACAACGTTGGCGATCGATTGAATCCCGTATTAATTTCCTTTTGCAGTGATAATGACTTCCTTGTTACAGTGATTCACGTTTGCTAATACGTTTTTTTGTGTGTGCCTACGAGTGAGTGTGTTATTGTAGTTCAGCGCTTGATTCTTGATTGTAGGTTTAATTATTTACAATGTAATTAACCAGCACTTATCGCTTGTGTTGTGCCAGCGTGATATATATATATATACACATATACAGGGTGTCTATAAAGTCGATGTGCACTGATATGCAAATAAATAAATATGCTCAATATGAAGATTTTGTTCACCAACACCTCATTCAAGTGAGTATTTCTAGTCTGACTCTTCTGTGAATTTGAACAACAACTTTCCACAATCTATCTTCTTTACATAAGTTATTAGAAAACAGCTATTAGAAAACAGATATTGGAAAACAGCTATTAGAAAACAGATATTGGAAAACAGCTATTAGAAAACAGATATTGGAAAACAGTTATTAGAAAACAGATATTAAGAAACAGCTATTAGAAAGTAGCTATTAGAAAATTGCTATTGGAAAACAGCTATTGGAAAACAGTTATTAGAAAACAGCTATTAAGAAACAGCTATTAGAAAGTAGCTATTAGAAAATTGCTATTGGAAAACAGCTATTGGAAAACAGTTATTAGAAAACAGCTATTAAGAAACAGCTATTAGAAAACAGATATTAAGAAACAGCTATTGGAAAACAGCTATTGGAAAACAGATATTAGAAAACAGCTATTGAAAAACAGCTATTTGAAAACAACTATTGGAAAACAGCTATTGGAAGACGACTATTAAAAAACGGCTAGAAGAAAAGAGTCATTATAACACATCTATTAGAAAACAGCTATTTAAAAACAGCCTTTAGAAAACAGCCATTAGAAAACAGATATTAGAAAACAACTATTAGAAAACAGATATTAGAACACAGCTATTAGAAAACATTTATTAGAAGATACCCATTAACTATTATCGATCATGGATGCTTCTTTAGTTATGGCGCCCCTATTTCGTTGTCACGAGTCTGCTGTTACTTACACTAAACGCTGCCCTCAAGCACTGTGCTGTCGGTATCGTAGACATTGCACTGAATAAATGCGCATTACTTCACCATATTTGAGACGAGTATATTGATCTATTCTGGACTATGTGATCTGACAACCTGGTTTGCGCAGGCCTAACACTGTCGCATTTTGTTTTGCAACGGAAAAAAAACCAGATACGTAAGGAGTCTATCTATATATACGATGTGGCCCTTGTTTGCCTTGCGGCGTTAGGGGTAGAAGAGTTCTCTGGAGATGGCCTTCTTGTTAGCTGTTTGTAAGCTTGTTCCTGTGGCTTCTTTGATTTCTGTGATCCATCTTTTACATGGTCTGCCTCTGGCTATAACCGTTATGTCTATGTGTCATGGCCATTTGTGGCATGCTATCTGTTGGTAACCTGGAAGCGTGTGAAAACAACTTGATCTGTTGTCTTTTGATGTGTTCCAATACTGGTATTGTTTTGGTTATCTGCCTTATTTTATCGTTTCTAATTCTATCTCCCAATGACACTCCAAGTAATCTTCGTAGACATGTCATTTCTCCTGTCACTATTTTTCTGTTGTCTTGTGCTGTCATTGCCCAGTAAGGAGTATTACAGAAAAATACAAAACACACCAGCGACATCAACAGAAACGAACGACGTTTCGATTAAAACGTCTTCATTGGGACAACAAAAAACACATAACAAAAAATGATAATTCATGATCATGTTCATATTGATGTTGCTAGTGTGTTTTGTATTTTGCTGCTAAATTCCTTACGTGTCTCACACCCTCCACCACCAATTACTCTGTGTTGCGACAGTATTTACATCTCTAGCACGTTAATTAGTTCCTAACACTGAGGATGTATCATTGTGTGTCGCACCAGTTTTACGGGCTATGTAAATCAGAATTTGTAATAAGAAATTTTAGTTATCTCTGTACAGTCAATTCCTATCCCATCTTAGTCTACTTCTTTCAGATGACGTATTCAGACGTCTTCTTAACAAGGGACACCCTTTAGATATATCGTCGGTTGGTTGGTTGGTTGGTTGCTGATCCAGTGGTCCATGGGCTCATGCCCTTTGACCCAATGCTATTAAATGGCATTATATTGCTGGGAAGTCTGTGGATTTTCGGCCCACCCCGGGACAGAGCCAGAGAATAACTATCACACCTCCAGGAAGGTAGGTTTCAACCTATGCACTGCTCCGAGCCACTGCAACCAAGATAGAGTTCACTGTGCTCATTCCCCGCCACCAATTGACTACTGGTTCTGCCGAACATCTCTATTGTTCCAGGCTTGCAAACAAATGTTCAAGTCAAAAGGATTGCCACATCCTGAGTCACTGTGCCTCTATGATGGACCTCAGCCATAGGAAAAAACAGTGCTGTCAGTTTCCTCCTCCCCACCCAGTGCTGCACAGTACATCTCTGGCTTCTTCCCAACCACAGAGGGTGCATACATATATATTCAGGTAAACATGAAACACATTTCAACAACAAAATAAAAGCATAATTGTATAGATGATGTGCCATGAAGCTTCTATAAGATAACCTCAATATAACGGCATGTCATCTACTAAGGTTTTCTGTTGCATGGGTGGATTGTCTAGTGGGCCATTGGTGAAACCCACAGATGCAACCACGTGCGTAGATATATCGTCAGAGATTAGATCTTCGTTCAAAGATAAGTAGGGCTTTATCTGCAGAAGGTCTTGGTATAGTCACACCACTCCTCAATTTATACACTACTGTGGATTCATTGGTCATCCCTAAACAGTGACGCTATTTAACTTTTTCCGTGACTTGCATTGGTTACTTCGTGTATACAATTTGTTGACAGCTCATGCAAATGGAAACAAGTAAAATAGCATCACTTCTAAAGGATAATACCCAATTAGTCTACAGGACTGTTATAAATTACGAAGGACTCAATATCACGCACACTAACTCTCAATTGATGTCCGTAAGCATTAGGCTAAACAGACATAGTCCGTCCAGTGATATATATGCGGTGGTAGGGGATGAGGGGTTTAAACCCCACCCCATCCCTTCCTTAGACACAGGGAATCGGAATTAACACTATGGGAAAGACAGACATTAGAGCTCTTTCCCCACGTACCTGCGAAGACATTTTTTCTTCATATGCGTTGATTCTTGAACTCTTAAGATTAGCAGGATGTAGTACGGAGAATGGATTAAAAATACGTTTTGTCCACCGAAGACGGATGTATCGGGCCATTGGCGAATATAAAACGGCGACACATTGCATTTCCATTCTCTGGACAACCATCCTGCAGGAAATCTAGTAGGGTCATTGTCCTGCTACAAGAGAGATCCAGTGAGAGATTGAGAATGAACGCTGAAGAAGAAGAAGAATCAGTTGTGTCATGGTTTACAGCTTAGCTGCGATATCTTAGCGTTTTGGCCTGACATATCCTAATCATCACGGTCTCTGGATGACTTTGACCTGTATTGGGATAGCCAACTTCACCTCACAACCTCCTTAATCGCCTCTTACAACATGCATGGAACGTAAAAAGGGTAAATCCTGGATCTCTAGGCTTTCATGGATCATTAGGCTTTCATATGTAACAACTGCAGCAAAACTGTAATTCTTCTTCTTCTTCAGTGTTCATTCTCAAACTCCTTCTGGATCTCCCGTGTAGCAGAACCATTGTCCTACTAGATTTCCAGCAGGATGTAGTCCAGAGAATGGAAATGCGGCGTGTCGCCGTTTTATTTGCGCCAATGGCAACTGTAACTCAACATGCAAAACTTGGAACTAGATATATGACGTTTCGGCTAATCAATAGTAACACACATAATAACGCATAGAAATCGACGTTTTCACCAAAGGCTTCTTCATAAACTATTACACAACTGAAGAAGACATGCACCCACAACCAACTTGGCACAGGGAAAAAAGAGTGAAAGCTCGCAACCCCAGGGATCGGTTACGTAAGTATGTCACAAACTAAACTATTGCATACTAATGAAAGATAAAGTCTTGGGTTTAAAAGAAATCTTTGGAGAACCCGTCCCAAAAACTACATTTAAAAATCAAGAGCTAAAAAAGGGTTTAAAAGCCGTAGAAGATTGACTTTACTGTACTCGGTTTCCCATATGCACTCATAGCACGTAACTCCGTAGCTTCAAGTGATAATCCACAGGGATCTCCGAAAAAAATCCAACTTATAAACAAGATGACACGAGCCGGATTCGAACCCGTGATCTCTTGAACACAAGGCTAAAAGCTTAACCACATCCCCGAAATCAAGAGCTGTAAATTGGTAGCGTATCCTATTCAGGACGTAGCCATCAACCCAGCATTTTTTACTGTAGTGATTTTCTAGGAAATATAAATACTCTATTAGTTAACCATTGTTTTGTGAACGGTCCGGGTGCACAATTTCAAGAGGGATTTCAAGAGTTTTATCACTCATAAATCTTGCGAAAAAAAATAAAATAAATATGCACAAAATATTGCTTTTAAAAGCAAGTGGTTCTTAATGTAGGACAAAGGGACCACTGAAAATTGGAGGTGGAGCACAGAGAAAAATATTTAAAATTGAGGCTACTGACCCACTCGTGTGGACCACAGACTTGCTCGTGTGGACCACAGTGTGGTAATTATTTTACATACAATTTTAATAAGATATATACCAATACAAAAGTGTGTTGCCGGGGACGAAAGAAGGGAGCACAGAATAGTAACACTGTTTACCTTCCATACACGTCGTAAGAGGCGACTAAGGAGGTTATAGGGTAGAGTTTTTAAATACATTCTATAGATGATCAAAAGGACTGAAATATCATTCATCTAAGTAGGATGTCTTAGACCGAAAGGCACAGATGTCGCAGCAAAGCTGTAAAGCATGACAGAACGCATTCATGTCTCCTAGCCCTGTCCTGCTAATATGTGGTAGTGTGAGAACAAAAAGAATAAGAAATAGTACGCCAAGAAATCTTAAAATATATCACTACAGAAAGTCTAAACAACACACATTTTTTAGGTCACGGAAGAGGGGCACTATGGACCACATAAATTATTCCAGAATGGGATCATGTAAAAAACAATAAAAGGAGTGAATACAGCTCTAAAACATACCAGAAACTTCTATCTAAATCATATTTATCCCAATGTAAAATATAAAACATAGCAATAATGTTTATCTAAACATATTTATTCCCATCTAAAACATGACAATAATGTTTATCTAAACATATTTATTCCCATCTAAAACATGACAATAATGTTTATCTAAACATATGTATTCCCATCTAAAACATGGCAACAATGTTTATCTAAACATATTTATTCCCATCTAAAACATGGCAACAATGTTTATCTAAACATATGTATTCCCATCTAAAACATCGCAATAATGTTTATCTAAACATATGTATTCCCATCTAAAACATGGCAACAATGTTTATCTAAACATATTTATTCCCATCTAAAACATGGCAACAATGTTTATCTAAACATATTTATTCCCATCTAAAACATGGCAACAATGTTTATCTAAACATATGTATTCCCATCTAAAACATCGCAATAATGTTTATCTAAACATATTTATTCCCATCTAAAACATGGCAACAATGTTTATCTAAACATATTTATTCCCATCTAAAACATGACAACAATGTTTATCTAAACATATGTATTCCCATCTAAAACATCGCAACAATGTTTATCTAAACATATTTATTCCCATCTAAAACATGGCAACAATATTTATCTAAACATATTTATTCCCATCTAAAACATGGCAATAATATTTATCTAAACATATTTATTCCCATCTAAAACATGCCAACAATATTTATCTAAACATATTTATTCCCATCTAAAACATGGCAACAATGTTTATCTAAACATATTTATTCCCATCTCAAACATGGCAATAATGTTTATCTAAACATATTCATTCCCATCTAAAACATGCCAACAATATTTATCTAAACATATTTATTCCCATCTAAAACATGCCAACAATGTTTATCTAAACATATTTATTCCCATCTAAAACATGGCAACAATGTTTATCTAAACATATTTATTCCCATCTAAAACATGCCAGCAATGTTTATCTAAACATATTTATCCCCAACTAAAACATACAAGCACTCCTATCTAAAACATATTTAACCTCATCTAAAATCTAAAACATTTCTCGGTCTAAACATCCAACATTTCATTTATTTCGCCAGATTATGCAAATCAAGTTTCGAAAAATGTCAAATTTCCTTCACTTAGCCCTGTTTCTTAATGTTTTTATAAAAAACACAATCTCTACAATCCCATCTCCCTAAACAGGGATTATTTCTCACCGACTATCCCGCTGAGAAGCGAGAGCTTCAAATTCCCTAAAATTGTCAAATAAAAGGGGAAATTTCCAAAACAAGCTTCTTTCAACATAGCCATATTTTTTAAATGGTAGTGCAGAAATGCAATTCAACGTGATTCATAAACCAGGTAATGTTTTCCAGTTTATATTCAAATCGTGATTTTCATAAAATTACTGTCGCGGGTAAAATCTGGTTTTTGTTTTCAAATATAAATGGCGTTCTTCAGCACACATATGGAAGAAGGAAGTTGTTTAGTTAGTTTAGCTAGTTTAGTTAGTTTAGTTAGTTTAGCTAGTTTAGTTTAGCTAGTTTAGCTAGTTTAGTTAGTTTAGCTAGTTTAATTAGTTTAGTTAGTTAGCTAGTTAGCTAGGTTGCTAGCTAGTTAGTTAGTTAGTTATTCCTCTAGGGCCAAAGACGGCACATAGGGCGGATGTCATAGATTTCCATATCTCTCGTTTCATTGCAATTTGCTTTAGATCTTCATTGCTTCTGATACCGATGGTGAAACGTTCCCTTGTAATAGTTCTACGTAAAGTTTATTTTGGTCTTCCTTGTTTTCTCTTGCCTTTTGGTGACCACATCAAATCTTGACAGGGAAGTCTTTCAGTATCCATTCGTAGTGCGTGTCTGATGTAATTCCAGCAACGCTTTCTAATATAGGTGGATGCATATTCTTGTTTTGATTCTTGTCTGACAACTGTGTTTGATTTGAAGTCTGACCAGCGTATGTTCAGTAGCCTTCTAAGACATTTATTTTCAAAATGTGTTTAGTCTTTGCTCTAATTTTGATGTTGCTTTCCAACTTTCACATCCATATGTTAATGTTGAAATTATGCAGGAGTTGAAGTTTTTGAGTTTTGTGTTAATTCTTAGTGTTTTTTAATGTCAGATATTTGATAGTTTATTGAATGAGTTAGCAGCCAGTGCAATACAGTGTGATATTTCTGTTGATGAATCTCCTGTTGTTGATAACTTGCTGCCAAGGTATGTGAAGTTGTTGACTTTTTCAAGAGTGTTGCCGTTTAGTTTGATCGAAGAAGTGGTTTCGCATAATTTGTCAATACAATACTTTAATGTATCAATCTGTCTATTGCCTCTTCTCTGTTTTTTTTTTTTGCTTAAGGCGTCGCAGGATTGAATGATGTTCGGTTTTCTGGCTAGGGCACCTTTGCTCGTTTGATATGCAGTAATACTGTGTCTGTCAGAATGTTGGTAGCTCTTTCAATCCACCTTCTTATTGGTCTTCCTCTGTATTTTGCTGTTTCCATTTTCAATTGTATTTGTTCTTACCGCTGGCCAATAGGGTGCCATTCTCATTTAATTACCGAACCATTTAAGTCTCTGTATTTCTATATTGTTGTTGTGGGTTTTCATTGCACCAGACATCATTCATAAGAGAAAGCAAGTTTTGTAGTGTGTTATCATCAGAAGCTTTAAGCATCTCACTTGTTATTTCGTCAACATCAGCGGCTTTGTTATTTCTTAGTTTATGGATAGCATATTTTAATTCAGCGATAGAGAAGATCTAACATGATACAGGCATGGTTGTCATTGGTGTGTCATTGACCAAGTCTGGAGTAGCTGTTGGTTGAGGTCTATTTAATAGTTAATTAAAGTGTTCTGTCCACCTCTTTGTTTGGTCCTGGGTTGTTGATGGTAGTTTTCCGTTTTTATTTTTGATGGGTACGTTTGTTGTGACTGTTGTGTTACATAATTGCTTGATTATAAGATGTAGTTTTTTTCCTTTTCCCATTCTTTACGGCATTTTCTGCTTTTAATGATAATTCGTTTATATGTGTTCTTTTGTCCTGTCGTGCGCTTTTTAAAATTTCTTTGTCCATTATATTATATTTTCCTCTAATTATGTAATATTTTAATGGTTATTTAGTAGATGAAAGTTGTAATTTAACCACTTTTCTTAATTTGATTTCAGTCACTATATTGGGTGCCACCCGGAGAAACACACGGGAAAATACACGAGGAAATGACTATAAGTGACGATGAATCTTGCTCCATGACTAGAATAAAGGAATTTGGTTTGAGATGTGGTGTCACTAGAACGGAGCGGTTTCGTGGGCAAGAAAGAATGATGGTCAATCAACTGCGTACTGGGACCGTCAGTCAACGTGTAATGGCTGCTACACTCAAGGAGAGATCTGAGCACCTATGGACTTGTCCGGAGTGCAATGATGATGATCCAACGACTAACTAACTAACTTTTTAAAAAACCGTTTAGCAGAAAAAAGTACGAAAAAACGATCATTTTTGTTCAGATATTTATAATTTTTTAAATAAAAATTGAGAGATTCGCGGCACACATTAAGTTAAATAAGAACCGGTAGCTAGCTACCTCATCACAGTTCTTGGCTGATTTAATTAATCCGCTGTTTCATTAATAACTGCTATCCACAACAATATCATCAAGTGCGTTCCGACTGACGTAGTCGATCATGAATTTCCACAGCTTCTATTCCACAGTATTTTTTATCAGGAACGTTGTTGAATATTTTCCATGCTGAAATTTCAGACTAATATTTGTTCACGTGTTAGTCCTCGATCTCTTGTGATAAAAGTAGCGTCTATACTAAGGGTCGGGAACCTGTTTGTCTAATAGAGTCATGGACACCACATATTTTGAAAAGTAATTCTGTGAGAGCCATAAAACATGTTTAAAACTAAAAATTCAAGTAAATGTGTGCATTTTGTGTAATTTCAACACTAAAAGTACAATAATTATGTCTCTGAATTCTTGTTAATAACATTGTTATGCTGTTGCTAATCAATAATGAGTATTTCTTACCATTAATGTGACTTGTGATGCTGACCTGCAGTAGACTTTAGCTCATTTGTAGAATGAAATATTGATATGCAATTAATATGTAGATTAAAGGAGTCTAAAGAAACATTTTTTTTATAATGGAACATTTGTCTGCGAGCCAGATGCAGCCATCAATAGTGTCACATCTGGCTCACGAGCCATGGGTTTCCTACCCCTGGTCTATAACCTGCTAATATTTAAAAAAGGCATTCAAAAGCTGGATCAGCAGAGGGAAGTGATTCAAGTCATGGTCTTAGATGGCCATGTCTAACTTAACATGAAGTTGGTCATGATGACAGTTGTAGGGAAATAGTTATACATGGTATTTATAGGAAACCATTTTTGGTGTTTGTGTGCGAAGATGAAAAAAGAGCTCAAGATGCGTAGAGAATTGACTTCATTGTACTTGAGTTTACCCCATATGTACTCCGTATCCTTCAATAAATAGGCAAGCCTGCCGAGAGTACCACCCATAGCACGTAACCTCTGTATCTTCAAGCAATAATCCCTGGGATACCCGAAAAAAATTTACATTTTATAAACAAGAACTGTGGAACAGAATTCGAACCCACGACTTCTTGAGCAGAAAGCGAACAGCTAACCCACTACGCCAGGGTGAAGACACCTGGTGGCAAAGAATATCTCACTAATACTGCCAGTCAGACATAATCTTTCATGTCTTCCAGAAGCGTTGTCATGGTAACATTATCTTTACTACTTCCAACAATCTATCTATCTATTATGTTCTCTGCTTTTACTGTCAGGCGTCGTAAGATTGAATGGCGATCTGGGTTTTCGGGCAATGACACATTTGCTCGTTTAATATGCATTAATTTTGTGATGACTCAGAATGTTGGTAACTCCTTCAATCCACCTTCTTCTTGGTCTTCTTCTGTATCTTACTGTTTCCATTTTCATGTTGTATGCGCTTGCCGCTGGCCAATAAGGGATCATTCTCATTAAGTGGCCGAACCATTTCAGTCTATGTTTTTCCCCCCAATACATTTGATCACATATTATTACAGCAGTAATTTCTTATAGGGAACATAAGACCAATCTGTACGTAAGAAATAAAGTAGAGATGTGTGCAGGTGTTCAGGAGCCTTTTCTTTCAATAGTGAAACGACGAAAACTAGCATGGTTCGGACATGCATGCAGGTATGATTCCTTGTCAAAAACAGGGAACTGTCGAGGGTGGAAGAAGCAGAGGAGGAATTAAAGGCATGGACATACAACATCAAGGAATGGACAGGGCAAGATATTTCCACACCAAGATATTACCATCGCTGAGGATAGAATTCGCTGGAGGACTCTGTCCGCCGAAGCAACCAATGTGGTACCCCTACAACTCTGAAGGGTTACGGGTTTATTGATTGATTGATTGATTACATCAGTTCTTGTAATCTCTTCCTTCTTCACATTATCCCTTATTGTTCTGTTTGCTGCTTTTCATAGACATCTCATATCACACGTAATAAGCTTTCTCTCTTGTTCGTATGTTAGTGTCCATGTCTGACATCTATCCACCTTGATAGATTTGTGTATTAAAATTAGTATAAATTCATCATTTACATAGTTTGGTTTTTAAATTCTTGTCTCGAGCTGTCTATTCTTACGTCTTCTGTAAAAAATGTTTCGAAGATTGCGTTCCTGCACTTGTTTCAGTAATTTATCTTTTATCTTTATGTTGATTCTATTGGGTTCTCTGACTATAGACATTACTACTGTTTTTTCTGTGTTGATCTTCATCTTGTGATTTAGGTAGATTTCGTTGAGTAGTTTTATGTGTTCTCTTGCAGCTCTTCACTTGAACTTTCGAGTAGGCATTAATCATCAGAAAAGAGTGGTTCAGTTAGGTCATTTGGATGTTGTCTGGTGATGTTTTAACTGTTATGGTAATATTATCTATATAAATAATAAACACTAATTGTGATTAGACACATCCATGTCTAGCTCCTGATGTTACTAAAAACAACTTTGTAAATCATGTATTGTCTCAGTGCTAACGTATGGTAGTGAAAGCTGGAAATCAACTCAAGCAACAGACAACACACTAAACAGTTTCGAAAACAAATGTCTACGAAAACTGATGAACATAAAATGGAGCGACTTCGTCACAAATAGTGATCTAAGAGACAAAACACACCAAGAGTATGTTTAAAACATCATAAGAAAACGAAGATGGAAGTACCTTGGTCACATTTTACGACTAGATGTAAACAGAAAAAACCAACAAACCCTTATGTGGTCACCTGAGGGTAAAAGAAAAAGTCCCGCACTTATTCTAACTGCAGTTTCCCTTCCTTTGTCTATAGCACTTACACAGCCTAATAGTGGTCAGTTTATTCCATAATTAGGAGAGGGCAGGGGGGCTAAAAAATACCGGAAGATTGGGTTGAATAAAATTGACAGTAACAATACTGTTAGCACAGATCATTTCTAATTCTCCTTCGGCGTTCATTCTCAAACTACCACTATATCCATCCGATAGCAGGACAATGGTCAAAATAAATGTCCGGCAGGATGTTGTCCAGAGAACGTAAATGCATTGCGTTGCCACTTATTTTCGCCAATGGTTGGACACATCCGTTCTCGGCGTTACTCACCATTTAAATTGATGTTATTTGATTCTTTTAACGTTTTCTAAAAATGTGAAACAAAACATCAGTTGTAATCCTACTTTTTGTGCTAACAGTTTTTGTTGGTTCTGGGGAGGGGTTTCATATTTCTTTGACATACGGAAGTAAGGGAAGAGGATTGGGCCCCTAAATTCGCGACAGTTGCTAATAAGTGCGATTGGGGGGGGGGGGGGTAACAAATCAGAAAAAATATGTTGGCGTAATTTATATCAGTGTCTGTACTAAAATAAATAATCCACAGAAATGTGAATTCCGTTGTAGAAATGTTTATGTGAATTCCGTCGTAGAAATGTTTATGTGAAGGCATGTGTAGAAATGTTTATGTGAAGACATGTGTAGAAATGTTTATGTGAAGGCCTACTTGCAAAAATAAATTACAATAGAGTTCGCATATTGTTATCTGCAAAAGATTTCGCGTATTTCTATTTATACGATAAACATTGCGCAGAGTTCTATCTATAAACATTGCGCAGAGTTCTATCTATAAACATTGCGCATAGTTCTATCTATAAACATTGCGCATATTTATATCTACAATATTTCTCGAATATACGTTTTAGTTTTGTAAATCTCTGAACAGTTGGAAAAAGTGTGTGTGTGTGAGGGGGGGGGGGGAGATGTCGAAATATACTTAAAAGTAGGAATTGTGGAAACAAAGTTGAGAACCGCTGGTTAAGATTGACAAAGACTACCCACAACAAATTGTCTTTTAGAATCAGGCAGTTATTTATATTTATGTTCCAACGAATGAAAGCATAAAAATAAAATCAAATCTCCTAGATTTAATTTTTTTTTTTAAACTGCTACCAATATAATAAAAATCTGTTGTTACTTGACTTTAAATAAAAGCAGACTTGAAAATTCATAATGCAAATGTTGTGCAATTTCATTTGTATGTTTGTTGACACGTCCCACGCTCATTTGGGATTTTTTTTAGATTCTTGTCAGCTGGACGACAGATCACGTGATAGCTATACTGTCACGTGGCATTATTTTGAAATAACAGCGCTAATAAAATATCTTAGTCTGAAGGAAAGGAGGATTGCGACATGGCAAAACGATGAGAATAAGAGTGCAATAAGTACAATGAGAATAAGGACATATATTTGTAAGTTAATGAATACAGACGTTGAGATTACCAAGTGCAAAAATGCAACAAAAAAAAAAAAAAAGAAATATGTAAATAAGAAGATTGTCAAATTGACAGAAAGTGACTCAAATCTGAAACCAAGAAAGTACAGTCATACTTTACGTACACGTGATATGTAACGCAACTAGCCAATAATCTAGTGATTTAGATAATCTAGTAATATAGAAGATAATATGTCGATATAAAAGAGAATCTAGAAAATAATCTAGTGATATATAAGATAATCTAGTGATATATAAAATAATCTAGTGATATATAAGATAATCTAGTGATATATAAGATAATCTAGTGATATATAAAATAATCGAGTGATATATAAGATAATCTAGTGATATATAAGATCATCTAGTGATATAGAAGGGAGCCGCGTAGCGCAGTGGATTCGCATATGAGTGGTGCTGGGTTCATTCCCCAGTTGAGGTGGAAATGTTTTTCAGATTGCAACGGCTCTCGGGTGGACCCATCCTTAAATGGGTACCGGATTGATCCGGGAAGTAAAGACTGCGAAAGGAAAGAGATGGCTGCCGCCCTCATTTGCAGCGCCACAGAAATGTGAGATCACTAACACCTCACACCAATACGGCATTAATAGTTACCTTACTTTTTACTTATAGTAATATAGAAGGTAGTATGGTAATAGTAATATAGAAGGTAGTATGGTAATACAGACTACAGTATAGTAATAAAGACTACAGTATAGTAATATAGACTACAGTATAGTAATATAGACTACAGTATAGTAATATAGACGATACGAATCTTAGAAATGGGATGTGGGGGCATTCAAGTCATTAGATAATGGGGAGGGGATTGAGGGTGTTCAACCAATCTTCCGCCTCCCCAATAACGACTTTTTGTGTGCAAGGAGATCGCCGTTTTTCTCATGTTTTCGTTGCTGTTGTCGATATTCAAGTGTCGCTGGGTAGTTTTATTCTTGTCAGCACAATTTCATTCTTACAAAAGTTCAGAAGTTTTTTACAAAAGTTTTCTGAAGTTGACTTAGTTATCCATTCTTGATTAGAAACTGGCCTCACAGCACGTGGGGCATTCCCATAAGTGCTCCGCCCTCTGTTCCAGCAGCCATTCGACTCGATGGTGTTTCAAGTATAATGCTGCCGAAACAGATGTCGACATCAGGGCACAACTCTGGCCCTTGCGACAGGTTTCTTTGTTGTTCTTCTCACCCAAGCCATGCCCGTAACTAGTTCAAGCACAACGTCGGCCTGTCGGAACAACATGGTAACTGTTATCGAAGGTTACGACTACGGGATTGTATAGATGACATGCCATGAAGCTTCTATAAGCAGATAACCTCAATATCTTAGCTATCCATACAGTAAGTTAGTAGTTGTTAAGGGTGTTTGTAGAAGTTTTTTCCTGGTAGTTGAAATGTAAGAGCAGTCAATAAGGAGGTGTTCTATGTTTAGTTGGGATGGGAGCAGTGTCTCCAAATGGGTAGTTGATGATTTGATACGGTTTAAGTAGCTATTGATTCTTGCATATCCTGTTCGATACTGAAAGATAAGGGATTGATTTATCTTGCAATGTTTGTTTATGCTGTAATTGTACTTTGGTGTGTCTTCTTCTTCTTCTTTCCTTCCTCTTTTACCATTTACGGGTGTCGAGGGAGATACAATGTTCTTGTTCTCGCTTTTCTGGCAGCTTCAGATAATGTTATTTGGTGTTCGTGTAATGTCTCTTTGATGTTGTCGATCCAGCGTACTCTAGGTGTACCCTTGGCTCTTCTTTCCCACTTCGGTGTGTAATTTCACTAAATACATTTCGAACAATCAGCCCATTTGCATACTTGTTCATCCACATTTTCCTGGTGTTGTTTCTGAGAATCTGTTTGACTGTTCCCATACTACCAGGTCTTTCTTTTTGTTATTTTGAAATTACTCTTTTTGCAAGTCTGTCTGTTGCTTCATTTCCTGCTAGATCGCCATGTCCAAGATCCATTGCATGGTCACGATGACTTGACATGCGGAGAGACTTGACTGTGCGCTGTTCTTGTTATGTAGGTGATGTATGATTAAGTACCCTTAAAAACATTCATTCATTGGTACCATGCCTTCCGGCGTAGGCGATCATGTCTCTCCACAGTCCTCTGTTATACATTTAAATATAGTTTCTGATGATTCCGCATCATGCCAGGCTTTCAAGTCACCCAACATTTTCTCACGTTGTCTTCCTCTGTCTCTCTTAGCCTCAATCTTTCCAGTTGTTGCTATGTTCTCCAGCCCACCTCTTCTCATGACATGACCCAGAAACTGGGATTTTCGTCTTAAAATACAGTTAATAAGTTCTCTATTTAAGTTGACCAGTTGTAGAATTATAGCATTAATCTTTTTAGCTGTTCATGATATTTTCAACATTCTTCTATAAAACCACATCTCTGTGGCCTCCAGATGTTGTCTCGCAATATTGTAAATTGTCCATGCTTCACTACCATATAACAGTATGGGCTCTATCTAACATTTTAGTATGTTCATTCTTACTTCTATTGATAATGAACTGTTACACAAGATGTCCCTCATCTTCTGCCTGCGCTATTCGACTTTTTATCTCAGTGACACATCTACCATCTGAAGTAATAATTGTGCTCAAATATTTAAATTTGTATACTTGTTTAAGAACTGTCCCGTTGACCTTGATGTTACATTTATTTTTAAAACCATCGCTTCTGTAAAATGACAGTGTCAGATGGTCTATGTTCCATGATATGGAACTTTTGGTGTACTACCTCAATAACTGTATTCTTGATTCTTGATTAGAAAACTGGCCTCACACCACGAGGGGCATTCCCATAAGTGCTCCGCCCTCTGTTTCAGCAGCCATTCGACTCGATGGTGTTTCGAGCCCAATGCCGCCGAAACAGACGTCGACATCAGGGCACAACTCTGGCCATTGCGACAGGTTTCTTTGTTGTTCCGCCCACCCACCCACGCCGTGCCCGTAACTAGTTCAAGCACAACGTCGGTCTGTCGGAACAACATGGTAACTGTTATCGAAGGTTACGACTACGGGATTGTATAGATGACGTGCCATGATGCTTCTGTAATAAGATAACCTCAATATAAAGGCATGTCATCTACTAAGGTTTTCTGTTGCATGGTTGGTTTGTCTAGTGAGCCATTGGGGAGACCCACAGACACAACCGCATGCGCAATAACTGTATTGATGACCTCAGCCTCTACTTCATATTTTAAACAGTGTTCACTATAAGAGTAAAAGAACTCGTAGGTAGATCCATTATAATCACTTATTTCAGGGTCTTATCCTGTAATGAACATCTTGACATCCTCCATAAAATAAGTCAGACATACGTGTAACACTGTCGCAGACCCTCCTTTCTTCTCTCTATTAGACATCTCTATTTTTAGCAGTCGTTTTTATTAATATCTATTTTAATTATCTGTTCCTGTGAATGTGGTTCTATTATAGATACTTGATCTATCTTAGGATGTCTCCCACACGAGATTCAGACGAGGGCATGTTTGGTCATAGTGACATTAATTAAGATGTTTGATTTTATTATCAGTGTTAATACATTTTCCTTGTGTACTGACAGACAGACAAACAGAGACAGATAGATATATAGATAGATTAGATTGATAGATTAGATAGATAGATAGATAGATATATAGATAGATAGATAGATAGATGGATGTATGGATGGATGGATGGATGGATGGATGTGTGGATGGGTGGATGGGTGGGTGGATGGATGGATAGATAGTAATATTATTCTGTGCGCCCCTGTAGCGCCCGGTAACCGGCTAGAAAAAAGCCATGTCTAACAATACACAAATGTATTGTACCTATTCTCTTCCACGTTTGTCTTTATTCTCAAATTCCTCATCGTTTGCAGACTGTAATCCGGAAAACAGAAAGCGATATAATTTATAGTCTGGATGTGATTCGTATTTTAACTGTTGGATATTAAATCATTTTGGACTTTTTTTGTGCCAGGAAATCGCAATTTGTATTCGAAGTTGGTACCTAAGGGGAGAAGCAAATATGGCGCCCTGACACAGCATTGCCTCGGGCTAGTAATCAAATCTAGCCATAGAGCCTTGGTGGTTACAGAGTTTCCATAAAAACGAACAATCGCTAGAAATGTTCACCAATTGAAGCTATAAATTAGTTCACGAAAAAAGAGAGACTCCCTTCATAAATTGATTTGGACGAGGTAATGTGGAGGTACATTTATTGATTATTGATATTACAGCGTTTCTCGCAAACGGAAATGTGTACAGTCCCCTTCAGGAATAGTCGAAGTGTCTGCACTGTAAAGCTTCCTATTGTTACATGGAAAAATGGATTCTTCTTCTTCAGTGTTGATTCTCAAACTCCTACTGGAGATCTCTTGTAGCAGGATAATAACCTAATAGGGTTTCAAGGGTTTAAAAGCCATAGAAGATTGACTTCACTGTACTTGGTTTCCCATATGTACTCCGTCCCTCTCAACGAAGCGGCACGTAGCCTGCCGAGAGTACCACTCATAGCACGTAACTCCGTAGCTTCAATTGATAATCCACAGGGATCTCCGAAAAAAATTCACCTTATAAACAAGACGACACGAGCCGGATTCGATCCCGTGACCTCTTGAACACAAGGCGAACAGCTTAACCATTACGCCAGGGAGATCCCCAAATTACGATGTTACGAACTCCGATTTTTTTCGGAGATCCCTGTGGATTATTACTTGAAGCTACGGAGTTACGTGCTATGAGTGGTACTCTCGGCAGGCGGCGTGCCGCTTCGTTGAGAGTGACGGAGTACATATGGAAAACCGAGTACAGCGAAGTCAATCTTCTATGACTTCTAAACCCTAATAGAAGCCTAATAGATTTCCAGCAGGATGTAGCCCAGAGGATTGAAATGTGTTGTATGACAATTTTATTTGTGACAATGGCACGAAATGGATTCGAAATGGCCCGATACAATGAATTTGGCCAAGAACTTCATGAAACTATGTGGCTTAAACATGAGTGGGTGGAGTATGTGGGTACGTGCTCTAATTCCCCCATCTTCTAACAACATGTTCACAAATGTGAATCATCAGTTGCTCGCAAAACTGCAGGAGACTAGTATACACATCGTAACAGCACGTAAAGAGAAATATCATAGATATAAAAAGAGACTGGTAAATCCGCGTCCAACTGGGACTGTCAGCCGCTACACTCTGGTGGATTTATTGGCAATAATAATTTTTTTGGGTAGCATATCCTATCCAGGACGTAACTATCAACCCAGCATTTGTTGGCTGTGGTGATTTTCTAGGCAATATAAATACGTTCAGTAGGTTGCCATTGCTTTCTGAACGGTCCGGATGCACAATTGCCTGTGGTGAGGAACGAACTCGGTACCTTTGCCGTCACAGACGCGCTCTGTACCACTTCGCCACAGAGCCGGACCATTGTGAAAATATTGTCCTATTGACAATACTATAGGAATGAAATTGTCTCGAGTGCGTAGGTGATGATTACAACACTTCAGTCACTTGACTACAACAACACTTCAGTCACTTGACTACAACAACACTTCAGTCACTTGACTGTAACAACACTTCAGTCACTTGACTACAACAACACTTCAGTCACTTGACTACAACAACACTTCAGTCACTTGACTACAACAACACTTCAGTCACTTGACTACAACAACACTTCAGTCACTTGACTACAACAACACTTCAGTCACTTGACTACAACAACACTTCAGTCACTTGACTGTAACAACACTTCAGTCACTTGACTACAACAACACTTCAGTCACTTGACTACAACAACACTTCAGTCACTTGACTACAACAACACTTCAGTCACTTGACTACAACAACACTTCAGTCACTTGACTACAACAACACTTCAGTCACTTGACTACAACAACACTTCAGTCACTTGACTACAACAACACTTCAGTCACTTGACTACAACAACACTTCAGTCACTTGACTGTAACAACACTTCAGTCACTTGACTACAACAACACTTCAGTCACTTGACTACAACAACACTTCAGTCACTTGACTACAACAACACTTCAGTCACTTGACTACAACAACACTTCAGTCACTTGACTACAACAACACTTCAGTCACTTGACTACAACAACACTTCAGTCACTTGACTACAACAACACTTCAGTCACTTGACTAAAACAACACTTCAGTCACTTGACTACAACAACACTTCAGTCACTTGACTGTAACAACACTTCAGTCACTTGAATGTAACAACACTTCAGTCACTTGACTACAACAACACTTCAGTCACTTGACTACAACAACACTTCAGTCACTTGAATGTAACAACACTTCAGTCACTTGACTACAACAACACTTCAGTCACTTGAATGTAACAACACTTCAGTCACTTGACTACAACAACACTTCAGTCACTTGACTACAACAACACTTCAGTCACTTGACTACAACAACACTTCAGTCACTTGACTACAACAACACTTCAGTCACTTGAATGTAACAACACTTCAGTCACTTGACTACAACAACACTTCAGTCACTTGACTACAACAACACTTCAGTCACTTGACTACAACAACACTTCAGTCACTTGACTACAACAACACTTCAGTCACTTGACTACAACAACACTTCAGTCACTTGACTGTAACAACACTTCAGTCACTTGAATGTAACAACACTTCAGTCACTTGACTACAACAACACTTCAGTCACTTGACTACAACAACACTTCAGTCACTTGAATGTAACAACACTTCAGTCACTTGACTACAACAACACTTCAGTCACTTGAATGTAACAACACTTCAGTCACTTGACTACAACAACACTTCAGTCACTTGACTACAACAACACTTCAGTCACTTGACTACAACAACACTTCAGTCACTTGACTACAACAACACTTCAGTCACTTGAATGTAACAACACTTCAGTCACTTGACTACAACAACACTTCAGTCACTTGACTACAACAACACTTCAGTCACTTGACTACAACAACACTTCAGTCACTTGACTACAACAACACTTCAGTCACTTGACTACAACAACACTTCAGTCACTTGACTACAACAACACTTCAGTCACTTGACTACAACAACACTTCAGTCACTTGACTACAACAACACTTCAGTCACTTGACTACAACAACACTTCAGTCACTTGACTACAACAACACTTCAGTCACTTGACTACAACAACACTTCAGTCACTTGACTACAACAACACTTCAGTCACTTGACTGTAACAACACTTCAGTCACTTGAATGTAACAACACTTCAGTCACTTGACTACAACAACACTTCAGTCACTTGACTACAACAACACTTCAGTCACTTGAATGTAACAACACTTCAGTCACTTGACTACAACAACACTTCAGTCACTTGAATGTAACAACACTTCAGTCACTTGACTACAACAACACTTCAGTCACTTGACTACAACAACACTTCAGTCACTTGAATGTAACAACACTTCAGTCACTTGACTACAACAACACTTCAGTCACTTGACTACAACAACACTTCAGTCACTTGAATGTAACAACACTTCAGTCACTTGACTACAACATTACTTCAGTCACTTGACTAACAAGATTTCCACCACTTGAATATAACATTTCAATAAGTTGACTACAACAATACTTCAGTCACTTAACTACAACAATACTTCAGTCACTTGACTACACCAATACTTCAATCACTTGACTACAAAAACACTTCAGTCACTTGACTACAACAACACTTCAGACACTTGACTACAACATTACTTCAGTCACTTGACTACAACAACACTTCAGTCACTTGACTACAACAACACTTCAGTCACTTGACTACAACATTACTTCAGTCACTTGACTACAACATTACTTCAGTCACTTGACTAACAAGATTTCCACCACTTGAATATAACATTTCAATAAGTTGACTACAACATTACTTCAGTCACTTGACTACAACATTACTTCAGTCACTTGACTACAACAACACTTCAGTCACTTGACTACAACAACACTTCAGTCACTTGACTACAACAACACTTCAGTCACTTGACTACAACAACACTTCAGTCACTTGACTACAACATTACTTCAGTCACTTGACTACAACATTACTTCAGTCACTTGACTACAACATTACTTCAGTCACTTGACTACAACATTACTTCAGTCACTTGACTAACAAGATTTCCACCACTTGAATATAACATTTCAATAAGTTGACTACAACAACACTTCAGTCACTTGAATGTAACAACACTTCAGTCACTTGACTACAACATTACTTCAGTCACTTGACTACAACAATACTTCAGTCACTTGACTACAACATTACTTCAGTCACTTGACTACAACAATACTTCAGTCACTTGACTACAACAATACTTCAATCACTTGACTACAACAATACTTCAATCACTTGACTACAACAATACTTCAAGTTATTTAACCGCAACAATGCATCCTCCTTACATATAATCATATTTTTTTTAAATAAAAACCTAAAATTGTATGGCTACGTTTTGACGGGCATAGAAAGCGCAAGGATTAAAATATTGCTTAGTAAATATTCCAAATTGCGTTATTTGTTAGAAACGAAATAACGTCCTGAAGACCCTGTCCTGAAGACCCTGTCCTGAAGACCCTGTCCTGAAGACCCTGTCCTGAAGACCCTGTCCTGCTCTTATGTCTCATAAATTGCTCATATGTCTCATAAATTGCTCTTATGTCTCATAAATTGCGTATTGTCATGGTGTATTTTCTGGCCAAGATTTTGTAAATATTTTTAATAGAATTAAATGTTCTATCCATCTATCATGTGACCCGTGTTTCCTTGCTGCGTCAGGAGTAGAAGATTTCTCAGGAGATGGCTTTCTTATGTGTTGTTTGTAAGCGTGTTCCTGTCGCGTCTTTGATTTCTGTGGTCCATGTTTTATATCGTCTGTCTTTGCCCGTATAGCCCTGATGTCTATGTGTCATGGCCACCTATGTTATGCTGTCTGTTAGTAGTCTGGAAGTGTGTGAAAACCACTTGATCTGTTGTCTTTGATGTGTTCCAATACTCGTAATGTTTTGGTTATCTGTCTGATATTATCGTTTCTAATCGTTTTCCAGTCTAGAAAACTAACATACTTGAAAAAAACTACTTAGCGAATTGTCTTACCAGTATATGGTAACCATGCAGTGGATACCCTCTCACTGTGGAATACCAGGAAATGAAAAAGCAGACCAACTGGCTAAGGAAGGTGCTGCCGAAGACCAACCAGATATACCAATCACCTACCATCAGAAAAAACAGATGATCAAGCCAATAAGAAAGCCACAAACACCAACACAAGATGACTATCAGATTATGAACAGATCAGAACAAGTTATAATTCTACGCCTCAGAACAGGACACAACCGACTCCGCAGTCACATGTATACAAAGTTCAAGATTGGCAACACAGCCATGTGTACATGTGGACAGGCAGCACAGAGTGCCAAACATATACTTCAAGAGTGTTCTGAGCATGAAACGCTGAGGCAGACATATTGGCCAGAGGAAACAACAATGGAATCAAAATTCTATGGGACACTGTATGAACTACAAAAGACAGTGAGTTTTATTAAGGAGACAGAATTACAGATATAGACATGTTTCAAGTGAACGAAAGAAGAAAAAAAATAGTTTCTAATTCTGTCTCTTAATGAAACTCCGAGTATTCTTCGTAGACGTGTCATTTCTGCTGTCACTATTTTTCTTTTGTCTTCAGCTATCATTGTCCAGGTTAGACACTGGTAGCACAGTGAGGGAATAATAATAGTCTTGTATAATGCAACTTTAGTGTCTATGTTTACATTTTTGCTCTTAAACATACGTGTCAATTATCCTAGTGTCAATTGTCCTAGTGTCAATTGTCCTAGTGTCAACTGTGTATGTTCTGTTGCAGCTATTTGCTAATATTAAATGATAAATAGGTCAATTTAATGTTTAGTTTTTATGCGTGGGAGGGTCCTCGGTATTTAATTATATTCTCTGTTTACATAACATCCTTCATGGTAACTGCGTAAACCAAGGAAATAAACAAATGTTTCATATCACAAATAACGAGTGGATTAGAAACCCACATCTGCTGGTCATCGGGCTAATGAACATTATACTACCATGGCTCCCAATACATAGACAGACAGACAGACAGGCAGGCAGACAGACAGACAGACAGACAGACAGAGAGATAGATAGATAGATAGATAGATAGATAGATAGATAGATTAGATTAGATTAGATTAGATTAGATTAGATTAGATTAGATTAGATTAGATTAGATTAGATTAGATTAGATTAGATTAGATTAGATTAGATTAGATTAGATTAGATTAGGTTAGGTTAGGTTAGGTTAGGTTAGGTTAGGTTAGGTTAGGTTAGGTTAGGTTAGGTTAGGTTAGGTTAGATTAGATTAGATAGATAGATAGATAGATAGATAGATAGTTAGATAGATAGACATACAAACAGGTAGTTACACAGGTAGATAGACATACAGACAGCTAGCAAGCTAGAGAGACATACAGACTGATTGATGGCTGGACGGACGTTAGATGGGTAGTTGGTTGAGTAGACAGACCGAAAATACATAAATAAAGAAAGAAATCGTGATATAAACCGAGAAAAAAAAACAGGCAGATATATTCTCTTGAACTAGACTGACAAAACAGGCAGATATATTCTCTTGAACTAGACTGACAAAACAGAAGATTGACTAAGGAAGCCATGTTGTTGTCGTACTAGACTTTCTTGCTGAATCTGATACACGGTGAAACCAACAAGGAGCGAGGTAGGATAAAATAAAAGAGGAAACCATCTTACAGATGAGGCAACAACAATGATTCTCCTTCTGTGTCTTGTATTGTCTCAGACAATATCTGTCTAAGCACGAGCGAGCTTGAATTAGCCAGATTTGGCTGGCCAGACGCAGATTTGGCTGGCCAGACGTCGATGTTTATTGGTAAACTATTTAGTGTGTTTGAGGCTGTGACTTGAGAACAATAAAATAGAATTAGGAAGTTTAACTCTTCTGGGATAAACTGAAGTGATGACAGGAGTAAACATCAACAGAGGAAACATAAGTAAGTGTAAACATCAATCGACGAAGATTAAACGGAAAAATAAATACAGGTAAACATGAATGGAAGAATAACGTTCTCGTTCGCAGTTTAACATATCTACACAACAAGTCTGGTTTAATATGTCTACACAACAAGTCTGGTTTAATATGTCTACACAACAAGTCTGGTTTAATATGTCTACACAACAAGTCTGGTTTAATATGTCTACACAACAAGTCTGGTTTAATATGTCTACACAACAAGTCTGGTTTAATATGTCTACACAACAAGTCTGGTTTAATATGTCTACACAACAAGTCTGGTTTAATATGTCTACACAACAAGTCTGGTTTAATATGTCTACACAACAAGTCTGGTTTAATATGTCTACACAACAAGTCTGGTTTAATATGTCTACACAACAAGTCTGGTTTAATATGTCTACACAACAAGTCTGGTTTAATATGTCTACACAACAAGTCTGGTTTAATATGTCTACACAGAAATCTGATTTAACAAGTCTACACGGCAAGTCTGGTTTTCTTGAATACATTCTGCTTGTATTTGAAAGCTCCTCAGTGCTCACATACAGCCTTCTGTGGATATCCGTCTCTTGGGAGCAATGTCCCTATCGTAACTGGTTTGGTGTAATGCAGTCTTTCAGGATTTGTTCCACAGTCGGTCTGTGCTGCCTGCACACATGGACACAGAGGTGATGGAGCCAGCCTTAGTCTATTTAAGTGCCTGTTTAGTCTGTTGTGTCATGTTCTGATGCGTTAGATTATAACTTTCTCAGCTCAATGGAACGACAGTAAACACAAATACACATCAATGAAAGAACGATAAACACAAATACACAGCAATTGAAGAATAATAACACATATACACAATCAATGGAAAAATAATACACAGAGTACACTTTTCAACAACAGAAAACAAATATTAATATTAAAAGAAAACAATAATAAATCATGTCTCAGAAACGTATATATATATATAGTATTCCTGCCTGCCAACATGGACACAGAGCAACACACACAGGCAGTCAGAGTGACAAGTGGGAGCAAGTTATATATATATATTATATGTATCTCATCACAAGTACTATGGAAAGTACAGGCAGTTCACATTATTCAGATTACATCTCCCTTTAGCGAGTCACTGGTACTATTAAAAAAAAAAAAAGGCCCAGTATCGTATTTCATATATACCTTACAGGTGTGGAAAATGACTGATTAACTTACCTGTATCGTTTGATTGTGACCATCGACTTACTATAAGACCTAACTGCAAAATGTGAACAAGCCTTCATTGAGTACATTTTTGATTATTGTCACGCTTTGTATTTGTTACTATTTATATACTTGGAGTATCCTCGGCTTTTTTTGGCATGCGATTCCAAGTATGTAAATATTGAGTAATGGAGAACACGGAAATAATCACGGAAAAGGAACGACGAAGGCCTAATTAATTCAGAGAACAGAACTTCTGCTGATCGGTCGCGGTTTGATAGTGACTCTCAATGTAGCAAGCAGAGACATATGCCGTTTCTTACCTGGAATATTTATGATTGACTGTCAAGGTAGCAAGTAGGACATATATCTTTTCTTACCTGAAAGATTTATGATTGACGTAAGATTCTAGAAGGATAACTTACCTTACAGATCTTAAAATGTATGGCAGCCCTGCGGAGGTGGATGAGTTCAATGTAGGACTGACTTCACGATTAGGATGATCACTGCTAACAGAGAGTCCTATAGTCGCCGCAACTCTTGCAGCACTGGCTAAAACTGACGTGTCAAAGTTGCTGTTGCACTGTTGATGTTGCTGCTGCTGGTAGTGGATGTGATGGTAGCGACCTATAGGTTTCTGATACTCCGAGGCATGAGAGAAGCTTGAGCTACAACTTCTAATAATTTTGGTGCCGGAAGTATCCACACCGCCTGTGGACAGACTTCCACACGACACTCGGTGCCGTTTACTTGCGACAGGTGTATCCACCGTGCCTGGTTCCTGACGGAACGGGTTTAAACCCTCCAATTCTTGTCTTAAACGTGAGGAATCCAGTGTCAAGGTCATATGTTCACCTTCCTATTTATCTCACCTGAGAAGCGTGTGAAATATATTTTAAGACCAGAAAGAAAACGATCTTCAAGAATGATGTCCTGAAATTATGTCCTTAATACCTTCAGGTTCTGCTTACGTGTTTCTCCGTTACAAAATAAACGTGAATTTTCAACAACCCTGAATTAATCAATAAGCACTTGCGTAGGGCATCAAGAGAACAGCGGGCACTACAAATATGTCAGCGCTTTCACACAAACATTAGTTTTGCAGTTTACAAATTCTGAGTTAACATACGTCTTCTATATGGTGATAAAATCATTTAAGCGCAAGATTCAGATGTAAATTTAGCAAATAGTGTTATGTGTAAATGGGTTGATCATCTAACAGTTATGAAACTATTGTGGAGACACTTAACTGACAAAGATAATACTTTTTTTTCTAGAATATCTCAGTTTCACCGACCTTGTAAACATGCGCTTCAACAGACATATTTCAACATTCTCTGATAATACTGATACAGTGAAGTCCCTCTAAATTGCATGATTTTGTAACAAATTTTCCTATATAAACAAACTAAAAATCCCTAATTATATTTATTGCATATTGTTTTTACTGCATTTTGCGAATTTGTATTACATGCACATTTTGGCGGTCCGGCTCAAGTTATTATAATGGGAATTCACTGTATGTTCATGTCCAGAGTTTCACCAATGTCAAATCTTGAACAATCCAGAAACTATGCAATCATGAAATTGCAATGTAACAACTTGCGAATACTCAGTCTAGTATAATTATGCTTAACTATAGGAAAGGATATTTTATCAGCTTATCGTTAGGCCTGGTAAGTTTAGGATTATCAGAGATAAAGAGTTAATATTTACATGAGTAGAACATGAAATTTAAAAACATAGACAAGGGAAATAACTAGTCCATGTGGTGGTGTCTACTTGTACTGTACCGAGGCTTTTTCTTTAGCCATTACACGCACCGGCGATGTTTGTATTCTGTAGGTATGATAGAGATCTCTGTAAAAACTATTCCACTACATATAAGCAGTAAGTGTAGGGTGATCGTAATCGATTGGGATCGAAAACGATCACAAACGAGCGACAAGAAACAATAGGCCCTACAAAACATCAACACTGTCTTCTACATTTATGAATCTAATTTTTTGGGTCGAAACGTCGGTTCCATGTATGTGTTCAACGTAAAATTGCAATTCAACCAATTTATTTGCTGACTTGTTTTTATGTGATTCGTCATTAACAAAACTATACTATTTCACTAACCTTATAAACATGTTAGCTTGACAAACTAAACAATAATGGTGTGTTAACATAGTTCTCGTCATTAACCGATATCGGCAACTGATATTACAGGGAGACAAACGATACACGGTGTCTATAAAGTAACTGTGCACTCGTTTACATTTGTGCTGATACTGTGTCAGAGCAAAAAATAAACATCTTCTTCTTCTTCTGCGTTCGTTCTCAAACTCCTGCAGATTAGCAGGATGTAATCCGGAGAACGGAATGAGTTGTGTCATGGTTTACAGCATTGCTGCGATATCTGCACATTTCGGCCAGACATATCCGACTTCAGCATGGCTTTGTGTCACTGACCCTATATGGGATAGTAAAGCCAACTCAATCCCATAACCTCCTTAGTCGCCTTTTACGACGTGCGTTGAAGGTAAACAGTGTTGCTATTCTTTGCTCCCCTTTCTTGCCCCGGCAATACACGGGCGAACAGCTTCGAAAACAAATGTTTATGCAGTGTGTATTTTGTAGACCTGTACCTTTGCCTTCTCCAACTTTAATTACTTGTGCAGCCGAATGTTTGCTGACGGAGACTCAATGAAAGAAGTAAATTCACGCATAGCAGTTGCAGCTAGCACATTCACTAAACTAACTAATATCTGGAAATCAAAAGATCTAGGAAGAAACACCAAGATAAAGCTATTCAACTCTTGTATTGTCTCAGTATTAGCGCATGCAAGTGAAAGCTGAAAATCAACTCAAGCAACAGACCAAAAATTAAACAGCTTCGTAAACAAATGTCTCCAGAAACTGATTCATAGAGCCATTCTGTCACAAATAGTGATTTAAGAAACAAAACACACAACGATGTTTCAAACATCATAAGGAAACGCAGATGGAAATAGTTGGATCACGATTTAAGATTAGATGAAAACAGAATAAACCAACAGGCCCTTATGTGGACACCTGAAGGTAAAAGAAAATGAGGGAGACGTAAAGCAACCATAAAAATAGCATACTTAAAGGGGAAATAACAGGCTGCACGACCATACAAGAACTAAAACTGCAGGTAGTGGTCCACAACACTTGGAGAATCTTCTTCTTCTTCTGCGTTCGTTCTCATACTCCCGCAGATCAACAGGATGTAGTCCGGAGAACGGAATGCGTTGTGTCATGGTTTACAGCATTGCTGCAATATCTGCGCCTTTCGGCCTGACACATCCGACTTCAGCATGATTTTGGGTCACTGGCCCTATATGGGATGGGACAGCTCCATTCCATAACCTCCTTAGTCGCCTTTTACGGCATGTGTGGAAGGTAAACAGTGTTGCTATTCTTTGCTTCCCTTCCGGGCCCTGGCAACACACGGGCGTGTTTTTAATGATTGTCGTGATTTTCTTTGGTCACTATTTATATAATTGGAATCGCCTGCCAAAAAAGTCAATCCAGACCAACGAAATTCACGGAAATACTCAAAGAATCAGCATTTCAGGTCATGTTTACTTTCTGTACAAAGGTCTTTACTGGCGAATGGTGTGTGCATGAAATAATCAACAGCTAATTATAAAGTGCCTACTGCTTACATACTAAGAACGACAGAACAGGGACTGACTAAAGGTGTGCTGAGAAAGCGTATCTTTTCTGGATTGATTCTAAGATTACCTAATCGATATTTTACTACGAACGTGGTATTGAACACTCTTGAATAGATGATTGAACGAAGAATGAAATACTTCAAGTTGTACGCTAACGAATGATGTATTTTACTCAGGAATCTGGAATTCAACAAATTAATTTAACGCAATAGAAGAAATTTGAATTGGATTTGGTCGTTTCCATGGTATTTCCCATGAGGATAATTTATCCGGGGACAGAGTGGATCTGTCTCTGGGGAAAATAAGTCTGGAGATAGTGGGTATCTATGAGCAGAAGATAGTTATCATCAAAATCCCCAGGGAACTACAAGAGTCGCACAACCAGTATGTAGAGTAGTAACTGTGACGGAATTTTTGTGATCCATATTTTCGTATTTTAGGGGTAACATTATGCAAGCTCTGTTTCAGCATAGTCTTCCGCGCTGGTCGAAACAGCGTCGTTTAATCTGGTTGGTCCTACAATTCTCGTGTTTGTTGTTGGCTGACGACACTAAATGTATCAGGGATCTCCCTGGCGTAGTTGTTAAACTGTTCGCCTTGTGTTCAAGAGGCCACTGGTTCGATTCCGGCTCGTGTATTCTTGTTTATAAGGTGGATTTTTTGGGAGATCCCTGTGGATTATCCCTTGAAGCTACGGAGTTACGTGCTATGAGTGGTACTCTCGGCAGGCGGCGTGCCGCTTCGTTGAGAGTGACGGAGTACATATGGGAAACCGAGTACAGTGAAGTCAATCTTCTACAGCTTTTAAACCTTTTTTTAGTATCAATGATCAGCCAAGATAGGTGTTGATGTTTTGGATCAGAAAAAGCCTCCTAGTTATACAAAAGACTAAATCATGTACGTCATAAAACGGTTAATTACAATCAAAAATATCTCCAATTTCTCTTAAGTACTGTGCCTATTAAGTACACAGACCTTTTAGCTGAATTAATTTGGGCCTTGTTGGTTACATCTTTGATTATTGTTGGGCTTTTAAGTGGTCGCTATTTATATACTTGGAGTTACATGTCAAAAATAACCAACGCCAACCAATATATTTCACGCAAATCGTAAGCTAGTTCATGTTTACATTTTAGTTGATAGGTCTCCTATATAAATCGACGGTCGCGGTTTTTATCCAGCATAACACAAGAAACAATTAAGGAAACTTTTAGTTAAGAACTCTTCCGGCATTGTTTGTTGAAAACAACTGGTCTGATGACGCTCTCGTGGTATATCCATAGAGATCCGTGCATAGGTTCCTAGCACAGGTTCCTAGCACAGGTTCCTAGTGAAGGCTCCTAGCATAGGTTCCTAGCACAGGTTCCTAGTGAAGGCTCCTAGCATAGGTTCCTAGCACAGGTTCCTAGTGAAGGTTCCTAGCACAGGTTCCTAGTGAAGGTTCCTAGCACAGGTTCCTAGTGAAGGCTCCTAGCATAGGTTCCTAGCATAGGTTCCCAGTGAAGGTTTTAGGATGGTGTATGCATACATTACATCAAAAATTGGGGGGGGGGGGGGGGCTCAGAAAAGTTTGGCAGTTGTTGACAGGAAAAGGGAGTGGTCGGGTTGAGAATACTTTACATTAAAAAAACGATTGTTTTCTTACACTAAATTAAACTCTAAAATTTGAAATAAAAAATCTTAAAAAATGTAAAACGTTATGCATATTGTGTTTTCGCATTTTTTGTGATATTAAAAAAGTATTTGTGGCTTGGGGGGGGGGGGGGGGATTTTTAGACATAATTAAGATCGGACATCTCTGAATTCTTGACAAGAGGCGGGTGGTGGTCTAGATTTAGTCTCTTCCCCCCCCCCCCGTCCAATGTTGACGTTCATAATGACCAGTCCTTTACCTTAAAAATAAAGTTAATTTTCTCGTTTATTTTGGATTTTTAATAAGCATACGTTTGGAAAAGCAGTGTGTATGTAGGGTTGGGGTGTAGATGTACGCTGTTTGGAAAAGCAGTGTGTATGTAGGGTTGGGGTGTAGATGTACGCTGTTTGGAAAAGCAGTGTGTATGTAGGGTTGGGGTGTAGATGTACGCTGTTTGGGAAAGCAGTGTGTATGTAGGTTGGGGTGTAGATGTACGCTGTTTGGAAAAGCAGTGTGTATGTAGGGTTGGGGTGTAGATGTACGCTGTTTGGAAAAGCAGTGTGTATGTAGGGTTGGGGTGTAGATGTACGCTGTTTGGAAAAGCAGTGTGTATGTAGGGTTGGGGTGTAGATGTACGCTGTTTGGAAAAGCAGTGTGTATGTAGGGTTGGGGTGTATGGATTTTTCCTAGCATTAAATCTCGTGTTAAAACTTCCTACAGAAGGAGTGTGTGGGGTTCAATCCGTGCCAGGTTGCCAAGCTGTCTAATATTTTCGCATGTTGTCACCCTCTGTCTCTGATGCCTTCAATCTTGCCTGTTGTGATATGTTCTCCAAACCTCCATGTCTCATGAAGTGACTAAAAAAATGAAGATCATCTCTTTCTTCTATTATTGATTGAGGTCCGTGTCCTATTTGAATCTTTCAACACCTCCACATTAGTCTTTCTGGCAGTCCATGGTATTCTCAGCATTCTTCTATAGAACCACATGTCTGTTGCCTCTAATTTTTCACTTTCCAGTTTGTTTATTGTCCAAGACTCGCATCCATATGTTAGCATAGGGGTTATATAGCACTGCAGAACTCTCGTTCTGACCTCTAATGACAAGGTAATATTACACAATATATTTTTCATTTTTCTTAATGTAATTTTTGCCTGCCCTATTCTGCTTCTTATTTCTGTTGAAATTCTTTCATCTGCTGTAATCATTGTATCTAAATATTTCAATTGGTGTATCTGTTTTAATACTATACCATTCACTTTGATCTTGCAAGGTGTGTTATTTTGTTTCTTTGAAATAACCATTACTTCTGTTTTCTTGATATTTAGGAAGAGACCTTTCTCTTTACTTTCTGTGACTACTACATTAATTAATTCTTGAAGGTCTTCCTTACTTTTAGCAATCAGAACAGTGTCATCCGCATATCTCAAATTATTTATGTTATGTCCTCCCACTGATATTCCTGGGATATCAACTATTGCACGCAATATGTGTTCACTGTATAAAGAAAACAGGTCTGGTGAAAGTACACATTTCTGTCTAACTCCTTGTTTTTTGAGTGGGCCAAATTGATTTCCTACTCTTATTTCTACTGTTTGTTGCCAGTACATGTTCTTGATTCTTAAATCCTTATTGTCGATGTTCAAATTCTCTAGTGTATATGGTAGACGGTCATAATTTACCATTTTGTTCATGTATTGTGAAAATTCTACAACTTGGCTATGTCTACATATCAGGGTTGCCAGAATTAGACTAGTTGACTATTTCATGGCCAAATAACCCAAATTTCATGGCATTTTTGTTTTAAAATGTCACTGGCAATGAACTTAAGGTTTTCGTCATTTTCGTATTTCTGATCAATTTGAAAATGTATTAACAGTTAGAAGATTGACAATGTATCGATATATTTTACCAAACTTTGACTATAATCAATTTCTACGTTTTTGGCAACCATGCCACATACTGTTATATTGTCTATCCACATGTGGAGGTTGGTCAGAATATCCAGGCTTTCTGTTAAGCGTAAGAGTGGTGACTGCGAGCTTTACCTGTCTATTCAATGCCAGACGTGTCACATTGGCTGTGTTGAATACGTATTTGTTCAGTTATCTTGATCTTGTCTATCCAACTTGTTCTAGGTCTTCCTCTGGCTTTGCATCCGGATCTTCTTATGTTATATGTTCTTGTCTGTAGTTGGTTATGGTTCATTCTCATAAGGTGTCTAAACAATTTTATTTCTTGTTTCTAGGTATATGTACTATTATATAATACTCGTAAATCCTCGGTATATGTACTATTATATGTACTATTATATAATACTCGTAAATTCTCCTTATATGAACTATTATATATACCGTAAATCTAAAAAATATATTAAATTTAATATTCATTTATAAAAACATGAATGAAAATAAACAGCCTGTGTGCTGTTAGGGTCCGGAAGGAAAGAATAACGACACTTTTACCTGCTATGCAGGTAGTAAGATGCAACACATGAGGTTATGTGGGTGGAATTGGCTGTACTATTCCATAGAGAATCAAAGTGACCGATAAGGCATGCCGAAGTCGGGTGTGTCGGTCAGAAAGGCGCTGTTGTCGCAGTTACGATGTAAACCATGACGACGCATTCCGTTCTCCTGACTACATCCTGTTAATCTGCATGATTTTGTGAACGTTCTCCTGACTACATCCTGTTAATCTGCAGGATTCTGTGAACGTTCTCCTGACTACATCCTGTTAATCTGCAGGATTCTGTGAACGTTCTCCTGACTACATCCTATTAATCTGCAGGAGTTTGAGAACCTTCTCCTGACTACATCCTGTTAATCTGCAGGATTTTGTGAACGTTCTCCTGACTACATCCTGTTAATCTGCAGGATTTTGTGAACGTTCTCCTGACTACATCTTGCTAATCTGCAGGATTTTGAGAACGTTCTCCTGACTACATCCTGTTAATCTGCAGGATTTTGTGAACGTTCTCCTGACTACATCCTGTTAATCTGCAGGATTTTGGGAACGTTCTCCTGACTACATCCTGTTAATCTGCAGGATTTTGGGAACTTTCTCCTGACTACATCCTGTTAATCTGCAGGATTTTGTGAACATTCTCCTGACTACATCCTGCTAATCTGCAGGATTTTGTGAACATTCTCCTGACTACATCCTGTTAATCTGCAGGATTTTGAGAATGAGCACAAAAGAAGACGATGAAATAGCAAATGCAAAGTATATGAAGTACATTTCCGTGACAAAACAATTATGTGCGGATTTTCTCGATTAGATTCTGTGAGTTGCCATTCTTCTTCTTCTTCTTCTACGTTCGTTCTCAAACTCCTGCAGATTAGCAGGATGTAGTCCGGAGAACGGAATGCGTTGTGTCATGGTTTACATCATTGCTGCGATATCTGCGCCTTTCGGCCTGACACATCCTACTTCAGCATGTCTTTGGGTCACTGCCCCTATATGGGATGGGACAGCTAACTCCATCCTATAACCTTCTTAGTCGCCTTTTACGACATGCGTGGAAGGTAAACAGTGTTGCTATTATTTTCTCCCCTTTTGGGCCCCGGCAATACACGGGCGGTGAGGTGCCATGACAAAACAATTATGTGTGGATTTTTCCGATGAGATTCTGTGAGAACACAACAGCTGTCCAAGCTCAGGCACGCACGAGCATTAACTAATAATGATATCTGCGATAGCTTTGTGTGTATATAATCTATACTTCATAATTAACGTTTATGCTTGTCAAGCCTGGATGTAAGGAGATGTATGTAGGAGATGTAAGTATGGGATGTATGCAGGCGATCTATGTAGGGGATGTACGTAGAGGATGGGTGGAGTCATTCAAGAGAGTTAACATGTGGACCTCACTGCACAAAATCAATCTTATCTTTGTACCAAGACAGGCGGGGGTGAAGGGAAACGAACAGGCTGACCAATCTACTAGCCTCGTCATCAGAACAGATGGTCAGCCTATAGACCGAACAGACACACTCGGTGCTTTTCGTCTCTCTCTCTCTCTCTCGATGAGTGGATTTTGAGATGCATACGCGTGAGTAAATATCAAGAATGCGCGATCTCGGCGTGAGGAAAGGCCTGGCCTGTAGAGTATACATAACAATGACCCACTAAGACAAACCACACATGCAACAGAAATCCTTATTGGATGACATACTGTTGATGACGTAATATAATCTCTATTGTGGAGGCTTCGTAGCACGCCATTTATAATCTCTATTGTGGAGGCTTCGTAGCACGCCATTTATAATCTCTATTGTGGAGGCTTCGTAGCACGCCATTTATACAAATATACTTTACATTCTTTTCTTTTGTTGTTGCATTTTGAGAAGTTTAAGCTTTTTTATTTGTATATATTAATGCACCCTATGTGGGCGGGAGGGAGCCCGAGATCCACTGTGCAGCACTGGGGGGGGGAGGGGGGAGACTAGCTACACTATTTTTCTATGGCTGAGGTCCATCATAATGGCACAGTAACTCAGGACGTGACATTTCATTTGCATTGAATATTTGGTTGCATGTTTGGAGCAATAGAGAAGTTTGGCATAACTACTAGGCAGCTGGTGGCAGGGGATGGGCACAGTCAGCACTATTCTAGCTGCAGTGACGGGGCAATGCATAGTTAGAAATCTACCTTTCTGGAAGTGTGATATTTATTTTCTGGCTGTGACCAGGGGTGTGTTGAAAACTCAGACTTTCAAGCTGGGTCATATGGCATGAGGTCATAAGGTTATAGGGCATGAGATCATACGGCATGAGGTCATAGGGCATGAGGTCATGGACAATTCGATCAGCAATCAACCAGCCATGAATGAAAATAAAATAATTGGTGACTTAATCCTGTATATGTCGATGCCATTATACTATTGGCGCCATTAAAACACCTAATATTTATTGCGAGTACAATGTGGACGTTCGGATTTTGAACTACAAGAAAATCTAACCGTGTGTGAAGCAGGTGCTGCATTAACTTTACAAACGTGTATTTGAACCAGAGAATGTTTTTGTGACGCACGTCTATATCAACTAGAACGCTTTGTGTTGAGAATATTGTCTAACACGACTGCTGATTGGTCACTTTGTCTATACGTTGCGTCGCCAGCCAATGCAATTCATTGATATAGTCAGATTGCGCCATTTGCCTAGCATGAATTGGGATAGAGAGCTGTGGAGAGCCATGATCGCCTACGCCAGAAGACATGGCACCTGATTAATGACAAATCTTAGACCTGAGCACATGACTATATTGTAGACGGATTAGCATAGGTATTATAGAAAGTGAAATCATTGCAGCAGGTTATGGTGAGGAAAAAAAAACACCGAATCTATTATTCTACAAAACGAAGAGAAATTATCTCCACATTCCAAGTTCTCGTTCAAATTTCTGTTTGCCTGTTGGTAATTTGTAAAAAAATTATACGCGGACACATAAAACTAATGTCTAATAAAATATGACAGCCAGACTCTGACAGTGTAACAAAAATATCGTGAACGCAATTACCCTACTCCATGTCACCCTAAATTATGACCAAGAAGTCGATTACATAACCCTCGTTCTGGTTTTCCAGTATATTAGCCAGGTTTATTGCAGCCATGTCAGCAAAACAACAACTAGCGACATCTAGCGAGAGGTCAAGGCTGGCGTGAAGTTCTAAAAAGTAGTTATTGACACGGCTACTCCATTTAGCTAACACTTGAAACTTAACAAATATTTTCTGGAAAGTGACAAAAGAAATGATCAATATACTTCAGCCGTTAATAATTGAGAAGTTTGCCATAATTTATAAAGCAGTATCGAAATTAAGAAGAGGATATAAGGGCGGAAGCGCAAATAGCAATATCGAGGAGAGGCACAACCGAAAGGAAGTTAGTTCATGTAAGGAATACGAGCAGAACTGGAACAGGGAGTCACAAATCCAAGTTCCAGTGTTGAAAGCAGAAATGTTGTTATCAAGATAAAATATTTAGTGTCGATAAAGTCACTTACATTACTGTTGATACTATATATTTTTTAATGTGACATGCCCTTCACAGAACGTTGTCCTCGCTGCCATTCTGTAAGCCTCACGGTTCTGTGCAAGCTACTCAGCTACTTCCAGTGTCATGTTTAGAAGGTCTTCGATGTCATGTGTAAATCGTAGTCTTGGTCTGTCTCTTTTTCTCTATCCTGGAACTTTCCCCTCCATGATTAATCTTTCCAAACCATAATGTATCCCTGGCCACTGTGGCATATTTGGAAATGAAAAAGCGGATCTCCTGACAAGGAAAGGGGGATCACTAGAACAAATATAAATAGATAATATGTACTATGAATGTAAGACGGTGATGAAGGCAAAATACAAGAAAAAGTGGAAGCAGATGCAACTAACTGAAGAACCAAATGATCCCTACCTTCAAATGTCACGCAAAGAACAAACCAATGTCTTAAGACTACGAACTGGCCACAAGAGACTGAGAAGTCACATGTTCCGAAAGCTGAAGATTGGTGATACAGATCTGTGGACTGAGCCCAGAGACAGCAGAACACATTCGTCATGCCTGCCAAATGAAGACAGGGAGAAAATATGGCCTACTGAGACGGCACTACTTTCAGACCTGATCGGTTCCATGGATGACCTCAAATAAATTACACAGTTCAGTGACGCTATTGTCGCTGTAACCTGATATCTGACTGACGCTATTGGTGTTGTAACCTGATATCTGACTGAAGCTATTAGTGTTGTAACCTGATATCTGACTGAAGCTATTGGTGTTGTAACCTGATATCTGACTGAAGCTATTGGTGTTGTAACCTGATATCTGACTGAAGCTATTGATACTGTAACCTGATATCTGACTGAAGCTATTAATACTGTAACCTGATATCTGACTGAAGCTATTGGTGTTGTAACCTGATATCTGACTGAAGCTATTGGTGTTGTAACCTGATATCTGACTGAAGCTATTGGTGTTGTAACCTGATATCTGACTGAAGCTATTGGTGTTGTAACCTGATATCTGACTGAAGCTATTGATAATGTAACCTGATATCTGACTGAAGCTATTAATACTGTAACCTGATATCTGGCTGAAGCTATTGATGCTGTAACCTGATATCTGACTGAAGCTATTGGCGCTGTAACATGATAATTGACTGAAGAAGATACTTCAGAAATCTTGCGTTTCCTGGATAATTTCTAGGAGTCCGTCTTCTTCTATTGTTCAGGTCTTTGCGGACGTCTGCGTTGGTTCGTCTTTATGTCAAAGATATTCTTACCACCTTTCTATATTTCATAATATAATTATAAATTCGAATGCTGAAATTTTTATTTTCCCTTGCAGGTGTCACTACTCTCGTCTCACAGCCATATGTTGCCACTGGACAAATATATCTTCTAAATAGTTGCGTAACTTTGTTTTTCTGTTTGCCCGTTGCCATAGATACAACGTCACATGCACTGTGGGTATTTAGTGTGGACCTATACAACGTCATTGGCGTAACAACTTTTATTAAGACACACTACTGCTCATGTCCATCACGTATTGGGTAAAATATCTTGTACCATTGTAGCAAAATGAAATTATTTCTCTAGCACATGCTGTAACGTGTGAGTAAGGATACTCCTGCACGAATTTTATAATAACGTTTTCCGTATATTTACCTCCATTATTAAAAACTTGACCCACAGCAAATACTCTTTGTAGCTGTTCAAAAATAACGTTAACAAATGGTCGATGGTCTGAGCTGTTCAAAAATAACGTTAACAATTGGTCGATGGTCTGAGCTGTTCAGAAATATCGTTAACAAATGGGAGGTCGTCTGAGCTGTTCAGAAATATCGTTAACAAATGGGAGGTGGTCTGAGCTGTTCAGAAATATCGTCAACAAATGGGAGGCAGTCTGAACAAATGTTTACGTCAATAATACTGTTTTTTTTAAAAATACATTAATGCAAACTGTTTTAAAATTTGAAACATTTTTCTATAAATGCGACACTAAAAATGCGACAATTAAAATGCGACACTAATGCGACACTAAAAAGGCGACACTAATGAAATTGTTTTAAAAAAAATACTTTTTCTGAAAATTTTTATTGGGGGGGGGGGATACATACTGTTCGCTGTATTCATTCTGAATTTCTAGGCACCTTACTCCAGTAGATTATACATCATATAATCCCTTGCTCCAGTAGATTATACATCATATAATCCCTTGCTCCAGTAGATTATACATCATATAATCCCTTACTCCAGTAGATTATACATCATATAATCCCTTACTCCAGTAGATTCTACATCATATAATCCCTTACTCCAGTAGATTATACATCATATAATCCCTTGCTCCAGTAGATTATACATCATATAATCCCTTACTCCAGTAGATTATACATCATATAATCCTTACTCCAGTAGATTATATATCATATAATCCCTTACTCCAGTAGATTGTGCATCATTTAATCCCTTACTCCAGTAGATTATACATCATACAATCCCTTGCTCCAGTAGATTGTGCATCATTTAATCCCTTACTCCAGTAGATTATACATCATATAATCCCTTGCTCCAGTAGATTATACATCATATAATCCCTTGCTCCAGTAGATTATACATCATATAATCCCTTGCTCCAGTAGATTATACATCATATAATCCCTTACTCCAGTAGATTATATTAACAAATGGAATATATACAACAAGTTAATGGAAACAATAAGATACAGAGGGAGAACAAAGAAAAGGTGGATTGAAGGAATTACTAACGCCTTGAGACGTCAAAATATACATCATATAATCACTTACTCCAGTAGATTATACATCATATAATCCCTTACTCCAGTAGATTATACATCATATAATTCCTTACTCCAGTAGATTATATTAACAAATGGAATATATACAACAAGTTAATGGAAACAATAAGATACAGAGGGAGAACAAAGAAAAGGTGGATTGAAGGAATTACCAACGCCTTGAGACGTCAAAATATACATCATATAATCCCTTACTCCAGTAGATTATACATCATATAATCCCTTACTCCAGTAGATTATACATCATATAATCACTTACTCCAGTAGATTATACATCATATAATCCCTTACTCCAGTAGATTATACATCATATAATCCTTACTCCAGTAGATTATACATCATATAATCCCTTACTCCAGTAGATTATACATCACATAATCTCTTGCTCCAGTAGATTATACATCATATAATCCCTTACTCCAGTAGATTATACATCATATAATCCCTTACTCCAGTAGATTATACATCACATAATCTCTTGCTCCAGTAGATTATACATCATATAATCCCTTACTCCAGTAGATTATACATCATATAATCCCTTACTCCAGTAGATTATACATCACATAATCTCTTGCTCCAGTAGATTATACATCATATAATCCCTTACTCCAGTAGATTATACATCATATAATCCCTTGCTCCAGTAGATTATACATCACATAATCTCTTGCTCCAGTAGATTATACATCATATAATCCCTTGCTCCGGTAGATTATACATCATATAATCCCTTACTCCAGTAGATTATACATCATATAATCCCTTACTCCAGTAGATTATACATCACATAATCTCTTGCTCCAGTAGATTATACATCATATAATCGATTAATAACATTTAGTTCACATCAACTTTATAGACCTAAATATTGTATGCACAGGTAGGGGATAATGTCTTTCGGAAGTTGCAACCAATTTTCTATACATTACACAAGACCACCAATCAAAGAACGTTTCATACAGAAAAAAATTAATAGAAATAAAGAACACGGCGATTGCGTTGTAAGTAAAGCATTGGCTTCCTAGCATGGACCCTATAAATACTTTTAAAAATGTATAGCATTTCATATTCAAGATGTAACCCACATCCTTTGGCTGTAGTAATTTCTACGCGATATAAATACGTTCAGCAGTTTGCCATTGATTTCTGAACAGTCCGGAAGCACAGTTGCCTGCGGCAGGTTTCGAACCCGGTTCGTTGACGTCACAGACGCGATCTCTACCACACCGTTAGAGAGCAGGAGAAGTATAAATAGCGCACAAAAAATTGAATTTAGTTACACAGCAAATATGTATCTACGGAGTCATGACGACTCAGAGTGTGCTACAATATTTGGACAGCTCATAGCTGCACAACAAATCAAACTAGCTGTTAATTAGGTTTTTATGTGTAGGCTACACGTCTATCGATCTCAAATTTTACTCAAGTAGGTATGATATTAAATCGATGTATTGATTTTCAATTACATGCGCATTGTTTACAGAGCTTTAGCTGACTTCCATACATCATTATGTCTCCGCACTGAATATTACTTCACTAAATCACTTCACCGCATTCATTATGTCTCCGCACTGAATGATGATGATGTTCGTCCGTCGTGATCGACGATGACCAAAAACTCAACCATAATAATAAAATAAAATAAATAATAAACAATAGACAATAAATAATAAAATAATTAAGTTAATAGTGCGTTTTTAAATGACTAGCAAGTCCAATGCGCGCACAAAATGTTCTTTTACAGAATTGACAACAATAGAAGGTATCTGTGTGAGGTTGAGATGTTTTTTCTTTTCTACGTGTCCGCTTCTGTCTTGCAGTTTCTTGTCTGAATTCTTCCGCCGCTAGTGCTCCCGTTCTAATGCTGTAACGCCATGCTGTATGCGTTGAGAAATGACTAGCGCTGAAGTTGGTTTATAGTGTGGACGAGTTTCGCTAATCGTCAACCACACTCTCTCTCCTGAGTTTTATCTTGGTCCAGTGGCAAGACAAAGTCGAGACAACTGGGAGAAAATCAGGTGCAGTGGATGGACAGAGCGTACTATGTGTCTAACTGTGCCCTATGCTGTCCACACAGCTCTGCTGTTAGCGCCTATGTACCCGTTGAGTTACCTGCCAACTTCTTCGGAGTATTTCGCCGCAGACTTTTTAAGCCTAGGTAGACAAAGTCTTTGTTAACAATGCTAGGTTGGCTTATTTCTTGTGAGTGCACTGTGACTATAGCACTGTGAGTGTCCATAATAGCTACAGTGTGTCGCCCAATATCACATCGACTGTAACAGGTTGACACCGTTTACAAATAGGGCAGACCATTTTGACACGGTCAGTGAACCCGCCCCAGCGGCGAGAATAGGTCACCAAATGAGATGTTTGTATCCGATTGACAATAACGAAAAAACCAAGTTTCTCCTTTGTCAGCGCTCGAATCTTGCAAATAGCAACATTAAAGTACGGAAACATATCCATTTATCACTTGAGTACACAATTAAACAACACAACTAGCACAATCCACGAAATTCGAATCACATAAACAGTGAGACAAAAACATCGCGACTAGCATGGTCGCCATGTCGTGTATATTACCTCGCTAAATCACTTCACCGCATTCATTTCGTTGCATCCTCCGCCAGAATAAAAGACTTCAGCACTCGATATGGATTGTAGAACACTATTAATCTAGGCAGTTTTTACTTTAATTATTGGCTTGAACTATAGCTTTGGATGGTTGATTTTTGTTTACTTATTTTCACATTTAGTTGGTATTTTTCTTCTTCTTCGGCGTTCATTCTCAAATGTCTATTAAATCTTTCTTGTAGCAAGACAATGGTCCTACTAGATTTCCAGTAGGATGTAGTCCAGAGAATGGAAATGCGTTGTGCCATTGTCTAGTCAATCTATCCCAACATTTAGGGGGATCACTAGAACACATAGTTCTATGTTATTGGTGTTGTAACCTGACATCAACAATATAAGAAAAAGGCAATCTTCTTTTTTTGGCCACTTCATGAGACAGGCAGGTTTAGAAAACATAATCACAACAGGCAAGATTGAAGGCACCAGAGACAGAGGGCGACAACGTGAGAACATATTAGACAGTTTGACAACCTGGCACGGCAAAGAAACAACAACGACTTTGATACATAATACTGTGGATAGAGAGCTGTGGAGAGCCATGACCGCCTACGCCACCCGGCATGGCACCTGATGATGATGATGAACCTGACATCTGACTGAAGCTATTGGCGCTGTAACATGATAAATGACTGAAGCTATTAATGCTGTAACCTGATATCTGACTGAAGATATTGGCGCTGTAACATGATAAATGACTGAAGCTATTAATGATGTAACCGGATATCTGACTGAAGCTATTGGAGCTGTAACCTGATATCTGACTGAAGATATTGGCGCTGTAACATGATAAATGACTGAAGCTATTAATGATGTAACCTGATATCTGACTGAAGATATTGGCGCTGTAACATGATAAATGACTGAAGCTATTAATGCTGTAACCTGATATCTGACTGAAGATATTGGCGCTGTAACATGATAAATGACTGAAGCTATTAATGATGTAACCGGATATCTGACTGAAGCTATTGGAGCTGTAACCTGATATCTGACTGAAGCTATTGGAGCTGTAACCTGATATCTGACTGAAGCTATTAATGCTGTAACCTGATATCTGACTGAAGCTAATATTCCATCACGCTGGCACACCTCACTCACTTCGACACACTACACTATCACACCTCACTACTTGACACTGAATTCCTTCCTCTCCAACACACCTCACTAAATGTGCCAAAAACCAATGAAAAGTCTCCCCTCAACTCACAGTTCTAATTTTCTAATTTTTTTTTGTAGCATCCATTTACCGCTAATATCAACAGAGTTTATACCTGCATCCGTCACTACCATATCCTGCTCTAGATCAACACCGTACTTCAGTCTATATACCAGAGTTGCTAGACTTGTTAAAACTAATTATGCTAGAACAAATATTTTATATGTATGTAAAAAAAACTAATTATGTTAGAAAACTTAAATTTTAGATATATGTTAAAAAATGATCAAACTCATAACTTCAAATTGATCAAAAATAGAAACAAATTACAACAGAAATATTTTTCATTCGAATTTTGCCACGAAATTACCAAATTCTGGCAACCCTGTGATATACAACAGACATCAAATCCCGTCTACTTCTTTCATCCCCGCTGGTCTTAAACATCCGATTTTTTAATTGAATGCTTCGCGCATACTTTGTTTAGCCCATTAATAAAAATAACGGATCCAATGAAAGGTCAGCAAAGTGGTGTATCCAGTTGTAAGGTCATTGTAATCTGAGGCTGTCCATAAATGTGTCAACAATTTTTAAACATATTCTTCTTGATTCTTGACTAGAAACTGGCTTCACAGCACGCGGGATATTCCCATAAGTGCTCCGCCCTCCGCTCCAGCAGCCATCCCAGTGTGTAGACTCATAGTTCCGGTCAGGTGTTGATTGTGTGATCTTCGGGACTTTCCAAAAAATTTACGTTTCCTCCCCTCACCTCTAGATACTCCCATTTCTAACATTCTCTGTATGTGTACTTTCTCAACCTCATTGACATCATCTGCATCTTGAAATGAATTTATTACTGCCTTTATTAAGTCTGCTTTATCTCTTCTCAGCAATGTGCCGTCTATCGCCGCATTGCCTGCCAGTAAGTCGGATCTTTCGTTTCCTCTGACCCCAGCATGACCAGGGCAGAATATCCATGTAATGCACTGGACAACTGAGTTGTTCAATAAGTCCCACCATTCTTTTCTTAGCATGAACTTTTATATCTTGCGCAACATGCTTTGATAGTCTGTGAGTATTACCGAGTGTGTTGATGTAACAGTTATCAACCAATTAAGAGCTGCTGTAACTTCCTCTATCTCCATCCTCATGCTCGATGTGACAGTAGAATATGCTGAAGATTTCTCAACGAACATCACACCATTTCTGTAGGCAAGAAAACCCCAACCACGTTTAAACATTTTACTCCCTCCTACCTCGTCTTCAACACCGTGAATAATTCAGGGACCCTCCGTTTAATTATATGAAAATGTGACATCTTCTGCCAACAAAGAATTTTTTAGCAGGAAAAAGTACGAAAAATCTAATTTTTTCACTATTATAGAAAAGTGTTTCAATTCTTCTTCTTCTTCAGCCTACATTCTCAAACTCCTGCTGAATTCTCTTGTAGCAGAACATGTCATACTAGATTTCCAGCAGAATGTAGTCCAAAGAATGGAAATGCGTTGCATCGCAGTTTTATTTGCACCAATGGCCCGACACATCCGTCTTCGGCAGCGTTTCAATTCAAACTGTTCGTTTGCTGTATAAAACACAGTATTATTGACGACAACTTTTGTCAAATTACCGAGTCCCCTTTTCTTTTCATGTCAACAAACACCAAACATTTTCAGATTCCCCCCCCCCCCCCATACACACACATCTTCGCCACAATTGTTGCCGTGTGATTTATGAACATCCGCCCTGCTCAGAAAATCGTGATTATGATTGACAATTCTCAGGAGCTTAAACACATGTGCTACCAACTTGACACACTTAAACACACGTGCTACCAACTTGACATACTTAAAAACACGTGCTACTAACTTGACACACTTAAACAAACGTGCTACTAACTTGACACACTTAAACAAACGTGCTACTAACTTGACTGACTAACTTAAACACACGTGCTACCAACTTGACTGACAAACTTAAACACACGTACTACCAACTTGACTTACTAACTTAAACACACGTGCTACCAACTTGACTGACAAACTTAAACACACGTGCTACCAGCTTAACTGACATACTTAAACACACGTGCTACCAGCTTGACTGACAAACTTAAACACACGTGCTACCAACTTGACTGACAAACTTAAACACACGTACTACCAACTTGACTTACTAACTTAAACACACGTGCTACCAACTTGACTGACAAACTTAAACACACGTGCTACCAGCTTAACTGACATACTTAAACACACGTGCTACCAGCTTGACTGACAAACTTAAACACACGTGCTACCAACTTGACTGACAAACTTAAACACACGTACTACCAACTTGACTTACTAACTTAAACACACGTGCTACCAACTTGACTGACAAACTTAAACACACGTGCTACCAGCTTAACTGACATACTTAAACACACGTGCTACCAGCTTGACTGACAAACTTAAACACACGTGCTACCAACTTGACTGACAAACTTAAACACACGTACTACCAACTTGACTTACTAACTTAAACACACGTGCTACCAACTTGACTGACAAACTTAAACACACGTGCTACCAGCTTAACTGACATACTTAAACACACGTGCTACCAGCTTGACTGACAAACTTAAACACACGTGCTACCAACTTGACTGACAAACTTAAACACACGTGCTACCAACTTGAATGACGGCACTAAATTTAATGATAAAAAATATCCTATAACTATTGCCACAAAGTGGTTTGCCCATTTTGTCAGTTTACCCATGTCCATCCACTATAAAGACCTTTCAACTTAGTTAATTAGGACACCATTTGTTACGTTTTTAATTATTGTTTGGCTTTAGGCTGGTCACTATTTACAGAACTGGAATCGAATGTCAAAAATAGCCAAGGCTATATACTACAAGTATATAGGGACCAACCGAAAGTTCAACATGGACCCTCGTCCGGTCACGTGACAATTCTAGACAACAGGTCTTACCAGAGACGGCCGTGTGTTCTCTCACTCATTGCCAATACTGAGCTAATATTTAGTTTCTAACAAATTCATGCTATGGAAATGGTTCGCCTCTTTTTCTTTCATGGCACCTTTAGCTAGCATAGTCGAAAACGTTGGTTATCAAAGTGGGTAATATGCCCACGAGCCACGGAGAAAAAAATTTGAAATTAGGGTAAACTGAGCGGTTATGGCGGGGGCACACTAAAGTGACTACTTAAACTATAACAAGACGAATTATAACGGTAACGTATCGATAATCTTGTTTATTTGTACAGAAAGTCAATGAGTTGTTTTCTTTATGTTTGCTTCTAGACATCAGCAGTTATGTATTGTATTGGTGTTTGGTCTTGTGTGCCACTTATGAGACCTTCATGGCTTCAATAAGCAGATATGTATTTTATATTTTTGTGGTTTCCGAAACTAGAAAGTGAGGATATCAAGAACAGGGAAGACAAGAAGTCGTTGAATCGGCGAAGATTGTTTTAACAAGATTACATGAACTGATATATCGGATATAATTATGTGCTAGATTTAGTTAAAAAACCAGTAATTTGTGAAATTCGGTGCTGATTGTGATGCATTTAGGGCTTGGCACCTGTTGGGCACCTACTGAAACAAGTGCAGGAATGTAAATATAGTAATACAATTTTTACAGAACACGGAAGCATGGACAGAAGGATGGAGACAAGAATTCAAAAAAATCAACAACGTCAATTCTGAACTTACACCAAATTTGAAAAACAAAAATCTATTCCGATAGAAACCAAAAGACAAATAATACCATAAATTTAATCTTTATACCAACTATGTGTTATCAATGTCAAACATGGACACTTACTAACGAACAAGAGAGAAAGCTTACTACGTGTGAAATGAGATATCTAAGAAAAATCTGCAAACAGAACAAGAAGAGATCACGCGAGGAATGAAGAGATTACAAAAACTGTTGAACAATGTCTGTGGTCAAATATATTGAAAAACATAGGCTGAAATGGTTCGGCCACTTAATGAGAATGAACCCTTATTAGTCAGCGGCAAGAATATATACAACAAGATAATGGAAACAATAAGATACAGAGGGAGAACAAAGAAAAGGTGGATTGAAGGAATTACCAACGCCTTGAGACGTCAAAATATTGCTGTATATCAAGTGACCAAACATTGAACATATTAAGCTATCAGTGTTTGACACAGCCAGAACACTGATAGTAATTCAATCCTTTCAGCAAAAGCAGAGAAAATACAATACACGATAGATAAATCTTATGGGCAGAATTGGGGAGTCAGGTTTAACCACGATAGGCATATTTTCTGGGCAGAATAAGAAGTCTGTTTCTGGGCAGAATGAGGAGTCTGGTTCTGGGCAGAATAAGGAGTCTGGTTCTGGGCAGAATGAGGAGTCTGGTACTGGGTAGAATGAGGAGTCTGGTTCTGGGCAGAATGAGATGTCTTTTGTTTAAACAGATAACTACGCGGAACCATCAGTATGCATAATCTTTGTCTTTATCTTCTGCTGGAGGAGTCTGACTGTTAGGGTTTTTCTATCAGCGAAATGACGTCGGTTCATAACAAGTAACCCTCAAAAATGACACACAGAAATGAAGTAATGCATCTTCAGAGCAACAACACATAAGCCATAACTGTTTGTTGTTGTTCGTCCACCACAAGTGATGGTCCTGACCATTTGTTTCACCAACGTTTGAAATTCAGTTAGTTATGTCCTTGACTATGCGTTCATAGATGGATAATAAGACACGATGTGGCAGCACATGTCCTTTGACAGTTTGGGCATACGATGACCACTGTAGATGATTTCTGGTATACCCGTAACTTTCTAGCTACTCTCCGCTGTTGAGCTGCTGCATTTATCCTCTTTTCACAGTCCTTTAGCAGGCGATGATCTGGCATATGTACCACATGACCTGCCCAATGAATCTGTGTCTGCATCAGAATAGTCTCAATGCTAGAAATACCAGATCTGTCAAGAATAGTGGTGTCCGGAATACTGTCTTGCCATCTGGTATTCATAACATAAATACATACTAGAATACATGCTACAGGAATGTATGAAACGTTGACAGAACGGCAATTGGCTCACAGGCACATCACTGCAAAATAAATTGCGGGGAACTTGAAACGATCTACAGCAAACCGCTCTTTACTTGACCAACATAGGACTAGACACATACTGTAACTGTTCGCAGAAGAAAAGCTGACTATGTTCACAAATGTCTCCTCTAGACCAGTATATGCAACAAGAAAACATATAATTCCTCGCAGGATCTTTCTTTAATAAAAGAAAAAATAACGTACTCACAGAAACCTGGCAGGAAACAACATCAACAATAACATGCCACTTTGTATAATGAAGCCAAATCAATAATAAAATATCAACGCAGGAAGCAGTGGCTTAACCAACATAATTGGTATCATATTCTATTCAGGATGTAGCCATCAACCCAGCGTTGTTTGGCTGTAGTGATTTTCTAGGCAATATAAAAACGTTCAGTAGTATGCCAATGTTTCTGAACGGCGCGGATGCACACTTGCCTGTTGTGGGATACAAGCACGTTACCTTAGCCTTCACAGACTTGCTCTGTAGCACGTCGCCACATAGCCGTACATTGAACCAACATAATAGAGTGAAATGAACACTTTCCTTATGAATCCTAATGTAGATCTTTACGCAGCTTCAGTTTTAAGGGAAAAATGACTAAATACGATCTTCATGTACTTCTACGAGGTGCATTCTTCTGGAAATAAGCACATCCATATTTCGGGATATGTTTGTGCTATCCCCTATAGGTAAATTTGTTGACGTTATGTAAGGGAATATGTACAGATCTTAAATAAATATCATTCAAGAGTACCCGAAGTACCGAAGATTCAGGAGTACCCGAAGTACCGAAGATTCAGGAGTACCCGAAGTACCGAAGATTCAGGGGTACCCGAAGTACCGAAGATTCAGGAGTACCCAAAGTACCGAAGATTCAGGAGTACCCGAAGTACCGAAGATTCAGGAGTACCCGAAGTACCGAAGATTCAGGAGTACACAGGCCAACGAATGCAGCGCGTGAATCTAGGAAATAATCATACCATGATAGGACACTGATTGTGATAACTGATGATTTGGCTAACGGTGTTCTCTGCCTCAATCTTGAGGCTTTTGAAAACAAATGTTATAGACGAATATTGCGCATTCATTATACCGAACATAAAACCAAAATAAACATGAGAAACCAACAAAATTCTCTTGCAGACCAACAAGAACATCTCATGGCAGTTGTAAGGAGTTGCAAATATATGTGGTTTGGCCAACAATGATAAACACAAATAACCAATCCTTCATTCCCCGACAATGAAAAAGTACTTCCCAGTAATGCAATGCCATTTTAATGGCATTGGGTCAATGGGCATGATCCCATGGACCGCCTGATCAGCAACCAAAAAGATTAATCCTTAATTCACTGGCTAACATATTCATGTAATCACAGAAGATTAATCCTTCATTTACTGGCAAACAAATTCATGTAATCACAGATGATTAATCCTTCATTCACTGGCGGCAAACAAATTCAAGCATTCACAAGCGATCAATTCTGCATTCACTAACAAATTCCAGCAATCACAAATGTTCAATCCTTCATTCTACTCTCACATTCATTCACAATAACCACATTATGAACAGATCAGAACAAGTTATAATTCTACGCCTCAGAACAGGACACAACCGACTCCGCAGTCACATGTATACAAAGTTCAAGATTGGCAACACCGCCATGTGTACATGTGGACAGGCAGCACAGAGTGCCAAACATATAATTCAAGAGTGTTCTGAGCATGAAACGCTGAGGCAGACATATTGGCCAGAGGAAACAACACTGGAATCAAAGCTCTATGGGACACTGTATGAACTACAAAAGACAGTGAGTTTTATTAAGGAGACAGAATTACAGATATAGACATGTTTCAAGTGAACGAAAGAAGAAAATTCACAATAACGTGTACTTGCTCATCAGATACTAACCAAAATATGCAAAGAAATGGAAATAGACTAAAGCGGTGGCTGGTACCGGCTCCAACTACGGAAGCAAAAATAATGTCTGGAGAGGACGCCCGCCTGCTCATTAATGGGATATTTTAACCATCTCTTTAGTCTTTGCGTCAGACGGGATTAGTGAGTAATGCGTCAGGGAGACAGAGGTCCTGATCTACAAGATGAGATTCTTTACAATTGTTAATCTTCTCGTCTGAGAATGACAACACAGATCCAATAGTGATAAAACTAAAGATTTTCCTCGTCTTGTTTACCTTGTTATCTATTCGTGAAGTTAACGTTTCTAATCTATTCGTGAAGTTACCGTTTCTAATCTACTCGTGAAGTTATCGTTTCTATCGCGATGTGGCCGCTTGTGTAGCAAATAGGTTATGAACTTCTAGTTTCGGGTGTAAAGAATAAGACCACTACCTTCTTTCTATGCATGTTGTAAGAGGCGACTAAGGTAAAATTGGGGGTAGGGGGTAGGATGACAGACTGTCACATGTGATAAAATATTGTCACTGCATCAATTATCTATCAACCCATAACCGGTCAGGGTCGCAGGGGTGTACCCAGGGTCGCAGGGGTGTATCCAGGGTCACAGGGGTGTACCCAGGGTCGCAGGGGTGTACCCATGGATGCAGGGGTGAACCCAGGGTCGCAGGGTGTACCCAGGGTCGCAGGGGTGTACCACATTGAATGCATTAACAAACAGAGTTATCCAGCGATTTCTATCTTCAACAATGAGGATGATGTGGCGCATGGCCGAGAGGTTAGAACGCTAGTCTCACACGAATGAGGTCTAGAGTTCGATCTCCGGTAAGGACTGGGTTTTTTTCTGTCGGAGGGTAAATTAAAAAACTCACCCTGTACATGACGTGGCGACAGCAAGAGCATGCGGCCTTCATCACACAGCTATTCAATCCCTTCCCTGCAACACCTGAACTGGTAAAATGCAGTATTGACAGTTAACAATGAGGATGAATGAGGGCAAATCTTGACCTGTCCATTCCCTGATGTTGTCTGCCCATGTCTTGTCCCGATTACTTATTTTTATCCTTCTTTAAATGATCCATAAGGATAACAAATAGATGGAGCCCCCCCCCCAGTATCTCTAAAACCCTCATACACCCCCCCTCCTCGTGACATAACCGGACTTCAGCGATTTATCCAATCTAGTCCTTAATATTTTAAAAAAAATCACTACAGCCATAAAACGCTACAAATTTAGTCCTTATGATGTGAACGTAGACAGTTCCATTCCTTATGATGTGAACGTAGACAGTTCCATTCCTTATGATGTGAACGTAGACAGTTCCATTCCTTATTATGTGAACGTAGACAGTTCCATTCCTTACACGCCGTGTAATTACTATTCCTCTTAATTCCTATATGCAGTGGGTTGGTTTTTCTGAGTTTTCTTTCATACCCAGGAGACTTCAGCTTTTGGCTTAGTGCAATGCTTATTGGATGATACTTCTATTCAGATGAGGTCTATAATTGTATAGATGACATGCTACAAAGCTTCCATAAGAAAGACTCAATATAATGACATGTCATCTACTGAGGTCTTCTATTGGATGGATGGTTTGTCTAGTGGGGCATTGGTGAGACCTACAGACGCAACCGTATGCATAGTGGTAATAGTAATAGTAATAGTAATAGTAAAAGTAATAGTAATAGTAATAGTAATAGTAATAGTAATAGTAATAGTAATAGTAATAGTAATAGTAATAGTAATAGTAATAGTAATAGTAATAGTAATAGTAATAGTAATAGTAATAGTAATAGTAATAGTAATAGTAATAGTAATAGTAATAGTAATAGTAATAGTAATAGTAATAGTAATAGTAATAGTAATACTAATAGTACATAGTAGTAGTAGTTATAATAGTAGCTGTAATAGTAGTAGTAATATTAACACATGTAGTAGCACTAGTAGCAGTAATAGTAGTAGTGGTATTAGTAGCAGTAATAGCAGCAGTAGTAGTAGTGGTATTTTACCAGTAATAGTAGTAGTAGTAGTATTAGTAGCAGTAATAGTAGTAGCAGTAGTAGTATTCGTTGATGGAGTAGTAATAGGAGTAGTAATATTAGTATGAGCAATAGTAGTAATGATAGAAGTAGTGTCCAGAGTAGTAATAATAGTATTAGTAGCAGTAGTAGTAGTAGTAGTAGTAGTAGTGGTATTAGTAGCAGTAATAGTAGTAGCAATAGTTTGAGTAGCAGTAGTAGTAATATTAGTAGTACTATTAATGGAAACAGTAGTAATAGTACAAGTAGCGGTATTAATTTTAGGGGCAATAATAGTAGTAGTAGTAGTAGTAGTAGTAGTAGTAGTAATAGTGTTAGTAATAGTATAAGCAGTAATAGTCGTAGTAGTAGTAGTAGTAGTAGTAGCCAGTAGCAGTATTAGTAATATTATTAGTACTAACAGTAGTAGTAGTATTAGTAACATTAGTTGTAATTGTAGTAGTAGTAGTAGTAGCATCAGCAGTAGCAATAGCAATATTACTATTAGCAGTATTAGTAGCAGCAGTAGTAGTAGTATTAGTATTAGTAATATTAGTTGTAATGTTAGTAGCAGTAATAGTAGTAATAATAGTAGTAGTAGTGTTATTAGTAATATTAGCAGCTGCAATAGTAGTAGCAGTATCAGTAGTGTTCGTAGTAATAGTGGTAGTAATAGTTGTAGTAATAGTAGTGGTAGTATTCGTAATAGTAATAATAGTATTAGTATTAATAAAAGTAACAGTGTTAGTAGTAATATTTGTAGCAGTAATAATAGTAGTTTATTAGTAGCAGTTATAGAGTTAGTGACAGTAATAGTAGTAGTAGCAGTAATAGTAGTAGTAGTTTTAGAAGTAGTATTAGTAATAGTATTAGAAGTATTAGTAGAACGTAGTAGTAGTATTCATAGTGGCGATAATAGTAGTAGTATTTGTAGCAGTAATAGAAGTATATTAGTAGTAGTTATAGTTTTAGTAGCAGCAATAGTAGTAGTTTATTTAGTAGCAGTAATATTTTTATTATTATTATTATTATTATTATTATTATTATTATTATTATTATTATTAGTAGTAGTAGTAGTAGTAGTAGTAGTAGTAGTAGTAGTAGTAGTAGTAGTAGTAGTAGTAGTAGTAGTAGTACGTCGCAGGATGTATTACATGGGTGTACCTTCCTTGCTGTGTTTACCACCACCCACCTATGCATCAAGTACCCATTTATAGCTGGGTCGACTGGGGAAACAGTCGTATCAGGCAAGAAGTCGTGACTCGGGTTTTTAAGCAGGGTGAGATAGTGTACATATGGGAAAACCCAATACAATGAAGTCAATCCTCTTCTCCTATTCGGTCTTTTGTCCCGTCCCCCATCTTAATCAAACACACACACTCACACGCATATAGATACGGGATTAACTAGAAAACAAAATCGCCTGCTTATGTAATATAACGACATTCGCCTGTGGCTCATATTTGGAAATAAGAGTTCCGGTAAGACGTTTTGTCCGCGCCAACTTCTTATCCGTTCTTCCTGTGCCATCTTTTCAGACGTCCGGATCATGTAAGGAATTTGTATGCTAATGAGATGTCAAGATCCAACTAGATCGGGTACCTCATCTGCATTGACGATTGTCTGGAATGACCCGAGATACATTGTATCTTCTCATGGGGGATGTGGTCTTCGAGGGAACTGATTGTGTATTTCTCGACGATTCCTCGTCATTTACGATTATGTTTTATCATGTTGAAAAAATGAGAAAAATTCATCGTTTATTCTCCTTCTTCTTCGTTCGTCCTGAAACTCCTGTATATTACAAATTGTAGTACAGAGAACGGAATGCTTTGTGTCATGGTTTACAGCTTGGAAGGAATATATGTGCCTTTTGACCTGACATATACGACTTCAGCATTCATTCATCGCAGCTGAGCGCTATCAATGTAGATGCCCGTGTGTTGTGGGGTCAGAAAAGAGATAAAAAGAATAGCAACATTATTTACCTTTCATTCATGACAGAGGCGACTAATTAGATTACGGGGTGAAGATGGTTGTCCTATTCCATGTAGAGTTACAGTGAGCCAGAATTCGAGCTAAAGTCGGATGAATCACGCCGGAAGATGCAGATATCGCAGCAAAATTGTAAACCGTAGCACAACGCATTGCCTTCTCCGGACAATATCCTGCTAATCTGCAGGAGATTGAGAAGGACTAAGAAGAACAAGAAGAAGGGTGAATATTGCGAATTCGAGTGTTAGGTTGTTATATCTGGCCACAATTCGAGTGTTAGGTTGTTATATCTGGCCACAATTCGAGTGTTAGGTTGTTATATCTGGCCACAATTCGAGTGTTAGGTTGTTATATCTGGCCACAATTCGAGTGTTAGGTTGTTATATCTGGCCACAATTCGAGTGTTAGGTTGTTATATCTGGCCACAATTCGAGTGTTAGGTTATTATATCTGGCCACAATTCGAGTGTTAGGTTGTTATATCTGGCCACAATTCGAGTGTTAGGTTGTTATATCTGGCCACAATTCGAGTGTTAGGTTGTTATATCTGGCCACAATTCGAGTGTTCAAGTGTTATATACGGCCAAAATTCGAGTGTACGGGTGTTATATGCGACCACAATTCGAGTGTTATGGTGTTATATCTGGTCACAATTCGAGTGTTATGGTGTTATATCTGGTCACAATTCGAATGTCCAGGTGTTATATCTGGTCACAATTCGAGTGTTCAGGTGTTATATCTTACCACAATTCGAGTGTTCGTGTGTTATATCCAGCCAATATTCGATTATAAAACGATCATCATACCATCACTATGCTATCAATGTCAAACATGGACACTAACATTAGAAGCCAAAAGAAAACTTGCTGCAACAAAAATGACTTGTCTACGAAAAATTCTCGGAGTAACAATAAGACACAAAATCAGAAATGAAAACATCAGAAGACTAACAAACACATTGACAATCCTGGATTACATCAGAAGACAACAGATTATGTTGTTTTTGTATGCTTCCAGACTATCATCAGACAGTGCTCCTCAAAAAAGTATTACTATACAGACACGATGGATAACAGCCAGGGGCAGACCATGCAAACGATGAATTACAGAAATAAAAGAGTCAACGAAAACAAACATGTATGAAGCATACAGAAAGACTGTCTTCAGATAACTCTTCTACACATGACCCTGGAAAGCACAACACATGGGGTATAACGCGAAAAGAAAGTTCTACTCTGTTTATTCTAATATCTACTTTTCCCTTCCTGTTACTAGTTCTGTGCACATCGATCGTCTGTTGTTTCCATCTGCTTCTCAAATATTTCTCTCTCTATTGTGTGATATTGTTTGTCGCCATTCGCTAACTACTTGTGTTGGCATGACAATATTTGATGTGGAGATTTTTTCAATTAAATTTTCTAACTGTGCTCATTTTCCATAAATAGGATACACATAGTCCATACCGGTATATATGTGGTATGTGTGTGAGTGTTTGTGTGTGCGTGACACAAAGACATATGGACAAATTGACTGTTGAGTAGGTGGCTGTTAAATAGCTGTATTAATGGACGGATTAAGCGATTGCGCCGGCGTACGAACAGAGAAATAGATTAGACGTGTAGATGGACGAACAGAGAAATAGATTAGACGGGTAGATGGACGAACAGAGAAATAGATTAGACGGGTAGATGGACGAACAGAGAAATAGATTAGACGGGTAGATGGACCAACTGACAGAAGGTTGAGTGATTGTTATTTGGGTGTTTGGATTAACGGAATGGTAATTAGGCGGGGGTGCGGACCGAAAATAAATTAGATACAGGCAGACAGACATACAGATGAACAGGTAGACGAACAGAAAGACATAGACGGATAAATAGATGTATAGACAGGAAGGCAGGCAGGCAGACATATAGACAGACAGACAGATAGAATGGATGGATAGAAAGATGAATGGGTGGGTGGGTGTATAGATGGGTGGATAGAAAGAGAAGGGTGGATGGACAGAGATGGGTGGATGGAAAGAGATGTATGGATAGAAAGAGATGGGTGGATTGATAGATGAATGGGTGAGTGGATGGATGGAACGATGGATGGGTGGATGGAAAGATAGATGGGTGGATGGAAAGATAGATGGGTGGATGAATAGATAGATGAATAGATATATGGTGGATAGATAGATGGGTGGATGGAAAGATGGATGGGTGGATGGATGATGGATAGACATGGGTGGGTGAATGGATGGAACGATGGATGAATGGATGGGTGGATGGAAAGATAGATGGGTGGATGGAAAGGTAGATGGATGGATGGAAAGATAGATGGGTGGATGGAAAGATAGATGGGTGGATGGAAAGATAGATGGGTGGATGGAAAGATAGATGGGTGGATAGAAAGATGGATGGATTTAAAGATGGATGGATGGATATATAGATGGATGGATAGATAGATGGGTGGATGAAAGATGAATGGGTGGGTGGATGGACGGATGGAACGATGGATGAATCGATGGGTGGGTGGATAGAAAAAATGGGTGGATGGACGGAACGATGGATGAATGGATGAATGGGTGGATAGAAAAAATGGGTGGATGGATGGATAGATACCACAAACAGTGAAGTTTGTGGGTACAGCAGCGATGTCCATTCTAATAATTATCCAAAAAAATATATAAAACAACCAATATACCGGTACACGGATCAAGAGATAACTGTTTATATGGCGAGGATGCTAAGACACAGATGAAGTCCATCAACTACATCACAGAGAAATAACTGTGCTTGTGACATGTCACAAAAATATGATGAGAGTGCATGATTATTGTTGTTCTTATTAATGCATCGTTGTTGTGATTATTGTTGTTGTTATTATTGTTGGTCATGTTGTTGTTTGTTTTACTAATGTTGTTTTTATTGTTGCTACTAATGTTGTTATTGTTTTACTGATGTTATTATTAATATTGTTGCTATTATTATTATTGTTAACGTTGTTGTCATTATTTTTGTTATAGTGTTTTTGTTTTTGTTGTGGTGTTGTTGTTGCTGTTGTGATTTCTGTTAGTGTTATGCTTATTATTATTATTGTTATTGTTGTTATTGTTGCAGTTATTATATTAGTTATATGTGGGTGCTATTGTTGTTTTCGTTACTGTTATTGGTCTCATTGTTGCTTTTGTTGTTATTACTGTCCTCTCTCTGCTATCAGTACTAGAATTGGAAGCATAAACCTAGACGTAGCCAACAACCCAGCATTTTTTGGCTGTGGTGATTTTCTAGGCAATGTATATACATTCCGTAATGTGTCATTACTTTCTGAACGGTCCGTATGCACAATTGTCTGTGCCGGGATTCGAACCATGTACCTTGGACGCTATGTTCCACAGTCACAGACCTGGTCTATCAGTCGTCCACTTTGTATCGAACCAAGACTTCCATTGCACAACAATGCTTTCATCAGATACATTGCACAACAATGCTTTCATCAGATACATTGCACAACAATGCTTTCATCAAATACATTGCAGAACAATGCTTTCATCAGATACATTGCACAACAATGCTTTCATCAGATACATTGCACAACAATGCTTTCATCAGATCATTGCACAACAATGCTTTCATCAGATACATTGCACAACAATGCTTTCATCAGATACTGAAATTCGTGTTGTCTTTGGTAGATTTATTCCACGTGAACAACATGGCTGACACTGTGTCAGGCATATGCCCATACGAGGAAGACACACTGACAGTAGAATGAAGGATCCGGGAATGTTGGCTTCACGAAAGGAGCAGAGAGGAGATAGGTCCTTTCCGACCTACAAAAAGGAAGATGGGTCCTTCCCGACCTACAAAAAAGGAAATGGGTCTTCCTACAAAAAGGTGATCGGTCCTTCCGGACCTACGAAAATGATGAAGAAGATGCTGAAAAAAGATAATGTACATGTTCAGAGAATGACAGAAATAGGAGTGAAAAGAGGAGATGAGATAAAGTGTGTCCTCTACTGGAAAGAGCAGAAGGGCCCACAACCAATACATGACTGGGACATTGATCTTACATACCCTTTAGTTAACAAACAAGGCACTTATGGGAATTTCCACTTGTGCGGTGAAGCTGATTTCTAATGAACAATCAAGATAATGGTTATATAATTCTGAAAGCGTATGTTATCTTGTTACATGATACTCTAGGGATGATACAGCGGGGGTTTCCCACTTGCCTTCCGCCGAAATACAAACCACCAAAATTCAGTATTACTATCAATAATGCAAAATTAAATCAAGTGAATAAATTCAAGTATCTTGGCACCATTTTTACATCAGATGGCAGGTGATCCAATGAGATCAAGAACAAGATAGCCAAAATCAACATTTAAAAAAATGAGAAATATTCTACGCATTGGAGTAATATCAATTCATACGCGATTTCTAGTGCTAGGATGTTATATTGAGCCAATCTTTCTTTATAGATGTAAAGCATGGACAGCAAACAAGTGTCTATGATAAGTTGGAGGCAACTGAGGTGTAGTTTTTTAAGAAGAATTATGAAACTTCCATGCACAGCCAAGAAAACCAATGTACAAAGAGATGCTGGAATAGAACAACAAATTAGAGCAAAATTTAAAAGCAAGATTTTAAAAATTCAAAAATTTAGATTTCTAGGACACGTCATTAGAAAAATAAAACTTGAACATTTAGTAACCGCCGGAAATATCAAGGAGAGAAGAGGAAGAGGAAGAAAAAGAGAGAAATTTCTGATTTGGTTGTCAATGTTGCACGAAAAGAAGTCACTAACTGAACTTATTGACAACACAATATATATATATAGTTGTGGAGAAGCATGGTCGCCAACGCCACTAGCATGGCACTTGATTGATTGTTTGAAAGAGTATGAGTTTGTTACTATTGTTCCTTATATCAGGCAGTGAAGTGTTTGTCTCAGTTTTCATACTGGACTTTCCACTGTCATTCTTTATGATTGGGAAAAATTCCAGATCTTTTAGAAGTCCCAAATAAATGTATGGTGCAATATCACAAGTAAACTTGGTTCTCACTATTGCAAGATCGAGAAATGACACCACAGTTAGATGTCGGTGCTGAATACGAGATTGGTCAGAAGACTTCTATGTAATCACTAATTACACTAGTCAACATATTTTCAAAAATCTTTTGTTCCAGACTTTAAATGCATCATTTCTTATTGATTTTTTGGCAACGCTGACTCCAAATATCATAATTAAATTCTCCAATAGGCTCTGTTTTAATGATGAATTTAAATTTCAGCAATACAAATTTCATGTATACTTGTTTAATCTCTTTGGTGAACAGTTATTCTTTACACTTTAGCATTATAAAAATTGTTATTACAAAGTCAATTAAGTGATATTCTACCATAAAATTTTATAAAAAATAAAAACATTATTTAAAGTTTCTAAAAGGCACATTTGAACCACTATCGCCATTATTCAGCCACTGTTCGAGCTCTCTTTTCTTGCTTCTTGTTGTCAATCAGTGAGGTGTCTCTTGTCACATCCACAGTAATCAGCAAGCATTGAAGGGCTCCGATTATCTTAATACCTTGTCTCCATAGCAGTAACCTCTTGGTGAAATCGTTCACAATGTTCATCACTGACCTCTCCGCAGTTTGACTTTAAAAAATCCAGGTGAGAATCCAGGTGAGAATCCAGAAAATGAATTTTTAAAGACATGTTGCAGCCTAGTCTCTGATACGTCAAAAAGAGATTGTCTACAATTTCTTTGTAATTACCAGATCTGTTGTTTCCAAGAAAATTGTCCACCAATGACTTAAATGCTTGCCATGATTCTTTTTCCTTTTCATTCAACAAGCACAGAAACTCGTCATCGCGAAGAAGCTTTTGAATTTTCGGACCATGAAATACTCCTTCTCTTATTTTAGCTTCACTAAGTAAGTTTTGTTGATGTCATCAATGGACTCTCTCCAAATCATTTGAACTGCAAACGACATAGTTTGCCTTTTGCCATCCAACCACAGTTTAAGATGTGCAGCACATGTATTGCAGCATATGTATTGCAGCATATGTATTGCGGCACATGTATTGCAGCATATGTATGGTGCCCAACTCTTGTTTTGATCTCCTATCTTGCAGCCAAAATACAAGGTGTACGATTTTGTAATCCCTTTAGACATATTCCGTCTTTGTGATAGATAGTCACTTCGCCACATACATAACAGAAATTATACATGTCCTAGACATTTCTAACAAAGACATTTTTGAGAAGGAAAAATTCAATACTAACAACGACATTTAAGCAGAGAGAAGATATTTATACACAAAAGTGATATAATACCAGGTGGAATTACATCATACGCTTCTAGTTACATTTTTATTGGTCATAATTAATAATTTAGTCTACCACATTTGTTGCGTCATACACACACACACACACAAATATATGTATATATATATATATATATATATATATATATATATATATATATATATATATATATATATATATATATATATATATATCGTAATTTTTTAAAAGTTGCATTTATCTAAAAAAGAAAAAAAAAACAACTTGTGCACACGAACATTTGTAAATATAATTTTCGTTGTCAGCACCCAAAATGAGTTGAGATCGACTTTTTTTCATTACTGGTACAATTTTGATGTTGACTAGCAATTCAGCAATTTATGTGTTAAACCACAGGTAATGAAGCCAAGTCACAGCTCAACGCACTTATATCTTACCTTTCTCACCTTGCCTTACCATTTTCTGCCCGAAACGTTTTGTAAAGAGGAAAAACGCAGTTTACTAACTCATTCATTAATACCACTCAATCGCGTAGACAATCTTGTATGAACATGCATTCAACAATGTAAGAGCAATTTCACTCATGCTGATTGCGTGGTCAGAAATTCCACTCATGATAATTGCGTGGTCAGGGTGTATTCTCCCCCTCACCCAGCACCAATACAATATTTGTGACAAATACAAGGAGTGACAGAATTGACCTTGTTGTTGATATTTATTTCATATTATGTGTACAGATTTCCAATCATTTTTCAATAAATTCATAATGCAAACGGATTGAGATTTCGCACTTTGTTAAAAATAATTCACTGTAAAAACCTGATTAAAGTTTTGCACCATATTAGAATTATCGCACAGTAAGTGATTAGTTGAGATGCTGCACCGTTTTTGAATATATTCACAATAAGAATCGGATTGTGATTTCGCACCATATTTGAAAAAGTTCACAGTAATAAACGGGTTGTAAAATCGCACCATATTTGAATAAATTCAGGATATGAAACGGAATGTAATATAGCACCGTATTTGAATAAATTCACAATAAGAAATGGGTTGTAATATCGCACCATATTTGAATAAATTCACAATAATAAACGGGTTGTAAAATCGCACCATATTTGAATAAATTCAGGATACCAAACGGATTGTAATATAGCACCGTATTTGAATAAATTCACAATAAGAAATGGGTTGTAATATCGCACCATATTTGAAAAAGTTCACAGTAATAAACGGGTTGTAAAATCGCACCATATTTGAATAAATTCAGGATACGAAACGGATTGTAATATAGCACCATATTTGAATAAATTCACAGTAAGAAGCGGGTTAAGGTACCATCAAGTGATGTAACGTTTCGGTAGAATTCCACTCCTAGTCTTTGAAGTGGATTAAAGACCGCACGCGTTATAGTACAACCAGTGGGGATTTTGCTTTCCATCACAAATGCGCGCACAGAACTCCAGTCTGAGCCGGTGTTTGTAAACCAGTAATAATGGCTGGACTTGTGATCTTCTATTTCTCTCCCTTACTGAAACCGTGATATCCGACTTCATAAGACCTGCTGACTCAAACCTTCTTAATGACGTCATTTGACTATTCCCGTGTTTTCATTGGTTACTATGACTATACTTTGTGTGACAGCCAATGGAAATTAAGGGAATAGTCGTGAGTCATTTTGAACAGCTGGTTTCCTATTATCCAGCAGGTCTTATTTTGGTGACAGTATTGCTCAAAATCAAACAAGCGGCGACGTTTTAGCTCGTGTCATCGTTAAGAAGGTAAATCCAGAAAGAGTGTAATAAAGTTTTGCTAATAACCAGAGACACAAATAATAACACACAAAAATCGACGTTTCGACCAAAAGGCCTTTATCAAGACAAAACATTTTGCAAAAATAGAACATAAACAACAGAAAACGATAGGTAAGAACTATATATTTCACATAGCCTAGTAAATGTGAAGAGACAGGGCAGAAATCGAGAAGAGTGCGTCGTGGAACTACAGAAGGAGCTGGACAGACTGACAAATTGGTGTCGAGATACGGGAGCAGTGGTTAATCCGTCTAAGGCATTCGTAACGTGGTTTTCCTTGAACAATCACATGGTAAAGACACCCATGCCACAAGTTTCGTTGTCCGGGAAAAGTTTAGAAAGAACTAGCACAATGAGATATCTGGGTGTGTTTTTTGACAGAAGCCTGAGTTTCAGGGAGCATGTTGACCACATTATCATAAGGGCAGGCAAAGGCTTAGCAGCAATGAAGGTTATGGCTGCTGCGCAATGTGAGCAAAGATTGTTATTTCTTTTGTACCAGGGTTTGGTAGTGGCTGTGGTGGAATATGCACTGGCAATTCTGACTCTTAGCCAAACTCAGATCGAAAGACTGGATAGAGTCCAGAATGCAGCAATGCGTATCATTCTGGGATGCACAAGAGACACATCGACAAGAGCTATGCGATACCTACTTGACTGCCCAACAGCTGAGCATAGATTACAGTATTGCCGTGCACGGGCGTACCTTCAAATACATGCAGATAAGGAACACCCGTTGCATTCCGAAATACAGAAAGTTAAAGGCAGCAGACTCATGAGAGGAAGGTCGTGGATGGGACGTGCTGAAGATGTAATACAAAGCGTGTGCCGATTACAGGATGTGGCAGTTGGTGCGGAATGGATAGGTCTACCCACAGATTTCGAAACTTGTTTGAGAGTAGTAATATCACTTAGCAGGGAATGCAGAGAATGGTGTCCCACAGCTGTGGAGAAAGAAGTGCAGGCTTTAATCAGTGAGAATACCAAAGAGGGGGATGTGATTATATACACTGATGGATCTGTAATTAGACATGTTCGCAGTGCTTGGGCCTTTACAGCTCAGTGCGCAGGTAAAACGATCAAGGAGGAAAGTGGTGCCTTTGCGGTCACTACGAGTAGTATGACCATGGAGACTATGGCGGTGACCAAGGCATTTGAGTGGCTACGCACACAGAAAGTAATGCAGGTCTGCATCTTGAGTGACTCTATGAGTATGATTAAGAAGGTACAAGTGGGTCTCGTTCGCGAACAGTGGATTGAGGCCTTGAGAAATGCGAGCTTGAAGGCGGTTACATTTATTTTCGTGCCGGGACATGTGGGCGTTCGAGGCAATGAAAGAGCGGATCAACTGGCATCGTGTGCGATTGTGGCAAAGGGCGATGGGGCAATGGATCGCGCTGACGTTTTGAACTCCTTAAGAGATATAACACGCGAGAGTGAGACGAATGTGGATGATGATTCCTTTTCAATGGCTAGGATTAAAGATCAGGGATTGAGATGCGGTGTTGCTAGAGGTGAACATTTTGGAGGGCGCAGAAGAATGATGGTCAACCAGCATAGGACCGGTACTGTCAGCAGAAGTGTGATGGTGGATACACTCAAGGAGAGATCGGAGCAACTATGGATGTGTCCAGTTTGCAGTGATGATGATCCGACGACTAACTAACTAACTATGTGAAGATTGAACCGGAAGAGAATTAACAAGGTCAGAGGTGAGACTACACCATACAAGAAGTATGCAAAAAATATAAAGATGTAGTTACATACATATGACATGAAACAAACAGATGATGGACCAACTGGATAGCATCCATGAGACATGCGTTCATGGGCCAGAGACAGAGAGATGATGGACCAACTGGATAGCATCCATAAGAATGGCACACATGGGCCAGAGAAGAGGAGACACAATGAGAGAAGGTAATGAAAGATGAGACGCCATGAGATAAGATAATGTAAGATGACACATTATCACATAAGATGAGACACCATGAGAAGAGGCGAGACACGATGATACACAATAAATGTCCATGATTCACCTTGAAACAAGACACGACACCATGAGACAAGGTGAAACATGATGCAACATCATGAAACACGATGATACATTATTCGACGGGATTAGATAATAGGAGATACGACGATGCAAAAGGAGATACGATGATGCAATAGGAGATACGATGAGACAATAGGAAATACGATGCAACGAAATGAATTAACGTGCGTCAAAGTTAAACAGGATGAGACAAGATGAGACAAGATGGCACACAGTGCATATCTGAAATGCACGTACAAACAAGCTTTTAGAAACGTGAAATTAACAGAAAAATCGAACTAAGATTCTCAAAAGACAAACAATAGATTATCTCCCACATTACTCAGTCTGAAAATGCGAATGCATATAGAATCTGTATTGTCTGTAATTGTTATGTAAAGTCCACGACCTTTGTGCAGTGGTTCTTAACATATAGAACTATGCCCCTGTTATATACTTTTTTCGTCAGAAGAAGACCTACCAACAGAAATTTAATCAAGAGCTTTGAGTTATGTTTTCGATTATCCCCGTACATTTTGTTGGTCGGCTTTGGCAGTTGACACCGGGCGATACAAAATATATATGAATATTAACCAGCACAGATATTATCCCCAAAAAAACATCAGGTAAGAAGGCGGATTCTGCCTTGTTTCCGAATCTGCAGTTACAGTCTTATTTGGCGAATGGTCGCGGATATGCCAAAACTATCAAAAGGGTTCAAAGGGAAAATAATAATGTGGTGAGAATATTGGGCCTGGGATTGACATCGACAGAAATATTCAACGCCAGTATCTGAACTTGAGGGATGTCTGTACATTGTGCCAAAAACTATCAACTTATTTTAAAACTTGTCAAATTATGTCAGAAACATGTCAAATTATGTCACACATCTGTCAAAATATGTACATAAACTGTCAAATTATGACACACATCTGTCAAAATATGTAAATAAACTGTCAAATTATGTAACAAACTGTTAAATTATGTCAACAAACTGTTAAATTATGTCAACAAACTGTTAAATTATGTCAACAAACTGTTAAATTATGTCAACAAAATGTTAAATTATGTCAACAAACTGTTAAATTATGCCAACAAACTGTCAAATTATGCCAACAAACTGTCAAATTATGTCAACAAACTGTCAAATTATGTCAACAAACTGTCAAATTATGTCAACAAACTGTCAAATTATGTCAACAAACTGTCAAATTATGTCAACAAACTGTCAAATTATGTCAACAAACTGTCAAATTATGTCAACAAACTGTCAAATTATGTCAACAAACTGTTAAATTATGTCAACAAACTGTTAAATTATGTCAACAAACTGTCAAAATATGTCAACAAACTGTCAAAATATGTCAACAAACTGTCAAATTATGTCAACAAACTGTCAAATTATGTCAACAAACTGTCAAATTATGTCAACCAACTGTCAAATTATGTCAACAAACTGTCAAATTATGTCAACAAACTATCAAATTATGTCAAAAAACTGTCAAATTATGTCAACAAACTGTTAAATTATGTCAACAAACTGTCAAATTATGTCAACAAACTGTTAAATTATGTCAACAAACTGTTAAATTATGCCAACAAACTTTCAAATTATGTCAACAAACTGTCAAATTATGTCAACAAACTGTCAAATTATGTCAACAAACTGTCAAATTATGTCAACAAACTGTCAAATTATGTCAACAAACTGTCAAATTATGTCAACAAACTGTCAAAATATGTCAACAAACTGTCAAATTATTTCAACAAACTATCAAATTATGTCAACAAACTGTCAAATTATGTCAACAAACTGTCAAATTATGTCAACAAACTGTCAAATTATGTCAAAAAAACTGTTAAATTATGTCAACAAACTGTCAAATTATGTCAACAAACTGTTAAATTATGTCAACAAACTGTCAAATTATGTCAACAAACTGTTAAATTATGTCAACAAACTGTCAAAATATGTCAACAAACTGTCAAATTATGTCAACAAACTGTCAAATTATGTCAGCCAACTGTAAAATTATGTCAACAAACTGTAAAATTATGTCAACAAACTGTCAAATTATGTCAACAAACTGTCAAATTATGTCAACAAACTGTCAAATTATGTCAACAAACTGTCAAATTATGTCAACAAACTGTCAAATTATGTCAACAAACTGTCAAATTATGTCAACAAACTGTTAAATTATGTCAACAAACTGTCAAAATATGTCAACAAACTGTCAAATTATGTCAACAAACTGTCAAATTATGTCAGCCAACTGTAAAATTATGTCAACAAACTGTCAAATTATGTCAACAAACTGTCAAATTATGTCAACAAACTGTCAAATTATGTCAACAAACTGTCAAATTATGTCAACAAACTGTCAAATTATGTCAACAAACTGTCAAATTATGTCAACAAACTGTCAAATTATGTCAACAAACTGTCAAATTATGTCAACAAACTGTTAAATTATGTCAACAAACTGTTAAATTATGTCAACAAACTGTCAAAATATGTCAACAAACTGTCAAATTATGTCAGCAAGCTGTCAAATTATGTCAACAAAGTGTTAAATTATGTCAACAAACTGTTAAATTATGTCAAAAAACTGTTAAATTATGTCAACAAACTGTTAAATTATGTCAACAAACTGTCAAAATATGTCAACAAACTGTCAAATTATGTCAACAAACTGTCAAATTATGTCAACAGACTGTCAAGTTATGTCAACCAACTGTCAAATTATGTCAACAAACTGTTAAATTATGTCAACAAACTGTTAAATTATGCCAACAAACTTTCAAATTATGTCAACAAACTGTCAAATTATGTCAACAAACTGTCAAATTATGTCAACAAACTGTCAAATTATGTCAACAAACTGTCAAATTATGTCAACAAACTGTCAAATTATGTCAACAAACTGTCAAAATATGTCAACAAACTGTCAAATTATGTCAACAAACTGTCAAATTATGTCAACAAACTGTTAAATTATGTCAACAAACTGTCAAATTATGTCAACAAACTGTTAAATTATGTCAACAAACTGTCAAATTATGTCAACAAACTGTTAAATTATGTCAACAAACTGTCAAATTATGTCAACAAACTGTTAAATTATGTCAACAAACTGTTAAATTATGTCAACAAACTGTCAAAATATGTCAACAAGCTGTCAAATTATGTCCGCAAACTGTCAAATTATGTCAACAAACTGTCAAATTATGTCAACAAACTGTCAAATTATGTCAACAAACTGTCAAAAATATGTGAACAAACTGTCAAAATATGTCAACAAACTGTCAAATTATGTCAACAAACTGTCAAAATATGTCAACAAACTGTTAAATTATGTCAACAAACTGTCAAAATATGTCAACAAACTGTTAAATTATGTCAACAAACTGTTACATTATGTCAACAAACTGTCAAATTATGTCAACAAACTGTCAAATTATGTCAACAAACTGTCAAATTATGTCAACAAACTGTCAAAATATGTCAACAAACTGTCAAATTATGTCAACAAACTGTCAAATGTCAACAAACTGTCAAATTATGTCAACAAACTGTCAAATTATGTCAACAAACTGTCAAAATATGTCAACAAACTGTCAAATTATGTCAACAAACTGTCAAATTATGTCAACAAACTGTCAAATTATGTCAACAAACTGTCAAATTATGTCAACAAACTGTCAAATTATGTCAACAAACTGTCAAAATATGTCAACAAACTGTCAAATTATGTCAACAAACTGTCAAATTATGTCAACAAACTGTCAAATTATGTCAACAAACTGTCAAATTATGTCAACAAACTGTCAAAATATGTCAACAAACTGTCAAATTATGTCAACAAACTGTCAAAATATGTCAACAAACTGTCAAATTATGTCAACAAACTGTCAAATTATGTCAACAAACTGTCGAATTATGTCAACAAACTGTCAAATTATGTCAACAAACTGTCAAAATATGTGAACAAACTGTCAAAATATGTCAACAAACTGTCAAATTATGTCAACAAACTGTCAAAATATGTCAACAAACTGTTAAATTATGTCAACAAACTGTCAAAATATGTCAACAAACTGCTAAATTATGTCAACAAACTGTTAAATTATGTCAACAAACTGTCAAATTATGTCAACAAACTGTCAAATTATGTCAACAAACTGTCAAATTATGTCAACAAACTGTCAAATTATGTCAACAAACTGTCAAAATATGTCAACAAACTATCAAATTATGCCAACAAACTGTCAAATTATGTCAACAAACTGTGTCAACAAACTGTCAAATTATGTCAACAAACTGTCAAATTATGTCAACAAACTGTCAAATTATGTCATCAAACTGTCAAATTATGTCAACAAACTGTGAAATTATGTCAACAAACTGTTAAATTATGTCAACAAACTGTAAAATTATGTCAAAACAAAAATTTAATCATAAGGAAGTATTGACACACGAAAATGTTTTTTTAAAGGTAAAAGCCCCCCCCCCCCCGATTAAGGGAAATGAATCTACGGTCCTTTTTTCTTCTTATTCTGAGATGAATCTCTACACACATTGCTACACAAGATACACATAATACACAAGATACACATGATACACACGAGATGTGTAGTGTTGGGGGATATAGAGCAGGATCGCTCGGAACTCGATCAGATCTCGCTGAAAGCTGGGAGGATGCAAGGAGGTCTAATTTTCAAGAGATATAGCTCCAATGTCATGTAGCCATCCAAAACTGTAAGTTAGGTGGCTGAAGTAACACAGGGTATATATCAAAATAAACGAAATAGGTATTAGTGTTACCAATAGGCCTGTCAGGGCCGCCCGTAACAATTGCGAGCCCTATGCGAAACGGATTGCGCGGGGCCCAGTCTGGGTAGGGAAGAGGATAATAAAATAAATTCTAATATGAATTTATTGGCCTATGAAAGTGCGGCACCCACTACGCCGCATAGGTTGCATGGCCTAAGACCGGCCCTGAGTCATGTAATTCAGTAATGAAAAATAACGGCGTGACCACAGAGACAGACCACATTGACAGACCACAGTGACAAGCCACAGTGACAGACCACAGAGACAGACCACACTGTCTGGTCGTTATTTCGTCTACTTGAGTATTAGTAACACTTCTACCGATTTCCCTTTATCTTGATCTAAATTCTCACTGAACTTGTTACATGTCCAGCATACCTCTTTAATTATCACACCTCCCAAAATTATGTCAATAATTGAGGGATGGGAGGGAAATGTTTGACAGTTGTGCACCGTCGTGGGAGGGTGGGGGGGGGGTTGTGTGTGTTTGACAAAATTTGACCCCAATAATAGTGTTTTTATAAAATTTAATATAAAGCACTTAAACGGTTACAACTACTGAAAAGACTCACAGGCACATCTTGGGGATCAGACAAGGATACCCTTAGAGGACTATACCTTGGGGATCAGACAAGGATACCCTTAGAGGACTATACCTTGGGGATCAGACAAGGATACCCTTAGAGGACTATACCTCGGTTACATACGTTCTGCTTTAGAATACAACAGTGCACTCCTCACAACATGTTCCATGACAAATGTAGAATCCCTAGACAGAGTGCAGAACAATGCCCTACGTCTTATTAGTGGAGCAATGAGATCTACACCGACGGCTGCATGTGAAATACATACGAATATAGAACCCCTTGAGATGCGGAGAGATATGGCTGCAATGGAGACTTATGAAAGAAGCAAAAGAATGAACAAAGACCACCCAAATAAACAACTTGTAGAAAACTGGGAACCAAACCACAGAATAAAACAAAAGTCAGTCCTGAGCCATGTCAATGAAATAAAAGACAGTTACTACCTTCCAGACAAGAGACAAAAACTGCAAAGAGTAGAACAATTTTTACCACCACACGCAGGCTTTAAATTGCCAGAAATTAAAACACAGTTAAGAGATAATGCAACGAAACGTTCCGACCCAGTAAGTCTTATGAAAGCAACACAGAAAACAATAGACACCTAATCAGAACAATGGATTCATGTCTATACTGATGGGTCTGCCTTCAAAGCCATCATCAAAGCAGGTTATGGTGTCTATATAGAATATCCAGACAAAACATCTGATGAGTTGTTTGATGCCTGTGGGGAGATATGTTCTAACTATGAAGCTGAAATAACAGCACTAGAAATTGCCTTGTACCACCTGAAGACCATATTTGATGCCTCCCCATCAAAAGTCCAAAACATTATTATTTTTACAGACTCTATGTCTGCTCTCCAAGCATTGGAATGTGATGGACATTGAAAACCCGAGCTAGCTGAAATATACCACCATGCAAACCAGCTTCTCACATCTTATGATGTCAACATTGTTATGCAGTGGATTCCTGGCCACTCAAACACACCTGGTAATGATAAGGCAGACAGACTAGCAAAGAGGGGAGCACAACAAGAACAGCCTTATACAGAAACAACAATTCACACAGTTAAAATGATTCTGAAATCTGTGAACAAAGAAAATTGGATGAACAGATGGGCCATGGGAAACACTGGGAGGGAAATCTATAAATATATGACCAGCCCAAATCCTAAAGACAATATCAACCTCCTGGAAAGAAAAGACCAGAGTATCATATTCCGACAGCGCACACAACATGTACAGCTTAACAATCACCTGAACAGAATACAGCCACAACACACTCCAGGGTGCCGGCTGTGCACTTATCCATATGAAACTGTTGACCACCACCTTTTTGAATGTCCAGCGCTGGATGACATCAGGAAAATGCTTCTCCCTCCAGGGCCAGATAAATGGAACACATTATATGGAACAAAACAACAACTCACAAACACATGCATATATCACACAATGGCATTGGGTCAAAGGGCATGAGCCCATGGACCGCTGGATCAGCAACCAACCAACCAACCAACCAACCATAAAATTTAATGTTATTTTGATTTTTTTTAAAGTTCTACCTTTTTGAGCAAAATTTGAGCAAAAAAATGTATTGTTATGTACTTTATCTTCAAAACAAATAATAAGGTGGAGGGGGAAGGTTAACATTATTTAAAATTGAATAATTAAACAGCGTGGTCCATGCATTTTTGACTGTTACTGACACGCTTGGGGAGGGGTTAAAAAGTTGCAAGACTGAAAAAAAACCCATAAATAAAGCCTCAGTGCAATCTGACCTAGCAGCCATCATCATCATGATCGTGATAATATATTCTGAACTCATTCCATACAATAAGTAAAACACGCTGACAATTCATAAGAACAAAGATCTGGAAAACACACGTTATTTCTGTTATATGCCCTTGCTTAAGCTCGTTGACTCGTCTCTGTTAGTTACAGTAGCTTCTGGAAGATTATTCTCCGCATAGATTTCTGATTAGGAGGCTAAGATCTGTCGAGAACTTGGCTTGAAACGAGAGCCTTTGCCACTTAATCAGATGTTGATTATTTTTTCTCTCCCTATTCTTCTTCTGTTAGTTTCGTGTTATTTTTACTTTTTCTGGTAGTTGTGTGTTATTTTCTCCTTCTTCTGTTAGTTGTGTGTTATTTTCTCATTCTTCTGTTAGTTTTGTGTTATTTTCTCAATCTTCTGTTAGTTTTGTGTTATTTTCTCCTTCTTCTGTTAGTTTTGTATTATTTCTCCTCCTCATGAGAAAAGCTTCGATTTTAGGTCACTTTGACCATCTATAACAATTACTATTAATCTCAGTAGACTGCGAGCACCGACAATATGTAATCCACGACCTGCGTCCAGTATAGACCTCTCAACAGTACGTAAGCACGCCTTCATTCGTACGTTTTTGATTATTGTTGTGATATATCATGTTTACATCTGTTGAGAGGTCTTACTCTGTAGAAAGTCACGCATAATCACTAGTGCTCGCGAGCACTTCTTAACACGCATGGCGGGAGCTCATGACATTACGAGAGCAAGAAGGTACCCCGAGCACCTGTTTGAGAACGCCTGCTCTAAAAGATATGTCAGGGAACTCCACCCCACAAGCTACTTAGTCGCATCTTACGACATGTGTTAAAAGGCACAGTGCTGCTATTCAGTGCTCCCATTTTGGGTGCTCGACGGTAAGGGTGACTCTCTTTTATTTCCTGTCTGATTGCTATGCATATATCGTATTGATATATATAATTGATGTATATATATATTATTGCTATATATCTATCTTATTACTATTTACCGTACTGCTATATATATATATATGTATCTTATTGCTATATATATTAATCATACTACCATATATATCTATATTATTGCTATAAATATATCCTATTGCTATATATCAATTTTATTACTATAAATATATCCTATTGCTATATATCAATTTTATTACTATAAATATATCCTATTGCTATATATCAATTTTATTACTATAAATATATCCTATTGCTATATATCAATTTTATTACTATAAATATATCCTATTGCTATATATCAATTTTATTACTATAAATATATCCTATTGCTATATGTTAAAAGGCACAGTTTTGCTATTCAGTGATCCTATTTTGGGTGCTCGGCGGTACGGGTGAATCTATTTTATATCTTATTGCTATATATATACATATTGATCGCTTGATATGCAGTAATATTGTGACGTCTCAGAATTTTGGTAACTCCTTCAATCCACCTTCTTCTTGGTCTTCCTCTGTATCTTGCTGTTTCCATTTTCATGGTGTATGCTCGTGCCGCTGGACAACAGGGTTAATTCTCATTAAGTGACCGAACCATTTCAGCGTCTGTTTTTGTAATATATTTGAACACAGATGTTGTTCCAACAGTTCTTGTCCTGGTCACCGCCACCACCTCCATTGTCATACTACTACTGTTTTGTACAGAAAACAACAATTTCGTCCTCAATACGCTTCCTTCCGGACTGAACTGTGAATGCTCAAGCACTACACATATATCGAGGCAAAGACATATCAGGAATAATATTCCATCTGAAGAATTCTCACTGATCAGAACCTGGACGTCTGAATCTGTATGCACTGGGGTGTCATTGTCACGTTTCCAGGAAAGTGTGAGGTTCAATATAAGAATCAGCGGACAAATCACGTGACAACAAACCAACTTTTTAATTTCATATGCAATTGCACTATCTCAGAAACTTAAAAAGTCGTAATTGGAAATAACGATCTAGCGATTTGCGCGCAATGAACTGGCCATCCACATCCCACTCAGTGTGCAGCGCGCATGTCGAGAGGTCAGGGCCTCTCATCACGCAACGTGTCGAATATTGGATGGGTTGGTATATGCGACTTCATCGGAATTTCGTTTCGTTTAATTATGTTTGATATTTGTTCCGTAGAAACCTGTCCACTGATTCTTGTATTGTACCAAGTGTGATTGCCACTTCAATGGAGATTGTAAACGAGAGAGACTTACTTTTCCACTCTTCTCCATGTTCTATGTTTCCTAATATGTATACCCACTTAACAACATCATCTCCCCTGCCCTACCCACTTTTTAAATATTTCATAAGCTCTTTCCAATATCATCATGTAGTGGATGGTTCTTGTCACCACTGACGCGTTGGTAAGAACGAACACGGTAAATATCTGCTCTTTCCAGCATGGTAGGATTATGCAGTAATAGGCGCATTGTCAGTATTTCTGTCTCACTGGGACATGCAAGAATGATACGCATAGCTTCTGTATGCATTCTATTGCCAAGTTTATCAATCTGTGCTGGGCTAAGTGTAAGCATAGCTTCTGTATGCATTCTATTGCCAAGTCTATCAATCTGTGCTGGGCTAAGTGTAAGCATAGCTTCTGTATGCATTCTATTGCCAAGTCTATCAATCTGTGCTGGGATAAGTGTAAGCATAGCTTCTGTATGCATTCTATTGCCAAGTCTATCAATCTGTGCTGGGCTACGGGTACACATAGCTTCTGTATGCATTCAATTGCCAAGTCTATCAATCTCTGCTGGGCTACGGGTACACATAGCCAATGCATATTTTATCACTGACAGGACTATACTTTTAAATAGCAGTGCAAGAAGTCGTTGTTTACACAAAAACAGCAGCCATCATCCTTATAGCAGCCATCATCCTCATAGCAGCCATCATCCTCATAGCAGCCATCATCCTCATAGCAGCCATCATCCTCATAGCAGCCATCATCCTCATAGCAGCCATCATCCTCATAGCAGCTATCATCCTCATAGCAGCCATCATCCTCATAGCTATCAACCTCTTTTGAGATCTTATGATTATGTAATGAATATGTTTATTGAGACACACACATATCTAGCATTATTCACATGTATTTTCAAGTTGTTGTTCTTTATATTGTTTCGCTACACAGATTGGTATTTGATATTAGTGCATGGACGAAGTCATATTATAAAATCCGAGTACAATGAATTCAATCCTTTATGTCTTGTCAGAAGAAGAACATGAAATTTTGAAATTACTGAAATAATTAAATGAAGGACGGCTTCTAAATACCATCACAAGAAGGAAGCTACATTATTTTAGACACTTAAAGCGACATGATGGTATTGAAAAGATTATTCTAGAGGGCAGAGTGCCGGGGAAAAGAAGAAGAGGAAGACCAAGAAGACGATGTGCCAGAAATATCGAAGACTATATGCACATGTCTATGGCCAATGCAGGACTGCTTGCCCGGAACAGAGAGGTGTTCAGAGTATCCAAGACGAAGATAACGTTCTGGAAAGAGCATGTCACTTGTTATACGTCTTGTCAACGCCCAAATCTTCCATACACATAACGCATGACCTTCTCCAGTGAATACATATGCACAGAAAGCATAAAGATGACCTGAAAGGCTCATTTTGATTATTTCCGTTGGTCGGCTTTAGCTATTTTTTGTCATGCGACACCAAGTATATAAATAGTGAATAACGAAAATCACAACAATAATAAAAACACGTAACGAATGAAGTCAGAATGAATTCTGTAAAGAAGCCTTGAAATACTGCCAAAGGTCACGTATAACGTCAAAGGCAGCAATGTTTTAATCATCATCATGTGGCATATCCTGAACAGGATGTAGCAGTCATCACAGCCTTTCGAAACTTCTGTCTATCTTGAGCTAGTCTTCCTGCTTCTGTTACTGTCATGTTCAGGTGGTCTTTGTTGTCTTATCAATATTCTACACAAAATAAACACTTATTTAAAGATTCTGTGGCGCATGGCCGAGAGGTTAGGACGCTGGTCTCATACCCGTGAGGTCCAGAGTTCGATCCCCGGTAAGGGCTGGGGGTTATTTTTGTCGGAGGGTAAATTTTTAAACAAATATGCCCTGTTCATGACGTGGCGACAGCAAGAGCATGCGGCCTTTATCACACATCTACATAATCCCTCCCTGTAACTACTTAACTTTATCACACATCTACATAATCCCTCCCTGTAACTACTTAACTTTATCACACATCTACATAATCCCTCCCTGTAACTCTTTAACAGGAAAAATACAGTATATGACAGGTTGTTTTTTTTATAGACTTTAATCTAAACGAAGTTCGTGCATTACCTGTAACGAGGTATTAAGTTATGACTGTATATGACCAACAGCATACTAGGGGTGAAATGGTCAGCTCCAGAATTCTATCTATCACTCTTACTTTCTGATATTTATTATAGGAACACATACCCTAAGACTGGGTCGATCGAGGACCCTATTGGGCTAGCACCAAATTCTACTGAAATGGCAATTCACAATCAAAGTAGCTTTACTGATTTTCCAATAAATTGGCAATTTTTTTCCACACTGCCACTCTGTCTTGCTAACGATGTCTGTGTCAATACTGTAATTCCACTGCTCGACTATTGGCATTTATTGTTAGAAAATTATGTCCATGATCAAATAAGGAAAGGGGTGTGTCAGTTACTATACAATCGTACCAGTTTGAACTTTGGCTTACTTCACAGAAAATGCGTCACTAGAAATGTTAATACCAGTCTGGCAACATGGAAAAAAATTCATCTACAGTCAGCTAAACCAGAATTGCCAGATAGTTTGAGTTATTTGTGGCCTCACTTTAAGTGATAAATATCTAAAATATGCCCAAATTTCTAAACTATAAAAAATCTCATGAAAAATATAATAACACGAGTTTTATTTATAGGAAATATAATTATAGGATAATTTTACTAGCTGCATTTTTGTGATTAAATGCCAGGTTGTTATTGTTGTGTTTTGACATCAGTTAAGAGGGAAAAAATTATACCAAGAACAAAATGACATTATTGCTGATATGACCAGATTTTCACATTTTCGTCATCTTAGAGAATAATATAATATAGAAACATCTAAGATTTATTATTTAAAAAAATCATAATGCAAGAAACGTGATTTGAACCATGTTCTCTTAGATGGCACCTACTCAATGCGAGTTGCAAGGCAAGTGGATGCCATCTGAACGGACCTGGCTTAAATACCGTTTTCTCTGCATTATGACTCTTCTTCTACTTACAGAGGAAAATATATGGAATTTGATACATCTTATAGGTAAACATCTTAAAATTGGCTTCAATACAAAATTGACCAAATCATAAATATTAAGATCAGTGACATTTCACAATGACACAAATGTGTCAAATTTGGTTAATAATTGACCAAAATGGCAACTCTGATTTTCAACATGTAGCATGGATCAAACTGTCAACCTGGGATAGAAGTCACAGTAGAATCGTGACCTTCGACAGTGTAGGAGACGTGCACATAATTAATTAGGCAGGACTTCACTTATTACGATTTTGACTACTGTCGTGGTTTCCGTTGGCTACTATTTATATACTTAGAATCGCCATGGCTATTTAGGCATGTTATTCTCAGTATATAAATAGTGAGCAACGGACACACGACAATAATAAAAAGGAACGAATGAAGACCTAATTAATTCGGTGCTGAGGTCTTCTATTAAGATGGTCTTAGTAGAGTCATTTAAAAGGATTTAACCAGACAGGATTTGAACCGGGTTCGTTCAGCTGGCCCCTATTTGTCTCGTAGCTTGGGACAGCTTGTGTGTTGTTGTTGTTTGTGTCGAGCTATTGGTCCCTATTCATCATCATCATTAAGTGCCGTCTCCGCAGCGAAGGTTAGCTGCAATGAACTTTTAAAATCCCCTGTGTCTTGCCTTAGTAGTATACTCTGCTAGACTGTAACATGTGACTCGTGATGTTTCTCTCCAACTTGTATCAATGCCTACCTCTTGCTCACCTTTTCTCGACCTTACCCTCAGGTAAGATCTTTAACAAGGTATTGTGTCTTTTATATGACCAAAATACTTTATGTTTCATTTTTATTTCTTTTAATAGTTCTTTTTTCATACGAAGTGTTGTTATAACCTTTTTGTTCGTTTTCTTCTCTTTCCACGATGTTCTCCCTATTCTTCTATATATCCACATATCAAAGGCATCAATTCTGTCTTCTAGTCGTATGTTCACTGTCCATGTTTCTGCGCCATACATTAATATATAATAACAGATTTCGCATTTTACAATTCTCATTTTTAGCTTGTTGGTAATTTCTTGAGATGTTAATATTTTCCTCATGTCATTGAAAGTACTTTTAGCCATTTCTATTCTCCTTTCCACTTCTCCATACAGTAACATAAGACTATATACACTGAACTTCTTGACCAAAATCGCACATTTTTATAGAGATGCTGTGTCGTCAAATTCAGAAAATTTGGGTAAAAATTTGATTGCGTCCACCGTTGTGCTATAAAATCATATCGAGTCATGTCTTTTTAAATTCACAATTTTTAAAAATCTAAACACTGATTCTAACCCTTCTCCCTCCTAAAAAAACTATAAACTAATTCTAATCCTTTTAACCCCCATTTACAAAAATCTATAATTTTATGCAACTTATCTAACACTGCAAATGTCACAACGGTGGACGAAATCAAATTTGCGCCAAAATGGGTCGACTTAAGCTACGATGCGAATAATTACCAGTTGAACGATCGGGTTCAAACCCCGTTTACTGCAATCTTAAAAAAAATTCTCTATTTTTTCTCTATGCTTCCTATTTGTATAAAAAATATTTCTTCATTGCAGAAAAACTCCCCGATATGATTGTTCATTGCAGAAAAACTCCCCGATATGATTGTTCATTTCACAAAAACACTGCACAAAAACTCCCCGATATAACGAATTCGAATAACATCCAAGGTTGAAAAAGGCGTGTCTTAGACTGCCACCATCTTTAACAACACCCTCATGAATAAAATCAGACAAATTTTCCTGACAATAGACGGGAATCATCAAGAAAAGAAAATAAACCCCACATGGTGATATCTTCATCTTCTACAATCATGTGTTCTACATTAAGTCGCCGAGAAGCAAAAGGTTTGAGGCTCATCCCCACCCCCCTTTATCCCCCTCTCCTTTTAGGAAATCGGAATACGACTTTTAGCAATAAAAATGTATGTACATCGAGGTTCCCCCCCCCCCTTTTTCTTCTCTTTAACGACTTTCCAAAGAATTTATTTTAAAATTTCATGAAAATAATTGGATATTTTTTTCTTCTTTTCGATTTATACCCATTCCTGCCTTGCAGGGTCAGAGGCAGAAGAGCTCTCTGGAGACGGTCTTGTTGTGAGCTTCATATATATTTGTTTTCATAGACTCTTTTATAATCCATCGTTTGCAAGTCGTGCCGCTGGTTTTGTATCCATCGTGTCTGTATAGGAATGCTATTGGAGGGGCACTATCTGATGGTAGTCTAAAACGTGTGAAAAACCACAATCGGTTGCCTTCTGAGAACTCTGCTGTTTAATACGAGCGTTTTACTTGTACACTGTTCGTTTGCTAGATCAGTCACAATGTCGTTTCAGTCTCCGAATGGTTTCACCATTATCTAATCTACCACATTCGTAAAATAAATAACATATTACAATCTACCACATTCGTACAATAAATAACATATTACAATCTACCACATTCGTAAAATAATCACATATTTTAATCTACCACATTCGTAAACTAAATCACATATTACATTTGGAAGTGGAAGGAATTATATATGTAAAATAGAGAATAACATTTTTAGGTAACCCCCCCCCTCCACCCTTACGATAGGAAACTCCTACCCTCATTTATGTCCCTGGTTGTAGGTGGTTCTTGTCCCTGTCCAAAAAAGCTCAAAGTGGTTCACAAGCTAGGCCGAAGTAGGGTGTATCGGGTTCGGAGCGGCAGATATCGTAACAAAGCTCCCATCCGCTTGTATTATATATTAATTCACACTTCCGCTTTCACTCCCCCTTCACTCCCCCTTCACTCCCCCTTCACTCCCCCTTCACTCCCCTTCACTCCCCCTTCACTCCCCCTTCACTCCCCCTTCACTCCCCCTTCACTCCCCCTTCACTCCCCCTTTCACTCGGCTACATACGATATATATTAAATGAGATCTGCAAAGCGTGACACAGTGCATTTGTTCTGTTAATCTGCAGGAATTTGAGAACGAACGCAGAACAGAAGTAAACGAAGATAGCCAAAAATATGTAAATCAGGCGTTCTCAACCTGGTACTAGCTAGCACAGAGGTGCTCTCTAGAGTATATGTGCTCGGGCAATGCGAGTTAAAAAGTGCTCACGAGCACTAACAATTACATGTTGACGATGCTCGTCGTCTGAGAACGTTGAGAACCGCTGCTGTACGCAATATCATAACGCATATCGTTTCTGGGCTACATCTTACTAATCTGCAGAAATTTGAGAACCGCTGCTGTAAGCAATGACACAACGCACTAGGCTTGTGGACAACATCTTACTAAGCTGTTGAAGTTTGAGAACCACTGATGTAAGCAATGACACACCGCACTAGGTTTGTGGACAACATCTTACTAATCTGCAGAAATTTGAGAACCGCTTCTGTAAGCAATGACATGACGCACTACGCTTGTAGACAACATCTGACTAATCTGCAGAAATTTGAGAACCGCTTCTGTAGGCAATGACACAACGCACTACGCTTGTGGACAACATCTTACTAATCTGTAGAAGTTTGAGGACGAACACAAAAATACGACAAAAACTCTATAAAATACATTAGTTTTCCACAAATAGAAACTAGCCAGGTTTTTTTAAATATTACTGGACAAAAAAAAATCCACAAGCATTTTTTTTTCGATTGCAACAGAAGCAGCGTATGTTAACAGGAGACGCGCGTGTTGAACTGCCTAATTTAATAAATGTTACAGAAACAAATCAGAAGGCTTCCCTGCCTGATTTAATCAGTGTTGGGATACTGACCAGTGCGATTTTGTGTGTGACCTAAGTGAGAAAAATATATTAGATCTGACCACTGGTCAGCGTGATCTATCTTTCTTATACTGATAATATTCCAGACAGACTCTGACATGCGCAATGCTGCGTTGGAGGGGAAGTGTTTTTAATTGAATTAACATATTTCCAAATTTATTTTAAATACCAGATTAATGGTGGCACAATGTGAAAGAATAGAGTGTGCATTTGGTTTGCGTCTGTGGGTCTCACCAATGGCTCATTAGACAAACCAACCATGTAACAGAAAACCTTAGTAGATGACATACTTTTATATTGAGGTTATCTTCTAATAGAAGCTTCATGGCATGTCATCTATACAATCCCGTAGTCATAACCTTCGATAACAGTTACCATGTTGTTCCGACATGCCGACGTTGTGCTTGAACTAGTTATGGGCACGGCGTGGGTGTGCGGAACAACAAAGAAACACCATCGAGTCGAATGACTGCTGGAACAGAGGGCAGAGCACTTATGGGAATGCCCCACGTACTGTGAGGCCAGTTTCTAATCAAGAATCAAGAAAGAGAAGAGTGGTTTCATGATTTCAAATATCTGGTTAATGATGACACAATGTGAAATAGAAAAATGGTTTCATGATTTCAAATATTTGGTTAATGATGACAAAATGTGAAACGAAGGAATGTCTTCATGATTTCAAATATTTGGTTGACGGCAAACAAAAGAAAGGCGTGGATCTTATGGATGTTCAACCCCCTCCCGCCACCCAATCACATTTTTGGATGGCAGATATTCTCCTCGCAATTTGAGTGAACAAGTTTTTCGAATTTTATCAATCTAAGGGATGCAGGTTGGTCGAGTTCCGAAGACGTGTTGACTTAAGCTGCAAAGCAAATATGTAGTCATCTGAAAATACCCGATTCACGTCCGCTTCTGCTGCTTTCTAATTTTTTTCTAACAATCTTCGATGTTTCATATTCATTCCCCTCCCTCCCTCCCGGGAGTCAGAGTATTACATTTAGTATTGGGAACCCTGCCTGAACAGCTGGTTAACTCCCCCCCCCCCAATCATCCCCACTCGCCCTTAATGTATATCCGTAGACGGTCCCCAAATATCTCACAACAAATAATTATCCTTTTTTTTAGGTAAACCCACTCTCCTAAGTGCCTTCCCCCTATGTAAACCCCCTCTCCTAGGGGATGTCCATCATACAAGGCAAAACCTTTCTCCTAGTAACCGCTCATACAAGGTAGACCCCCTATTCTAGGTATTGTTCATACAAGTAAGGTAGACCACCTTTCCTAGGAACTGTCCATGCAAGGTAGACCCCCTTTTCTAGGGATCGTCCTTAAATTACGTCAACAAGTGGGGAGGGGTGTTGTCTAGAAAAGTTTAACTGTTGTTGACTAGGAGGGGGGGGGGGAATCTTGATAAAAGTAGACAACAACAAAATAGTTCTTATACACAAGTTGAATTTGACAAATGTGAAAATTATTTATAAAACTCGTGAGGGATGGGGGTGAAAATATCCATTTTTTCGCATTTGTCTGCAAATTTTTGGGGGTTTTTTAGTTGAGAGTAGGGTGGGAGGGTAAATGTTTGGACATATTTAACCGGAGAGTGGGGTCTCTGAATTCTCGACAAGTTGTTCAAAAGGGGGGAGTGTAGCGAATTGCCGAAAAATTGTTGACGTAATCTATGGACAGGTTCCTACCGAAGGCGCCACCATGCTCCTCTATGGCCCACTATGGTCCTGTTTGATGGTGATATGTAGAGGACTTGTTTCATTTAGGAGAGAACAAGATGGGAATGAACTATTAGTGTTTTATTCAGTTGAAAATAAAAAACAAGAAAACAGAAAATGATTGAAAACGATTTTTTGTTTCAATTTTGAATAAAGGATTACGCTGACGATGAAATTAATGGAGGAAACCCTCTTATTGAGTTGTATTTAGTGTTTTCTTCTTATTCTTCTGCGTTCGTTCTCAAACTCCTGCAGATTAGCAGGATGTAGTCCAGAGAACAGAATACGTTGTGTCATGGTTTACAGCATTGCTGCGATATCTGCGCCTTTCGGTCTGACACATCCGACTTCAACATGGCTTTGGGTGACTAAATCTATATGGGATGGGACAGCCAACTCCATCTCATAACCTCCTTAGTCCCTTTTACGACATGCGTGGAAGGTAAACAGTGTTGCTATTCTTTGCTCCCCTTTCGGATCCCAGCAACACACGGGAGTGAAAGTATTTAGTGTATGAAACTGATTGCAGAAGAATTGCAAATTAAAATAAAACGGTTAAATAGCAGTGTGCTAAAAAAAAAATTCTAATGTAAGCACCGTTTCCATCATGTGGTCTTCATCGTGAACTTTAAAGCCAAGTATTCGTCAATCGATATTCGACAATGATTTTTATAAATTATCCAATAGGATCGTGTGATTATGAAAAGTTGGCTATACAAGAAAACTATTTATAATCGATATCTCTTAATTCAGTGCGCCCCATTCGTGCATTGCCCCCTCGGATTCCCCCGGTGATTTCAATTTTTTCACTAGTAATAGATTTTTATCTTCTTCTTCTTCTTCTGTGATCCATTATTATACATCTAGTCCGCTATTTGTCATGTAAAGAACAGAGTGGTGTTTTTAGTTTGTGGGTGAGTTCCTGATACTACACAACAACTGATGACGCAGTAACCTTCTACTACACAACACTGATGACGCACTAACCTTCTACTACACAACAATTGATGATGCACTAAATAATCTAGCACACAACAATTGATGATGCGTTTATACTTCTACTACACAATCACTGGGATCAGTCCAGTCCGATATTGATCACGTTTACAGTGGTTTGTTTTAAATCGGGGTGGGTTCTCCACAATTTATTTAGCAGAGACGCTGCAGTGGGTCAGAATATTGTTCTGTGATCAGTGAAACTGGGACAGTGAGTCATAAAACGATGTGCCTAGACCATATACATATTCACGCAATAGTTAGTTAGTTACTTTGTTCCATTCGTGTTACAGGCAGCATATAGTTAGTTAGTTACTTTGTTCCATTCGTGTTACAGGCAGCATATAGGACAGAGTTTTTTTTATTCGCCATTTGTTGCGGTCCTTGTTGCCTGTAGTTTTAGTACTTGTATGGTATTACTGCCGATTATTTCCCCTTTTTAAGTATAGTGATTTTTAGGGTTGCTTTAGGCCTTCTTCGTTTTCTTTACCCTCAGGTTTCCTCGTAAGGGATTTTTGGTTTCTTCTGTTTTCATCTAGTCTTAAAACGTGATCCAGGTATTTCCAGGTTACACAATAAATTAACAAAAAAAGTACCTGGTACTTACAAAAATCGTTTTCTCTTTATGTGAGGGACCACAAGATTGTGTACGTTGACCTGGACATCTAGGTTGTCTGCACTTCGTGATTTACCTGGAGATCAATAGAATGGTAGAAGATACATAAATAATAAACTAGCATTTAAGAGTATATGAGCCTAAGGAAAAATATTCAAACAGCAAGTGAAAATTTACCAATAAGAAAAGCCAAGAAGAAACACACATGGATGACAGATTCTTCTTCTTCTTTCGTTCACTTGAAACATGTCTATATCTGTAATTCTGTCTCCTTAATAAAACTCACTGTCTTTTGTAGTTCATACAGTGTCCCATCGAGCTTTGATTCCAGTGTTGTTTCCTCTGGCCAATATGTCTGCCTCAGCGTTTCATGCTCAGAACACTCTTGAAGTATATGTTTGGCACTCTGTGCTGCCTGTCCACATGTACACATGGCCGTGTTGCCAATCTTGAACTTTGTATACATGTGACTGCGGAGTCGGTTGTGTCCTGTTCTGAGACGTAGAACTACAACTTGTTCTGGTCTGTTCATAATATGATAGTCATCTTGTGTTGGTGTTTGTGGCTTTCTTATTGACTTGATCATCTGTTTTTTCTGATGGTAGGTGATTGGTATATCTGGTTGGTCTTCGGCAGCACCTTCCTTAGCCAGTTGGTCTGCTTTTTCAGGATGACAGATGAAATATTAGAGAAAATATCAGAAAGAAAGAAAGCTAAAAATATTATAGAAATTTAAATTATAGACAATAAGATATTTAGCGTGTGCAGAACAGCGAAAGAACAATGGCTAGAAACAAAATGCAGTGAAATAGAGGAGATGTCAGTAGATTAGACGACAAAAGTAATGCATAAGGAGATAAGACAGATCACAAAAAAGAAAAATCATATAAATGGGTTAATTAAAGATAAAATGGAAAAAATATATTTGATAAAAACAGAAGTACTTACAAGATGGCCAGATTATGTGACAGAACTGTATGATGACAACGGAACAAAAAACCTACAATACACAATAATGATGAAAAGCAATATTGACAACAGAAGTAGAAAACACAATAAAATCAATAAAATATGGAAAGACAGCAGGCTCCGACAACATAACAGCAGACATATTAAAACCTCTAAATGAATTTGGTGTAGAAACTATCACGGAACTTTGCAATTACATATATGAAACAGGCAACATACATAAAGACCTGATATCATCAGTATTCCTACCACTAACCTAAGAAGCCCAGGGCCGTGGACCGTACAGAATATAGAACAATACGTTTAAATAGTCATATACCTAAAATACTACTCAAGATAATACATGAAAGAATTAAAATCAAAATATGAGGTGGAGTTGGCTATCCCATCCCATGTAGGGTCAAAACGACCTAGAAGTCACGCTGAAGTCGGATGTGTATAGCCGAGAGACGTAGATATCGTAGCAAAGCTGTAAGCCGTGACACAAATCATACCGTTCTCCGGACTACCTCCTGCTACTCTGTAGGAGTTTGAGAACGAATGCAGAAGAAGAATCATATTATACTTAAATATATATTTCATACACATTATTTTATATCTATGTGATATGTCATTTGCAGAGCGTTGTCCTCACTGCCACTATGTAAGCCTCTCGGATCTGTATAGGGTTTCAGCCACTTATGTCTTTTTTTTTAAAAATTGGTAGCATATCCTATACAGGACGTAGCTATCAACCCAGCATTTGTTGGCTGTGGTGATTATCTAGGCAATATAAATACGTTCAGTAAGTTGCCATTGTTTTCTGAACGGTCCGGATGCACAATTGCCTGTGGTGAGGATCGAACTCGGTACCTTTGCCGTCACAGACGCGCTCTGTACCACTTCGCCACAGAGCCGGACTTATGTCTAAAATATGTAATTTTGGAGGGGTTTTTTGGACAGTTTTGTGGAGCCATTTTTCGTCAGTTTGGGAATTTACAGACGCCTGCATTTGATTGTTTTAGTGCCCATGCTGTTCTTATGACCTTTCTTTAACATTTCATTTCTTTTTTTTTCTTTTTTTTCCAGCGTTCATTCTCAAACTCCTGCTGGATTTCTCTTGTAGCAGGACCACGATCCATTCTAGATTTTCAGCAGTATGTAGTCCAGAGAATGGAAATACGTTGTGTCGCCGTTTTATTTACGCCAATGGCCCGACCCATTAGTCTTCGGCGGACATTTCGTATCAAATTCTGATATTTTCTTTTCCATTGTTACTGCCATTGTCAACCTCTCACAGACATAAATTGTGGTTTCCTTTATCCTATTAAAAATAAACAATTTAAATAATGGGTACAATACAAGAATCAGTGGACAGGTTTCTACGGAACAAATAGCTAAACGGAACGAAATTCCAATAAAGACGCATATACCGACACATCCAATATCCGACACGTTGCACGATGAGAGTCCCTGACCACTCGATATGCGCGCTGCACACTGAGTGGGAGGTGGATGGCCAGTTCATTGCGTGCAAATCGATAGATCGGTATTTGAAGTTACGATTTTTTAAGTTTCCCAGATAGTGCAATAGCATATGCAATTAAAAAGGCTGGCATGTTGTCACGTGATTTGCCAACTGATTCTTGTATTGTACCAAATAATGTATATTTGGTTATCTAATTGTGTTCCTATGCATATGGCAGATACTAGCGCACTCTCCAGTCTGAGGTATGTGATGCTACCATGTGTTATTTTTACATGTTGTTAGGACCTATAGGCATGCCCTTATTTATGATTGTTCTATTACTTGCTTGTTTGACTTGAGTTGGTGCCAACCAATATTTAAGAGTTTTCTAAGACATTTATTTTCAAATAAATCTAGGCCAGATCTCCTCTCCTGTGTTTTTGTTATTTTCCAACTTTCGTAACCATATGTGAACAAGGATATCCTACTGGAGTTGAATAGTTGTAGTTTGGTGAATTTACTTATTGTTTTTTGTTTATTTCTAGATGTTTGTCAGGCGGTTCAATGCATTTGATGCCAACTCAATTCGAGTAGACATCTCGTTCATATCTGTATTGTTCTTCTATTAAATTAAGTCAGACTCGAAAAACGTTAAGAGCCTCTGTGGTAAAACCTGAATAACAGACTGGTCTCATTATCTATTGGGTATGGGGGGTCAAACGGGGCAAGATCATTTGAGTTATATTATGGAGAAACATTAGTTTGGTTAAATAAATCTTATCTTGAGGTATGTCTATTTCAACCGCTATCGTAAATCCTAATTTGTTATATTAGAGCTTCTAACAATCCCAAAAAGTGATGGTCGAAGTTCGGGTAATCCAGTCACCACGACTACAAATCTTGACTATAAATAAGTAAAACATCAATTTTTTTTTAAACAATGACCCTAAAACATCAAAAGAACTCGCTGATGTGCAAAATGCATATCATTTATACACTGAAGATTAGTAATATTTTTGTGTCATTGATATTCGAAAGTTTCATGCCAAAGATAACTCCGAACGAACACGTAGTTTCGGAGAAAATCGCTTCCAATCATGTTTGTGAATTAGTAAACGGATTATAGGACAGGCATACACGATACATTAAAATAGTCGAGGGAGTTAACCTCAAATAAAAGAGACATTACTAATAAAGTGTTGTGTCCCCTTGTTTTTACCAGCAACATATTTCACATAATTTTTTTCCAACTTGCACAAGCCAGCATACATCAATACAACGCTTTCTATTCGTATTAGAACTCACTGGTGTAGTTGTTAAACAGTTCGTTTTGTACTCAAGAGGTTGTGGATTCTAATCCCGCTCACAACGGTTTGTTTATAAAGTCAGGTTTTTTTTTAGGTTCTTGTGGATTATCGCTTGAAGTTACGGAGTTACGTGCTATGAATGATACTCTCTGTAGATTACGTGCTGTTTGGTTGACATTTCTAGTATTTATATCTATACCTTCTCTTATTATCTATCTCTTCTATTATTTATCTTATTTGTTTTCTTTTATTTATCTAAATTTTCACTTATTGATTTCTTTTTTCTCTTATTTTTCTCACTTTTCTCTTTTACCTCTTTATCTTCTCACATTTATCTATTTATCTTCTCTTATTTGCCTAACTATCATCTCTAATTTAACTCTTTATCTTCTGTTATTTATATCTTCAGCTTCTTATTAATATATTTATTCTTGTTTATTTATCTCTATATTTTTTTATAATTTATATCTTCATCTTCTCTTATATTGTTATACCATCTTATTTATCTTTGTGTCTTCGTTTTATTTATTTTCTTCTTTCATTCATCTCTCTATCGTCTTCTATTTATCTCTTTAGATTTTCTGATTTATTCATTTATCTTTTCTTATTGACACGGCATTCGATGATGATGAATAAATGCTAAAGATATCCGTTTTCTAAAGATGTCCGTTTTCTAATGATGTTAGTTTTCTAATGATGTTAGTTTTCTAATGATGTTAGTTTTCTAATGATGTTAGTTTTCTAATGATGTTAGTTTTCTAATGATGTTAGTTTTCTAATGATGCCAGTTTTCTAATGATGTTAGTTTTCTAATGATGTTAGTTTTCTAATGATGTCAGTTTTCTAATGATATCATTTTTCTAATGATGTCGGTTTTCTAATGATGTCAGTTTTCTAATGATGTCAGTTTTCTAATGATGTCAGTTTTCTAATGATGTCAGTTTTCTAATGATATCATTTTTCTAATGATGTCGGTTTTCTAATGATGTCAGTTTTCTAATGATGTCAGTTTTCTAATGATGTTAGTTTTCTAATGATGTCAGTTTTCTAATGATATCATTTTTCTAATGATGTTAGTTTTCTAATGATGTTAGTTTTCTAATGATGTTAGTTTTCTAATGATGTTAGTTTTCTAATGATGTTAGTTTTCTAATGATGTCAGTTTTCTAATGATGTTAGTTTTCTAATGATGTTAGTTTTCTAATGATGTCAGTTTTCTAATGATGTCATTTTTCTAATGATGTCAGTTTTCTAATGATGTCAGTTTTCTAAATGATGTCAGTTTTCTAATGATGTTAGTTTCCTAATGATGTCTGTTTTCTAATGATGTCAGTTTTCTAATGATGTCAGTTTTCTATTGATGTCAGTTTTCTAATGATATCATTTTTCTAATGATGTCAGTTTCCTAATGATGTCAGTTTTCTAATGATGTCAGTTATCTAATGATGTCAGTTATCTAATGATGTCGGTTATCTTTGTGTGATAATTTGATATCATACAATCCATTTCTTTAATAAATAACTTGTATTTGTAACATACATTTGCGGACATTTCATTTCAAATAGGATTTGCTTTCATTCATGATAGTTTTGTTGTAGTTGTATTTATAGATGTTGGTTCTTCAATTGTGTGTCTTTGTTTTTAACCGCTATTTGTTAGCAGGTTGTCACGTCTGTAGCAACTCACATGTCCTACAACATATAACTCACATGCCCTACAACTTATAACTCACATGTCCTACAACATATAACTCACATGTCCTACAACGTATAACTCACATATTCTACAACTTATAACTCACATGTCCTACAACTTATAACCCATATGTCCTACAATCGCATAACCCACATGTCCTACAATCGCATACCCCACATGTTCTACAATCGCATAACCGACATGTCCTAAAATCACATAATCCACATGTCCTACAATCACATAATCTACATGTCCTACAATCACTTAATCCACATTTCCTACAATCACATAATTCCCATGTCCTAAAATGTGTACCACTTCCCCTTTCTCATTTGTGAACAACTATTACACTTTTTCTATACCTCCCCCTCTCCCTTCACTCCTCCCACCCCAATATGTTGTTTAATCTATATATATCTCCTGGGAATATAAATCACATATCCCTACAAACGTATAAATCCCATATCCCTACAAACGTATAAATCACATATCCCTACAAACGTATAAATCCCATATCCCTACAAACGTATAAATCACATATCCCTACAAACGTATAAATCACATATCCCTACAAACGTATAAATCCCATATCCCTACAAACGTATAAATCACATATCCCTACAAACGTATAAATCACATATCCCTACAAACGTATAAATCCCATATCCCTACAAACGTATAAATCACATATCCCTACACACGTATAAATCACATATCCCTACAAACGTACAAATAAAATCAATAACATTCTATGACACTCGCACAGACTAGCCCAGCAACAAAGAAGCACACCTGAGTGTAGTCCAACAGGTAAATCACACAGGTACACTTACCTCGAGATTTAAACATCATCCGTCTCCATGTTGACTTTCCGCTCATGTTTTTTTTTTCTAGTTATCCTTGACCGTACACGTTTAACTTCCGCTTAATCACTGATCTTTGACCTGACCTGAAGTTTATTCACGAAATTTATATATATATACTTATATATACTTATATATATATATATAGTATATGGACTATTATTGAAATCTGTTCAGTGCGTGTATGTATAGTGATTGTATGTATAGTAATTGTATGTATAGTGATTGTATGTATAGTGATTGTATGTATAGTGATTGTATGTATAGTGATTGTATGCATAATAATTGTATCATAGTGATTTTATGTATAATGTAAATCTAAATAAAATAGCGGCAAAGAGGATCAACGCCTTTGAGATGAAATGCAACAGAAAGATACTTAGAATATCATGAGAGAAAAAAAAAGAAACTCAGATATTATAAACACATTGAAGATTCCAGAGTAAGTATGTAAAAGTAAATAAACCCAAATCATTTATTAATGCCGTAGGGGTGTGAGATATTAGCGATCTCACATTTCAGTGGCTCTGAAAATGAGGGCGGTAGCCATCTCCTCTCCCTCGCACTCTTTACTTCCCGGATTAATCCGGTACCCATTAAAGGCTGGGTCGAACCGGGAGCCATTGCGATCTGATAAACTTTCCGCCTCAACTGGGGAATGAACCCAGCACTACTCATATGCGAAGCTAGTGCGCTAACCACTGCGCTACGCGGCTCCCTAATAAATCAATACGATGTTTATACGATAATAAATAAATCTTAAGGAATTCTTAAGATTCCAGAAGTTTGTTACTAAAAAAGAAAACTTTACTTTCATTACTGCGTGTTTTCCTGTTAAGGAGTGCAGTTTGACTGTTAAGGCTGCCTTGTTACTAAAAACAATAACAAAAAGAAAATTACGCCTGTTTGGTCATATAAAGAGACGCAACTGTTTAGAAAGACAAATAATGGAGAGAAGAACAACTGGAAGAGGAGAAAGGGCAGACCAAGAAGACGATGAACTGACGACATTAAAGATAACATGAATACATCGCTGGAAAATGCAAGCCACATCGCCCAAGACAGAGAGAGGTTCAGAGAGTTCATTGGGAAGACAACGTTCTGGAAGGAATATGTCACATGACATGTATAGTAATTGTATGTATCCTGGCCCGTAGATAAAGGGGGAGTTTGCGTAGTTGAACCCACCCCATCTCCTTTTTTTAGCAAATTAAAACATGACATTTTTAGTAGTATGAACAAGCAAAAAAGGCAACAACACCCCCTTCCCCAACCCAACCCCCCATACCCAGCCATTTTTCACCAGCCCAACTCCGTTTTTTGCATTTCATAGGATAGAAGAGTTACTTTGCTAGTAATTCACGAGATCATATAAAATAGACAATATAGCTGGACTTGGATAACCTTGCGAGAACTCAACAGAAAGGGAGTACACGGCGAGGATTAGAAGAGGAGTTATGTTATGTTATGTTATGTTCCTCCAGGGCCATAGGCGGCGCATAGGGCAGAAACCATAGCTTTCCATTTCTGCCTTTGTGTTTCCAGGTCTTTCAATTGTTGCGTGTTGTTTAGGTTCATTGACATGCCTTCTCTATTAATGGTTCTTCGTAGAGTTTCTCTAGGTCTCCCTCTTCTTCTTACTCCAGGTGGCACCCAATATAGTGACTGCTGGGGAATTCTTAGGCTGTTCATTCTGAGAACATGGCCGATGTAAGTCCAACGAAGAGGAGTATGCGGCGAGAATTAGAAGAGGAGAACACGGCGAGGATTAGAAGAGGACTACATGGCGAGGATTAGAAGAGGACTACGTGGCGAGGATTAGAAGAGGAGAACACGGCGAGAATTAGAAGAGGACTACATGGCGAGAAGTACACGGCGAGTATTAATGTGGAAACTATGCAGCCCATGATGATAATTATTTTTTTAAATAGCAATCAATCAATCAATCAAGTGACATGTCAAGTGGCGTAGTCGATCATGCTTCTCCACAACTATGTCTCTTGTGTTGTTAATAAGCTCAGTTGGTAACTTCATTTTGTGCCACAGTGACAACCCATCCAGAAATGTATCACTATCTTCCTCTGTTTCTTCTCCCCTTCATCTTTCCGATGGTTACTAAATGTTCAAGTTTTACTTTTCTCATCACATGCCTTAAATATTGTCATTGTCTATTTCTAATTGTCGTTATAATTTGTCGTTGTACTCCAGCATCTCTGAGAACTGAAATCGCAATAGCCATACACTAATAACAGTAGTAACCATAGTAACCATAGTATCATATTATTTTTAATGTTTCGCAAAAATACATGACGCCGAAAGGGAATAAAGGGTTAAGCGGATAGATAGATAGACAAAAATACATTACTAATAGATAAATATGTGAACTACATTCAATCAATCAAGTGCCGTGCAGAATGGCGTCGGCGATCATGTTTCTCCGCGACTCTCTGTCTCTTGTGTTATCAATAAGCTCGGTTGATGAGCTTCTACCGTGCCACAATACAAGTCCATCTAGTAACTTTTCTCTTTGTCGTCCCCTATCTCTTCTCCCCTTGATCTTTAAAGTGGTTATTAAGTGTTCAAGCTGTGTTCTTCTCAGCGCATGCCCTTGAATCCTTGACTGTCTGCCCCTAATGTTTGATATGATTTATCTTTTTACGCCAGCATCAATGAGAACATCTGCATTAGTTTTCTTGGTTGTCCATGGTGTTTTCATCATTTTTCTCAGAAACCACATTTATGTAGCCTCTAATTCGCTTTGAATTTGTATGTTTACAGTCCATGTTTCACATTACTACATTACTAATAGATCAATATTTGAACCGGAATAGAATTCGTAGCACGCGAGTATATTATCTTTGAAAATATATTATTATCGACCGTGTGTTACTGCGGCTCACAAAGGGACAAAAGAATATCAACGCTGGTCACCTTCCATGCATGTCGTAAGGGGCGACTAATGAGGTTATGTGGTTGAGTTAGCTATTCCATCTTATATGGGGTCAAAATGACCCAGAGGCTATCTTGAAGTCGGGTGTGTCAAACGGATATAGAAGCGAAGTTGTAAATGATGACACATCGTATTTTGTTATCAGTACTCCTAATGTTCGTCTAAAGTCTGCTAATCTGCAGGAGTTTGAGAACGAAAGCGGAATAAAAAGATATAATCTATAATTATACACACAAACACCCACACACATATACTTTTGCAATATTTACTACATTTAGAAATAGCAGAAAACGTTCACGGGACAAATACATTAGGGCTTGTGTTGTTTCATAACAAAATAACAAAGTTGTTTGTGTTGTGATTGTTATTTGCTTATACAATACAGACGTATTCACAAACTATATATGTGATAGCTTAGTAAGGACAAATTGGGTTAATATCGGAGTACGTAAAAATAGACATGTTTTGCAGTATGCTCCAGAAAAACACGGTAATTTCCGAGAAGCGACATTCAAATACAACGTTAGAAGACAGTAACAGTGAATCTGTGTGTTGTTTACACGGCGAATGTTTCCTTCGTTCAATACATAAACACCATGTGTGTTTATGACTTTGAATATCGTTGTGCGGTGGTATCATTATGTGCGGTGTAATTTCTAATATTTGCAGTGTAATGATGGGGAATAAACGTATACTGCTGGGACATATTGTTTTATATCAATGCGTTTTTTAGAAGTTTATTGTGACAAAAATATGTCAGCGGTAACAAAAACACGTGCGTTGTAACTAGGTTTCTGGTTTTGTCAAGTGAGAAACAAGAATAGTTACTAGGTCCATGGTTTTGTCAAGTGAGAAACAAGAATAGTTACTAGGTCCATGGTTTTGTCAAGTGAGAAACAAGAATAGTTACTAGGTCTATGGTTTTGTCAAGTGAGAACAAGAATAGTTACTAGGTCCATGGTTTTGTCAAGTGAGAACAAGAATAGTTACTAGGTCCATGGTTTTGTCAAATGAGAAACAAGAATAGTTACTAGGTCCATGGTTTTGTCAAGTGAGAAACAAGAATAGTTACTAGGTCCATGGTTTTGTCAAGTGAGAAACAAGAATAGTTACTAGGTCCATGGTTTTGTCAAGTGAGAAACAAGAATAGTTACTAGGTCCATGGTTTTGTCAAGTGAGAAACAAGAATAGTTACTAGGTCCATGGTTTTGTCAAGTTAGAAACAAGAATAGTTACTAGGTCCATGGTTTTGTCAAGTGAGAAACAAGAATAGTTACTAGGTCCATGGTTTTGTCAAGTGAGAACAAGAATAGTTACTAGGTCCATGGTTTTGTCAAGTGAGAACAAGAATAGTTACTAGGTCCATGGTTTTGTCAAGTGAGAACAAGAATAGTTACTAGGTCCATGGTTTTGTCAAGTGAGAACAAGAATAGTTACTAGGTCCATGGTTTTGTCAAATGAGAAACAAGAATAGTTACTAGGTCCATGGTTTTGTCAAGTGAGAAACAAGAATAGTTACTAGGTCCATGGTTTTGTCAAGTGAGAAACAAGAATAGTTACTAGGTCCATGGTTTTGTCAAGTGAGAAACAAGAATAGTTACTAGGTCCATGGTTTTGTCAAGTGAGAAACAAGAATAGTTACTAGGTCCATGGTTTTGTCAAGTTAGAAACAAGAATAGTTACTAGGTCCATGGTTTTGTCAAGTGAGAAACAAGAATAGTTACTAGGTCCATGGTTTTGTCAAGTGAGAACAAGAATAGTTACTAGGTCCATGGTTTTGTCAAGTGAGAAACAAGAATGGTTACCAGGTCCCTCGTTCTGCCAGTAGTATTATACCAGCATAGTGAGATGAAGCTCCATTGGTCCGTTGGTTGCGTCAAGGTCAACGGAACAGGGGTCATCAAGGTCAACGGAACTGGTCACGACGGAACAGGTCAAAAACACCAACGGAGGAGATAGTGGAAAATGTCTGGTGAAAAACCACTCTCCCCATCTGTGTGGGGGGGGGGGGGGCTCACACGTCAAGCTCAAGATCAACGGAACACCCAACGGAAAGTGTGAAACTGGGTAAAGTGTGTTTGAGGGTTGAGGATTGTGATACAAACGCTATTTCAGCCATAGAAACCGAAAATTATGAGTCACATTGGTAGCGGTTAGTAGTGCCTCGCTATATGATATTGGAGATTGTTTAAACATGTCTCTAGCTGCAGCAGTTCAAGTCGTCCAGAATCGCGGAGTGCACAGAGAATCCTTAAGGAAGATCACGTTCTGGAAAGCATATGTCACATGATGATTACACTGACAGACCTAAAAATGTATGTTTGCTAAGTAATTGTTTTTAACCAAGAAAAAAATCAGTGTGGTTGGCGTTATTATGTCTTTGGTTTGAAATGGGATAATTCGAGTTCAAATACTAATGCATCAACCAACTTTGTCTCCTCTTATTATATGCATAACATGTCTCAAGATAACTTTTCTGTTCTTTCATTTTTCTGACAAGTAAAATACATTGGCTTATACACATATTGAAAATCTTACAGATAACAGAAATGAGTAACAGGTGTCGACACCGTATGTCTTTATTAGTGCCTGCTGACACAGCAGACCTACATTCAGGTTTAATCAATGTGTCCCGTACTCATTGATTATGATTAATTCACAGTCTATTCATGCTTGTCTCACACAAGTCACCACGGATTATCTCAATACTAGGAAACAGTACGGGATTTCCGACGTGACAGAAAAAGTTGGTTGAAAATAATCATTGTTGGAATGGTTATTTTTCAATATTCAACATTATCAAGTGTTGTTTCCGCAATGAGAACTGCGATGTAATCAAGCACTATCTGTCTCATTCCTTGGTGGTGTAGTCTAACAGAATGTTATTTATCTATCTTGTGTTGTTTCCCTCCGACTTGTATTTCTTCCTATATCTTGTTTGTCTCTCTTGAACTCTACCCTCAAGTCAGGTCTTCAACAAGGTGTCACGTCTTTTAATGTGTCAAAATATTGTATCTGTTTGATTGCTATTTCCTGTTTCATACAAAGTTTTGTTAGAACATCTTTGTTTCTTCTCTTCTCTTTAAATGATGATGTCCTTATTCTTCTATATATCCACATCTCAAAGGTATCAATTCTGTCTTCTAGTTGTACCTTCATTATCCACGTTTCTGGGCTAAACATTAATGCAGAGTAGATGTAAAAAGTCCGGTTATTTGCTGGCGTGGAACAGTACGCCTCTGTCACGACCAAGATTCTGGGTCCTAACCCCGCCACAGGCAATTGTGCCGCCGGACCGTTCAGAAAGCAATGAGCGTATTAATAAGATTGCCAAGAAAATCATTGCAGCTAAAAAAATGCTGCAACCTGAACATTATATAGTTCCCACTTTTCTTTTTAGATGTAACATTTTCTAATTCTTATATTTAGTTTATCTGTGTTTATTTAGTTTATCTGTGTTTATTTAGTTTATTTAGTTTATCTGTGTTTATTTAATTTATCTATGTTTTTTTAGTTTATTTATAACCATGGACAGCTAAAAAGATAAATCAAGAACTGTTAAGATCAATAAACATCTAAGAGGGATCGCTCCTTAATAATATCTAAACAAAAAAGCTGCGGGTTTTATTTTGGTCATATAAAGAAAAATAACAGCATGGAAGGATTAATAGCTGAAGGAAGTTAACGGCAACAGGGGTAAGGGCGCACAAGACGGCGATAGTGCAGTGATATATCAGATTAGGTAAACATGTCTCTAGCTGAGGCATGTCAAATCTCCCAGAATCGCGGAGTGTTCAGAGAATTCATAAAGAAAACTATGTTCTGGGAAGAATATGTCACATGATGATGAGTATATTTGTGATTTGTTTATATTTTTGTATTTCCCTCCCCTCATGTCATTGAAATTACTTTTAGTCATATCATTGAAATTACTTTTAGTCATATCATTGAAATTACTTTTAGTCATATCATTGAAATTACTTTTAGTCATATCATTGAAATTACTTTTAGTCATATCATTGAAATTACTTTTAGTCATATCATTGAAATTACTTTTAGTCATATCATTGAAATTACTTTTAGTCATATCATTGCAATTACTTTTAGTCATATCATTGCAATTACTTTTAGTCATATCATTGAAATTACTTTTAGTCATATCATTGAAATTACTTTTAGTCATATCATTGAAATTACTTTTAGTCATATCATTGAAATTACTTTTAGTCATATCATTGAAATTACTTTTAGTCATATCATTGAAATTACTTTTAGTCATATCATTGAAATTACTTTTAGTCATATCATTGAAATTACTTTTAATCATGTCATTGAAATTACTTTTAGTCATATCATTGAAATTACTTTTAGTCATATCATTGAAATTACTTTTAGTCATATCATTGCAATTACTTTTAGTCATATCATTGAAATTACTTTTAGTCATATCATTGAAATTACTTTTAATCATGTCATTGAAATTACTTTTAGTCATATCATTGAAATTACTTTTAGTCATATCATTGAAATTACTTTTAGTCATATCATTGCAATTACTTTTAGTCATATCATTGAAATTACTTTTAGTCATATCATTGAAATTACTTTTAATCATGTCATTGAAATTACTTTTAGTCATATCATTGAAATTACTTTTAGTCATATCATTGAAATTACTTTTAGTCATATCATTGAAATTACTTTTAGTCATATCATTGAAATTACTTTTAGTCATATCATTGAAATTACTTTTAGTCATATCATTGAAATTACTTTTAGTCATATCATTGCAATTACTTTTAGTCATATCATTGCAATTACTTTTAGTCATATCATTGAAATTACTTTTAGTCATATCATTGAAATTACTTTTAGTCATATCATTGAAATTACTTTTAGTCATATCATTGAAATTACTTTTAGTCATATCATTGAAATTACTTTTAGTCATATCATTGAAATTACTTTTAGTCATATCATTGAAATTACTTTTAGTCATATCATTGAAATTACTTTTAATCATGTCATTGAAATTACTTTTAGTCATATCATTGAAATTACTTTTAGTCATATCATTGAAATTACTTTTAGTCATATCATTGCAATTACTTTTAGTCATATCATTGAAATTACTTTTAGTCATATCATTGAAATTACTTTTAATCATGTCATTGAAATTACTTTTAGTCATATCATTGAAATTACTTTTAGTCATATCATTGAAATTACTTTTAGTCATATCATTGCAATTACTTTTAGTCATATCATTGAAATTACTTTTAGTCATATCATTGAAATTACTTTTAATCATGTCATTGAAATTACTTTTAGTCATATCATTGAAATTACTTTTAGTCATATCATTGAAATTACTTTTAGTCATATCATTGAAATTACTTTTAGTCATATCATTGAAATTACTTTTAGTCATATCATTGAAATTACTTTTAGTCATATCATTGAAATTACTTTTAGTGATGTAATTGAAATTACTTTTAGTCATGTCATTTAAATTACTTTTAGTCATATCATTGAAATTACTTTTAGTCATGTCATTGAAATTACTTTTAGTCATATCATTGAAATTACTTTTAGTGATGTAATTGAAATTACTTTTAATCATATCATTGAAATTACTTTTAGTCACGTCATTTAAATTACTTTTAATCATATCATTGAAATTATTTGTAGTCATATCATTGAAATTACTTTTAGTCATGTCATTGAAATTACTGTTAGTCATATTATTGAAATTACTTTTAGTCATATCATTGAAATTACTTTTAGTCATATCATTGAAATTACTTTTAGTCATATCATTGAAATTACTTTTAGTCATATCATTGAAATTACTTTTAGTCATATCTATTCTCCGTTTAACTTTTTTCACATCTGCCATCCTTTTTAATTATGTATCCACGACATTGGAAAAATTTTTTGTTTTTTATTGTGTGTGAAAACATGCTATCTAGCCATGTTACGTGATGCCATTGTTGCTGGTACACTTTTTGACCTGGTATCTCCGACTTCAGCATCACTGATTTCTTGGGCAGGATTGTAGACCTGCTAGATGTCAAGGATTGCCCGACCAATCTCAGTTTCCATCCTCTGTTGGCTGGCGTAAGCCCCATCTGCACTTTAAGGAGTTGGCCTCGATTGGGATATTAATCATGATCTACTTGTTGTGGTATTTTTGTATTTTTATGTTTAGTGTTTGTTCCTATTTCATATTGTTGATTACCATGGTCTTCTATACTTGTCAATAGTAAAGTTTTCTATACAATTTTTTAACTTTAAAGTGAAATCTTCTCTAAGTGGTTTTGTTGTTTTTGAGACAAATTTTACCAGTGTAGCTAGATTAAGCCGTTCTCCAGACAAAATTTCATCTAACTAGTTCTTCGTGTTCAGCATTTAGTGTTCGTTTAGTCTTGTCAGGCTTCAGGCCAGTCGCTAGGACAAATATCCCAGTCTTCTCAAAGTCAGAAGAGTGGTTGCCCCAAAATGTTTGCTTCAGCGTAGCCCAGTGTTGCCATTTCTTGCCTCACAGCTCTTTGTAATCTGGACCGTCTTGAAATTTGTGTTCAAGAGTCCGTATCCCTGTTCTATACGGACATTTGTATGTGCGAACAACCCTGATCGGGTACGTGTGGTACTGAAGTCGAAAGATGATGGTCTGGTGCTGCTAACTAGTTACTCACAGCATCCACATCTTGGCTGATCGGTTCTTTTCATTTGTCACGTCGCGTATACTTTGTGTCGTCAACCAATAATAAGTCAGTTCAACCAAGATGAATGATGATGTGTGTAAGCAGTTGGTAGGCCCTGTCATTATGCGTGCGACAGTGTAGTAAGTAAAGTAACCTATATCATTTATTAATGCCGTAGGGATGTGAGATGTTAGCGGTAGCCATCTCCTCTCCCTCGCAGTCTTTACTTCCCGGATTAATCCGGTACTTATTTAAAGCTGGGTCGACCTGGGAGCCGTTGTGATCTGAGAAACATTTTCGCCTCAACTTGGGAATGAACCCAGGGCCAATCATATGCGAGGCCAGTGCGCTAACCACTGCGCTACGCGGCTCACCATGCGTGTGGTAGTGTAATGCTAAGTCATTCGCCCGCCGACTAGTTTTTGAGGTTCCTTCCTTATCCATGGTTTGACAAAAAATTACTCCAGTGGTTTACTCAGCTACCGTGAATGACAGTAAAAGTTATCGTGCTCTGGGAGAGTCTAGGCATTACGCCATCACTACTGAGCAACTGGAGTAGGCGAATCTAATCAGGCGACTTTTAGTCACCCACTGACTAGGGACTGTCTATATATTACATGAACATATTTGTGACAAGTTTTTCCCCCTCCTAATCCCCTTTGTCAACAACTGTCATAAATTCAGGAACACTTCCTCTACTTAAGTATGTCAAAAAGTACCTTCAACCATTATTCTGAGCAATTATGTCAAAATATACCCTCAACTCTTCCTCTTCTCAAATATGTCAAAAAGCACCCTCAACTCTTCCTCTTCTCAATTATATCAAAAAGCACTCTCAACTCTTCCTCTTCTCAATTATGTCAAAAAGCACCCTCAACTCTTCCTCTTCTCAATTACATCAAAAAAGTACCCTCAACTCTTTCTCTTCTCAAATATGTCAAAAAGCACCCTCAACTCTTCCTCTTCTCAATTATGTCAAAAAGCACCCTCAACTTTTCCTCTTCTCAATTATATCAAAAAAGTAACCTCAACTCTTTCTCTTCTCAATTATCTCAAAATGTACCCTCAACTCTTCCTCTTCTCAAATATGTCAAAAAGTACCCCCAACTCTTCCTCTTCTCAATTATGTCAAAAAAGTACCCTCAACCCTTCCTCCTCTCAATTATGTCAAAAAAGTACCCTCTTCTAAATTATATCAAAAACGTGCCCTTAACCCTTATTCTGCGCAATTATGTAAAAAATTACCCTCAACCCTTCCTCTTTTCAATTATATTTAAAAAGTTCGCTAAACCCTTAATCTGCGTAATTATGTTTAAAAAACGTGCCCTCAGCCCTCTTCTCAATTATATCAAAAAAGTGCCATCAACCCTTCCTCGTTAATAAAATTATACAACAAATATGCCTATTTTGTTACACATTTCTAGAATATTGTTTTGAATTAATATAATCACTCTACTGTTTGTATAAAAACAGTATTGTTGACGTCAGTTTTTATTAAATCCCCCTGCTCCTTGTTAATAACTGTAAAATTTTATCTGACACCCCCCACCCTAACCTCCCACCTTTATTCTTGACAACATTTATGGACAACCCCTATGCTAATCAGCACTTATGGGAAACCGTGTGATATTACGATAGTTCATAGCTCAGAATTGATTCTTTCTTCTTCTTCTGTGTTCGTTCTCAAACTCCTGAGATAAGCAGGATGTAGTACGGAGAACGGAATGCGTTGTGTCATGGTTTACAGCATTGCTGCGATATCTGTCCATTTCGGCCTGACACATCCGACTTCAGCATGGCTTTGGGTCACTGACCCTATATGGGATGGGACAGCCATCTCCACATGCATGGAAGGTAAACAGTGTTGCTATTCTTTGCTCCCCTTTCGGGCCCCGACAACAACACACGGGCGACAGAATTAATTAGGATCCCATTCGTTACGTTTTTATTATTGTTATTGTTTCAGTTGGTCACTATTTATATACTTGGAGTCACCATGGTTGTTTTTCGCATGCGATTCCAAGTATATAAATAATGAAAAACCGAAAACCCAACAAATATTTTTTTAAACATAACGAATGGGGTCCTAATTAATTTTGTTGGAAAGTCTTGGTCAAGTCTTTACCTTTCACATTCATCTGACGAGGAATTTGGCCAAAACAATGTATTTACTGTAAAGGAAATTCCTGTTTATTGTCCACAGCCAACTTTCACCGTGACGTCACAAATCCAGTATATCTTTATATCTACAGGTTCGTGGTGTCATATTTATAAACATATTGAATGGCGGTAGGGTGAATGGAAAGGTCGGGAGGGGAGATGGTTGAGATAGACAATGTTTGCCGGATTTCACGCTGCATAAAAAATAGGTGGCAACAGTTGTGAGTTTAACGTTCACGAGCTAGGTGAGCGGATGTGTCCATGTGTAACAAACAACACACCTTTATTGATGATGTGCGCCACTATTGTTCACACAAGAATGAAGTACACCAGGATCTCAACATTAGAAGCGTGGTAGTCGATACTTTGAGGTAGTCGAAGCATGTACGTGTCTAGTTGCTAGTATGTTTTATTGACTAATATTGTTGATACTTATTCATATTTCTGTTTGATATTTGTCTTGTATTATTCCAGCCCTATTCCCCATTTACAGTTTCGGGTTGTTTCCAGACGATGAAAAATCATTTGTTGTCTTTTGTCTTGTTGAAGACTTTTAGTCGAAACGTCGTCTCTCGCTGAGTCTTGCTGCTATTAGCATCACTTATGTCTATTTCTGTTCGTCTCAATAAGAAAGTATTGGCAGTCTCTCTATTCGTTAAAACCTTTTATTGCCGCCTTTCGGCGTCAGGGTTAGAAAAGTTTTCTGGAGACGACCATCTTGTGTGTTGAGTATATTGTGGACTTTTTCGCATATTTTATTTCAGTGGTCCATCGTTTTCGTGGTCGGCCTCTAGATCTACCTTTGCTGTGTCTGTGTAGCATAGTATTAACAGTGACACTGTGTAAAGGGTGAATATGATCAAAACGGTATGATAAAGTCGGATGTGTCGGTGTTCTAAAAGTCTATATGTTGCAGTCAAGCTGTTTACTATGACACAATGTATTCCGTTCTGAGGTTACATCATGTTAACATGTGGGAGTGTGAGAATCAACACAGATAAAGAAAATAATGTTTGCAACCAACGTCTCTCATAATCATCAAGTGCAGTCTCCGCAACAAAGGTTGGTTGCAACAGACCAACATCCACTGTCTCTTGTCTTGGTTATGCACTCTGCTAGACTGTAGCACGTCCATCTCGCGATGTTACTTTCTCACTTGTATCTCTGCTTCCCTCTTGTTCGTCTGCCCTCGACTTTACTCTCAAGTAAAGACTTCAACAAGGTTTCATGTCTTTTAACATGTCCAAAATATTTTAATATCTTGATTTTTATTTCCATTAGTAATTATTTCGGCGCAACTTCGGAACAACTCTTCACTGTGACCTTTGTTCTAGTTTCGAGGTATTACCTAACCTTTGCAGTGCGATTGCAGAAGTTGTAATTAAAATTAAAGTATGTTTTTTGAAACGGAATATTAATATGGCATTAGCATTTAGATTAGGGAAGGGGGGGGGTAGGGTTAGGATCAGTTATAAATTAAAAAATAAATTAGTTATAAAAGTTATAATTATAAATGTGGTGGATGTCGTGTGCGTCAGGGGATGTGACGTCACGGCATCCATTAATTTCATTGGTGCCACACGGAAATCCGCGACAACTTCTACTCAACATTTTGTACTATTTATAGCACAGTGATGAGTTGGACCTTAATTTTGCCATTATTTCTTAAAACACAGTGTTGTTAGAACCTCTTTGTTTGGTTTCCTTCTCTTTCCATGATTTTCTCCCTACTCTTCTGTATATTAACATCTCAAAAACATATATTCTGTCTTCTAATTGTTTATTTAGTGTCCATGTTTCTGAGCCATACATGAATATTGAATAGATGTAGCATTTTATAATTCTCATTTTTAACTTGTTTGTAATTTGTTTAGATGTTAATATTTTCCTCATGTCATTGAAAGTACTTTTAGCCATTCCTATTCTCCTTTTAACTTCTGTTTCACATCTGCCATCATTTGTGATTATGTGTCCAAGATTTTGATAATGTTTTATTTCTACATATATATAAATACACATTTGATTTCAAAATAGAAATTGAATTGAAACTTTCTCACCCACCTTGTTAGAATCTGTCTTCAGAATGAAACAGTTTTATATCCATGATAAATTTTCGCAATAATGTAATCCATTATTCAGTCCAATGCATCTGGGATTACACTCCTAGTTCTAAAGAAAACTGAACAAACTCTTATGTTTGGCTCAAGATAATGATTAAGTATAAACTATTAACCCGGTGAAGAAACAAATCAGGGTTGCCAGATTAAATACATTTTATAAAAAGGCAAACCATAATATAAAATATCAAGAAAAAGGCGAATAAAATTGAATACTATTTTTTCTTACTCGAGTGGCATACGTGCATCAATTTTTAGCTTTAGTGCTTTTATTTGATCATTATTATGTATATGACACATTGCCACTATAAATTCTCTATTTTTGTACATTTTAGACAGTTTTCATCTTGTGTTATTGTTTTAGACCTTCAATGTTAGATAACGTTAATTATAGTACAGAAATAAAAAAATAATTGCTCAACGATCTGACAAGCTGTTATCTCAAATAACTGGTTACACCGAAACAGATGGAGAAGACATTAAATTCATTTGAAAATAAATGTATTAGAAAACTCTTAAATACTGGTTGGAAATCTATCTATCTATACGCTGTGTCCCTTGTTTGCCATGCGGCGTCAGGGGTGGAAGAGTTCTCTGGAGATGGCCTTCTTGTGCGCTGTTTGTAAGCTTGTTCCTGTGGCTTCTTTGATTTCTGTGATCCATCTTTTACATGGTATGCCTCTGGCTTTATAACCGTTATGTTTATGTGTCATGACCATTTGTGGCATGATATCTGTCGGTAGTCTGGAAGCCCGTGAAAACCACTTGATCTGTTGTCTTTTGATGTGTTTTTATTGTTTTTGCTGATATTGTTTTGGCTATCTGTCTGATGTTATCGTTTCTAATTCTATCTCTTAATGACATTCAGAGTATTCTTCGTAGACATGTCAGTTCTGTTGTCACTATTTTTCTTTTGTCTTGTGCTGTCATTGTCCAGGTTTGGCACTGGTAGCATAGTGATGGAATAATAATAATAGTCTTGTATAATGCAACTTTAGTGTCTATGTTTACATTTGTGTTCTTGAAAATATGTGTCATCTGTCCTAGGATCTGGTATGTTTTGTTGCATCTATTTTGTATCTCTTTACTGGCTTTCCCTTCACTCGATATAAGGCTTCCTACGTAGGTGAACTCATTTACCTGTTTAAGGTGTTTATCATCGATGGAGATAGTGATATTTCTTTTTTTCTTTGCTATTGCCATTATTTCGGTCTTTTCAATATTGATCATCATGTTGAATTTTTGACATGTTGTGTGGAGCCTGCTCATATGGTTTTGCAATTGTTCTTCTGATATCGCTATTAGTACTTGGTCGTCTGCAAAGAGTAGTTCGTTCAATTTGTCTTTTATGTTATCTTCTTTGATAAATAGAAGGTTTGGAATAGAAGCGTACATTTATAAGCATGCCTTTATTGTAGGAATCTACACTCTTTGTCGTAATTATTATATTTATAACTATTATTTATAGTTTGTTTTGCATAACCACGTCTTCTGTTAAGCCTTCACTAATCAATGTAGGTGGGTTTCATTATAAATACATGCATATAAAAATAGAGTGGGGTTATTGGAAAGGTTTATCCTTATATCTCCACATAGGGAAATACAACAGGACATTGAGAACTAGGAAACAGGTAATTCTGGTGGTACCACCACTCCCCTCACCCCCAGGAAGGATTTGTTTTTTTCATGAAGTGATAACTAAAGGCGAAAGGATGGTCTCTGTCTTACAAAATCCCACCCCCCCCCCACCAACTCGTCCACCCCGCCTTACCTTATCCTTAGCGAAGTTGTTTGCACGGTCCTTTAGGAATTAAAATGTTACGAAAATGACACTGTTTTAGAAAGTTAACCTGCGCTTGAAAAGGTTAAAAATGGTAGAGCATTGACATCATTGTACTCGTTACTCCATATGTACTCAGGTTCTCTCAACGAAGCGGCACTCCTAAATATGTGGGTGCCACTCATAGCACGTAACTCCATAGCTTCAAGCGATAATCCCCAGGGATCTCTGAAAAAATCCATTATATAAATAAGACGACGCGATAGGGATTCGAACCCGAGGCCTCTTGAGCACAAAGCGAACGGCTTAATCACTACACCTTGGTGACCAACTCCCCCCCCCCCCTCACAAAAAAACTGCATTATTTCCATCAAAATAATATAACAGAACTGTGCAACCACAAAATACAATCATATATGAACACATTCCGCTCTCGGGACTACATCCTGCTAGTCTGCAATTTCCTGATCCTGTTTCGGCAATGTTTCCTGATCCTGTTTCGGCAGTTTCCTGATCCTGTTTCGGCAATTTCCTGGTCCTGTTTAGGCAATTTCCTGATCCTGTTTCAGCAGTTTCTTGATCCTGTTTGGTGGACAATTTCCTGATCCTGTTTCAGCAATTTCCTGATCCTGTTTCAGCAATTTCCTGATCCTGTTTCAGCAATTTCCTGATCCTGTTTCAGCAGTTTCTTGATCCTGTGTCGGCAGTTTTATTATCATATTTCTGTAGTTTCCTGATCCTGTTTCCGTAGTTTTAAGTACCTGTTTCGACAGTTTCCTAATTCCATTTTGACCGATTCCTGCTATATGTATGATTGTGATTTTTCTCTAAGATTTTACCGTGATACTGCCTCAATACTACCGTGATACCGCCTCAATACTACCATGATACCGCCTCAATACTACCGTGATACTGCCTCAATACTACCGTGATACCGTGTTACTCAACTGTAACCAAATTGAGGAAATAGTTAATTTAATATCTTGTATTGAACATATGAAAGACAACAAGTAAAATGGTTCGGTCAACTTATGAAAATGAACAGAAACCTAATACAAGAACATATAACAAAGAACTATCCGGACATAAATCCAAAGGTAAACCAAGAAAAAGGTGGATAGAAAACATCAAAATAACCTTAAACAAACATGTAAATACAAGCACAGCGACCTATCCGGAATTGGAACGAAAGTGAAGCTCCCACCACTACGCTTAACGGCAAGTGTGGATACTATCAATCATCACTCACCTGCGGAAAGACATTATACAATAGCATCCAGTGAATATTATATAACAGTGGTCAGTGTGGCTTGTTTTTATTAACAAATGTGTACTGTATCTGAAGGAATATTCTTTGTCCTTTTTTAAATAATGCATCAAAAGTTGTTGTTTTTTTTTGCAATGATTTTTTTTTTTAATTACCAAAAATATAACAAATAAGCCACGCCAGTTCTTTGAGGACAAACAATCTTGGAAAAGCCAAATTTGTGAAATGTTACTTTATTAAGTAAAGTAATGCAATATTCATGGCAACCCTGGCACGAATAGTGTTAAATCAAGATCTACAATGGAAGTCGATCATAAACGCTGAGCATTGACTAACTAAATCAATGCCATGTTAGACAATTGAGGTCAATTGCGAAAACCAATTACATATAAAGAGATCCATAACATTGCATGAACAAAAAGGTAATATATTGAAATGTTAGTCAGGCAGCTGTGCATAAACGCACAGACAAAGCGTGTGATGTAAGCAGGATGGTAGATATGTCTTCAGTAAGGGGAAATAAAGTGTTTACATAATGAAAGGTCGTTCATTCATTTTCTTTGCAACTCCTTCTTGTTCTCTTTTTCATTGGATTTATGATGAAGCTGAAAGTAAAATTCCATTGCTGGCATAGGGAACAAGAGTGACATTCTGCCATCATCATCATCATCATCTTCTTCTTCTACAGCGTTCATTCTCAAACTCCAGCTTCATCTCTTTTGCAGCAGGACAATGGTCCTACTAGATTTTCATTCTAGTACAACAGGTCCAAGTCAATCTAGTTGTCAATATTTTTATGGTTTTGTGGTTTTGATTGTTGTTTATGTCTTGACAAAGGACCCGGTTTGACCGCAACGTAGAAAATTGTCCTTGTTCTATATTTTATTGTTCTATATTTTATTTTTTACTATTGATAGTTCGGTATTTAGTAACCTTTCTACCTTACTTAGTATTTCCCACGTTTTCGTTTGGTTACTGCGGCACTCTCCATTTTGTCAGACACACACCGATATTTTGGTTAATTATACTTTCCATCAGGATGTAGTCCAGAGAATGGAAATGCGTTGTGTCGCCGCTTCATTTGCGCCAATGGCCCGATACATCCGTATTCGGCGTTATATTAATATACTTATTTCAAGGAAGTCCCCATTCTACGTCATCTCAAATTATTCTTTTAAGTTTGCGTTGGTTTATAGTAGACAAATATGCAACATAAAGGATGGAAGCTCAAGTCCCCTCTTATGAAGTCAGAAGTGGACATTTAGTACTATGAAGGGGCCCAGAGATGACATGCACACCAGAATGCACCGGCCGGCGCTCCATAGCTGGTCGAGCATCAGGGTCAGTGAACCACAGCTGGCCAAGACCCTCAGTACACTTCCACGCAGTGGGCCTGGAAACAGGAGTGCAGCAACCCTGCTGTAGCCTGGCCAAGTACTAGGGATCGAAGATACGGGAATGCCAACCCTGCCCCAAAAAATGCTGGCTGAAGACGGATGTGTCAGGTCGAAAAACGCAGATAACGCAGCTTGCTGTAAGACATGACACAACGCAGATCACCCTCATACGTCCTTCTCAGGATGGTCAGAGGAATGCTTTCAGAGGGTCCGCCGCAAGGCGTACGAAGAAGAAAAAGAAGAAGAAGTACTATGAAGACATTCCCCTATTTTAAAGTCAGAAGAAGACATTTAGAACTAGAAAAAAAGCCGCCTCTTATAAAGTCAGAAGAAGACATTTAGAACTAGAAAAAAAGCCGCCTCTTATAAAGTCAGAAGAAGACATTTAGAACTAGAAAAAAATCCGCCTCTTATAAAGTCAGAAGAAGACATTTAGAACTAGAAAAAAAGCCGCCTCTTATAAAGTCAGAAGAAGACATTTAGAACTAGAAAAGAAGCTGCCTCTTATAAAGTCAGAAAATGACATTTAGAACTAGAAAAAAAGCCGCCTCTTATAAAGTCAGAAGAAGACATTTAGAACTAGAAAAAAAGCCGCCTCTTATAAAGTCAGAAGAAGACATTTAGAACTAGAAAAAATGCCGCCTAAATGCCTTATAAAGTCAGAAGAAGACATTTAGAACTAGAAAAAAAGCCGCCTCTTATAAAGTCAGAAGAAGACATTTAGAACTAGAAAAGAAGCTGCCTCTTATAAAGTCAGAAAATGACATTTAGAACTAGAAAAAAAGCCGCCTCTTATAAAGTCAGAAGAAGACATTTAGAACTAGAAAAAAAGCCGCCTCTTATAAAGTCAGAAGAAGACATTTAGAACTAGAAAAAATGCCGCCTAAATGCCTTATAAAGTCAGAAGAAGACATTTAGAACTAGAAAAAAAAGCCGCCTCTTATAAAGTCAGAAGAAGACATTTAGAACTAGAAAAAAAAGCGGCCTCTTATAAAGTCAGACAATTAGTTTTATGAAGAAATCCTCTTCTTATAAAGTCAGAAGAGGACATTTAGGACTAGAAAGAAAGCCTAAATCTAATACCCTCTCTAGACCTGTAGATTAGGGGAGTTGGTGTGTTCAAACCCTTCCCCTTAGCAAATCAGAACATTACTATAAGTACTATGAACCTGGACAAAAAGTAGGTAAAACGCCGCACACAAAAAAACCCTTAGCGATTTTTCACAAGGAGATCATATAAATATTTTTTTTTTATTTTTTTTAAAAGATGAAATACTACACACGAATGCCTTTTTTTCTCTTAGGTAAAACCCCCCCCCCCCACATCCCACTTTGAGAAGAACATAACTATGGCCTTGTCTCTTCTGTTATTGTTTTTTTTTTTCAAGATAGATAACCGAAACTCCTACGATAATGAGGGCATGGCCTCCAAAGCTAAAGCCACCTCACCCCTTCCCTTAATCGAAGACATATCTACGGCCCTGGAGACATTAGTCAAACAACTAAACGTGACAGTTTTCGTGAATATGAAAGTCACTGCTGAACAAGACCGAACAGTCTCATTGACCAAAGTTTGGGAACGAACATAAACAAAACATGTATTGAAGTGAGGATGGTAACATATCCATGTTATTTCCTTGTCTCGTGTATGCTTTTGCTGACTTCACATGAAACTGTACTCAAAGTCGGTGGTGGATCTATTTCAGAATACGATGCTTTGTTCATACATATGTGGAATACGTCATACTTATTTGTGTTGGTTCTCCCTGGTTGTTCGCGTGTGGGTACAGAGAATGCATGTCCTCTCAGACAAGTCTCTCATCGTGTTATATTTAATTAGTTAAGAGCTGTCTTCTGGTAGGTGGTGTTCATCAAACTATCTTCCTTATATTATCTGGAATACGTAGGAATGTGTTACATATAATCAAAACTTGTTATGAGTCGTTACTAATTATAAAGATGATATCGATAATATGAACAACGACCAATTCAACGTTTCGGTATTTTATGGCGATCTTCGGGGAAAAACACATTACAAAAATAACGTGTGTATATATACATATATATATTAAAATATATAGCACAAAATGATTTCACTCAGCCTGTTTATGTTTTAGATTTTGAAATTGTGAAGCTGTGTTGTTATTGCGATTTGGAAAAGCATGAAGGTTTACTATTTTGTATTAATTTTGGCTCTTGTTACGGAATGGTTTTTTTTATTTACAAAATATTACATAGGAAACCACTAGAGCTACTGAATGATATATATTTTTTACATAATGTTATATTTTATTACACAGTGTTACATAATGTTATATTTTGTTACACGGTGTTACATAATGTTATCAGAGATAATTGTATTCAAGAAGGTTACCAAAGCTGTCAATCTACCAAACATATCTGATAAATATACAGGTTTAAGATAACTGATTAGTTATAGCATTGTGTTTGAGCCAAGTATTTTAATGAATTTGTTTGAATTACCAATTTTTGCATCGTGACTGAACTTCTATATTTTAGCATAGTACTTAAGCTTCATATTCTAACAGTATGTTTAAACTCTAATAAGACCTTGACATTAGAGGTGAGAAAGAGAGTTATGCAGTGCTATATAACCCCTATACTAACATATGGGTGCGAGTCTTGGACAATAAACAAACTGGAAAGTGGGAGATTAGAGGCAACAGAGATGTGGTTCTACAGAAGAATGCTGAGAATACCATGGACTGCCAGAAAAACTAATGTAGAGGTGTTAAAGAGTCTAATGCGAAGCGGACCTTGATCAAAAATATAAGAAAAAGGCAATCTTGTTTTTTTGTGTGGCCACTTCATGAGACAGGCAGTTTTAGAGAACATAGTCACAACAGGCAAAATTGAAGGCAGCAGAGACAGAGGGTGACAACGTGAGAAAATATTAGACAGTTTGACAGCCTGATACGGCAGGGAAACAACTACGACCTTGATACATAATACTGTGGACAGAGAGCTGTGGAGAGCCATGAACTCCTACGTCAGCCGGCATGACACCTGATGATGATGATGATTCTAACATTGTATTTGAACTCTCTATTCTAACATTATATTTGAACTCTTTATCCTAACATGTTCAATGATTAAATCTTCAATGATTAATGTTCAATGATTAAATAAACAGTATTAAAATATTCTAACCAGATCTGTAACAAGTCGAGGAAGTAGAGCAACCGTCACCATCTGTAAAAGGAAACTGTTTAGCAATGATGAAGTCATACGTCTGGTGGACAGGTGATCCCTGGGCAGCCATATTGGCATTGGCCGCCATTATTGCTCTATTGGGCATTGTGGGTATCCTCATCGTTTTTTTCACATACTCAAAGTAAGTGATATGAAATTGTGTTTCACATACTCAAAGTTAGTGATATGAAATTGTGTTTCGATAGGACTCTTTAATAAGCCGGTTCCAAATTGTAGACGGTCCCAAAGTTGACCTAGGGTAGTATAACATCGTGGCATATCAGAAGTCACAAAACGATCTTGGTTCACAATACTTAAATTAAAAAGTTGTGAAGATAAAAGATGACGTAGATTAATCGGCACTGCACTTGATGATGATAATGATGATTTGATAATGGGATTATTGTAATGATTATGATGATGTTAGTGGTGGTGATGATGGGAGATGTTAATAAATTATATGAATGGCTTCTTCTTAAATCTCATTTTATTTATTTGTTGGCCATGAATACAACTTTTGTTGATTTTCAACAGTTAAAAGACACGATTCAACGTTTTATTACTAGATACATCCATTTTAGCATGACATTAAACGTGACATTTTAGGAAGGCATTTTATCATGACATTTTAGCATGACATTTTAATATATTTTAGCATTGCATTTTAGCATGACATTTTAGCATGAAAATTTTGGAATCGGATTTACTCAGCTATATAGAGATTTAAGGCCTTTCCAACTGGTCATTCCTGTTGGCTGATACGTGCATATCGTTGCTCATTTTGCGTATGTCTTGTGTTTTCAGTCAAGGAAATTCAAGGATCAGCCATCAAGAAGGCATTATATCTCTACCCCGTTGTGGTTAAGTTTCTTTTTATTCATCATTCATTCTCATAATCACACTGGATTTCTTTTGTAGCAGGACAATGGTCCTACTAGATTTCTAATAGTGTTTCGTAAGATAATGGAAATGAGTTGTGTCGCCATTTTATTTGCGTCAAGGCCCGGTACATCCGTGTTCGGCGTATGGTTTTGTTTAATCCTACTATATCTGCTAGAGTGAAATGCGTAGGTGAGCTTCATGAGTCACGGCAACATCTCCTACTGGACATTGCTTTACGAGTCACGGCCACATCTCCTACTGGACATTGCTTCACGAGTCACAACATCTCCTACTGGACATTGCTTCACGAGTTACGGCAACATCTCCTACTGGACATTGCTTCACGAATCACGGCAACATCTCCTACTGGACATTGCTTCACGAGTCACAACATATCCTACTGGACATTGCTTCACGAGTCACAACATCTCCTACTGGACATTGCTTCACGAGTCACAACATCTCCTACTGGACATTGCTTCACGAGTCACAACATCTCCTACTGGACATTGCTTCACGAGTCACAACATCTCCTACTGGACATTGCTTCACGAGTCACAACATCTCCTACTGGACATTGCTTCACGAGTTACGGCAACATCTCCTACAGGACATTGCTTTTCGAGTTTACTGCAACATCTCCTACTGGACATTGCTTCAAGAGTCACGGCAACATTTCCTACTGGACATCACCTTGCTTCATGAGTCACGACATCTTTTACTGGACATCACCTTGCTTCTTGAATCACGACAACATCTCCTACCGGGTGGTACTATAGTGGATGCCATCCCACTGTAGCATACAAAGAAATGAAAATGCAGATATGCTAAAGAAAAATTGGGCAAAACAGGAACATAACACCAAGAAATCCCCTATCAGGAAAAGAGAATCTCATCAAAGGTATTAGAACAGTCGACCACCCAAAAGACAGCCATCACTATCTTGACAGAGCTGAGCATGTTATTATCTTCGGTATCAGGACAGGACACAATAGACTAAGAATGATTCCATCCATCACCTCTGTGTCCATGTGATAACAGCACAGACCGCGGAACATCCTGCAAGACTGTGGCATACCAGGAAATGAAGAGGCAGACAGACTGGCAAGGGATGGAGCAACACAGGAACAAAAAGATCAAGAAATCACCTACCAAGAAAAGAAGACTCTCATCAAAGCCATCAGGATAGTCGACCATCCAAAAGACAGTTACCACTATCTCAACAGAGCAGAGCAGGTTATTATCTTCCGCCTCAGAACAGGACACAACAGATTAAACAGCCACTTAAATAGACTAAGATTGGTCCCATCACCACTGTGCCTTTGTGGGCAGGCAGCACAGACCGCTGAACATATCCTGCAAGACTGCAATACACTAAACCAGTTAAGGGAAAAAACACTGGCCCACAGATATGGATATCCACAGAAAGATGTATGGGAGCACTGAGGAGCTTTCAAATACAGCAGCATTTATTAATAAAACAGGACTTGCTGTGTAGACATGTCAAACTGCGAACGAGAAGAAGAAGAATACAGACGGTCTGAAGCATGCATGTACCAGATGAGGTAAAGCGGAAATCATCCAACCGTGTCTTTTCATGGCTATATCTGCTAATCACTGAGTGATTTAGTTTGTTTTAGATTAATCATAGTAAAGATCTCCTAACAAAAACAGCTGTAGAACTTCTAAATCAACTATCTGCCAACAATAAAGTTGTGCTGCAGTGGATCCCTGCACACTGTGGAATAGCAGGAAATGAAGGAGCTGACAGACTGGCAAAAGCAGGTGCAAAAAAGGAACAATTCCAGCACAGAATATCACTGACTGAAGCAAAAACCCTCATCAAAGGAAAATACAAACATACATGGAGTCAGAGAACAGGCAGTAACTTTCCACAGGACCCTATTCTAAAGCTAAACAGGTCACAACAAACCACAATTTTTAGACTTCGCACAGGACACTGCAGACTACAAGCACATCTCCACAAAATTAAGGCTGCCCAAACTGACCAATGCCCATGTCAAAAGGGTCCCCAGACTCCAGAACATATTCTGCAGACATGCCCACTCTTTGATAACGTGAGAACCAAAATATGGCCCCAAGAGACAGATCTGAAGGTGAAGCTGTGGGGCAACCGTGAGGACCTCCTACTGACGACTGAATTCATGGAGGCGACCCACCTTCCTGTATAGACTTATGAGCATAGGAAACTGATCGCAGAAGAAGAAGAAGAAGATTAATCATAGGAACATGCTATCGCAGGACTATATCAAAATAAGCATAGGTACATACTATCGTTGATTTATGATAGAACAAGCATGGGAACATGCTATCGCTGAACAGTTACACATTACAATGTGCCTGAATTATGGGGAGAGAAAACGACCCTTTTATCTATACCGTACCTTAAGATTGCAACAATGCCATGATAAATATCTCTCATGAGTACAAAAAACAACAGATCAGTCGCCCGTGTGTTGCCGGGGCCCGACACGGGAGCAAAGAATAGCAACACTGTTTACCTTCCATGCATGTCGTAAAAGGCGACTAAGGAAGTTATGGATGAAGTTGTCTGTCCCATCCCATATAGGGTCGGGTCAGTGACCCAAAGCCATGCTGAAGTCGGGTGTGTCATACCGAAAGGCGCAGATATCGCAGCAATGCTGTAAACCATGACACAACGCATTCCGTTCTCTGGATTACATCCTGCTAATCTGCAGGAGTTTGAGAACGAACGCAGAAGAAGAAGAAGAAGAACAGATCATTTCTTGGTATTGCACACAGACAAATCAAGTTAACCAATCATATGGAACTTACAAGAAGCAACATTGTATATCTATTGTCTTTGCTCTGATTTTGCTGTAAGGCGTCGCAGGATTGAATAACGATGTTGTGGGATATGGCACTTTTGGTCGCGTGATATGCAGTAATATTGTGATGTCTCAGAGCTTTGGTAACTTTTTCAATCCACCTTCCACCTGGTCTTCTTCTACCTTTCACTGCTTCCAGAGGAAGACCAAGAAGAATGTGGATAAAATCACATATCATATAACATATTTGTACACGTATGTCGACATGATTCCTTGTGAACAACAATACTGCATGGAACCGTCGTTTGTGGAAGAAGAAGAGGAGGACAAATAAATGCAGGGACAATCAATATCAAGGACTCAACAAGATTTTTCCTCAATCGTTCGAATCGTTGAAGATAAAAATCACTGGATGACTCTGTATATTGGGCACCTAATGTGGTTAAACAGATTGCAGCTTTATAGATAGATAGGACATTTCAAATATCACGATGTAGGCCTATTTTCCCAAAACGTCTTTCCTTTTCCAGGTACATGAAGTTCTTCAAGCTTCACACAGTACACCTGAGCACTTTTGAGAACCCACACTTTGGCATATCTCGTGATGACGTGAGAGAATACGAAACACAGGTAAATATATTGTGTTATAAGAACAACCAGGTGTACCAATCACCTGCCATCAGAAGAAACAGATGATCAAGTCAATAAGAAAGCCACAAACACCAACACAAGATGACTATCATATTATGAACAGATCAGAACAAGTTATAATTCTACGTCTCAGAACAGGACACAACTAACTCCGCAGTCACATGTATACAAAGTTCAAGATTGGCAACACGGCCATGTGTACATGTGGACAGGTAGCACAGAGTGCCAAACATATACTTCAAGAGTGTTCTGAGCATGAAACGCTGAGGCAGACAAGTTGGCCAGAGGAAACAACACTGGAATCAAAGCGCTATGGGACACTGTATGAACTACAAAAGACAGTGAGTTTTATTCAGGAGACAGAATTACAGATATAGACATGTTTCAAGTGAACGAAAGAAGAAGAAGAAGAAACAGAATTTTGTGCTATCTTTTACTACAATATAGCATTTAATTTTACATTTCATGTCATTTAATATTTTTCATTTCCTGTAATTTAATTATTTCATACGTCGAATTTTTAATTTGTTACAAGCATAAACTAATACACCCCCCCCCCCCCCCACATAAAATAAAAATCAAGTTACATCAACTTTTGTTAACCTCTCCACTCCCTTTTATCAAAAATTGACAAATAATTTAAGACCCCCCCACTCTCTACCAATTATTGACGTAATGTTGGCCTATACCTATATATGTCTTTGTGTGTTTGTACACACGCACACATGTGTGTATGTTTGTGTGTACTGTTAGCATTACTGAAGTGGAACATTCACTTAATCAGATTTGACACTCATTATCTCCAACTCGTGTAGCATTCCCTCTCCCCCCCCCCCACCATCTTCTTAACCACTTACCTCTGTTGGTTTATGTTTGTCGACTGTGCATTAGCGAGCGCTCTTCTAACAAGCACCGTCACTGCTTAACTCTTGTAAGCAGCTAAATCGGTTAGTTTGGCGGATCCTTGATAAGACACTAAAACATCCAGTTAAGCAGGCCACTTATGTCAGTAAGCCGCTGAAACATCCAGTTAAGCAGGCCACTTATCTCAGTAAGCCGCTGAAACATTCAGTTAAGCAGGCCACTTATGTCAGTAAGCCGCTGAAACATCCAGTTAAGCAGGCCACTTATCTCAGTAAGCCGCTGAAACATCCAGTTAAGCAGGCCACTTATCTCAGTAAGCCGCTGAAACATCCAGTTAAGCAGGCCACTTATGTCAGTAAGCCGCTAAAATTTCCATTTTTTAAAGTAACTTCTATTTGTTGTTCGTCCATCACATGATGATGATGGCCATTTGTTACATCCCATTTTGAAATTCCTTTAGAGTTATGTCCTTGAATATGATTTCCTTGCCAGTTAACAAGCTATATTCTGGCAGCAAATATCCTTGGACAGTTTTGACAGTCATGATGACCACTTTAGATGGTTTTTGTCTACCCGTGGCATTCTAGCTACTTACAGCTGTTGACTTGCTGCATTTCTCACGTTTTCACAAGATTCTTCGTCTGTTATTTTTAACTGTAGAGCGCCATTTACAGCTCTATTATGAGCACGTTCTTCCCATGCATCTTTGTCTATTTCAAAGGATATCTGTGAGGTCTTTAAACGAGCCCTTGTAGCACTTCTTTTGGCCACCTTGAGATCTTATGCTCTTTTGTAACTCACCATAGAGAAGCATCTTTGACAGGCGATGATTTGGCGTATGCACCAGATGACCTACCCAACAAATCTGTGTCTGCACCAGAGTAGTGTTAATCATAGGGATAAGAAAACTGTCAAAGTCAGTGCCACACTAATGTTCTTTAGTCGCCTCCTACTACATGCCTGGAAAGAAGACAAGGGCCATATTTTTGCATCCAGAACTAGACGCCCATGACCTCATTGCCTCAATGGCGACACCCTTTAAATTTCTCTTGTAGAACGTCCATGACCCCACTCCCACATTGGCGACTCTCTTTAGACCTCTCTTGTAGCAGAACAATAGCCCTACGAAATTTCAAAAATCCAAATAATGGTGGTGAGTTATATCACCGTTTTATTTGAGCCAATCACCTAGCACATCCGGCCTCTGCTATCTTGTTGCAAATTAAAATAGCAAATATTTATATCTTGCACAGAGTTTGAATATGTATGTACCACCTGACGACTCCCTAATTGATGTATGCGTACTCAAGATTTCCGGCGATCATAACGGATTCAGGAATGGTTGCAGTAACAGACATGATATCACCAGCTCAAGATATGTCGAGTAAGTAACCCCATACTGTTAATCATAATTGAATATGGCATCCCATCTTGTTCTTCATCTACGCTGGTTCTCATAATTGAATATGGCATCCCTTCTTGTTCTTCATCTACGCTGGTTCTCATACTCTTGTAGATTAGCAGGATTTAGAAACAGGGTGCATTGTGCCATTGTTTACAACTTTTCTGCGATATTTTCGCCTTTCGTCCTGACACATCCGACTTCATCATAGCTTCTGGGTCACTTTTGCCCTATATCGAACGGGACAGTCAACTCAACCCCATACCCTATCCTTAATTGCCTTTTACGACATGCATGGAAGGTAAACAGTGTTATTATTCTTTGTTCCACTTTCTGGCTCCGGCAACCCACGGACATCCCTTCCGATATCATTAGAAATTGTTTCCGTAGTGGTTGTCCGGGTTGCTGTTTCAAACCATGCAAACAAGTTATGCTGCTATTGTAATACTAGACTCGTTCGGATCCCGTCGAGATAAAATTTATTGGGTTGCTAACACTGACATGCTTCACACTGTCAATGAGCTTGTCAACCCGGCTCACCGTACGGGGGGAAAAAGCAGGTATGACATTCGATCCATATTCGAGCTAAGTATATTGATATTCATGAGCTGCGTTGTTGGATTCTCTGGATTCAATGGGTAAATGCGAATGTCGTGGTTAAAAGGTGGTTCTCCATCTTTGCTGACCAAAACCATTGCAACCTCGTTAGATGTTGGTTCATTATAGCGACGTTGATCAGATTGACGATCGCGATTGAAGACCACGTTTACTATTGGGATGTCTCTTCCAGTTTGAGCAACATTCTGAATCTCTATTGTTTCGATATAACACATTAACTGATACGACTGTGCTAGTCTATTGTGTTGACACTATAGAGTCTATAGTCTATTGACGAAAAAAATCTTGATCAATTCTTTGCATCTCTCTTTCAATTATATGTTTATACTTTGCAGCATTTGCGGCACCAATCCAAGCGAGTGACTCTTGGCTTTGACGACTCAACCATCTAGTTTTTCGCTTTTTTTGTTTTTTGACGTTTTCTTACTATTGGATTATCTTCATCCATCATTTAAAGCAAATGATATGTATATTTTAAATAAATGTGTGTTTAGATAACTTGAACCACAAGCCGATACACAAGTTTACCACAACTATCATATTAGATAACTTTAACCACAAGCCGATACACAAGTTTACCACAACTATCATATTAGATAACTTGAACTACAAGCCGATACACAAGTTTACAACAACTATCATATTAGATATTTTAAAACGTGCTTCTATGTGTGGATCCACAGAAATTACTACCAATATAGCTTCTGTATTCTTTTATGCATCGACGAAGTTTCTCCTGAGCTGTATTTCACACCCAGAATACATTTCGATTGTTGTGCAACATGTAAAGAACCCAACATTGTACATTACGCTGGTGGGGTAACGGGGCAGGGGTGAGTTAATGGCTATGGTTTTAGGCGTGACCTTTGACAACACTATAAGACCTATTTACAGAAAAAATTAGGACTTAATTCAACACGTTTTTTTTAAATTATTATCACGATTTTTGTTGCTCACTTTTTATAAGTGGAGTCGCATGCCAAAAATAGTCAAGTCCGACCAACGAAATTCACGGAAATAATCAAATTGGGCCTTTCATGTCATGTCTACGTTTTCTGTGCACAGGTTTTCTATACTGTTGACGGTCATGGTACTGGCTACCGATGGATACGTAGTGCCTGGGATATAAACAAGTGGAATATAGGTTTGGGCTAAAATGTCATATGTATAGATGGCATTTAGATTGAGGTGACAATGTCATATGTATAGATGACATTTAGATTGGGGTGAAAATGTCATATGTATAGATGACATTTAGATTGGGGTGAAAATGTCATATGTATAGATGACATTTAGATTGGGGTGAGAATGGCATATGTATAGATGGCATTTAGATTGGGGTGAAAATGTCATATGTATAGATGACATTTAGATTGGGGTGAGAATGTCATATGAATAATATGGAATACAAGTAACAAACATAAGAACAAAATATAACAAATTAAAATAACAAACTAACAAAACAAACACATATAAACAAACACACATAACAAACATAACAAACAACCATAGCAAACGCAAATAACAAACATAATAAACATAACAAACACAAATAACAAACATAACACAAATAACAGACACACGTAACAAACATGTCATAAACAAATATAACAAATAAATATGACAAACATAAGAAACAAAAATTTTACAAAAACTTAATAAGCAAATATAACCATACGACGCTATGCAGTGTGCATCGCATTAAGAGGGAGCCATCCACACAGAGGAGACAAATGAAACATCATTATATTTAAGTGTTGTGAGGCTTCAACAAAAGAAAAGCTGGTCTATTAATGCATATCATCTACTAGTGTTATACTGTTGCATTGTGGTTGGTCTATGTGTCACTGGTTAAACCTTAGAACCTTCTGCAAGTGGACCATTTGGGTATATGATTCTAAAATAATACCCGAATTTGACAATGTGTCTAAGCAGGTTACCGTAGAACTATTTGTTGGTTAAGCACAGATGACAATATTTTTTTTTCTGTATTTCTGTTGTTTTGTTTTGTGAAGAACGTAAATTTTACAATGTAATTTATTCACTAAACGCCGGGTTAATATTAAAATAAAATATATTTAATAAAAAATTTTTTGCTAAACACAACAAATCCTCATAATGCTGTCAATTGAAAGAATATAAAAAAATACATTTAATAAGTTGAGGCGCTAAACAAAATTAATCTTGGGAACCACTGAGAATAGACGGCGACACATGATTGAATTGTTTACAACGCCTTTTTATGTATATTCACGTCACGCTACAACAATTAAGCACTACGGAAAGCCGTATACACATATTTTCAAAGTTGAGTTTTATTTTAGTATCACATTTAAGAATAATATACTTTTATCGTGGATTCTATATCGACCACATGCATTATAGGATAACCTAATGAGAGCAAACAATTTGGGCACGAACATAACACAATTTATTAAAATAATTACATTGACTTTATATTTTAATTACAATTTCTGACTTTTTTGTCTACAGAAGCACAGAATTAGGTCACTATTAATACCTAGCTGGAATACCTAATTACAGGACTGTGCTGCATCAGAGAACTTTAGTACACTAATGGGTAGTGTTCGACCAAAGAGCCTTAATCAATAGAAAATAAGTATTCAATCACAAAATCATGTTCGATTATCGAAGTCTTGTAACCTTTCATCGGCATTCATTCTCAGACGCCCACTGGATCTCTCTTGTAGTAGAACAATGGGTCTATGTAGTAGAACAATGGGTCTATGTAGTAGAACAATGGTTCTACTAGATTTTCAGCAGGATGTAGTCTAGTGAACGGAAATGCGTTGTGTCGCCGTTTTATTTTCACCAATGGCACGACACATCTGTCTTCCGCGGAGTAACCTTATTTAACAACGGAAACTTCATAGACAACGACAGATATTTCTTCGTCAACAGGGACTTGATTGACACCCGAGAGGATAAATATTCAGTGTCCTGGAACAACCCAATGCACTATACATGTGAGGGCTGGGGCAACATAGGGCAATAAGGGGCAAACACATAAATATGCCATGACTGTTGCCAATGGCAATGCGCATAACACACTATCAACATCAATATAAACGAACGATGTTTCGACTAAAAAGCCTTCCTCGGGACAAAAATAAACAAGAAAAATTAATATTGAATATATACACAAAGAGAAACTGTGATAAAGACTTTTTTTTGAAAATATAACTTTAATCGACAACAGAACCTTCTACGATAATATGCCTTCTTCAATATTGAAGTCTTCTTCGAAAACGGAGCATTATTAGAAAACGGAGCATTATTCGACAACGGAGCATTATTCGACAACGGAGCAATATTCGACACCGGAGCATTAATCGACAACAGAGCATTCATTATTCGACAACGGAGCATTATTCGACAACGGAGCATTACTCGACAATGGAGCCTTTATCAACTTTGTGTAACGAATGTTTTTCCATTTTATATTGTCTGTCCATGTTACAAAATATGTAACTAATCTGTTGTAAATGGTAAGATGGAGTTCCTGAATTTAATTTTTCATAAATTTTCAATGTCGTGAAACACATAAATAATTTCCATTCATCTTGCACTCCCTACGAAGCACAGGTTTTCAAAACTCTCCAACCATTTATTGATATCCTTATCTTTCAACTTTTTATTCAGGTAAAGATAACAAGAAAACTAATGCAGAGGTTCTCATTGATGCTGGTGTAAAAAGATCAATCATATCAAACATTAGGGGCAGACAGTCAAGGTTTCTAGGACATGTGCTGAGAAGAACACAACTTGAACACTTAATAACCACTGGAAAGATCAAATGGAGAAGTTACTAGATGGGCTTGTATCGTGGCACGGTAGAAGCTCACCAAACGAGCTTATTGACAACACAAGAGACAGAGAGTCGTGGAGAAACATGATCGCCTACGCCAGTCGGTATGGCACGATTGATTGATTGATTGAAAGATAACAAGACCAATTACTCTTCCTTACTTTATATTCACATATATTCACGGTTGTCTCTCTTACAACATTATTTCCTAAACCATACAAGGGATCTCCCTAGCGTTGGGTTTAAGCTGTTCGCCTTGTGTTCAGGGGGTCATGAGCACAAATCCGGCTCTTGTGTACACGGTTGATTTTATTCTGGAGAATCCTGTAGATTATCGCTTGAAAATACGAAGCACGTGCTATGAGTGGTACTCTCGGCAGGCGACGTGCCGCTTCGCTGAAAGGGACGGAGCTGATATGGGAAACCGAGTACAGCGAAGTCAATCGTCTACGACCTTTGAACCCTTTTTCCTAAGCAACGAAGTATGTACGCGCGAACTTTCTATTGTGGGTTTTTTTTGACGATCTATGTCTACTCATTTTTCAGCATGGATTTGGAAATAAATAGTGTATGCACATTTAGTGCTGCCCTAATGTCGAAATTATATACTCTTGTCTTATTGAGGAGCGCGGTAGCATAGTTGATAGTGAGCTTGATTACTATCACAGAGATACAGCGTGTCAGGTTCGAAACTACGTCAGGATACACAAAAACCCGAGTCCTTTTTTTTCTCTCCTGTCGCGACTGCTTCAGTTGATCCAGCTGTAAAGGGGTTGGCAGTTTACATTCGTGCTAGTACCAGTGTACAGTCTAACTCTTCCTTCATATATATCTTGTACAGAAACACGGAAAAGCACACCAACAATAGCAGTGAAACAGAACCAGAACTCAGTTTAGATGAAGTGAGATGGGCAATTAAAAACCTGAAGAAAGGGAAATCACCAGGGTGTGATAATATAACTGCTGAAATAATCCAGACAGGGGGAGAAACCACTATCGGTATCTATCACACACTCTGCAACAAGATCTGGAAAAGTGAAGTTTGGTCCAAGGAATGGACACGATCAGTTTACATACCGCTACCGAGGAGGAGACTTATAAAAATATGCACTAACAACTGAACCATTGCGCTGATCAGTCAGCCGCGCCAGCACAATACTACTTGGTATCATCATGACAAGACTACAACATAAGCTGGAACCTTCCCACATTGGGAACCTATAGTCTAGTCTCTAGAAAGTCGTACGGTTGTGCCATTTTTTACAGCTTGACAGCGATATCCACATATTTCGACTTATCACATTTGACTTCTACGCGACTTCGGACCACTATAGCCTATATTGGGTTCAACAGCCAATTCCATTCTCAAATACATCCTTAACCTCTTTTTACGAAATACATGGCAGGTGTCAGTATTGATGTTCTTTGCTCCCTTTCAGGGTCTCAGTACTACACATTAGTCTATCTTGAGACATGTGCCTTATTTAATCGAATCGGCGTATGTCGTCAAGTTGATACTGACATAACGTCAAAATGTAAAGCAGGTTTGTCCGTGGGTATTCTTTTGGTTAATGACCAGCGTGCAGTACAGGAAATGCTTATAGTGAGATCTGTTAATAACCAGCCTGCAGTACAGGAAATGCGAATATTGAGATCTGTTAGTGACCAGCGTGCGGTGCAAGAAATGTTTAAACTGAGATTGCAACGGAAGTCTGGTCTAATAGAGATATGGCAAAGGACGTCACCGTTCCGTGTATTTGATAAAAATACTAAACGCAGCAGTTACCGCAGTCGAACTCGAAAAGTTATGCGAGTGTTGGAAATAAAATCGCGACACAGTGTGTCCTTTCTCTGCAATAGATTCTGTGGGAAATCTAGTAGGGTCACTGTCCTGCAACAAGAGAGATATGTTGGGAGCTTGAGACAGACCAAGAAACTGTAATTTTCAAATTGTATGTCTTTAAATATAATTTTGAAATATGTCTAACATTGCAATTTTGAAATATGTCTCACATTGCAATTTTGAAATATGTCTCACATTGCAATTGTGAAACGTGATATCTTTAACTGCAATCTTAAAGCATTGTGTCTTTCGCTAGAAATCTGGAAGTGTGATGTATTTCATTGCATACAGTGGTAAAACTTAATCTGTAAAATAGCAACCTTAAGATGTAATTCAGTCTAACTGCTATCTTTAGATATGATATCTCTAATTGCTGTCTTTAGATATCTTCTTCTTCTTCAGCGAGCTATCTCAAACTCCCTCTGGATCTCCCTTGTAGTGGACCAATGTCCTACTAGAATTCCAACAGGATGAAGTCCAGAGAATAGAAATCAGTTGTGTCGCCGGTTTATTTGCTCCAATGGCCCGACACATCCGTCTTCGTTGGGTCTTTATATATGATATCTCTAATTGCTGACTTTAGATCTTATACCTCTAATTTGATATCTTTAGACATGCTATATCTAACTTGCTATCTTCAAATATGATATCTCTAACTGCAATTTCAAGACACCATGCATCTAAAAGCAGTCTAAACATCTATCTACCTGTTGTATGTAATACGGGATAGACACACTCCCTCGCGAGAGTTACAGATGGGTTGTGCACCCCTGACATAAAACTAGGAACCAGAACACCAACAGTCACATAATTTTCAGAATATGATCTGGGTTACGGATAGTGCAATCTTGTGCAAGATTTACCAGCGGAGAGAGAGAAAAAGAGAGTCGGGGGGAAGACAGAAATTCATTTCATATCATGCATTTATACAAGTGAGTATTTTAGTTATAAAAATATTAAAACATGCATTTATACAAGTGAGTATTTTAGTTATAAAAATATTAAAACATGCATTTATACAAGTGAGTATTTTAGTTATAAAAATATTAAAACATGCATTTATACAAGTGAGTATTTTAGTTATAAAAATATTAAAACATGCATTTATACAAGTGAATATTTTACTGATAAAAATGTTAAAACGTGCATTTATACAAGTGAATATTTTACTTATAAAAATGTTAAAACGTGCATTTATACAAGTGAATATTTTACTGATAAAAATGTTAAAACGTGCATTTATACAAGTGAATATTTTACTTATAAAAATGTTAAAACGTGCATTTATACAAGTGAATATTTTACTTATAAAAATGTTAAAACATGCATTTATACAAGTGAATATTTTACTTATAAAAATGTTAAAACGTGCATTTATACAAGTGAATATTTTAGCTATAAAAATTTTAAAACATGCATTTATACAAGTGAGTATTTTAGTTATAAAAATATCAAAACATGCATTCTTCTTCTTCTTCAGCGTTCGCTCTCATATAACCACAACGAATATTTCGTGTGATTTCTGCCGGGGAGCGTGAAGTACGTTGTGCTGCAAGTTCCACAGTAGAACTGTGATTATTTGCACCCAGGTTGGCCACTTGTGGTCAGGACGTTCGAGGTCCAGCACATCCGTTTTCGTCATTCCTTTATTTCGGGTTTGGTTCCTACAAAAACATTCATTTATACAAGTGAATATTTTAGACATAAAAATGTTAAAACATGCATTTATCGATACGGAGCTCAAAAGGGGAGTAAAGACTAGTAACACTATGAATGCTATGTATGTTGCAACATGCGACTAAGGAGTTAGTAGTCTGCCGGTTGCCCAATCTCGTATAGGTCAAAATGACCCAAAAATGGTGTGTATTTAATGTTAATTGATCAATGAAGTGTGATGTCTTTAAACGTGTGTTGTTCCAATCTTTACACGTGTGTTGTTCAAATCTTTACACGTGTGTTGTTCCAATCTTTACACGTGTGTTGTTCAAATCTTTACACGTGTGTTGTTCAAATCTTTTGATATTTGGCACTAAGGCAGAATTTCAGAAGTCCAGCTTTGAGTTCTTGTCAGTTTTTAAAAACTTCCTACAGCATCCGAAGGGAAACATTATCTAAATTATCTTAAGAAGTTTCGAATTTTCATCTAATTTGTATATCAGACATGTAATTGTCAAGTTTAAAAAAATGTAATGTGAGTTACGCTCCTTTTCACCGCAAACTTCAGTTAAATATGGTTATATCAGAGCCGTGATGTGAACATCACAAATAGTGGAGATTGTGGTTCCCAACATCCGATGTAGAATATATGTTCTTATTTTATTTTCTAATTACTGGATTGAAGACTCTATCTGTTGAGGGACACTTTTTTCTACTTCTTCTACTTTAGCGTTCAATTTGAAACTCCCGCTGGATCTCCCTTGTAGCAGGACAATATCCTACTAGATTTCCAGCAGGATGCAGTCTAGAAAGTGGAAATACATTGTGTCGCTGTTTTATTTGCGCAAATGGCCCGATACATCCCATATTTGACGGGGCACGTTCTTTCATGTCCTGGCGCTGAGTTTCTTGATGTTTTCAGTGCGACTTAAATATCTTCAAGAGTAATTATATTATCGCTTTCCATCACTTGCTTATTGCACATGTCTGTGACTGTTTTCATGATTTCATTGCAATTCCCTAAGTTCCTCTGATCAAATTATGCCTTATAATGAGCCAGCAGTGCTGCTCCCTTATTCTCATCTGTCTTCTGCCATACCAAGTCTGTGCTTTGGAAACTGGGGATTGTTATACCCTTCCTTGGATCGTTCGTTGATTTATGCAGGCGCCAGAACAGTTTTAGTGACTTTTCGTTTGCAGTCTCATGACAAATGTCTTTCCATTTTTTTTTCTTTGCAGATTTTGGGTATATCTTGAAACTATTGATCCCTGTTGTCTTTGTTCTGTTTTAATTGCGAAACAAGATCTAGTTGTGATGTCACCTTTTTTTTCTTGCTTTTAGCCACTCCGCAACTGCTCTGCGTTTGCTCTTTCATGCACATTTGAACCTCATCCTTCCACCAGGAGGGTTGATTTCACACATGTGCCCTGGTGACGTGTGCCATACGTATTTCCTTCCTAATTCTGCTTTTGATGGACGAACCGTTGCGATCATATTGGAAGGACTTAATTTTAGCTCTATGTTGTTTACTTTTTCCTTTGTCCACCAACAAGAAATATGGCAAATTGTCACTGCCAGCACATCCCATCTACATCTGGATACGATATCAGCCGTCACTAGGCCCAAGTCAATTGCACTGTCGTCGTCGTAGTCCCTAGCAGCCAACCTTGTTATGTGGGACGTAGTATGTTGATGTATCAGTTATCAACCAATTAAGTGCTGCTGTACCTCCCTCTATCTCCATCCTCATGCTCGATATGACAGTGGAGTATGGAGAAGATTTCTCAACCAACTTCACGCCATTTCTGTAGGCAACAAAACTCCAACCGCTTTTATTTATATTTATGTTAACTGTGTCAACTGTCTATATAATTATGTCTTGTGGTTTCAAGTGTAGCTGGGCAGATTCATGCACTGTAACCTGGGCCCTGACACCCGTCCATTTTCGACACACTTTGTCTAGTTGTATTACTACTTTAGTCAGTGATTTCTTCTCAGTGTCTACCTCTACCCAGTCACTGTCCTGTCCTATTTCTTCAAATTCACATACTCTTCGCAGTGTGTCTTCAGCCTCTGCTATACATGATCTGCCACGCTTGATTAATGCATAGATGGAAAAGACATCAGACTGATTGGAAATATATATTGAGAATAGATTGCATCAATAAGTTGTGAAAACAGCTACTTACCATACATGGAAATAAGAATAGGGGTAAGACAAGGATGTATTTCATATTTAGCCTAGTTAATATCTACACAGGGAATATCTTTAAACATATAGAAGTAATGCCAGGACTGAAGATCAATGGGAAAATAATAAACAACCTGAGATATACAAGTTAAACATTATCAATATCTTGGATACATAGTCACAAATGATGGAAGAAAAGAAATAGAAATTAAAAGGAGAATATGAATTGCTAAAGGTAATTTCAATGAAATAAGGAAAATATTAACATCTAAACAAATTACAAACAAGTTAAAAATGAGAATTATAAAATGCTACATCTATTATATATTAATGTATGGCTCAGAAACATGGACACTAAACAAACAAATTAGAAGACAGAATTGATGCCATTGAGATGTCGATATATAGAAGAATAGGGAGAACATCATGGAAAGAGAAGAAAACCAACAAAGATGTTCTAACCACATTTAATATAAAGAAAGAATTATTAAAGGAAATAAAAAAAACAAGCAAATAATATATTTTGAACATATTAAAAGACGTGACACCTTGTTGAAGACCTTACTTGAGGGTAAAGTCGAAGGGAGGTGAGCAACAGGTAGAAAGAGATACAAGTGGGAGAGTAACATTAGAAGATGGACAGGTTAAAGTCTAGCAGAGTGCACCATAAAAACAAGAGACAGCGAATGTTGGAGGTCTGTAGCAGGAAACCTTCTTTGCGGAAACGGCACTTAATGAGGATGATGGACTTATCCATAAAGGATGACAACAATTTGTTGCAAAATTTTGACACCCCCCCCCACCCCCTTCAAATAAACTGTCAAGAATGCATGCACCCCATGCTTTATTATTTCTAAAAAATTAGTTCCCCCCCCCCCGCTCCTAAAACAAATTTGTGTTTGCAGAAAACGTACAAAATAAAATACATGTTTTTTCCCGATAATCAATAAAATTGTGGCGATTTCAAACAATTTAATTCGTTTATAGAAGAATATTGGTGTTGTCGTTAACTTTTGTTAAACTGTCATTAGCGGCCATTGTCAACATATGTGAAGCTTTTCTATATCCCCTCCCTCCTCACTCACCCCCTTATTGTTGACGTAATTTCTAAAGAGCACCGGCCATACAGCCTTTCATGCATTTCATTCATAGACAATTATCGTTTGGATGTTAACACCCGAGTACTCAAATGCGTGCGCACATTGATAGAGCACCATTGAATGTATCTTCTCGTCTACTCAGATACGATTATTCCACGGATTCATCCAATCATTCTAGCCTATTACACTCCTCACTCAGCTCATTCCATTATCGTTCATTTCTTTCATCTACGACTCTTCTTATATTTACTCTCAGCCACTCTGCTCCTCCCTCATTCAATCAGCTAACCCCTCTCACACTGTATCCCACTTACATCTGTAACACTAAATCGAATAACTGTAGGCATCTCCATTATTAATATAACCGACGTTGAACTATAATGTTTATGTTATGATAGTTCACAAAAAATTGATTGAATTCTATAAAATATCTCGTATAAGTTTGTGATTTGAAACTTTAACGAAAAATTAGCTGGGATCTTGATCATGGTTGCCAATTTGGAGCTAATATTGGTCAAATTTCAGATAAAATATGACCAACAATTTGCCAGGCTCTTAAATAGTGTACAAAAACAAAACAAAACTCATGAAAAAAATCTTAAATTCAGTGAAATATGATTTAAAATTTCATTTAGAATAACTTCATCAAGAAAATTGATAATATAATCATTGAATATAATAGCCAACATTCAGATAATATCAATCAGGTATGGGCCGTATTTACATAAACGCCACATTCATTATAACGAATACGTAAATATGTATTACACATTCTTAGCGCTATTATTTAAAGATAATAATAACAATAACAATAAGATGAATAGAGACGACAAATGGCTTACGCTTCGATCTATGATCTTCGTCTGAAAGAACATTGTTATTTATTTATAAAGTTTTGAATATATATATTTCTAAAGATGTTTTTAAATAAGTGTTTTGTATTATTCGTTTATTATTATATATTCGTTCTGACGAATATCGTAGATCGAAACGTCAACAGTTTTCGCTCTTAATTTATTTTAGCGTATTTTTTTTTCTATCAAAGAAATTCAGTTTGTATTATGCGTTTTGTTTGTGTTGTGTTAGTAATTACAAAATAATTCTGCCAACTATATTACTTTCTAGTGTAACCAGATTTATAATATTTTCAGAAATTTAGGCAAGAAAAAATATACAATTGATGATTCTTCAAGACTAATATTTGTATGTGACAAAAACAAACGTTTAATGGCTAGTGTCATCTTATAGGTTTAAATAGCTCAAATGTACACATGAAATATCCAATATGGCAACCCTGAACTAAATTAAGAGTGAAATAGTTATAAGCGGTTCTCAACGTATTTCCAGAATCTCTTTCGTCATTTCGTTCTTCCACGTGATGTGGTATTTCAGAACGATGACATTCAATCAGACTCTTGACTGTACAATATATAATGCTTCATCCAGCGTTAGAGATCCCCATGTCCTTTCTCTATCGGTCTTTAGAGCGGTTTCCTTTTCTCTTTTATGTAACATGTCCATACGAGATATGGCTTTCCACAAAAGGGCTTAACGGTTCAAATTATTAATTTCATCGTGCTTGGGTTTTTTCCATCTGCGTTATTGCTAGAAAACGGGGGAAATTTGCATTTCTTTTCTTGTTCCTCTTGCAGGCCGTTATTAAACACAGAAAAAATAAGAGACATATCCATCATGAATGCGCCTTCTATTCTGTCACGTCACAGCTATTTTGTTCTCCATCTTTTTAAGATTAAATTGCGCTGAAAATATGTAGAGGATTGCCTTCAATGTACTCGAGTTACCCCATATGTATTATGCCCCTCTAAAGGAAACTATCAGCGGTCTGCCGAGAGTACCACGAATAGCACGTAACTCCGTAGCTGCAGTCGGTAATCCATAAGGAACTCAGAAAACATTAATTTGGTAAACAAAAAGTAGCTAACGAAATTTGAAACCATGAATTCATTATCAGATTTCATTAAAGATTTCATTTTCAGATGTGTCCTTACTGACTCCGCTCCTGTTTATAAATTTTGTTTGCAGAAAGTGGGATGATCGGCCAGCCCCTCCCCCTCCCAATTTTTAGAGTCGACAATGATATCATTCATTAACTATATTACGCAGTTACAGAAATCTCTGTACCTCAGAAGTGGTATACTTTGCACCTGTTGCTCTTCAAAAAGCTCACAAAATTGTATTTACCTGTAAATGCAGTAGATTAACAGTCTGTTCATGTGACCCAGCCAGGCCTGTATATAAGTAGTGTGGGTTAAGGGGTGTTCAAACATCTCCTTAGCAAGTCATAACATGACTTTTAGTACTAGGAACTTGACCAAAGACGGGCAAAAGAACCAGCAAATCCCCCCCCCCCCTTTTTAAAAAAACAACCAATTGTTAGCAATAAACGTCATCAAAGAGAAGATCTGACACATCAAAGCGTACTAATGACAAATATCAGGTAAACCACTCACTTTTAGAAGATAATATCTCTATGGTCATGGACCCATCCAACTCTATATATTTGTATTGTTTTTATTGTAGATGGTACGCATGTGGTTGCGTCTGTGAGTCTCACCAATGGCCCATTAGACAAACCACCCATGCAACAGAAAACCTTAGTAGATGACATGCCGTTATATTGAGGTTATCTTCTTATAGAAGCTTCATGGCACGTCATCTATACAATTATGCTCCTTGTGCTGTTATTTTGTTGTAGAATTGTGTTTCATGTTTACTTGAATATATGTATGCACCCTCTGTGGTTGGGAGGGAGCCAGAGATGTGCTGTGCAGCACTGGGGAGGAGAAAACTGACAGCACTGTTTTTTTCCTATGGCTGAGACCCATCATAGAGGCACAATGACTCAGGACGTAACAATCCTTATGACTTGAACATTTGGTTGCATGCCTAGAGCAATAGAGAAGTTCGGCGGGGAATGAGCACAGTGAACCCTATCTTGGCTACAGTGGCTCGGAGCAGTGCATAGGTTGAAACCTGCCTTCCTGGAGGTGTGATAGTTATTCTCTGGCTCTGTCCCGGGGTGGGCCAAAAATCCACAAGACTTCCCAGCAATATAATGCCATTTAATGGCATTGGGTCAAAGTGCATGAGCGCATGGACCGCTGGATCAGCAATCAACCACCAACCAATCATTGTAGATGGTAACTGACCACGATATAGTACCACATTGTGTTGGTGATTTTGTTTCGCTATTTTATATTCATTATTTGACATATCCATCTTAGACTAGAGGTGTTGCGTCTCATGTTTGGCCGAAGTTGACGTAAACATTACTGTTTGTATACATCAATTAAGTGACTTGAATATGGAATAATTTCTTAACATGTGAAACACATAATTTAGTTATCTCGTTATGACGTTATTTCTTCATGCAGTTATTTCTTCATGCAGTTATTTCTTCATGCAGTTATTTCTTCATGTAGTTATTTAGTCATATTGTTATTTCGTCGTATAGTTATTTCCTCATATAGTAATTTCCTCATATAGTAATTTCGTCGTGTAGTTATTTCGTCATGTAGTTATTTCGTCATGTAGTTATTTGTTCATGTAGTTATATCGTCACGTAGTTATTTCTTCATGTAGTTATTTAGTCCTGTAGTTATTTCGTCATGTAGTTATTTCTTCATGTACTTATTTCGTCATGTAGTTATCTAGTCCTGTAGTTATTTTGTCATGTAGTTATTTAGTCCTGTAGTTATTTCATCATGTAGTTATTTCGTCACGTAGTTATTTCTTCATGTAGTTATTTAGTCATGTAGTTATTTAGTCATGTAGTTATTTCTTCATGTAGTTATTTAGTCATGTAGTTATTTAGTCATGTAGTTATTTAGTCATGTAGTTATTTAGTCATGTAGTTATTTCTTCATGTACTTGTTTCGTCATATAGTTATTTCGTCGAATTAGTTATTTCCTCATATAGTAATTTCGTCATATAGTAATTTCGTCATGTAGTTATTTCGTCATTTAGTTATTTCTTCATGTACTTATTTCGTATATAATATATAATACAAATATAATGTGCCAATTTCCGTTTCATTTCTGTCTTTTTTTATTAAACTTTTGATGGATTTTTTTCCTCAGAAAATCGTATTTATTTCTCTTTTGGGGTGGGGGAAGGAAAATTACCCTTCCTTTGTTTAGGTTTCCAGTACCAAATGCTAAAAGTTATGTTCGAATCCTGTGAAATTGGGTATACCCTCCAAACCTCGAACACCTCCCGTCCCTCAATCCTTTAAAATCTACAACCCTCTTAACCCCTCCAAGTCTCCAAACCTCTCACCCCTTCCCCCTCTAAAATATAATATGTCCAACACTCTCCAAAACCCCATCCCCAGCCCTCCAATCCCTCCATATCACTATCTCCCAACACTATCCTCGTAACCCAACCTTTCACACCATCATCCCAAACTCTCGATCAAATTCACCCAACTCCCCCCCACCTACTAGATACTCATTACCCAACCTTCCAAACGCCCCTCCCATCTCTAACATTACACCCCCCCCCCAAATCAATCCTTCAAACCTCCAACCTTCCAATCCTCCTCCATCCCCAATCCCATTTCCTCCTCGACTTGGTAGCAAAATGATGTAGTCCTTGCAGCCATATGATTAATGTTCAGAACCACTTCTCTATACAGTACCACTGTTTCCCTTACCTCATTCTTGCAGCCATATGATTAATGTTCAGAACCACTTCTCTATACAGTACCACTGTTTCCCTTATTCTGTCTCACTTAATATTTTTTTTAAATTTATGTTGATCTATCTGTAACAGTTGAAATCAATTTCCTCTTCATGTTTTTGTTTTTCATTTATCTTCTACTTAATATTTAAGGTTTCTCAGCTATAATCTATAAATCACGAGCGTTTATCTATAATCTACATGTGCACGAAATGTCTACTCGTAGACCAAACGTACATTTAACATAATTTGGGCTAGCTTCCAATATCATCAGGGTAATCTATTTTCTGCCAGAACGCAGACACAGACAAGACACAGAAAGACATTTGGTAGAAACTGAATGATCATGCAAATAAATGGTATCAGATATATAACACAAAACGTTGGTATGTGGTTTCATCCTCATCATCAAGTGCCATCTCCACAACGAAGGTTGGCTTCAACAGATCTCCAACATCATATGTCTCTGGTTTTGGTGGTGCACTCTGCTAGACTGTAACCTGTACATCGTGTTATGTTACTCTCCCACTTGTATCTCTGTCTACCTCTTGCTCGTTTCCCTTTGACTTTACCCTCAAGTAAGGTCTTCAATAAGGTGCCATGTCTTTTAATGTGCCCAAAATATTATATTTGCCTGATCGTTATTTCTCTTAGTAATTCTTTCGTCATATTAAATAATCCGTTGTTTGACTTTGGGGTGTACGTGGTAAGGTCCCAGTCTTTTCTACTGTGGGAGCCTGCATGTGGTTTCACCCAGTATAATAATAGAAATCAACGTTTCGATAGAAAGTCCTTATCATTAAAAATAGAAGGTGGGACATGAATGTAGAGTGAAATATCATAGCGCTCTGGCTTATTAATAAATAGTAGTACCCCGATGACTTCCTTATCTAAGATTTTAGCAACAGAGCACGGAAATTGTAAATCCGGCGTGATCCATATTCTTCCAAATTACTATTTTTCTGTGATAGGAATTAAATAAGCAAAGAATAGCATAGCAACACTCTTAACCTTCCATGCATGTCGTAACAGGCGACTAATGAGATTATGGGGTGGAGTTGGTTCTCCCATCCCATAAACGGGCAAAGTGACCCAGATGCCATGCTGATTAGGATGTGACAAAAATGTACAGATATCACAGCAAAGCTGTAAACTATTACACAACGCATTCCGTTCTCCGGGCTACATCATGTTAATCTATAGGATTGTAAGAACTAGAGCAAAAAAGGAGAATTTAAATTATTCTTTAATTGGTTTATTAAATAATTTGCAACAGTCGCTACTTGTCAAGTTACTATTATTTAATTTCAAAATAATTCTTTTAAATTGCACATGGGACCTCCGAGCTGATCGTACGCCTCTGATATGACTAACCATTTAGCCGTACCAAAATACGATAAAGTGTCACTTCATTTTTTTCTTCCTATATTGCATCTTGGGATATGCATGACAGAGCAAAGTATTTCTATTCTTTGCTCCCATGTTCTGCCCCGAATATTCACGTGTGACATACATTTTATTGTTTATTTCCCCATACAATTACAGGATTATTGTACCAAGAATTTCCTTATATTTGCGTTGAAATTTTCGCTTGGAATTTGCGAATGTGAACTAGTTCCTTGCGACATGTTATGTCATCATGGACAGCAAGAAAGACAAACCAAGATGTGATAAGAAGGCTGGCTTTTAAACACCATATTAAGAAGGCTGGCTTTTAAACACCATATTAAGAAGACTGACTTTTAAACATCATATTAAGAATGCTGGCTTTTAATCACCAAATTAAGAAGACTGACTTTTAGACATCATATTAAGAATGCTGGCTTTTAATCACCAAATTAAGAAGACTGACTTTTAAACATCATATTAAGAATGCTGGCTTTTAATCACCATATTAAGAAGGCTGGCTTTTAATCACCATATTAAGAAGGCTGGCTTTTAATCACCAAATTAAGAAGGCTGACTTTTAAACACCATATTAATAAGAAAGTTAGGTTTTATCGATCATGTGAAGACACGATGGCAAGGAAAGAGTGTTGATGAAGGGGGCGATAGAAGGAAGTGGAGGCAGAGGTCGACCATGACGTCGTTGGACAAGAGATATTCATGAATACATGTACATGTCGCTAGATGAAGCGGGACAACTTGCCAATGACCGCGGGAATTTCAGAAGTTTATAAGGAAGACTATGTTCTGGACTGAATAAGCCACATGACGCACACACAATAAAATCACACACACACAATTTAAAACACATTGCCCAACGCATGCGCGGATATAGACAGAATGATTTTTTTTATATTCAATCATTGAAAAACAGCAATAAAAAACAATAAAAAACAGCAATAAAAAACAATAAAAAGCAGCAATAAATTTCCTTTCACAACCAGCCGATCTCGTAGATAAGGGGCGAAATGTAAGACGGGGTGGGTTGAGTTTCAAACCCCGATCCCATTCAACAATAAGAAAAAACTTTTAGTATTATGAATGTAGTGAAAATTTGGGGTAACGTCTTCCCTCCGCCCACCCCCTATCTAACGATGTTCTGCAAAAATGGTAATCAAAAATGTAAATGAACAGAAGGAATTGCAATTAAAATTGGTAAATAAAGTTTTTATAGGCACACCCCTCCCTTCCAAATCCTTTACTAAAGACTATCTACGGCTCTGCAACCATCTCTAGTTTTAGGTGTGTCATGTGACGTATTCTTTCAAGAACGTTGTCTTCCCAATGAACTCTCTGAACCCTTCTCTGTCTTGGAAGGCTTACCTTTTCCAACGACGTATTCATGTTATCTTTAATTTCGTCAGTCCATCGTCTTCTTGGTTTACCCTTTCTCCTCCATCCAGGTGCTCTTCCCTCCATTATTTGTCTTTCTAAACAGTTGTGTCTCTTTATATGACCAAACAGGCGTAGTTTTCTTTTTGTTATTGTGTTTAGTAACCAACACTCTGGAATCTTCAATGTGTTTATAAATCTGAGTTTCACTTTTTTCCTTCCATAATATTCTAAGTATCTTTCTGTAGCATTTCATCTCAAATTTGTTGATCTTTTTTGCCGCTGTTTTACTTAGGGTCCATGTTTCACAATCGTATGTTGCAACCGGAAAGATAAAAGTTCGTAACATTAGCAATTTCGTTTCTATTTTGTTGGTTTTCCATATGTTTTTCAACCGTGCTATTTTACAATATGTCATAGCAAATCTCTTCCTTATTTCTGCCATGCAGTCTCTTGCACCGTTGATGTTTGCTCCTAAGTATTCAAATTTATCCACACATTCTATCTTTGTCTATTCTGATTTTTGGTTGTTGTATCTGTTGACATGATTTTTGATTTTTGCGTGTTTAAATACAGGTTTTGTGTTTCGCTGTATTTCTTTGTGTTCTTGATTAGTTGTTCCAATCCCTTTATATCATTCGAAAGAAGCACCGTGTCGTCTGCGTAGCGTAGTTCAGGGATTTCGAATCCACCTATGTTAAAAGCGTGGTAGTCAGCGTTGTATATGTCTTCTCTCACATTCCTCATTATACTTTCTGCGTAAATGTTGAACAGGTATGGGGAGAGTGTGCATCCCTGCCTTACTCTATTCTGTACCTCAAACCACTCTGAGAGATCGTCCTCTAACTTCACTACAGACTTTTGATCTTGGTCAAGTTCTTCTATTTGATGAATCAGTTGTCTTGGAAAACGCATGCTGTTTATTATCTCCGGTAGTTTCTGGTGTTGGGCGCAGTCGAACGCTATTGGGTAATCTATCAACAACATGCGCAGGTCAGTTGAGAACTCCCTACACTTTTCTATGAGTTTTCCCTGCTTTATGGAGACGGGGCTTGATGAAATCTAGTCATCTATTCTGTTTTTATTGTGTTGTTTTATGTTGTTTGTTTCTTGAAAAAGGTTCAATTTGAGCCGTTACGTGGAGAATTGTCCTGTTTAGTTTTATTGTATGTTTTTTTTATATATACTTTTTTATATATTTTTATTAATAGGCAAGGTAAGTGTTTTAGTAACCTGTTTAATTCATTTTGCTTGACTTTTCTATGATCAATCTCATGTTAAGAATGTGATCTCTTGTTCCTCTACCCGAATTGAAACCGACATGTGTTTCGTTTATCTCCATCTCTAATTTCTGTTTGATTCTTTGCATTATGATGTTTAACATTATTTTACTTGCTTGACTTATAACGGCTATAGTTAAGTAGTTAGAGCACATCAATGTTAGGTATGTAATATTATTATGATGAGATAATAGAAATGAAAAACAGAGACTGAAATGGTACTCAGTCACTTAATGAGAATGTAATCTTGTTGGCCAGCTGCATGAGCATACAATTATAATATGAAAATGGAAACACCAAAATACAGAGGAAGACCAAAAAGAAGAGTTATATAAACAGTCTGAGACGTCACAATATTACTGCATAGGCGTATCACTCATTCCCTAGCCAGAAAAAAGATCGTCATTCAATCCTGCGGCATCTTACACTTAGACCTACGGGAAAAGCACAGAAAAAAAAAATAGGTGATGGATGGACAGACAGATAGATGGATCTTCCTATAGATAGACCAATTTGGTTATATCAAAGCTTATTGCTACTACAAATAATGGAGGTTGCAGTTCAAGCAACCTGTCACAAGGATTTCGAAGGAAATATCACTACTACCTAAAAACAACATCCCATGTAATTTTAATTAATTTATGTCCTTATTTTCTTAGTATCTTATATTATCACTTTACCACGCTGGTCAGTTGTCTCTGTGGCGCAATCGGTTAGCGCGTTCGGCTGTTAACCGAAAGGTTGGTGGTTCAAGCCCACCCAGGGACGATGTACTTTTTTGCGTGAATTTTCTTAATATTTTATTTCAAGAGATATAGAATTTAGATGTTTGGTTCAAGAGATCGCTTGTTCGATAAAGAATTGAGATGTTTCGTTCAAGAGATCGCTTGTTCGATAAAGAATTGAGATGTTTCGTTCAAGAGATCGCTTGTTCGATAAAGAATTGAGATGTTTGGTTCAAGAGATCGCTTGTTCGATCTAGAATTAGTTCAAATTCTACAAATAATGAAACTCACAGCTCAAGGAACCTGCTACAAAGGTTACCGAGGACATATTATCATTACTGTCTAAACAAACAAATATCTGATATTATCTTATTTCATGTGATATTTTTCTTGGTTATCTTACATTATCTTACAATGTTACATTTTGCCACGCTTGCCAGTGGCGCAATCGGTTAGCACTTTCGGCTGTTAACCGAAAGGTTGGTGGTTCAAACCCACCTAAGGACGATGCATGTTTTGCGTAATTCTTTTTTTGGTTTGTTAAAGAGATCGCTTGTTCCATCAACGATTTAGATGTTTGGTTAATGCGAAAGCTTGTTCACTCTAGAATAGGCATGTGTGGTTCAAAAGATCGATTGTTCGATCTACAATTGGGACGTTTGATTCATGAGATCTAGAAGTGGTTCAAATTTTATAAATATTGAAGGTCGCAGCTCAAGCAATCTGCCACAGCGATTACCTACCGAGGAAATATTATCATTACTGTCAAAATAAATATATGATATTATCTTAATTCATGTGATTCTTTTCTTATGTATTGTCACCTTACGTCGATGGTCAGTTGTCTCTGTGGCGCAATCGGTTAGCGCGTTCGGCTGTTAACCGAAAGGTTGGTGGTTCAAGCCCACCCAGGGACGATGTACTTTTTTGCGTATTTTTTGTTCAAGATATCGTTTGTTTCATCAATAATTGGTATATCTGGGTCAAGAGAGACAGTTCGATATACAAGAAAAATCTCAAAATTGGAATGCTTGGTTCATGGTATCGCTTGTTAAGATTAAAATGTTTCGTTTATAACTATTGTTTCTCCTAAGATCCCTGGGGATTATCGCCTTTAAACTTCGGAGTTAGATGTTCGGGCAGGCGACCTAGCTCAAAGTTCCACTAAGTTTGAGAAAAGCTCAGCACACAGATAATGGTGGGTTTCTGTGACACTATATGTTGTTGGATTTGTTTTACATTCGTTCTGAAATTCCCACTGCATTTTCACCTCAAAAAGTACAAAGAAACTACATGAATATTTCTGATTTTTAGAAATACGGTTTCAAATTCTAACAATTTAATTAGTGTATTAAAATAGTATATTCATAACTTCAACTATTGTCAATCTATATCTCCCTCTCCTCCCCCCCCCCCCCTGTTCGCCCGTGTCAACAACAAACATTTTTCTCACGCTGTAATTGTTGACGTAATGTATGGCCAGCTCCACGTCATATAATTAGTGTTCAGTATTTAGTGCAAGTCTGTGTGATATCAAATCTGTGTGATGTCAAATCTGTGTGATGTCAAATCTGTGTGATGTCAAATCTGTGTGATATCAAATCTGTGTGATGTCAAATTTGTGTGATGTCAAATCTGTGTGATGTCAAATCTGTGTGATGTCAAATTTGTGTGATGTCAAATCTGTGTGAAGTCAAATTTGTGTGATGTCAAATCTGTGTGATGTCAAATCTGTGTGATGTGAAATTTGTGTGATGTCAAATTTGTGTGATGTCAAATTTGTGTGATGTCAAATCTGTGTGATGTCAAATTTATGTGATATCAGATCTGTGTGATGTCAAATTTGTGTGATGTCAAATCTGTGTGATGTCAAATTTGTGTGATATCAAATCTGTGTGATGTCAAATTTGTGTGATGTCACATCTGTGTGATGTCAAATCTGTGTGATGTCAAATCTGTGTGATGTCAAATCTGTGTGATGTCATATTTGTGTGATGTCAAATTTGTGTGATGTCAAATCTGTGTGATGTCAAATTTGTGTGATGTCAAATTTGTGTGATGTCAAATCTGCGTGATGTCAAATCTGTGTGATGTCAAATCTGTGTGATGTCAAATCTGTGTGCACGGAGGATCTATAGAAGCACTATATTTCCGAATGCAATAAAATTGTATTTAGATTTTTATGATTTTTTTTCGTTCGTATTTGTCCCTCCTCTCACCCCGTAGTCCCATTCTGAGTTAATGTTCCTGCAACTGTATATAGGCCTATATATATATATATATATATGATTTAATCTGGTATGTATGTATGTCTCACCTGGCGTCATGTGGTTTTCATTAGTAATTCTCTTGATGTACGCTAAATATTTGATTTTCCTGTTTGTTATCTGTTACAAGCATACACTTTCCTTCTTCAATTTTTTCGCCTGTTATTGGAAATGTTACAGCGACCCCTTGTGGTGGCAAGGTGCTGTGTTCACTGGCTGAACCTAGTGCTCTATATATGAGAGAGTGCCGATGTCTAAAATAAGCCGCCATGATTGGCTAATTCTGTATCCCAAAGCAATAGGCCGAATATAGAAGAATAACTGATTCAGTTTTATTTTTTATTTTAGGTTATCTATCTAAGACACGGAAAAAAAATTGTGAGGAATAATTTAAAACTTTACAGTTTATAAATTTAAAACTTTAAAGTTGATAAATTAAAAATTGTATAGTTGATAAATTAAAAACTTTATAGTGGATAAATTAAAAATTTTATAATTGATAAATTAAAAACTTTATAGTGGATAAATTAAAAACTTTACAGTTTATGAATTTAAAACTTTACAGTTGAAAAATTTAAAAATTATAGTGGATAAATTTAAAACAAAACAAAAACAGGAAGATTAATTTACATACTAGTTTATTTTCTATAGAATCGGTGGCGTGAATTGTAGTTTATGTAATTTGAAATGGCGGCTTTATTGAATCCAATAGTCAAGAATCGATGTAATTATTTAGTGATACTCAAAATAAAAATAAGGGGGGGTGGGTAAAGCTTTGAACGGGGTAATGAAATTTTGCTAATCACTAGAAATATACATAGTAACACACACGTAAATTGACGTTCCGAGCAAAAGGCCTTTATCGACTACATAAACGACAAAAACAAAGATAAATAACAATACCATTGACGTTCACATTGCAGGGCTAAATATGGAGATGAGTTTGTTTATAGTTTGTGATTTGTTTAGATGTCAATATTTTTCTTATATTATTGAACGTACATTTAGCCATTTCTATTCTCATTTTCACTTGAGTCTACGTCATTTGTAATTATGTGTCCAAGCTATTAATAATGAGGACCTAGTTTAAAAGTAGTGCTTACATATTTCATTATTTCATTATTTCATTATTTCAGTTGATTATGTTTATTAGTTTATGTTTATCATTTATTAATTTAAATATAATTATATTTAGGGTTAGGGTTAGTTATATAAAATATAACTAACCATAACCCAAAACCCTAAAATATCACTATTTAAATTAATTATTGATCTATTATTGAGATTAATCAACCATAAAATACGTAGGTATGCACTAATTGCAAACAAGAACCGCTAATGATCTAATTGTTGTAGTTTGTATCCATGTATTTTGTATGTTCAGTATGTGTTCCTCTATGCAATAGTGAAACCATAATGACATAATCATGTGCTAATAAATATATAATCTACTTACAGTTTCATTTAACTAATCATATTTGGTTGTATTTTTGTTGTTGTGTGGACTACATATTTTCTTTGAGGAGAATAAAAGGGATTAAATATCAGTTTTACGTTGAACAGTATACAAGCTCGACGTTTCGAGCAAACAGGTTTTATAGACCTTTTGGTCGAAATGTTGATCCCATGTATTTTGTTTTCTTTTAGCTTTATACCCTTTTATGCCTTGCAGCATCGGGGGCAGAAGAGTTCTCTGGAGGCAGCCTTTTTGTGTGCTTCGAATATGTTTATTTCGTTGACTCTTTTATTTCTGTTGTAACCACCGTGTCTGTATAGCAATGTTTATTTAGGGGCATCTGAAGGTAGTCTGGAAGCATGTGAAAACCACTTAATCTGTTGTCTTCTGATATAATCCAGGATTGTCCATGTTTTTGATAGTCTGCTGATGTTTCAACTTCTGATTCTATCTCTTATTGTTACTCCGAGAAATTGACGTAGACAAATCATTTCCGTTTTGTAACAAGTTTTTTGTGTGTCTTTTATTGTTAGTGTCCACGTTTGACATTGATAGTATAGTGTGTGTCTACGTTTGACATTGATGGTATAGTGTGTGTCTACGTTTGACATTGGTAGTATAGTGTGTGTCTACGTGTGACATTGGTAGTATAATGTGTGTCCACGTTTGATATTGGTAGTATAGTGTGTGTCCACGTTTGATATTGGTAGTATAGTGTGTGTCCACGTTTGATATTGGTAGTATAGTGTGTGTCCACGTTTGATATTGGTAGTATAGTGTGTGTCCACGTTTGATATTGGTAGTATAGTGTGTGTCCACGTTTGATATTGGTAGTATAGTGTGTGTCCACGTTTGATATTGGTAGTATAGTGTTGGTATGATAATCGTTTTATATAGTGCAGTTTTGGGGATCGTGTTGCAATCCCGTGTATTGTTCAATATAAAACTGCCATTTAACACTTTTTACATATTTTTTTGATATTTACTTGCCGTACGGTGTATTTTTTTAATGCATTCTCCCGATTACATAACATTTTTTAATGTTAAACAAAATATGTATTTTTTCTTACTTTTTCAGCTATTACGGGGAGATAATATTTTGACTTAATTAAGCAAGTTGGTTTTACAGAATTCTTGACAGTTGCTTATAAGAAAAGAGAGACGGGTCAAAAATTCTCCACACAAAAATTGTTATAATAATATTTATGAACAAAACTCATTCCCCTCTCTGTCAATGTCTTATGATGTGTTATTTACTTTCAGGTGTTCCGCATAATTAAAATTCAAATGGGCCAAAGGATATGAGTCCATGAAGCACCGGATCAATAGAATTCGATGACTTTCAGACGAAGCAAAGCTATATGATAGTCATTAGCTGCGCAGCATCATTAGCTGTTCAGCATCATTAGCTGCGCAGCATCATTAGCTGAGCAGCATCATTAGTTGTGCAGCAATACTATTCTCAACACTAATGCAGCTCTACTGGTGAATAAATAGCATCAACGAGAGACGGAGCTTTGTAAAGTTGCTGACTCACACTGTGAGATGAATTGGTATTAACTGAAAGGGCTGAGATCGAATCTCTTCTACAACCTTCTTATCATGTCTACGCACACTTAGAGATCAATTCATGGAGGATCTGTACATAGAAAAACCCACCTAAAAGTTCTCATGGGTTCTAGATGTACACGAGGAATCGCGGACAACGTACGAGAAGAACTGTGGGGCTACTTCGCTTTGTCAGGTCTTCTATTTCTGAACATCGGCATTGTTCTGGTAGTATATGCACTAAAAAAAGCAGCCCCTTATCCTGTTGCTTTGGAAATATTCGGGCTAGCTCTAATCGTAATGGGAGTTTTAACAACATTGGCCTCATGGTACGTACACAGACAGCATCGACGGAGGAAGCCTCTTTTCGCTTTTGCATGCTTCAAAAAACCTCAAGAAATTTCGCGTGAGGCTTCAAGAGCAGCATTAAGGAACAGTCGCCGTCAGAAGAATCCATACATGAAAACGGTTACATTTTCTGAAGATAATCAATCAAAGAAAGTAGAACCTGTTCCGGAGAACACCATAAAAATGTTCTCTACGCCAGAATTTCAGGTGCGTAAACGAAACAAACAAATTCCTCGTCTGTCTGCTATGTAAATATAGTCAGTCTACTTCCAATGACAATCTGTGTTTCCGTATTCCTGCCATCTCCCATGTATTTGCAATTCTTTTAATCTGAACTAAATCTTAATATTTATTATTTGTAATTCGGCTAAATGTAATTTCTTTATATGGACAAGGGCACTTGTGGTCAAGCGCGCAATATTAAGAAACCTAAACCTGCTTATCATTCCGATTATAAAAGAGGTACCACATGCAATTTGAGCATTGCTGTTAAACAGGTTGCGACGCACAGATGGCCTAACAGTAATGTGGCTACAACATCCATCGTTTAGTGAAATTGGTGAAAACACTGAATATATCTTCTTCTTCTTGAGCGTTCATTCTCAAACTCCTGCTGGGTCTCTCCTGTAACAGTACTACTAGATCTCCAGCAGGATGCAGTCCAGAAAATGGAAACGCGTTGTGTCGCCGTTTTATTTGCGCCAATGGCCCGACACATCCGTCTTCGGCAGTACTGAATATATTAAATGTCACAATTGAAGTCGGATGTTTCGGGTAATATGTGCAAAGAAAGCGACGACAACGCATTTTCGTTTACTTGCCTACATCCAACTGGAAACTTAGTAGAACTAACTTGTTCTGCTACATGGAAGATCCCATGGGAGCTTCTTCTTTTCTTCTTCTGCGTTCGTTCTCAAACTCCTGCAGGTTAGCAGGATATAATCCGGAGAACGGAATGATCTGTGTCATGGGCTACTGCATTGCTGCGACATCTTTCCATCCCCTATATGTAATGTGACAGTCAATTCCACCCCATAACCTCCGTAGTCGCCTCTTACGACATGCATGAGAGATAGTCAGTGTTGCTAGTCTTTGCTTCCCAATCAGCCCCCGGCAACACACAGGAGTTTGAGAACGAGCTCTAGCCCAATATTATAATGATATATAGTATGTCTACCCCCGGAGCTGCAAGACATAAAGGGGTAGAAAGAGAAAAGAAAGAAAGATATAGTATATTCTTTCAATATACTTCTTCTTCCGCGTTCATTCTCAAACTCCCACTAGATCTCTATTGTAGCAGGAAAATGATCCCACTAAACTTCCAGCAGAATGTAGTCCAGAGAATGGAAATGCGCTGTCGCCGTTGTATTTGCGCCAGTGGCCCAACACATTAGTCTTCGGTGGACTTTCAATATACAAGTATTCTTCTCTTGAGAGTATATACATTTAATATACGAGTATTCTTCTCTTCAAGATGATTTATAGTTTCCATATACGAGTATTCTTCTCTTCAAGATGATTTATAGTTTCCATATACGAGTATTCTTCTCTTGAAGATGATTTATAGTTTCCATATACGAGTAGTTTTCTCTTGAAAATTATTTATTGTTTCAAAATACAAGCATTCTTCACTTGAAGATTATTTATAGTATTAATATAAGCGCATTCTACTCTTGAAGGCTATTTATAGCTTCAATATACGAGCATTTTTCTTCTTAAGATATTTATAGTTTCCCTATGCGGATATTTTTCTCTTTGATATTATTTATAATTTTTATTCTAGTGTTCTTCTCTTGAAGATTATTTATAGTTTCCATATACGAGTATTATTCTATTGAATAGTATTTATATTTTCCATGTACGAATACTCTTCTATTTCAGGTTATTTATAGTTTCTATACTAGTATTTGTCTCTTGAAAATTATTTATAGTTCCATTTACGAGTATTATTCTATTGAATAGTATTTATATTTTCAATATATGAGTATTCTTCTCTTGAAACTATTTATAGTTTCAATATACGAACATTTTTCTCTTGAAGATTATTAATAATTTTTATATTTATTAGAGTATTATTTCTTTGAAGATATTTTATAGTTCTATATACGGGTATTATTCTGTTGAAGAACGAGTATTTATAGTTTTTATATACGAGCATTCTTCTTTTGAAGATTATTTATAGTTTCAATATTCGAATGACATCGTTTTCTCCACTTAAACTAATGATAATTATCATTGATGTTACTGACATCTGTTACTTAAACTAATGATAGTTGATGTTACTGACATCTGTTACTTAAACTAATGATAATTTATGTTACTGAACTTAAGAAGATGTGTCACTTTGACGCTGCGCTTCACTGAAGTTGAACTCCGTTTATATTTATGTCAGTCAGTATTTTAGCAGTGTGTTACTCTTGTCAGTAACATAAAGTTCCTCTTCGGTACAGAAGTTTGTTCAGCCTATGGCATTTACCATACAGCCACATTGAGTAGAACAATCATCTGGAACATTGAGTAGAACAATTATCTGGAACATTGAGTAGAACAATAATCTGGAACATTGAGTAGAACAATCATCTGGAACATTGAGTAGAACAATCATCTGGAACAGATGAATTGATACAAGATTTGATAAAGATCTTTTTTACATGGGACAAGTTATCAGCATATCCCCCCCCCCTACTTTCCTTAGTCGCATCCTGCAGTATGTTTGAAAAGAAGACATTTGTCCTATTCTTTGCACCCTGGACTTCAGGCATCGATTTCCACACGGGCTAGTGGCATACGAGGTCATGACTCCCAACTTAAGCATTATGATTGATTTATTGGTTGATTGATTGACATTGATTTATTGGCTGGTTGGTTGGTTGAATTGACTTATTGATTGATTGATTGATTGAGTGGCTGATTGATTGACTTATTGATTGGCTGATTAATTTATTGATTGGTATATTGATTGATATATTTATTGATTGATTGACTGACTGATTGGTTGATTGATTGATCGATTGATTGATTGATTGTCTGTGTTTTATATGAATGTCTTTGTTATTTCTTAGATATATGCAGAATACATGAAACGAGACTCGGTCGGAGTAGAGATTAATGGTGCTCATAAGTTCAAGGTTGAATCCCTTCGGCAGAAGAAGCATGTACATCCCCACACACCGACAAGAACACCTCAGCCGCCTGCATTGGTAAATGCAGTGTGAGTATTACAAACAAATCGAGCCTGTTCACATACCTCCTCATCATCATCATGTTGCATATCTGTAAAAGGATGTAGTAATCTACATCCGGGTCTCGCGAACTGGTACTAATCCGTGTTTTTCATTGGCTGTGTCAGAAAGAAGACACAAAGTTATGACGTTAAAGTCGATTACACCTAAATTTGTGACGTATATCACCAGTCTGCAGAAGCTAGATCTAGGCTTCATCCCAACCCCCCCCCCCTGTAAGCCGTAGGCTTCATCCCAACCCCCCCCCCTCCTGTAAGCCTATCTTGTGCAAGTCTTCTCCTCTATAAGAGTTTCAGATGGTCTTTGGTATCTTGTATCAATCACCTGTATCGGATGCTCTTTAATGTCTTATATGAATTACCTTCTTTACCTGGTGGTCTTTGATGTATGAATTATATACTTTACCTGGTGGTCTTTGATGTATGAATTATATACTTTACCTGGTGGTCTTTGATGTATGAATTATATACTTTACCTGGTGATCTTTGATGTATGAATTATATACTTTACCTGGTGATCTTTGATGTATGAATTATATACTTTACCTGGTGATCTTTGATGTATAAAATACCTTCTTTACCTGGTGGTCTTTGATCATCATCATCATCAAGTACCGTCTCCGCAACGAAGGTTGGCTGCAACGTATCTCCAACATCTCCTGTCTCTTGTCTTGGTGGTGCACTCTGCTAGACTGTAACCTGTCCATCGTGTAATGTTACTCTCCCACTTGTATCTCTGCCTACCTCTTGCTCGCTTCCCTTTGACTTTACCCTCAAGTAAGGTCTTCAATAGGGTGTCATGTCTTTTAATGTGTCCAAAGTATTTTATTTTCCTGATCTTTATTTCTCTTAGTAGTTCTTTCTTCATATTAAGTGTTTTTAGCACCTATATTTGATGTCGTGTATCAATTAACTTCTTTACCTGGATGTATTTCATGTCTTGTATCAATCATATTCTTTACCAGGTAGTTTTTGATTTATGAATTACCTGCTGTGCCTGGCAATCTTTGATGGATAAATTACCTTCTTTACCTGGTGGTCTTTGATGTACATCAATCACCTTTATCACCTGATATTCTGTGATGTGTTTCAAACACTTTCATCACCTGGTCGTCTTTGATGTCTTTTACGAGTCACCGTTTTTACTTGGTGATATTTGTTGTTTTGTATGAGTCACCTTTCTTACCTGCCTGTTTGTGTCATTCCTACATCATAACGTCAAGTATGACCTTCAAGTATAACATTTAAGTATGACCAAGTATGACCTTCAAGTATGACCTTCAAGTATGACATTTAAGTATGACCTTCAAGTATGACCTTCAAATATGACCTTCAAGTATGACATTTAAGTATGACCAAGTATGACCTCCAAGTATGATCTTCAAGTATGACCTTCAAGTATGACATTTAAGTATGACCTTCAAGTATGACCTTCAAATATGACCTTCAAGTATGACGTCCAAGTATGACCTATAACAAACAAAATACAGAGGTTGTCCATAAACAAACCATGGATCAACGCCGAAGACTTCCAGCTGACATACGCTGATATTGTTTATAATTAGTGTCAGAATTCCACCTTTTCGCCTGTCCTTTCGGTCAGATCGGTAGCACTGGTAGCCTCTGATTTTAAAGGCTATGTCGCTGCTGAGGTGTGTTTCTTGGATACAGCATATATTAACTTGTTCTTCACTGAGGACATTTTCAAGTTCCAATTTTTTGCTGTATCCATCTCTTTTACTGTTGACACCCTCAGCATTCCAGTGCATTATTTTTATTGGTCGTTTGTTTGTTTGGCCAGTAGCTCTATTCCCTTGCCTCCTGGCTCCTCGGGGCAATTGAGAAGGACTTCCAGTAACTGAGGTTGGGCCCTTTCGAGGTATAGGGCCCGGCACCGTCCCTGCCTGAACGTCCGCCCCAGGGCAGGCACCATAACTGTTATTAGATGCAGACATGTTTCCATTGTGTTTTGTGCGTGGCAACCTGATTATCTGTGCGCCTTTTGGCTGGTTGCCTCTGTCTTCAGCACTCTGCTTACTTGTGCCGGACTATGGTCCTGCTCGAGTGGGAGTGCCCGACCAGTCTTAGTTTCCAGCCTCTGATGGCTGAACTAAGCCCCATCACCACTTCAAGGTTCTGGCCTCGATGGGGATAAAGACTGCTAAAAAAAATAACTGTTAAAGTTCCGAAAGAAGAAACACACATAGACAACTTATTACCAGAATCATAGAGAAAAACATGAACACGCTTTTGATATTTAATGGAAAAATGAAAACACAAAAGTCGCCATGACAACCGGCAATTATATTCCGTACAATATAATAAAATCACCACACAGAAAGATGTCAAAATATGACATGCTTGTGGACTTTGAGAGCAGACTAGATGACTTTGAGAGCAGACTAGACGACTTTGAGAGCATACTAGATGACTTTGAGAGCAGACTAGATGACTTTGAGAGCAGACTAGATGACTTTGAGAGCAGACTAGATGACTTTGAGAGCAGACTAGATGACTTTGAGAGCAGACTAGATGACTTTAAAGTATCCATGATCGTCTATGCCAGCCAGCAGTTCAAATTACTATGCTTCTTCTTCTTCTTCTGCGTTCGTTCTCAAACTTCTGCAGATCAGCAAGATGTACTCTGGAGAACGGAATGCGTTGTGTCATGGTTTACAACATTGCTGCGATATCTGCGCCTTTCGGTCTGACACATCCGACTTCAGCATGGCTTTGGGTCACTGACCCTATAGGATGGGACAGCCAACTCCATCCCATAACCTCCTTAGTCGCCTCGTACGACATGTATGGAAGGTAAACAGTGTTGATATTCTTTGCTCCCCTTTCGGGTACCTGACAACACACGGGCGTGACTATGCTGAAATGTTGAACCATATATTCGGTGTTCATCTCAAGAGACAATAATTTGATTTATCGTATTAACGATGGTTCTCCACATGGGCCATAAGCACCCCCTCGCCGGAGACCACATAGACCTGCACGTTGCCTATGGAGAAAAATTTGTAGTTTTGGGGACCACAGACCCATCAAGGAGTGTCCAGGGGAAAGAGATTATATCAACGATTATTAACAAATATTTATAGTGATAGTTGAAAAAGCCTTGATGAATTCAAAGAAAGGCAATGTCACTTTTTGTGGCACATTTGGACATAGAAGAGAGAGTAACGATCACAATAAGTTGAGAACTTTTGGTATACACAATATCTGGAACACAAAGCACGCAGAACAATTATACACCCTCTATTGATTATGCATGAACTGAATACGATCCCACAAACGTTCCCATAGGAACACGAACCTGCACTCTAATAACTTTACTTGTGTGTATAGAAGTTAGTGTTCATGTATCGGGCTCTCATTTTTTCTTTGTCGTTCTTGACATGTCATAGAATTAAAGCGCAGATATCGCAGCCTAGCTGTAGACAATGACACTGCGCATTAAAAAAAGGCTCACAAAGCGTAGAGAGTTTACTGCACTGTGCTCAGGTTTTCCCATATGTACGCAATCCCTTTGAACAATGAGACATCCAACTGCAACCTGCCGAAGTATCGCTCATGGCACGTAACTCCGTAGCTTCAAATTGATAAACCTCGCGTATCTCCGAAAACATCCACTTTAAGAAAAGAACAACACTAGCTGGATTTGAACCCGTGACCTCTGATCAGAATTCGAAGGCGTGAACTCTTGAGCACAATGTGAACCAATGAGCACAGACGTATTCATTTTTCTCCATTCTGTTAACTATCAAGATCGTAAGAACGGACTCAGAAAACAACAAAATAAACTATATATACCAGTGTAACGTATATTTTTGAAAACACAAATTGTATATACCAGTATAACGTATATTTTTAACAAAATAAATTGTATATACCAGTATAACGTATATATTTGACACCATAAATTGTATACACCAGCATAGCGTATATTTTTGACACCATAAATTGCATATACCAGTATAACGTATAGTTTTGACAACATCGTTTTATTGATAAGCTGGTTGAAAGATAGACCTTATTGTGAAGCGCGGGATATTTTTCTTTAGATTCCAAGGTAATACCAGAAAGAAATGTATATAACAATGTATTATCGTCCCTTACCCACCTACAAACTCACGCGAGTAAGCACATAGCCGTGATCATTAAAAACATAAGTCCTGCTGACTCAATGGGAATAATCCTAAAATGACGACGTTCACTTGTCTAAACATGGCTTTTGGTACCAGTCATCATCATCATCAAGTGCAGTCTCCACAACAAGGTTGACTGCAACAGACCTCCAACATCCCCTGTCTCTTGTCTTGTTGGTGCACTCTGCTAGACTGGAACATGTCCCTTTCGTGATCCTACTCTTCCACTTGTATATCTGCCTATCTCTTGCTCGCCTCTCCTCGACTTTAGCCGCAAGTAAGATCTTCAACAAGTTATCATGTATTTTAATATGTCAAAAATATTTTATTTGCCTGATCTTTATTTCCTATAATAACTATGTCTTCATATTAAGTCTTGTTAGAATCTCTTTGTTTGTTTTATTCTCTCTCCGTGATGTTCTCTCAATTATTTCTTCTATTTGTTTATTTACCTTGTTTCTAAGCCACACATTAGTATAGAATACTAAAAGTATAGATTTAGTACTAGTAACTTGTCCAAAAGCTAGCCAACCAGCCTTCCCCTACTCTATTTCTCACCAAATGGAGAAAATGACACATACATATTTTGCAATGATTATTGGTTCAGGTAACATCCCCCCCCCCCTCACTTTGAAGGGAAAAATTTCTACAGCTCTGATATATATATATATATATATATATATATATAGGTAGGATATACACGTATAAAAAAAGTAAAGTAACCCATAGCATTTATTAATGCCGTAGGGTGTGAGATGTTAGCGATCTCACATTTCACAGGCTCTGCAAATGAGGGCGGTAGCCATCTCCTCTCCTTCGCATTCTTTACTTCCCGGATTAATCCTGTACCCATTTAAGTAGCTATCTTTCTGTGTGGTGAAGCCAATGCGCTAACCACTGCGCTAACGATGCCCCCAAACACGTATTCATGCATTTATATATAGGCCTATATACGGATATGTTTATTTTGTTTGTTTGAGAACCCCAGGAATTGTGAGCGATTAGCTCTTACTTCCTATGTGCAGTAGGGTGGGTTTTCTTAGCTTTCATTCATACCTAGGAGACTTCAGCTTTCGGCTTAGTGCAATGCCTATTGAAGGAGTCTTCTACTCAGAGGTGGTCTATAATTGTATAGATGACATGCTACAAAGCTTGCATAAGAGAACCTCTTATAACGGCATGTCATCTACTAAGGTCTTCTGTTGCATGGATGGTTTGTCTAGTGGGCCATTGGTGCGACCCACAGACACAACCGCATGCAATATACGGATATATATATATATATATATATGTATATATGAGACTTCTTCCACTCTGGTAATACGATCAAAATGTGTTTTTTTCTCCTTGTTTTTATTTTACCTCTGGCACAGAACGTGTTTGTATTCCCCTACATGTGATGAGGTCGTGCGTATCTCGTCTGCCGACTTCATCATCAATTATGTAACACAACACTTCTCACTGCGCAGATCCAATACTGGTTGTAACACCCAGCGCAGAAGTGTAAACAAGCCTTTCAATATTCCTGGGCACATACAATCTATTTGTGCATCAGTTATTGGCAAACTCTCAAACCGACTTCCCGTGGTTTGAAGGGGAAGTAACTGTACTAATTTGAAGATAACTCTGCACATATCTTCTTCTTCTTCTTCATCGTTCTTCAGTCAGATATCACGTTACGGCACCAATAGCTTCAATGAATTGTGTGATTCGCTTCAGGTCATCCATGGAACCCCTCAAGGCTGGAAGCAGTGCCGTCTCAGTAGGCCATATTTTTTCCCTCTCTTCTCTCTGCACATATAATATACTACTTTTCTTTGTGCTGTTTGCTTTGATTGAGTAAAATATAACCTGTTAAAGTGAGCCGCGTTAGCGCACTGGCTTCGCATATGAGTGGTCCTGGGTTCATTCCCCAGTTGAGGCGGAAATGTTTTTCAGATCGCAACGGCTCCAGGGTCGACCCAGCCTTAAATGGATACCGGATTAATTCGGGAAGTAAGATGGCTACCGCAGAGCCTCGGAAAAGTGAGATCGCTAACATCTCACATCCCTACAGCATTAATAAATGCTATGGGTGACTTTACTTACTTTACCTATTATAGTGAGGTAGGTTCCTTTCAACTGTGGATGTTAGTCCAAATTTGCTATATCAGAACCTTGCTATGTCATGTGACGTATTCTTTCCAGAACATTGTCTTCCCAATGAACTCCCTGAACCTCTCTCTGTCTTGGGCGATGTGACTTGCATTTTCTAGCGATGTATTCATGTTATCTTTAATGTCGTCAGTCCGTCGTCTTCTTGTTGGAGACATCATCGTCTTCTGCCCTTTCTCCTCTTTCCAGGTGTTCTTCCCTCCATTATTTGTCTTTCTAAACAGTTGTGTCTCTTTATATGACCAAACAGGCGTAGTTTAGAACCTTTAAACATCAAAAATAAGAAGGCTTTTCGTTTCTGGTAAACCGGTAATCATGAGACAAAGAGAGAAAAAAACTAAGAAAAAAAATACAAAAACAAAAAAAATGGGGGAGAGAAAAAAGAAGGACAACAAAATAAACGAAAAATGTTTTGTTTCCAAGGAACACCACAGGGCCAGCCACTTCCCAAAGTGATCACAAATTCACAGGAGGAGACTGGACAGAGCGGCCCAGAACCAGCAGGAACCTAGAACTAAGAAATTCAGACAACACCATTTTTAGAACTACATCCCACCCACCCCCCCCCCCCCCACAAAATTGTATTGTCCTTATTAAGATACTCAGACGAGACCCAGAGTTAAACTACCAGTCCCCCACAGAACAACCCATGTCATTAGGCCACATAATACCCCCCTCCCCACCGGTGTATCTAAAGGGAGTAACATCCAAGGTTGAAAAAAGCGTGTCCTGGATCACCAAGACAAATCCACCAGCTAGCAAACAAACTGTTTAGCTCATTGAGGTCGTGGCCACTGGATTAACGTAGTCTCCACTATTTTTTAGGGTCAAAAGCTCTCTATATATAGTTGATATATAACTAATTTTTGATGATAAAAATCTCTGATATATCCAAATTTTGATGATAAAAATCTTTTATATAACTAATTTTTGAGGATAAAAATCTCTCATATATAACCAATTTTTGATGATAGAAATATCTGATATAACCATTTTTTATAATAAAAATCTCTGATATATCCAAATTTTGATGATAAAAATCTTTTATATAACTAATTTTTGATGATAAAAATCTCAGATATATCTAATTTTGACTAACGTTCGTGGTTGAAAAGAACGTGCCTTGTCGTAAAAGTTACATTTTTTTCAACCAAATAAAAAACTGTTTAGCGCTAATGTCAATCCATCAGTCAATCAATCAATCAATCTAGTGTGAAGCAGATCTTGCCTCTCCACAACTCTCTGTCTCTTGTGTTGCTAATAAATTCAGTTGGTGACTTATTTTTGTGCCACAACGACAATCCATCCAGAAATTTCTCTCTTTGTCTTCCTCTGTCTCTTCTCCCTTGATCTTTCTGTATTTACTAAATGTTCAAGTTGTATTTATCTCATCACACGCCCTGAACATCCTGCATGTATTTGTTGCTATAACTTATCGTTGTACTCCAGCATTTCTGGCAACTTCTACATTAGTTTTCGTAGTTGTCCGTAGAATTTATATCATTCTTCTTAAAAACTGCACACCAGTTGCCTACAGTTTATCTTCGGTACTTTTGTTTCTTGTCCATGCTTCACTTCCATAAAGAAGAATAACTCCAATGCAGTATCCGTATTAGCATATGGTTGCGAAAGTTAGAAAATAGTAAAATCATTAGAGAAGAAATTATATGAATTTGTAAATAAATGTCTTAGAAAACTCTTAAATTTTGGTTGGGAAGAAGTCAAACAAGCAGTTAAGAGAAGACACCAAACAGAAATATGTTCCTACAACAATAAGAAGAAAATAATGGAATTACATAGGGTGACATGTACTTAGAATAAATGAAAACAGATTGCTACTACAAGAATTACAATGGATACCAGATGGAAAAAAAATTTGTTAAAATAAAAAATTTGAGGACCAAGAGAGATTGTTTGCTGAGCAGCCAGTTATCAAAGAAGGTATGACTACGGGTCTCGATAACACGCAAGAATTACATGCAGTAGTATCACATAGCTCGAACTCGGGTGTTCTGGTTCCTGCCCTATTCACTGTATTCGGCGCTACGGAAACATAAACAGATATATTAGGAAAATCAGAAATGCATGTGGCAATAAATCAATCAAAACCCATAACCTTCAGGGTCGTAGGGTTACCACATTGGATGCCTCAGCACACAGAGTCCTCCAGCGAATTCTATCCTCAGCGATGCGGATGAGTGTGGAAATAACTTGCCCTGTCCATTCATTGATGTTGTCTGTCCATGTCTTTATTTTCCCTCCTCTGCTTCTTCCACCCTCGACAGTTCCCTGCAGTATTGTTTTTGACAAGGAATCGTGCCTGCATACATGTCCGAACCATGCTAGTTTTCGTCGTTTCACTATTGAAAGAAATGGCTCCTGAACACCTGCACACATCTCTACTTTATTTCTTACGTACACATTGGTCTTATGTTCCCTATAGGAAATTCGTAGAATTCTTCTGTAGCATTTGTACTCGAAAGCCTGTAATCTTCTCTCCATGTCTGCAGTGAGTGTCCAACTCTCACAACCATACAACACAACAGAATGCACCAGCGACTTATACATTTTGATTTTTACTTTAACACTGATGTTGCTTTTCCAAATCACAGTTAGCCTTGACATAGACGCTAAAGCCATCCTATGCCTTATTTTTAGTTCTGCTTTGAATTTACCATCGCTGCATATACTGGATCCGAGGTATTTGAAGGTATTCACCTCCTCAAGTTTATGTCCATTCATCACGATATTAGTCTGGTTTTTCTGTATTTCTGCATGTGGCGGGGGAGGATGAATCAGATATCAAACGCAAGATCAAAGACCACCTGAACATAAGAGTAGCAGAAGCAGGAGCACTGGCTCAAGATCAGAAGTTTCGAAAGTCTGTGATGGCTGCTACATCCTGTTCAGGATATGCTACCTGATGATGTTGACCAATGAAACATACAGAAATAATCAAAATGGACCTTCTAGATAATGTTTACGTTTTCTGTGCACTTCATCTATATTGTCGAAGGTCACGGTTGTACCGCCATTTTTGTATGCTCACTTCTCGTTGGATTCCTTCAGATCAGGCAGTTTATCGTTACAAAGTGCTTGTATGACAGACATTTTATCAGTAAAATACAACATCTTCTAACATTCTTTTGTTTTCATTATTTCTGCAGCAGTGCTTAGAGCATGTACATCTGCAGATTAGTTGAAGCAGAATATTCCAATGGAGAACATGTGGATTCATATCTTTTCCTGGATATTTTATGTAAATTCGAGTACCTCCATTCTTCACTGCTTTGGTTGCTGATCCATCAGTATATACTTGTAATCACACTTCTCTGGGGTATACAGACTATCTTCAATAATGTTACTAATAATAAAATAATAAATGTAATAATAATGTAATAATAATGTGATAAATCCTAAATAAAGTACAAAGGTTACAATTAAATACTAACTATCAATGTTAAACCAAAAAAATAACTAACAATAAACAAAAGAACAAGGATTTTTCCCCCATATTTCGGTCCAACTGGAACCTTTCTCAATAAATACACATACACCGAATATGAAACATTGAATTGCAGAAGACCAATTGGAGACTTCCTTCTTACAGCACGACTCTCCACGTAATGAGAGACACTAACATAATTGTTGAATTATTAGACTTATGTAAAACACAGGTTTATATATCGTCTCAATGGGACACCATAGACTATATCTAAAACTAGTGGGTCTATGGTGATATAGATATAGATATATAGTTTATGGTGTCCCATTGAAGCGATATATAAACCTGTGTTTTACGTAAGTCTAATTGTTGTTACGTTTCATGCAGTTACCTTGTATTGATTGTCTTGTTGAATTATGTGTGTTCAAAATTATTGCACACCACTGACGCACGTTATGTACTATTGTTTTCTTTTGGAGAGTATTCAGCTCTCTCAGAGTGTAGGTGTGGTTTATCGTAATTCTAACAGTTAAATTATGATTATACTCTCATGGAACTAACAGAAATGTTCGTGTTGAAAAATAGTCTTCTAATAATTACTTCGCCCGTGTGTTGCCGCGGCCCGTGTTCGGGAGCAAAGAATAGCAACACTATTTACCTTCCGCGTATGTCGTAAAAGGCGACTAAGGAGGTTATGGGATGGAGTTGGCTGTTCCATCCCATATAGGGTCAGTGACCCAAAGCCATGCTGAAGTCGGATGTGTAAGGCCGAAAGGCGCAGATATCGCAGCATTGCTGTAAACCATGACACAGCGCATTCCATTCTCCGGACTACATCCTGCTAACTGTAGGAGTTTGAGAACGAACGCAGAAGAAGAATTACTTCATCATTCCACAAGACTCTTGTTATATTATAATAAACAATGTAAATATTTTTTTTCCCAGATATACTGAAAAAGGTCACGTGATATCCCAGCCCATGACAGTGTCCAATCCAATTTTGCTGAAATTATCTCACTGACTAAAAACATGGATTGGATTCATACTACAGGACGAATGCATGCAGTCTGATTTTAATTCTTTCATAGGCGGATGCATGCGGAAATGTGATGGATATGTGAAAAGAATGTAAAAGAACCACACTCCCAAGGAAATTCTCTTTGGCAAGCTCTCATCTTGTGGGGGCGAAGGGGCTAACTAAAACAGATGCAGGCAATGATGATAAATTTCAGGCTTGTGTTGTTGCCTTTCTGGAGTGTACAGAAATGAATGAAACATTCAATCCTGACATAGAATTACTCTGGTGTGTACAGAAATGACTGAAACATTCAATCCTGACATAGAATCAATCCCGTGTGTACAGAAATGAATGAAACATTCAATCCTGACATAGAATCACTCTCGTGTGTACAGAAATGACTGAAACATTCAATCCTGACATAGAATCAATCTCGTGTGTACAGAAATGACTGAAACATTCAATCTTGACATAGAATCAATCTCGTGTGTACAGAAACGACTGAAACATTCAATCCTGACATAGAATCAATCTCGTGTGTACAGAAATGACTGAAACATTCAATCCTGACATAGAATCAATCTCGTGTGTACAGAAATGACTGAAACATTCAATCCTGACATAGAATCAATCTCGTGTGTACAGAAACGACTGAAACATTCAATCTTGACATAGAATCACTCGTGTGTACAGAAATGAATGAAACATTCAATCTTGACATAGAATCACTCGTGTGTACAGAAATGAATGAAACATTCAATCCTGACATAGAATCAATCTCGTGTGTACAGAAATGACTGAAACATTCAATCTTGACATAGAATCAATCTCGTGTGTACAGAAACGACTGAAACATTCAATCCTGACATAGAATCAATCTCGTGTGTACAGAAACGACTGAAACATTCAATCTTAACATAGAATCACTCGTGTGTACAGAAATGAATGAAACATTCAATCTTGACATAGAATCACTCGTGTGTACAGAAATGAATGAAACATTCAATCCTGACATAGAATCTCCCCTACCATACTTGGAATTTGCATGATCTGGATTGGACATCTGTGTATTTGTTGTTCTTTTTTTGGGGGGGGGGGGAGGGGGTAGCATGTTTTCTCTGTGCTTCTGAGATCTGATGCGTTTCAACGATACAACCACCTTGCTGGTGTTGCTGTACCACACGGGACGATTCTGGGCCCCAGACGTTTCTTCACTGTTGAAAATCTTTCTTTTTTTAAAAACACTTTGAGAGTTCTTGAAGTATGTATATCTTCTGAGATATATTAAAACAACCTTGAGCATTTTCATGTTCAATTCAAATTCTTGGGAAGAACTTTAGTTAGTCATTCAGCATGCAGTACTGTTCACGCTAATGCATCCAATCATCTGAAGGGGCATTGAGGGAGATACAGAAGACAAAACACTGGGACAAAAAGCACCTGTACCCATACACACAGATTTATTCTGTATATTCTGTTCTTTCTCTTGCGGATCACATATCTGCACAATCAGTCACGAGAAAGACTGCAACTTGTGGGCTCAATTTGTAAATGCTAACTTGCTACAATAACCGTCTATAAAGATGCACAAGAGCATCACAGCGGATACAAACTATAGCGCGCCCCAGCTCAATTTTAAAACATGCATACATTACATATAATCTAAGAAACTTTTGAGATATGCATTAATCACAGAACCTGTATAGTCACAGCATTACTCACAGAACCTGTATAGTCACAGCATTACTCACAGAACCTGTATAGTCACCGCATTACTCACAGAACCTGTATAGTCACCGCATTACTCACAGAACCTGTATAGTCACAGCATTACTCACAGAACCTGTATAGTCACAATCTCTTGACATGTCAGCAACACATGTTAAATATGTAAAAATGTTGGCAGCCAAACAGGCATCAGAAGGTGCAAAATAACCAATGCCGTTGTGAAATCCACTGCACAACGTACTTCTCGAAATAAATCACACAAACCTTTGTTTTGTTATCTGAGACCGAACGTTGGAGAAGAATATTCCAATTATTGTAGTACCTCTGTGTTTGTGATTGTCCTGCCACATGATTTTCCGTTTCAAAGACAGAAAATCTGAAAGATATAGTTATCTCCAGATTATAATGTCCATGTTTTTGAGCCACATTATAAAGTGTTGCATACATATGCTCAATAGATGTTATCTTCATCTACGTTGTTAATTTTATTCTCATCCACAAACTCTTTTAATAGACTGATATTGAATATGGTCAGAATTTTCGGGTTGTTGTCAATATCCAAATGCCGGTGAGTAGTTGTACTCTTGTTAGCTCAATGCCATTCTTAAAACGTTGTTGCAGGTCTTCTGAAGTTGACTTAGTGATCCATACAGTAAGTTAGTGACTTAAAGGTGTCTGTAAAAGTTGTGTTCCTGGAAGTTGAAAGGTAAGGGCAGTCAATAAGGTGTTCCACTGTTTCGTTGAAATGAGAGCAGTGTCTACAAGTGGGTAATTGCTAGGGTTTGATATGGTTTAAATGGCTATTAATTCTTGCATGTCCGGTTCGAAACTGAAAGATAAGGGATTGATTTCTTCTTCAGCGTTATGTTGTCATAGCCATTTGGCCATGTCATTTCACTAAATACATTTCGACCAGTCAGCCCACTTGTCCATCCAGATTTTCCTGGTGTTGTTTCCGAGAATCTGTTTGACTGTTCCCATACTGAAATGTCTTTGCTTTTGTTGTCTTGATCACCTCTTTTAGCAAGCCTGTCCGCTACTTCATTTCCTGCTAGATCACTCTGTCCAGGGATCTTTTGCATGGTCACAATGATTGGAAATGTGGAGATAAGATTTGCGCTGTTCATGCTATATGGAGAATGTCTTGATTTTCATATGATAAATGTTTAAGTGCTTCCAGAACTGACATGGAGTCTGTAAAAATGACTAGGATTTTTATAAAAAGATAAAGAATTTTAGAGGTACAGGGGTAGACATAGAGTATGCTGGATCGACATCAAAGAGACATTACACAAACACCAAATAACATCTGAAGCTGCCAGAAAAGCGAGAACAAGAACATTGTAACTACCTCGACACCTGTAAAGGGTAAAAGAGGAAGGAAAGACGAAGAAGAAGAAGAGGTACTTTGATCTGAAATACAGATAAGTCATTCTGTAAAGTTGACACGTATGATAAGTGAATGTCTGCAATGTAATGTGTACATGGGAATATTCACTGCACTGTAATGTGTACATGAGAATATTCACTTCAATGTAATGTGCACATGAGAATATTCACTGCAATGTAATGTGTACATGGGAATATTCACTGCAATGTAATGTGTACATGGGAATATTCACTGCAATGTAATGTGTACATGAGAATATTCACTTCAATGTAATGTGCACATGAGAATATTCACTGCAATGTAATGTGAACATGAGAATATTCACTTCAATGTAATGTGTACATGAGAATATTCACTGCAATGTAATGTGCACATGAGAATATTCACTTCAATGTAATGTGTACATGGGAATATTCACTGCAATGTAATGTGTACATGAGAATATTCACTTCAATGTAATGTGTACATGGGAATATTCACTTCAATGTAATGTGTACATGGGAATATTCACTGCAATGTAATGTGTACATGAGAATATTCACTTCAATGTAATGTGCACATGAGAATATTCACTGCAATGTAATGTGAACATGAGAATATTCACTTCAATGTAATGTGTACATGAGAATATTCACTGCAATGTAATGTGCACATGAGAATATTCACTGCAATGTAATGTGTACATGAGAATATTCACTTCAATGTAATGTGTACATGAGAATATTCACTTCAATGTAATGTGTACATGAGAATATTCACTGTAATGTAATGTGTACATGAGAATATTCACTGAAATGTAATGTGTACATGAGAATATTCACTGTAATGTAATGTGTACATGGGGATATTCACTGCAATGTAATGTGTACATGAGAATATTCACTTCAATGTAATGTGTACATGGGAATATTCACTTCAATGTAATGTGTACATGGGAATATTCACTGCAATGTATTGTGTACATGGGAATATTCACTGCAATGTAATGTGTACATGGGAATACATCTACATGAACAAATGTGCATGTTTCATCTCTTTATAAAAACTAGGTCCAGAAGAGAAAATCCATATCCATAACCCGCCAGGGCCATAGACAATGTTCCTTCTATTTTCATCTTATGTGAGCACATCTGAAGATGTCTGAGCAGTGGATATTTCAGCAAGAAGATTTCTGCCACAAAGAAAAGATAATTTGCTCATTCTTTATGTGAGTGGGTGGTACAATGCATGAGGGTGTACCATCTAATTACGTGTACTGTCGTTCACTTGCGCACGTTAAAAAGAATATTGGTTTGTTGATGTACTACATTGGATGCCTCAAAACAGAGTCGTCCATGAAATGCTCTTCAGCAATGCTGATTGGTAAGAAAACATCCCATGTCCAGTCCTTGTTGTCTATCTATGACTTTCTTTTCTCCTCTGCTTCTTTCACCTTCAACTGTTCCCTGTAGCATCTTTTTTGCCCGAAATACATGTCCAAACCACCCAAGTTTTCATCATTTTACTAGTGAAAGTAATGCCCCTTGTTGATCTGTACATTTTATTTCTTATGTACACATTTGTCTTATGTTCTCTGTATAAGATGCGCATAATTCATCTGAAAATAATTCTTGCAGCTGACGGGAATTGAACCAGGTATGTTCTAGCAGCACCCAATCGCTTTGCAACACAAGTAAACAGGTTGGTCAAGTACGGAAAACCTGTTTACTTGTGCTGCAAAGCGATTCGGTGCTGCTAGAACAGACCTGATTCAATTCCCGTCAGTTGTAAGAATTATTTTCACTTATCCGTATGCTCCCTACTTGAATTTACTTGTTTAAGATAATTCATCTGTAGCATTTGTATTCGAAGGTCTGTACTCATCTCAAATCTGCAGTAAGTGTCTAACTCTCACAACTATACAACACAAAAGAATGCACTAACAAGTTAAAAGTCAACAAAATATTAATGTAAGAACAGAAATACAGTATATCAGTATTCAAAATAAAGAATAAATATAATTGGGAATTTTTTAAAGTGTTGTAATATAGAGAAATGTATCATAAAAAGATCCGCTATAGAGCGATTTCACAATACAGTGGAATTCCTCTATAACGCATCGTATCTATACATATTTCTCTATACAGCAAATGCACATATTTATTTTGAATACTGTATATACTGGCAGTGTATTTCTGTTCTTATATACATTTTTTTTTGGTCCAGACCAACTTGTAATAACAGGATTCCACTGTATAGGAATTCTTCTTCTTCTGCATTCGCTTTCAATCAATACGAGTATTCATATAATTTCAGTCGCAGAGCGTGAAGCAAGTTATGCTGCTAGTTTTACAGTAGAGCTGTGTTATTTGTGCCCTTTGGTCCAGCACATCCAATTTTGGCATATACAGTGGAAGCCTTTTATAGTGCATCCTATTATAACAAATTTCCCTATTTTACACACTTCAAAATTGCCAATTATATTTATTCTATATTGTATATAGTGGGTCAACAAGAACCAATGTTAACAATTGTGAAACTTCGCAAACTCCAACGGTAGGGCACGTGGTGAGACATGCCTCGATGACATGAGATGTTCTTCACGGTACAGTGAAGGCTGGAAGAACTTTAGGTGGATTGAAGAAGATATCGGTGGATAACATCAAGAACTACGGTAGGAGGTTTCCAAACTCCTCAAGATGGTAAGAAGATAGAGATGGGTGGAGATCTTTCTGTGGCAAATGTCTCAATCTGACACTTTTATGATCATGATTGGTTATGTGTTTAATTATTATTATTATATTTTATATTGTGAATTTCTGTTATTGCATGTTTCATTGGTCACGTTCAAGTTGTTATAATGGGATTTGACTGTACATGGATTGAAAAATATATGAAAAAAATGAATAAATGTATGTACAAAATATATATATATGTAACAATTTAAGTGGAATCCTCTATAGCACATCCTTTTATAACAAATTTCCCTATATAACACTTAAAATACCTAATTACATTTACTCTTTATTGTTTGTACAGTATATAACGAATTTCTGTTATTACATATATATTTCGCTGGTTCGGACCAAGCTATTATAATGAAGGTTTGACTATTTAATTAATCAATATGTTGTTATCGAGTGATAGTATGTGAACATATGAAGTACAAATTAGAACAACTTGAATGATAGTATGTGAAACATATGAAGTACAAATTAGAACTTGAATGATAGTACCGGTATGTGAACATATGAAGTACAAATTAGAACAACTTGAATGATAGTATGTGAAACATATGAAGTACAAATTAGAACTTGAATGAACAAACATATGGATTAGTATGTGAATGCCATTGTGCTGGGTAGAAAGGGAAGCAAAGAATATAATGCTGATCTGCCATATATATTATAAGAGAAGACTAATAAGGCTGAAATCAGATAAACATTTCATAGATCAAAGTGATCCAAATATCAAGATGACGTTTGATGTGCCACACTAAATGTGCAGATAACGCAGGCAAGCAGTTAATCTTGACAAAGCACATTTGATAATCTGGACTACATCCTGCTACCATTTCAGGCGCTCTGTGCATAGATCTGTGTAGCATAAACACCATGTCTCACATATTGTCTCTTGTACCAATGTTTTCCAAATTAAACATTAGGTTGGTATCTTGTGCTACCTACATGAGGCTGGTTTTCAGGAAACTGCCTGTGGATTTTGCTGCCTTTTTTTTCAGGGAACACCCTGCAGATTTTGCTTTGTTTCCAGGAAACTTTCTGCAGATTTGCTGTTTTCAAGGGAACTTCCTGCAGATTTGCTGTTTTCATGGAACTACATATAGATTTGCTATGTTTTCATGGAACTACATATAGATTTGCTGTTTTCATGGAACTACATATAGATTTGCTGTTTTCATGGAACTACATATAGATTTGCTGTTTTCATGGAACTACATATAGATTTGCTGTTTTCATGGAACTACATATAGATTTGCTGTTTTCATGGAACTACATATAGATTTGCTGTTTTCATGGAACTACATATAGATTTGCTGTTTTCATGGAACTACATATAGATTTGCTTTGTTTTCAAGAACATGGACAACACATTGTAACATCCAAATATGTATGTCTTCGTCATCATCTCAATGTAACCAAAAATCCAAAGCATGACAACACTGTGAACTACCAGTAATATCACAAGAGGTGGCTAAGGAAGATTGGGCATGAAGTTAGCTACATCATGTAGGTTAAAGTATCCTGAACTGACATACTGGAATCTCGAGTCTGCTATGGCAAAGCGGCCTTTATTTCCACAGCCCATAACAAGCATCTCTGCACCCCTTCACAGGAAAACATGCAGTAACGAACGTTTATCTCAGATGGCACCCAAATCATGAGGTGATTTCCCTAATGTCTACATTAAATGCGCCACTTAATGAGAAGGAACACTTATTGGCGAGCAGCAAGAGCATACAACATTAACATGAGATGGAAACACCAAGAGGAAGGTCAAGAAGGTGGATTACTTACAATATTACTACATATCAAATGAATAAATGTGTCACAGCCCAAAAACTGATCGTCACTTAATGTTGTGATGCCTCACAGCAGGGGTGGGCAAACTACGGCCCGCATGCGGCCCGCCATTGGATATTTTACGGCCCTCAAACACATTTTTAAATAAACGAACGATTGTTAAAAATGATTTTTTCCCCATTAATATTACGCAGAATCCATCAGAATTTTAATTAGACTTTCTTATATAATAAATATACAGTATTTTTGTTTCCAATTTGACATCATTTAAATATTAATATTGATATATATATATATATTGTCAATGAAATTTTACTACGTTTAATACGAGAGCTTAATATTCAGTAATTTACTATACTAGAATTGATGTAATTTGATTGGCTGAATGTTTCTCAATGATTATAAGTACTCGGACGATATAATTTTATAAAGGTTTAAAATTGCCTTTGAAATTATTATTAATTGTTTTTAACTTTTAAGCATTGCGTCGGGATGTATGTTTAGTTTATATTAAAAAGATGTTTCATACAAAATAGAATATCGCTAAAAGCTGTTATAATTAATAATACATCGTTACAACAATAATGTATCGTCAGAAATACCCCCCCCCCCCACCTTCATATCATACGAATGGAATGCGCAAATACTTGATTTGCAATCATTTAAGCTGCGAAGTGCCTGGGGAATTTCTAGTGTATTTTAATAACCATCACGTTTGTAGTTTCATTCAAAAATTTCCGTATTTATATTTCAATTGAGTTTTCTAAATCTAAATAATTATATTCGTGCTGCCGGAAGCACATTTGTTTTTAGTTAATTTTGCAACATTTTAAGATATTTTTGTTATGAGTGCATCCGAAAAAAACGTAAGATTGAAGACGAGTGTCGGGTTTTCAAAGACGAATGGATTACCAAATATTGTTTTATGCAAGTTAGCAACAAATCTGTTTGCTTGCTGTGTCACGAATCAGTGGCTGTTTTTGCAGAATATAACTTAAAAAGACATTACCAATGCCGAAGTCAGATGTGTCTGGCCAAAGGGCGCAGATACCACAGCAATGCTGTAAACCATGACACAACGCATTCCGTTCTCCGGACTACATCCTGCTAATCTGCAGGAGTTTGAGAACGAACGCAGAAGAAGACATTACCAGACAAAACACCCCAATTTCGGACAAAATCTAACATCTGAAGAAAGGAAAAGAAAATGCATGGAGTGTGTAAAAAGTCTGGAAAAACAACAAACTGTGTTTACAAAAGTCTTCAATTCAAGATACCGCAACAGAGGCCAGTTTGGTGTTGTCACACAAAATTCTGAAATACAACAAGCCATTTTCTGATGGTGAATTTATTAAGAAATGTTTACTAGATGCAACAAACATTCTGTGTCCAGAACAAAACAAATTTGACAGTATTACATTATCCAGAAGAACTGTGGTCAGACGTGTTGAAAAGATAAGTGAAGATTTGACCCTTCAACTTCAAGATGCAAGTAAGCATTTTTTGTGGTACTCTCTTGCATTGGACGAGAATACTGATGTACAGGATACTGCTCAATTATTAGTTTTTATACATGGAATAAACAATTCTTTTAAACTCTTTGAAGAGTTACTAAGTGTTGAATCGATCAAAGACACTACCACTGGCCTAGATATATTCAATGCTGTTAGTAGCTGTAATGAAATAGCTGGGTTAATGTGGAACAAGATGGCCAGTATTACAACTGATGGTGCTCGTGCTTTAACTGGAAAAAAATAGGACTGATAAAGTTGATCAATGATAGGATTAAGTCAGAATATCCTGACCACGTAATATTACCACTTCACTGTGTGATTCATCAGGAAAGTTTGTGTAAATCTGTTTTAAGTATGTTAGAAATTAAGCATGTTATTGACCCAGTTATCAGTGTCATAAACCTCATCAGATCAAGAGGACTCAATCACAGGCAGTTCAGAACATTACTAGAGATCTAGAAACTTAACATTCTGAAGTCCAGTACCACAGTACAGTTCGATGGTTGAGTCTCGGAAAGGTTTTAAGGAGAGTATGGGATCTTAAAGAAGAAATAGTAATGTTTCTAGAGATGAAGGGCAAAGAATGTGACTTCAATGCTAACATTGTTGAATCAGAGTGGAAGTTTGACTTTATATTTGCCATTGAAATAATGGAAAAGTTGAATGAACTGAATGTTAAACTTCAGGGCAATGGTTTGTTTGCACATAAAATGTATGTTCATGTAAAATCATTTCCAGCCAAACACTGTTTTCCAGACAAGCAAGTGAAAACATGGTTTGTCACTTCTCTTTGCTGAAACAAGAAACTATTTCTGATGAAATGAGTAAAAAATTCAAAGCTCAGATGTATTGGTTGAAGAATTTGGAAGAAGATTCCAAGAACTTGAAGCAGCACTTCAATGTTATCAGTTCTCCTCTCAGTGCAGAAGCTGATAAAGCCCCAGAGCACATACAGTTGGAGCTGCTTGAATTACAAGCCAATCATTACCTGGAGGAAAAATTTAAGTCTGAATGTTTGTTGGATTTCTATGGTTCTTTGCCTGAACAATCATGAACCCAAAATTAAAAAACTTTGCGGCTAAATTTTTGTCATTATTTGGATCTACATATATTTGTGAACAGGCATTTTCTTGCTTAAAAATCAACAAATCTGAGAATAGGTCTTTATTATCTGATTGCAACTTAAATGCAGTCATGCAAATTTCTACAAGTAAACTTGTTCCAGGAATTATATAATCTTACAAGCAATTACATACATCTCATTAGAAATTAATAATATCAATAAAGTTGTAACTGTTGTGACTGTATGTGTATGGTGTTTTTTTTAAATCTTCATTAGAACTATTGATATGAACCCATATTGTAACTGTATGCAACATATTTTTCAAATATTGTTACAATATTTGCAAAACATTTTATCAATATTAGAAAATATACTGTTATAGTGTAAGTCTGTTAGAAATGTAATTTATTTCACAAGTTATCTACATTATGTAAAACTACCTTTCTTTACAATAAAAATATTTAATTGATTACTTACCGAGAATTTTAAACTATATACATAATATTATATGAGGCCCTTCAATACCCGAGCAGATTATAAGAATGTAGACAGGAATGTACTGTCATGTATTACAGCTTATTGCAATATCTGCACCTTTCAGCCTGACACATCTTGACTAAGCATGGTTTCTGGGTCACTTCGACCCTAAATTAGATGGGCCAGCTAACTTCACACCATAACCTCCTTAGTCAGTCACATCTTCCGACATGCATGGAAGGTAAAGAGTGTTGCTATTTGCTTCCCCTTTCAAGATCAAGTCCTGCCTGTAGCGAGGCACACATCTGGGCCAACTAGCTGTCATACTTCTTACAGATCTGTTGACAGCTTCTAATGGCAGATCTGTCGACAGCTTCTAATAACAGAAATCTCGAGAAATCGAAGGTGATGCTATATTTAGCATTTATTACCACAAATAGATAAAGCTGCAATGCACACTGGTCAGTATCTCTTCATTATCAATGGAGTTACTATTAAACACACATCTGGAGCATTTATAACATACAATTCTTACGGCTGGAGGGAATTGATTCAGGTGTGTTCTAGCGGCACAGAATTGCCTTGTCACTCGAGTAAACAAGTTTCTGTACTTGACCAATCACACACACCCCCCCCCCCCCCCCCCCCCCGCCCAATGAGATTTTCTTCTTCTTTAGCATACTCAAACCTCCCGCTGGAACTCTCTTGTAGCAGGACAATGGTCTTACTGGATTTCCAGCAGGATGTAATCCAGAGAATGGAAATGCGCTGTGTCGCTGTTTTATTTGCATCAATATCCCGACATATCTGTCTTAGGCAAAGACATGGTTTCTGACAAGACGTTCAACCTGTGTCCTCAAGTCATTGAGAACAGACCAATCAAGACAAGGACTATTACAATAACGAACATCTCGTACAAGTATGGAAGTATCCTCAAAACTACAAACATAGAACATCCGTATTCATAATACAAAGAGCGATAGACCTACTTGTAAAAATAAATAACATAGAGACATGACAATGTTGCTTCAAATAATAGATTATACCAGTAAATTCAAGTAGGAAGCATGAGGATAAATGAAAATAATAGAAACACACATATCATACCACACCTATTCCATCAACCATAAACAAACTAAACAACAGTTAAATCATTGTTTGTTCCTTTATTGTCCGACAACTCAAATGACATCTGATGCATATAGAAATAAGATATCAAATATTCTCAGTTCTGTTCAAAGAATCCACACAAAAATGTGGCAAGATTTCAAGAAACAAGCAATTTAAAAAAAATTGAAGGGAAAAAAATGTGAATAACATGAAGTAAACAAGAGATTGAATCAGTTGGGTTATTACTAAACTTAATATAGAATGTTCATGTGTAGTAGTAGTTTGTTTGTTTTTCCATGGTATACAGTCATGACATAACTCATTGACCTGGATGGTGTGTAATTATAACACAACTCCTAGTAACTTGTAACTTGATGTCTGTTCATGCCATGTCATTGATTGCTGAAACATGCACTAACAAGCTTCTCAGAGTCATCTTAGGGCAGAGGTTGGGGGACGGACTGAACAACAAGATAGTTCTACATTCAGTATCTGCGGTCATGTCTTATCGTCAGGTCGAAGTCCACTAACAAGATTTTAAAAAACTCTTTTATGCTCCGAGTTGTATTTTCTGAGTTTGGTGATTGGCCCGATAGCAATTCCATAATCCACTATAAAGTTTCTATACTAGGTCACAGCAACAATTGGAAAATAAAATATTTCAGCACCAACATGTATTGATATTGGGAGTGTTTCAACACTCCACGAGAAATTATATTTACTGCAATAACTGCTGTACAAAACACAAGAATGTTTAATAAAGTTGCAGCCTAGTTAGTCTGTCAATTATGAAGATTCCTATCATCAGTTACGCCGCAGTCAGGATTTCAACCACAAAATTAAAACAATATTTTTATGGTTGGAATATAGACAAGACACATATTTATATTAATCTTGTCAAATGGAACATGTCATTCATGTCAATGTTTAGCGCTTCAATATTTTAGTACCATCTCATTGGCACAAATACCAGCGTTGACAAAGCACTTTCAACATTTCATGAGGTTTTTTTTTTCCTAAACCAAATTCCATCCATCCTTCATTACACAATTCATGCCCTCTGAATTTTGCAATTTTATTACCAAATATGATATTTATTTTACTGAATGTTTGCAAACAGTCTTAACTTATTCATGGCTTAACAAACAAATGAAGTCTGTATGCTCACAGATCGTTTGGATTGTGTATAAATTCCACCGATCTTTCAGAATATATGCAAGATTAGTTTGTTCATTTTGTGCCGCATTACAGTATATGCGTGATACATGACCCAAATATTACATTTTACAGCAGGGCTATTAAATTGGCGGCCCGCGGAGGCCTAGTAAGTGGCCCGCGGATCATTGCTAAAACAGTGAAATAAAGTTATAAAAAAACGAACCTCTGGCCCGTGATGATCCTCATTTTATACATTTTGGCTCCCGAGTAAATATAATTGAAGAGCCCTGTTTTACAGTGTTACAGATGATAAATCCATGATCTGATGCTTATATTAGTGTTTACAGCTTCATTTATATTTTTTTGTCTATGCTACCGATGCCTAGACACATCTGATGTTACAATTGTGATCTATTCAATGCAGATATTTTCCATTGTATTCTCTACTAGTTACCTCTCAAACAGGACTTGCATCAACTTACTGTGAAACTATGCAATGTTCATCTTGTAAGCATAAGTACTTTTTTATATAGCCGAAAGAAGCAATTTTCTACAACATGCCTCCACAGCTGAGGAAAACCTGTGCATTCGCCAGAAGGGCTATGGGCTGTCAAGAGCTTCCTGCTCACAGCAAAAGGGATTGAATCATCATCACAACATATGCCTCCTCATGTCAGCAAATATATTTCTCTAACGTAAAAGATAACAGTCGTGCATATACCAAACTTGAATGCAGTTGTTGGCTGGGGATGCTGTTACTGGTGCAGTGTTGTAATTTTCTAGAGCTGGGCAATAATTTGAAATGTACAATACACTTTTCTATGAATAAAACAATGTACACAATAAACATAGCTTTAACAACAGTGAAATGGACTGTATTATACAAAATATGTGGGTGCTCACATTTAGATGCCACCCATTCCACAAAAAATAATACTAAACAGCTAAACAATATTCCCAATTGGATGTATCTATCCTAAAAATGTATGTCCTCATCAAAGAATTTACTTTGACCTGGGTCACAGCACCATAACGAGTCAAGATGCAGATGAAGTGCGTACAGCTGTGGTAACTTGTTAATATCTGTAGCCATGATGGTAATTCAAGTTGCTCTGACTGCAAAATAAATTGATGGTTAGACATATGTGCTCAAATTTGCTACTAGAATAAAGCATTAAACTATATTTTTAAAAAATTGTAAAACTTCTAATATCTACAGTTCAAACAGGATCAGATTAGAGTCAGAGGAAGACCATGAGAGAAATGGATAGATAATATCTAAGACATTTTGAACAAACATGGATAAAGCACAACACAGGTGATACATCTGGTCTTGGAATGTCAAGTGTAGTAAGTAGACCTTGGCAAGTATAGACCACTAGTATTACCATCCACCTTGAGCGAGACAATAGACAATCTCATTCATATCGACGAATATAATTCCCCTATACTTATAAATACATTATGTATTCGAGTCCCCGGTTAGCAAAACTCCCACACTTAACATGTTTGACTAACTATAACAACTTGTTTCTACCAGTCTAGTATGGTTATGAATTACTATGACAAAGTCTTTTCTAATTGAGCTGTAAAAGTACCAGTGTCTGGTAACGACCCAAAACAGGAAATAAGTGGTTGATATTTTTATTTAAGTTCCTGCGTCTTATTATTTATAAATTTCAATTTATTTTTAATACAAAGATGCATGCAAAGTTAACCATTATTTTTTTTAAACTCCTAGACTACAAAAACAACTCGAGTTAAAATTCTGTGCTTACCTGGCCTGCAAACGATACTCTGCTTCCCTCTCTTCCAGTTCCTGCTCATAACCAAAGTGTGATGCTTGAGGACGACCAAAAGCCAGCTGCTCCTCAGCCCAGCTCGGTCCCTCACTGCGTCCGGCCATTCCAGCGTTTCGTCTTTTTCCAAATGCAGATGCCCCATAATCTACCTGTAGACCAGCCATTTGGGCATTTCTCTTATAGCCATAGTCTCCGGTCAGTGATGCTGGAGAAATATAATTCGCATTTCATTATACACTAGACATTTCTCTAGGACAGTAAATTATTTAGTATTTGTTCTCAAACATCTACAGATCGGCAGGATGGTGTCGAGAGAATTTTTTTCACCCCATTCAGGTCCATGTAACACTCGGTCAAGACATGTAAATGAGTATCAAAGAAACCACTGAGATGTTTTTATCATGGAAAAATACAATGAACTGTGAACAGTGGGGAAAAAAAGGCATGTAACACACACAAATCTATGTATTTCCAGTGATTGACAAAACTTCATTGCCCTGTTTCAAGCTTTACAAGTTTTGGACAATGAGTATACATTATAGAAAAATGGACTCACTAGGAGAAGGAAAAACATGTGACTGCAGGTTATCATCAGATCACTCCGGACAAATCCATAGGTGCCTCAATTCCCATCTCAATAGATCAGAGTATAGCAGCTGACAGTTGCAGGCTGATTTGTCAGTTTCTTCATATATTTATAATTGTTCTCTTTGCAGGATGTGCAATCTTTACATCAATCTCAGTCTTGAGAGCGAGCGTGATTCACTCTTTAAAAAAAAATCTTCTTAGTGGACACGGTCTCTCAGCGCATTAACTATGTCAGGTCTATCTACTGATTTACCTACTGATACTATGGATATGCTCGCCATGTATCCACTTGCTCAACCTCAACACCCACATATCGTGGCACAAATAGAAAGGTAATCTTCCTGGTATACAAGCATAATGGGGGGAACATCTAGACAGAAGCTAGAAGGATGAAATGAAAACTGAACATACCATGGTAAAAAGAATTACAAGCAATAGATCAACTTACCTAACTGTTCCCCATCCCTTTTGTCTCGTGGCCTCCCACGGTTTCTTTGCTGCCTGCGATTTGCTCCTGTCTTCATCTGCCCTCTTCTAGCATTCTCTGCAGGAAGCTGTCCATAGCTGTATGGGTCTGCTATCCGCTTGTCTAGCAAGCCTGAAAGATAAACAAAAGTTTTCTCATCTGCATACTCATAGAAAAATTAGAAAAGACACTTTACCGGCCTGACAGAATCAATGAAACTAGATGATAATATACTAGATAATGTTTCAAATTTTGTATATTTGGGAAGCAAGATAACAGCAGATGGGGATACCAACTCAGAAATCAAGACTCGAATCGCCTCCAACACCTTTAACAAACTCTCAAACATCTGGAGATCAAAGATCGCAAGTAAACACATCAAACTGTGACTATTCAATGCAAGTGTGATTCCATCATTGACATATGAATGTGAAAGTTGGAAATCTACTGCAATAATGGATAAGAAGTTAGTTGTCTTCGAGAATAGATGTCACAGAAAAATAACAAACACTAATTGGAAAGATTTCAAATCAAATGACATACTAAGAGAGGAGACACATCGCTGACATACATCAGCCACGTACTTAGAATGAAGACAATTCCATGACAAGCCTTCATGTGGACACCAGAAGGGAAAGAAAACAGTGAAGACCAAAAACAGCACTCAGAAGAACTGTTTTGAATGATTTAAAATCAACAGGCATAAATGCACAAGATGTGTAATCCTTGGCCGACATGCATAGAGAACTATGATATCCTCCCTATGTGCCAAACTTGGCAAATAAGAAACTGACTAATACTCATAGATGATTCTGTTGTATCTCAATTGTCACCATTTATAATCTTATGAAAATATTTGAGTCTCTTTAAATATGTGATTGTCCGACTCTGTGGCAAAGTGATACAAAGCACGTCTGTGGCAGTCAAGGTACAGAGTTTGATCCCCGCCACAGATCGTTTAGAAAGCAATAGTATTACCTAGAAAATCACTACAGCCCAAAATTGCTGGGTAGATGACTATGCCCTAATAGGATACGCTAGCAATATGTATGACTGATTGGTATTCTAAAACACTGGGAGGGAAATCTACAAATAGATGACCAGCCCAAATCCTAAAGATATCATCATCCTTCTGGAAAGGAAACATGAGAGTATCATCTTCAGACTTCACACACATGTACAGCTTAACAATCACCTGAACAGAATACAACCACAACACACTCCAGTGCTGACTGCGCACTCATCCTTATGAAAGTGTTGACCGTCACCTTTTTTAATGTTAACACTGAATAGTCTGGCATACGGACGATGTGGCCAGTCCAGTGGAGTTGGGACCTAGTCAGCATTGCATGTATGCTTTGCATACGGGACTTCTGAAGAATTTCCGTATCTGGTACACGATCCTGCCAACGTACTCCCATGAGGTTTCGTAGGCACCGAAGATGAAAAGTGCTGTCGATCGTGTCTCATATAGACAGTCCAGGATGACGCAGAATAAAGCAGTGTTGGTAGAACCACTGCACGGTACACGTCCAACTTAGTTGTCAGACTGAGACCACGCCTAATCCAGACGTTGGCACTAAGGCTCCCGAATGCTGCACTGGCACGAGCAATACGCAGGGCAAATCCTCATCAATTGTCACCATTTGTGATAGTGTACAACAAGAACTAGGGATCAGAAATTGGAGAACTTTTTATAGACTACAGCTTAAAAAAAAAAAAAGATGAATATATGGTTCATTAGGGAAATCAGAGGCCACATTTTAACGAAAGAAATCATACGTTATTTAACAAAATGAAATTTCGATAAAGATACATGAACTGCCACACCCAACGATCTGTGCACTGAAAGGCCTGTGGAGGCCTCAGTAGAATGCGCGAAGAGCAATTCATCGGCAGCAGAAGTTGCAACTTTTTAATCTCAGAGTAACGAAAGCTGTATGAAATTACACACAATATTAAACAGTTGGCATGAACCACATGATATTGTCACGGATTCCTGTGATGAACTGAATAAACATATATATAGTGCCTATGACACACAGATAACCCATGAAGTGTTGTATGAGGCAACTATGGCTGTTTGTTGTTGGAATTGGCTGTTCCATTCAATAAAGGGTTGAAGAGACCCAGAAGCCATGCTTGAAGTCAGATGTGTCAGACTGAAAAAATGCAGATATTACAGCCTAACTGTAAACAATGACACGGCGCAATCCATTCTCTGGGCTGCGTCATGTTAATCCGTAGGAGTTTGAGAATAAATGCAGAAGACACACAGATAATAAGCGATAAGAATATAGTTAGTTGAATCAGATTTCCATAAAACGCAACTTAGCAAGAACATAACATAAGAACACAAAATGTAAGCTCAAAATACTTGAAGGTCCTTGTGCAACATCTCTAGACATGCTGAAGTCAACAGCCTCTCTTTTGGCATGCTGCAATGCAACTTGTGTTTGGCTTAACATTGATAGCTGGTTCTTGATAGCCATACTGAGCTGGCTCTGCAAGAGAATCATTTCTTTAGCTGCTCCAGGATTAATGCCCACATCACCTGTAACAAAAAGGAACTTTCAAAGTGAGAATTTGTGTGCTTAGTTTATCTCACATAATACAAGAAAAATATTTCATTTTTTATAAAATGTACGAGGGGGAGTCAATAAGTAAGTCACAAATTGATGTTGGATGGCAGGAAAATGCAGTAGGTGGTTTCTAAAGCTGTTTATATTTGATATCATCATAGAACTTTATGTTTATGTTCGCTAGATGGCGCTAGCTGTACCTTGTGCATGCGCAGCACAAAAAACAAAATGGCTACTGTACTTACAGAGTGTACAATCAATGAACAACGTGCTGTTGTGCGTTTTTTATGGGCAAAAGGACTGCCTGCAAAAGACATTCATAAAGAAATGCTTCCTGTTTATGCTGACAATTGTTTGTCCCGTAAAGCGGTGCACAGCTGGGTAAAAAAATTTTCTCAAGGACGAACTAAAATTGTTGACGAAATCCGATCTGGTCGTGCTGTTGAAATTGCAACAGACGCATCTGTGCAGCGGGTTGAGGAGATGATTCGAGGTGACAGACGAGTAACGATAGACGCTGTAGCAGCTGCAATAGGGTGCTCACATGGTTCAGCATACAGCATCATGCATGACCGATTGAAATTTAAGAAAGTGTGTTCAAGGTGGGTGCCCAGACAATTGACGGACGAACACAAAATGAACCGATTAGGCTTGTCATTGGAGCATCTCTGTCAATACGCAAATGAAGGAGAAGACATGATGAACAGGATTATTACTGGGGACGAATCATGGGTGCATCACTACCAGCCTGAATCAAAGCGTGCTTCAATGCAATGGAAACATCCTTCTTCACCTTGTGTCCAAAAATTCAAGGTTACACCATCAGCAGGGAAGGTTATGCTGACAGTGTTCTGGGATTGTCAAGGAGTGCTTTTAACCAATTTCAAAAAGAAAGGTGACAATGTGAATTCTGAATCATACTGTGAAGTTCTATCAGTGCTTCGGGATGCAATTCGAAGAAAACGTCCAGGGCTGCTGACTAGAGGAGTGCTACTCCTTCATGACAATGCTAGACCACATACGGCTCGATTAACTCAGGAGAAAATAAAAAATCTTGGTTGGAAAATTCTGGAACATCCTCCTTACAGCCCCGATTTAGCCCCTAGTGATTTTCACCTTTTTGGTCCACTAAAAACCCACCTTGGCGGGAAGCATTTCGCGACTGACGCAGAAGTTGAATGTGAAGTGAAAATGTGGCTTAAAAAGCAGAGCACGCAGTTCTACGCAGCAGGTTTGGGAGGACTCATAAAACGATGGGATAAATGCATCAATGTTGGTGGAAATTATGTTGAGAAGTAAAGGGATAATGTATGTGTAAAAATAAACAGTTTTCAGGTTTTTATCGTCTTCAGTTTTTTTCTAAAGAGCCATTTGTGACTTACTTATTGACTCCCCCTCGTAATTAGCTTAATATTTTGAAGGTTTATATTTTAGTCATTCATTCTTTTCCTTTTGCGCTGAAGTTAGCGCATGGGGATGAGGTTAGATCTCTCCAATTCTGTCTGTTCAAAGCTATTCTGTGCAGCTTTTGGATAGTATGGATATTGATTGTTTTGAATGAAAAAGAATTGGAATAAACTGACTTTTGTTACACAAATCGGTTTGGACTACGATGTACGATGTTAGTTGATTAATCCAATGATCGACGGAATGACCCAGACGTGATTAGAGAAACACCCTCCATCAACGGACTGGAAGTCTCTTATATTTTAGTGTTGGGGTCAAAATAACCAGCATCAGAGGATATCAAAGTAGAGTGATGCAGAAAATGGTCAGACATATCCAATTTTAGCAGTTATCAGACTTTCAGCCATTCATTCAAACTGAGTCCTGGTTTTTGAGTAGTGCACATATTTCAAGACCAACTGAGTAGGTTCAAGAAGATAATCTTTCAGTTAATCAATTATTAGTTAAACATCAAATTATTTACCAATGATTTGTTTCTCTGGCAACTGTGATTTCTGATTTCTATTGTGCTATCTTGAGACACATGAGAGAACATGCATTATTAAAAAGAGAATGGGACCATTAGAATTGCTGCAGCATCTGATAATGCATGCGTCAACACCTCAATGGTGTGGTGCAGAGTTGTGGAAATTGATTAATTAACATAATATAAGGTGGTGATTTAGCTAGCGGCTTTACTTTAATTCTTGGCAAGTGGTCTAAATACGGAAAACGTTACAATTTTTTCTTTCTTTTCACATTATACCCCATTATGTCTTGCATTGTCAGGGGTAGAAGAATTGATCTGAAGACTGATTTTTTTTTTTGTCTACTTCATATGTTTGTTTTCATTGTTTCTATTATTTCTGCAAACCATCTTTTACATGGTCTGCCCCTGGCTTTGTATCTATTGTCTTATGAGAACTCTCCATGTTTCCTATGAGCATTTTAGTTCTACACTGTCGGTTTGCTAGATCAGTGATAATGTTCTTTGAGTCTCCAAATGGTTAGACTGTATTCTAATCTATCACATTCACAAAAGAAATATTCCATTTAGAAAGCACTGAAACACTGAACTTTACTTCTTTTTAAGCAAGCAGGAATAGCAGACCGTCATCCCGCACCATAATCTTTAATCAAACATTACAACTGTGACTTGGAAAAGAAAGAATTGAAAGATTAGATTCACACACATACCAGGAGATATCAAAGTGAATTGTTGGTTTTGTAAAACTAATTACAGCACTCATCGCAATGATCTAACTGGACACTCTGCTATTAAGAAATGTCCCCGAAATGCTGCACCACTCTAACTCAACAAGTTTACTTTCTGTGGGCCTTCAACATAAAACTCTGCACAATTCAATTGAAGTGGAAGATCTAAAATATTAGAACACATTACGTGTCACTCCAGTATTCAGCCCAATTGATTACCATGGAAACATCGTTATAACAAGTGTTATCTGTTGTTATAGTGTTAACAGATGACACTGTTGGTCTTAAACTCTCTTAACCACCTCCACCTCCAAAACCTTCCAGTATTCTTTGCTCCTTTTCGGACCCTAGCAACACACTGGAGAAGGATTCTGCTAATAATAGTGGACATACTTAGTTTTCAGTAAACATAAAGATATTTATATTGTTGAAAACTCACCAGAGACTCCTTGCATCATGGGTCTTATTCTTCTCCCATCTGCTCGGTTTCGGCCACCAAATCCAACACCAGCACGAAATCGATTTCTGTCTCTAAGCCGATTCTGGAGGCCACTGTCTCTACGGTTGTCTCTTGAGCTTCTCCAACGTCTGTTACGGTCTCTGTCTGTATGAACGTTTCTGGTTTTAGCATCACCGGAATGAGATCTTGTGGTCTTAGATCCCGGGTCTTTATCTCCTGTTTTATCCTATTCAGAAATAATTTAACAGACTAGATATAAACATGAGTATTACTACTTTAAGCACATCTGACAATGATTTCTACATTTTTGTATGTTTTTCCCCAGCAGAGTTAGTGTCACATGGTCATCATCATTGCACAATGGACACATCCTTCTTCTGTGATCAGTTTCCTATGCTCTTCTTACTCTCAAACTCCCGCTGGATTTCCCTTGTAGCAGGACCATGGTCCTACTATGTGAACTAACCTACGGATATCAATTATTGCAGAATGGTATGTTTGGAACCACTTTTCAAAAGCAAGAGGTATAAATTGTTATTTTTGTAATCATGCTCACAGAGTCACCAAGGATGCAGACATTCTTCTTCTTCTTTCGTTCACTTGAAACATGTCTATATCTGTAATTCTGTCTCCTTAATAAAACTCACTGTCTTTTGTAGTTCATACAGTGTCCCATAGAGCTTTGATTCCAGTGTTGTTTCCTCTGGCCAATATGTCCATTGTGTTTTGTGCGTGGCATCCTGATTATCTGTGCGCCTTTTGGCTGGATGCCTCCGTCTTCAGCACTCTGCTTACTAGGGCAGGACTATGGTCCTGCTCGAGTGGGACTGCCCGACCAGTCTTAGTTTCCAGCCCCTGATGGCTGAACTAAGCCCCATCACCTCTGCACGGTGCTGGTCTCGATGGAGGGATGCAGACATGATTTGCTTCTGTGTGCTCATCCATTTCAAGTGGGAAGTTTAGCTAGGAACTTAAACTGAAGCTTCCCTCACAGCAAAGAGAATTAACTTTGAGAATTAACAGTAAAAATGACTGCAACTAAATCAATGTGAATACATCAACAAAAAAATGTGATTAATTATACAATCTTTATACCTTCTTTGCATCTGCAGATTTGCTGGCGGGACTTTTCTTTGATGATGGTTTAGTACTGGAATCTCGTTTGTCACCAGATCCCTTTTCATCCTTTTTGGCATCCTCGGACTCAGACTTGCTGCCAGTGACATCTTCTTTGTCATCTTTCTTGATTTCTGATTCATCATGGCTCTTACCACCTGATTTTTCATCGCTGGATTTTACCTTCTCTGTCAGGGGTATCAAAGAGGTAAATGTTTAAAAAAATTATGTACAAGTCTTTAGATGCTACGCTGCATATACCTACCAATAATGGGTATAAGATTGAGAAAAACTAATCAAAACATTAAATGCCTACCTAGGTTTGCCAATTAAAAACTAATGAGTATTTATTATTTATACTTTAGCGCGCTGTTTACAATTACGCACTTTCTCCCACTGCCGCGGACTTCGTTTTTTGAAAATGTTACGCAATAGTTGGTGGCGGTTTTGAAATCGCGATTACTAGTTTTGTTGTTACAGATATTTAAATAATATTTGCATGTATAAATAAATAATTAAATTCTGCATATATTGGTGTGTTTTGTTTGTGTGATATAAGACGTGTGAGAAAGTAATAATGACAGATTTAGACCACTCTAGATCTAGTCCTACTGTATGTTTGATTGATCAAAAGCTGTGAAATCTGTTGACAATTATATATTTTACATAATGAAAACCTCGTGGTATATTTAAAAAAATGTATTTGAAGAACTTACCTCTCAAGTTTTCCACTTTTCCAGCAGAATAAATAATGATTTCACTGAATATACAATGAAATAAAAGTATATAAAAATCGATTCACTATCATGTCACTTCACCTTATGCGGATGGCGAAAGATTGTTCGGATTTCAAAATCATAATGGGGTGCAAAGGGAACGCATTGCTCTAGGTTAGCAGATAACCAAGATCCCAAATGTAACTCCTCGCGGTGCACCCTGGTAACAGAAAAACAGCAGCTCGAGCTGATTCTGGCCAAATCATTTGGAGATCGTGTCCGAGAATGTGGAGGTAACAGATGGAAAGAGATTTGACTGCACAAGAGACAGACAATATCTCCAACACCATTAGCATCACCACATACAGCGACACTGTCGACATACAGTGACGCCATTCAGAACATTGGAGGGGTTGCCAATGTAAAAGGCACGTAAAGATGGATGCATGGCGAGAAACAAACATATGTCATAATGAGTACAATGACACAATGAAAGGGCAGAACAGCGCGAACTGCAAATAGAAAGTGAAAAGTTCCTAGGAAAGGGGAACTACAAGCTCGAGACAAGCTTCTAGTTACTTGTACTTCTTAAAGGCAGAGACCCAGACCCAATCGTAGGCATTCGGAAAAGCAAGAGGACCTAACCCAACTCTAATATCGAGCCTTCCTAAACCGGAAATATGCTCGCGAAGAGAAATGGTGTCGTACCCGATGGGCTTAGGCAAAAAAAGGGACAACGATGGTAGTCATGGCCCAACTCTACTGTCAAGATTTCCTATACCGGAAACACACTTGCAGAGAGAAAGGGTTCAGTACCTGATGGGCTCAGGAGCTATTGGGACACGGTCGCTCAGCTCAAGAACGCCTTGCTCTCAAACGCGTGGTTTGAGACTCAAATTTGGGCAAGGGGTCACGATGTCTGTGAACGACACCTCGGCTAAGAAGGCGAAAGAGCCAGAGTCCAACTGTTCTGGTGAGTTCTTTCTCCTAAGGAACCAGGTTCACAGATGAGAAACGGTTCAGTACCCGATGGGCACAGGCACAATACGTCCAATTACACAAGTTCATAGACAGTGGAACACCTAGTGCGAGACAGACGTGAGAAAAATCGTCTGGGCGAAGAGTCACCACACATACGTGTGCCTGGCGACAGATGAGGAGGCTGTCACAGGCTAGGGTATCCCACCTGAACTGTCAAGGCATGCAGCAATCGGATGTACTAGGCATACAAGGCCCATAACGGTGGCACAACGTAATCACGCTCCCGGCGGAAATCGCACGGCGCGGTTCTCAGAGTCGCTACCATATTTTGTTAAAGAAGTGATATATGACCACAGACACATTTAAAAAAGCATTTTTTATTGGATTTGCATTGTATTGTCAGTTTTCAATTACCAGGAATTGCGAACAACTTCATTTTATTTCATATGTGCAGTGGGGTGGTTTCTCAGAACTCTCATACCCTGAAGACTTCAGCTTTTGGCTTAATTATGTATATTTCAATATTATTCTTCTGCGTTCTGGAATCTTTTTCTTCTTCTTCTGTGTTCGTTCTCAAACTCCTGCAGATTAGCAGGATGTAGTCCGGAGAACGGAATGCGTTGTGTCATGGTTTACAGCATTGCTGCGATATCTGCGCCTTTCAGCCTGACACGTCCGACTTTAGCATAGTTTTGGATTACTGACCCTATATGCGATGGGACAGCCAACTCCATCCCATAACCTCCTTAGTCGCCTTGTACGACATGCATGGCGAATCTTTTGTCCGTCTAGATCTTCAGGCCAGTCAGCAGGACGAGGCTCCCAGTCTTCTCCAGGTCAGAGTGGGTTGACCTCAGTTTAGTCCATTGTGGCCATGTCGTGCCTTACCTCACAACTGAGAACAAAAGTCTAGTCTTTAAGAGTTAAGTTCCTGAAATTGAAGTACATGACTTCTATGAACTAGTGATACTTCAATGCAAAAAGATTTTTTAAAATGTTAGCACGAGATTTTCAAACTGCAGAAAAGAAAATGACTCACTCTGCAGAGGACGCATCTCCAACAAAGTATCTCCCAGCTCCACTTTGGCAAAAGCCTTCAAACATGGAACAACAGCACTCCTAGTGCTCAGAACAAGACGTGCTGTACTGTAATACCAGAAATATAAGAAAATGATGATTAAAACATATATCTTCAATTATAGTGCGCAAAATAGCAGATGTTACAAAATTTAAATGAATGGAAATTGATTCTCAAACTCCTGCAGATTGACAGGATGTAGTCCAGATAGTCTAATGGTTGTGAATAGTTTACAGCTATGCTGCAATATCTGCACCTTTCACCCCGACACATCCAACTTCAGTATAGCTTTCAATAACTTATGGGATATTGCAGCTAACATCCCCAACCTTCTTAGCCACCTCTTACGACATGCATGGTAGGCCACTGTTGCTATTTTTTGCTCCTTTTCGTGCCTTGCCAATACATAAACAATTGTATGGAAATTACATTATCTAACAAGTGCAGTCTTACAACGTGAATACAATTTACCGCCAAAGACGGATGTGTCAGGTCATTGGTGCAAATAAAATGGTGACACTACGCATTTTAATTCTCTGGACTACATCCTGCTGGAAATCTGCTGGACCATTGTTCTACTACAAAAGATATCCAGTGGGATTTTGAGATTAACCATAGAAGAAGAAATATAATTTTACTGATAATGATCACTAACAATTTAACAACTGGAAATCAACAGATTATAGAAATCATTTGTACTTATATGGGCAGTATATCTCGCATCTGATTAAGAATTTCATGTCCAAACATAGCATTCTCCTAGTTCATCAGACTTCATATGATCTTACCTTGCGGATTTCTAGCATAAACAAACTTTCAAACTGAATATGCTGATGAAAGGGATCAGATGCAAGCCATTCAAGAACATGCAGAATAATTTCCAGCAGCCCCAAGGAGAGATTAATGTTTTCAGATTTAAAAGGAAATAATAATTTGTTCTAGCCGAAGGTTGGTCGCATGCATACACACATATTGCAAGGTACGCTAGACTAGATGGCAGAGATGTGAATGGAAGGATTCTTGATTAGAAACTGGCCTCACAGCACGTGGGGCATTCCCATAAGTGCTCTGCCTTCTGTTCCAGCAGCGATCCGACTCGGTGTTTCGAGTGTAATGTCGCCGAAACAGACGTCAACATCAGGGCACAACTCTGGCCCTTGTGACAGGTTTCTTTGTTGTTCTGCCCAGTCACACCGTGCCCGTAACTAGTACAACGTCGGCCTGTCAGAACAACATGGTAACTGTTATTGAAGGTTACGACTACGGGATTGTATAGATAACGTGACATGAAGATTCTATATAAGATAATCTCAATATAACAGCATGTCATCTACTAAGGTTTTCTGTTGCATGGTTGCTTTGTCTAGTGAGCCATTGGTGATACCCACAGACACAACCGCATGCGCACGAATGGAAGGAGTCCATTGCTACTTCATTAAATTGTGTGAATATACCTTCTAGGTGGTATGGTACGTGAAGATGAGAACTGATAGACCGGCCTCCATGGTCAGTTCAGTGATTATGAAGATATACCATTTTTTCTCACTATGAACACCATACAGATGGGTAGACTAGCCATGAGTCTTGGGATATAAGATTTCAGGAATTTGAAATTTCTCTGTGTTTTTGACAAGACCTGAAAGGGGAGCAAAAAATAACACTGTGGCCTGCCATGGATATTATAAGAGGCAACTAAGGAGGTTATTGGGGGTAGAGTTGGTTGTCCCGTCTCATAAAGGGTCAAAGTGATATCCATACTAAAGTTGGATGTGTTAGATTGAAAGACGAAACTGTCACATCCAAACTATAAATCAGGTCACGATGCATTATATTCTCTGGACTACACCCTGTCCACCGTCAGTAGTCAGAGTGAATGCAGAGGAAGAATTTGAAATTGTGTGTAAAGGAAAGATGGAGAAGATTAAAATAAATGTTACAATACAAACTCAATGAAATTTATGCTGCATTTAACATACAAAAGAACTACAAACATAACTATTAAAATGTTTGATTTCCTCTGAGTACATTAAATGAACATGAAAAATGCACATAATATGCATGTGTTAATATAAACAAACTACAATTGTTTGCATACTTTAGAAGAAAGGAGTTAGAAGTGAACAAGAATAGTAACAGCTGTTGTATAGGACCAAATTTGTGAGGAAGGAAAACTGCTTGACTTCTTCAACAATGAACATCTCCTCCAATCAACATACAATAACTGCAACTGGCGTCAAATATCTGAGATAGTCCAGTGTTTCATCTATTACCACTGTAAACATCTGGTTTTGTAAACGCTGTGGTAGACAGTAGAGGTAACAGACACTTATGTCTCAATTCTCATACGTTTCCCCCCATCAAACATTGCATTGAAAGGGTACAGCTTTGCCAGGTCAAATGCACATGTGTTAGTGGCTTCATGATGGCACAAAGCCAACATTGAACACATCTGGTTAATACTCAGGTGCCGTGCTGTCAGGCTGAAACAAAAATGTGTATACACGAATTTGAACTTACCCATCTTGGAATTTCTCAGGGTTGTAATTGATTTCTGGTGCAAATGGGAACATGACTCGAAGCATGTCCTTACTTGTGCCTTTTGGCAGATTTTTCACAAAAACTGATCCAATTATCCGCTCTCGTTTACTGCCTAAATGAAGAAACAAAGCCAAATTGCACAAACGTCTGTATTGAGGCTTGGAAAAAACTACACTGTATCCCTCTTGCCATCAGCAAGAATACATGGACCGGACCCAATGTTATGCACAATGGTGAAATATAAAACCATTTTTACGTGCCATATGTCTGGCACTGCTTCGAGGGTCTACTTATACTGGCACACAAAATGTTTATCTGCCAAGCCTCAACAAGAATTGACCACAATTTGGCTGCTTTCAGTACACCCTTAGACCACTGATCTGCAAGTCTGACAAACAAACATACTTGAAAAAAAAAAACAATTTCAAGAACCAGTACTCAGTTTCAATCACAATAAACTCTGAAGGAAGCTATACATCTGGTATTCTTTAGATCCTAAAATTTGGATCGGGGATGACGTGAAATTAATCAACCGTCACCAATCAAACCTTACAAGTGATGTTCTCTGAGTACTGGACATTTGTTTCAGCTTGTTTAATTTATTATTAGCATTGAATCTGCAGTAGGTTATACATCCCCAATGTTGAACATCATAGTATCAGCACTCACAGACAGCACATCCTGCAGAAATTGGCATCTGTTCGGGCCAGATCTATAAATCCAATTTCTACACTGTCTGCAAACATTTGCTGACAAGCTTGATGTGGTGCAATGGCATAAAGTGACGTGCATGTGGGGAAAAAATCTCTCAGAAAGTAAAGTGTGGGAAGTGACTGCAAGCACTCAATATTAAAACATGACATTCACACCACATTTTCTATGGTGATACAGATCTCCATTAAGGCAACAGAGCATTCAAACTCATGATGATTGGATAAAAAATTAGATGCTCAGCATTTACGTTCACATGAAAATGAATCTGGATATCTCTTAGATATTAGTCAGGATAAATATTACTCTTATGCTAATGCAGCCACACATGAGTTTGTCCATCTGCCTGACTGCATCAACTCTGCCCCAACACAGGTTATCACCTTATGTAAAATGCACCATCAGCTGTTAATGCACTCATATAAAACCAAATCATGGATGTAAAAAAACTGACAACGTGTAGTTGATTATTTATAAAGGGTAATTGCTGATGATGGGGGTCTCTGGTATAGTGGCTAAGCCTCTTGCCTTGTGTTCAAGAAATTGCTGCTTTGATACCTGCTTGTCATGTCTTGTTTACATGTGACATTTGTTCGGAGTTCCCTGGGGATTATCGTTTGAATATACAGAATTACAAGCTATGATTGATACTCTAGGTAGATGAAATGTCGTTTCACAGAGAGGGATGGAGTACATATGGGAAAACCAAAGTACAATGAAGTCAGTCCTTTAAGTCTTTTTATCAGTTGTGTAGGTAGATTTCACAGCTGTTTATTGTAAAATATACTGGATTGCATCTACAGCCAGTCATTGAAATCTAATGAACACATCTCAGCTGGTTTTAATTGTAATATTCCATGCCAAGACACAGTAGGTGTTTTTTCAAAATAGATATCAGATGTCAATGTGCTCCTCTTGAACAGTCTAGCCAATCTTCTACATTAATCAGATTATCTAGAATACATCATGTTGTCACAGCAATACCTCATTAGTTTAGATGCAAGTAACAGCAGTTTTCATCTTAGACATACAAACACTGCTAGTATGTTAAGAAATTCATCTTACTGTCTTGACTACGGCAAGTGCATCACCAAAATTAGAGGTTTTCCATTCTGGCTCAGATTTCGGAAGCAACGAGAGGCAGAGCAAAAAGTTCCTTATTTATGTTGGACCATGGCACTTGTCAGTCAGTCTACATTTACATGCTAACTTCAGAAGTAGCTTCAGCAAACATGGCTAAATAAAGTTTACACATGATTTACACACACAAACAGGCCACAATCGACTGCCAACAGAAACAAAGAATGGTCACTCCAAAAACAAGTGACACTGCAACTGCAACAAAGCTAAAAAAAACATACACGAGTATGTGTGTCCTTCAAATCTGCCCACTATATCAAGTGGTCAACTGACTGGTCGAATGAAAACACTATATAAAAGATACTTCAGATACAAAGTATGATCTACCAACGCATGACAAATTGTATACAAGAAATTAATATTCAAGTCTGAAGCAAGAGACCACGGAAAGTAGAAGAGGAAAAACTGATGAACAAAACAAATACTACTTACCTTTTCTGCACACAAAAAAACTATTCAATGAGCTAAGTATGAAATATCAACAGACAAAGATATCTATATTCCCAGAGTTAATGAGCTATAATTGCTAATAGATAAGTTGGTACAGGCTACTAGCACCTAAACCAATTCCATGACTAATCAATTCTAATATTATAATTTATGTTCTATTCTTAGTCGTGATTTCTCACCTGACACAACCGCTCCGCCTGTGAGCCCAGCTATAAATGGATACTTGATGCATGAGTTGTGGAAGGTAAACACAGTAAGGAAGGGAACTGGCGACCCCACCTAATTGTTGCTGCTGCTTAGTACTTGAAGAGATTTCATCCCTAACGGCAGACTGCTGTCATAGAACCTACCTTTACATCTATTCAATTTTTGGCATATAAGAAGTTCTCTTTTTTCTTCTGCACTCGTCCTCAAACTCCTGCAGATTAACAGGATGTATTCCAAAGAAATGAATCTGTTGTGTCATGCTTCACAGTTCATCTTCCATATCTAAGTCTTTTAGACAGACACATTCGACGTTGGTATGAATTCTGAGTCACTTTCACCCAATATGGGATCTCCAGCGAACTCCACTCCGGTATCAGAAGAAATTAATATGATATACATTTCAACAGCTGAATAAAACACTAATTTGGTTTAATCTATAGTACAGTAGACCTAGAACCAACACAACATTGCAAGCTAGAGAACAAACGAGAATGGAATGGGAAAAACCACAAACAAAAATGGGAATCTCATGGAAAAAAAGTTCAAGTAAACAATCTAAAAGATAAATAAATAGATAGTGAGTTACAAATGTTTATGGAAAATAAAAAAATAGGGAGAATGATAGTCACAAAGACACAACAGGCAATGGCCAATGTTATGATTTATTTATGTGCTAACTAAATCGGGTTATGTAATGGCAGTCCTACAGTCAACAGGCAGATGGCCACCTTTCGAAGACTGTTTTTAAAGGCTGCTGATGAATGCCAAAGATAAGTCTTACCAATTCGTCTGGATGGGAGTAAAGGAACACACAGAATCCTGACCAGTTTTGCATCAAACCTCATGAAAGCTGCAATACAAAGAAATATACTGCTACAAACAAGAAAATCAAATAAAACAAATAATAATCATGTATCCGTGTAAAAAAAAAAAGTGCACTCATTGTGAAGATAATGATTGTTATTTACCCATAAATTTCACAGTTCTACACAGCACCAGACAATATAAAAAATGCTATCTTGGTATCTTATCATAGATGGGAAACTCCCTGTGAGAATCGTAAAATAAAGTGCTGCAAACAGTGATCAGGACACCTCTGCAATTGAGTAGAGCAGAGCAGTCACTAGTCCTAGCCCATGTGTTGCTAGGGCCTGGAAGAAAAACAAAGAATTGTAAGACTGTTCCATGCAGTACATCTATCATCTTGGTATGTAAATTTAGACCAATAAGTAATATGGATCATGTAAGAGGTGACTAAGGAGGTTATGTGGTAAAGTTGTACCATCCCATATACGGTCAAATTGACCTAGAAGTCTTGCTGAGGTTGTATGCATCAGGCCGAAAGGAGCAGATATCAGAGCAATGCTGTAAACCATGACACAACACATTCCATTATCTGAACTGCATCTTGCTAATCTGCATGAGTTTAACCTTCACCACGCTTTGGTTAAGTGTGATCGAAAAAAAATATGGCGGCTGTATACTGTTGTCGGATGCAGTCAGCTCAATAATATATCGTGCGAAATAGGCGTACCACAGCCTGTATATAGTTCGGGACATGTGCAATCAAAGCCGGCATCACTTCACGTCCGACATGATCGTTGTAAAGATGTCTAGATGGAAGGTACACATGTTACAGTTATGCAATTAATCTGACCACATCTGCACACTGGTACGATGCCATGATGGTGGATCAGTTTTATAGACCTTTCATTGTATTAAGAATAAAATAACATTGAATCGTGGCTTGAATCATGAATTATTTAGTTTTACAGCAGTGAATATACAGAATGTTGTGTTGGTTTGGGGACTTGTAACGGTTTGATATCGAATATGTTGAAGTGGCACCAAAAATTACTCTAGGCTTAAGCTCAAAGAATGATTTTACTGCAAATCTACAGTTTTATACAGTTCCCCCGGCAATATTTTGATAATTTCGCAATGAAAGAACATAAATACAACAGATTTGCATGTGATAGTGTACAATCTTGCCAAGGAATTCGATCAGTAAGGTAGGTTATTATTTTACGAATTTTTTTCCTCTTTATTTGTTATAAAATATATGTTTTTTGTGTAAAAAAACGTCTTTACCACTTTCTCATACGTCTGGTAACACACACACACACACGTACATAAATTACACCATTATATGCATAATTCAATTCTTTATTTATATGTGCAAATATTATTTAAATATCTTTAACAACCAAAAAATTATCATCACATTTTCAAAACGGTCACCATCAATAACGCAAATTTTCAAAAAAGAATCCGGCTTGCTAAAGGTTAAGAACAAACACAGAACAAGAAGACTATCTTGTCCTGATAGATTATTATAAGGACTGTGAAAAGAAAGACATAAAACCCATGTAGGAGACGTGGATAGCACATCTTCCCAAGAAAAGCATGAACATATAAATAATGTAGACTAACTTCACCAAGTTCAAATCCTACTATTAGGGAGTAATGAACAGCAAAGTAGGCTAACATAAAAACTAGATCACACAGGTATGCAGAAGCAACATAAAGATTGACAATGCACTGGATGAAACTGCAGAGAAAACTTCAACATCAATCTGACTAACCTCACAAAACTGCATAAAATAAATTGCACAAGTTTTCCAAATACTACAGAATCTGCACCATTTGTTGTGACAAATATCCGACTACCTGGAAAACCCACAATTTCATTTTTACTCATAAATCGCTTGTGGGTTAAAAGGACCTGAGAGGGGAGCAAAGAATGACAACACACTTTACCTTCCATGCATGTCGTAGGAGGCGACTCAGGAGGTTATGGGATGGAGTTGACTATACAATCCCATATAGGGTCAGTGACCCAAAGCCATGCTGAAGTGCGTCAGCCACGTGTCATGCCAAAAGGTGCAGATATCACAGCAATGCTGTAAACCATGACACAACGCATTCCATTCTCCTGCTAATCTGCAGTAGTTTGAGAATGAAAGCAGAAGAAGAAAGAATACTCAGAAATTGCATCACTTCAAGTGAAACCTTTATTCCTGGAAATAATTTATCTCTAGGAAGTGTCTCAACACAGTTGCTGTATAAGCTTTAATATATGGAACAGAGCATTGTTGTGCTGCACATGCCAGTTGGCATTTTCCCAGAGATGTGATATATTATGTTACAACTACTAAGAAGCTCTATTTTTTTAATGGCAACACATGCTTGCGAGATATAGGCAATAACATCCACAATGGAAAAGAAAATATTGGAATTTGAAATCAAATGTTATAGAAAAGTCTTAATGATATCATTGACAGAAAGACGAACCACCACAGAAAGTCCCAAAGACCTGAACATAGGAGTATGAATCCTGAAAACTATCAAATTTTGGACATATAAAAAGACACAATGGTTTAGAAAGATTAATCATGAAGGGAAATGTCCCAGGAAAGAGAACAAGAGGCATTCCAAGACTATGATGGACACAAAATATCAAAGACCATAACTTGGAAGAGGCTGGGCAGCTCTCAAGACCACAAGGCTTACAAAGTGGCAGTGAGGACAATTTTCTGTAAAGGACACGTCACATTTTGATTTTGTGCACTGTGTCTGACAACATGCACAACTTAAAAGGACATCATTGCCATGTAGGCTTTTGTCTTTTCCCATTGAAATGGCTGCGTCTTTTGTCTCAATGCTATAATTATAGATCCAAGACTCAGTTACACGTATAGTTCATTTCGTGAAATAAGTGTCACCGTTGAGTTTTTCAACATCTTAAGCACAATATAATGTTAATTTTGTCCCCCCCCCCCCTCTATTCATGAGTGAGAAGTTCTGAACACATTTCCCCCTGGGACAAAATCAATCTAAATAAATTGAAATGGTCAAAACAAAAAATTTCAACTTCAATCTAAATCTGAAAGTCCGGCTATCTCCTATGACATGCTCCCTTGATGATAAATATAGATATAATCAACTCACCTTTCTCTTCAACAACGCCTTCATCATTCTTCTTGATGATTTCAATGTTGATATTTGGAGATTTGAAATCAAGTTTCATAAGGTTCTGAACCACCCTTGATGCCTGAATTCCAGATGAGATATACATCTCTCCTTTTCTGTACCACAAGAACAGTGTGAGTTAGACAATATACACAATTTTTTGGCATGCATGAGTTATACCTAAAATGTAAAACTATTTCATTAAAAGTAAATTGGTAATAGTATTCAGGATGTTGTTGTCAGCCAGTATTTTTCTACTTGTGTTTATTCACAAAAAGCTTGCAGATTAGCAGGATGTAGTCTGGAGAATGTACAGCATTGTGTCATCGTTTTCAGCTTGGCAGAGACACCTTCTGCATCTTTCAATCTGACACATCAGATTTCAGCATGGCTTCTGGGCCATTTGACTTTCTTTGGGATGGGACAGCAGACTCCACCCCAAAAACCTTCTTAGTCGCCTTTTATGACTTGCATGATGGGTAATAGTGCCACTACTCTTTGCTCCCCTTTTGCACCCCTCAAATACACACACGTTTTAGCAAGTGATTTTCTAGACAATATTTACATTCAGTAAGTTGACATTTTTTTCTGAATGGAAGTATTTATTTAGGATAACGGTTATTGGAATAAGGGGGAAATCTCTAATTATGCAGGGCTCACGTTTGCCTGATTGTGGTCTCTCTCTGGACTTGTTACATCCTGCACAGATTTACTTTTCATAACATCCTGCTTTCGACCTGTTAATAGCCGGGGTACCATGTATACCACAGCAACATCGGGCCATGATCAGGAACTCATCTGCTTCCTCCAGCGTGACATGTAATGCTGGGTTCTCTGAATGTCGCTACACATAAGGAAACATAATTGTACATATAAAATGCTGTGGAGATTCCACAAAATGAAAGCCTTACTATATTTGCAAGTCATCTACTGCAAGTTTACAGTTGCATAATGGTTTGTAAAGCCAATAGTGAGACCTTCTGCTGTTTCTTCTTTTCATCAGCGTTCATTCTCAAACTCCCGCTGGATCTCCCTTGTAGTAGGACTATGATCCTACTAGATTTCCAGCAGGATGTAATCCAGAGAATGGAAATGCGTTGGCGCTGTTTTATTTGCACCAATGGCCCAACACATCTGTCTTTGGCGGATAAACTTTAATTTATCTAGTTTGTTCTGAACTCCAGGAACTTCGTGCAATAGATCACATGTATCCTTTTGCGCAAAGTGAGTTTCTCAGAGCATTATTTCATACCTAGCAGACTAACTCTCAGCAGTTTGCAATGCTTTTCAGAAGTTTTCTACTCAAAGTGGGCAAAAAAGATAACTGTATAGATGAAGTGCTGTGTGGCTTTCACAAGAGGATATCTTCACTTTATGTGTCAACTACTAGAGATTTGATGTATGGTGATTGGTCTGTTGCATCATATTTCTCAGTCAACAGAGAAATGAACAAGTGCTAAAGGGGTTTTGTTGCCTACAAGAATGTCAGGAAGGTGCATGAGAAATCATCTGCATACTCCATTACAACATCAAGCATGAAAATGGAGATTGAAGCAGCGATGATTAGCACTAGGTTGCTGACTGAAATATCAACTCGCACTGTCTCATGACTCCCAACGCATAATAGAAAGTGATTGTCAAGAAAAGATTGGTCACATTAATAAAGAACTCTGTTGTCCTAAGTATTACATGGATATACTGTACTGGTCATGAAGGCGTCATGAGCAATGAAAGAGCAGACACTTTGGCAGGCAATGCTGTGGTTGATGGTACAAAACTGAGAAGAGATAGGGCCAACCTAAAAAGGGGGACTCAATTCACTACAGAGTGAAGATAATGTTAGAGTTGATAACGTGCACACACAAAGAATAACAAATTGAGATGACCAGGAGTATGGGGAGAAAAGCACATAATCAACATTTGACGATGACTTTGCATACTTTTTGGATGGCTGCTGGAACAGAACTCATAGAAATGCCACATGGATCATGATTCTGGTTTCTTATCAGAAATCAAGCCCAATATTACATAGATTTACTTGCTATATAGTTTGTGTTGTTGTTCATATTGTGATGCTTGTTATCAAAGTTAACTGTGTCTTAACATATATGTGCTTAGTTTGTTTCAGCAAATGATTATATATATGTTGGTTACTGGTGAGGAACTTCAGGACTTCCATATGCATACAAACTGATAGAAATCAACTGAAAGCTGGAGATTTAAATCTCCTTAAAACATAAAAATATTAGATAATAATTATTTAAATCCGTAACTCACCCGCCACTATATTTCCCTGAACTTAGAATGTACAACAAGCTCTCCCTTGCATTGCTAAATACTCTGGATATTTGCCCACTTACAAAGTCTTCAGGTTTTAGGGGATAAATCTTTACCTGCCATTTGCGTTCTGAAAACATTTAAGTTTTTTTTAACACATAACATTAGCAAGAATAAAAATTATGTTTTTAAATCAGGCAAAGAATATGTCATCAAACAAATATAGGTTGTAGCGGGAATATCCATAGTTTAGTGGCTAAGCTGTTCACATTATCCTCAAGAGGCCATAGGTTCAAAACCAGCTCATGTCTTGTTTATAAATTTTATTTTATGGAGTTCACTGTGGGTTATTGTTTGATGATGAAATCATCCCTTTAGTTGTGAGCATGTAGCTCTTGACAGACCATAGACTCTCAGACAGGCTCTTCTCAGTTTTTAAATGAGGTGACAACCGGACTCATGTAAGGTTGCTTCGAAGACATGGAAGTGGAAGATAGGTCTATGGATGCATATTTAGTCCCAGTGTGTTAGTATCCCAGGATTATCATGTCCTGTTAGAAACTACATCCTGCTAATCTGCAGGAGTTTTGAGAACTAATGCAGAAGAAGAATTAGCAGAATGTAGTCTCAGAACAAAATGCACTGTAATGGTTTACAGCTCGGCTACAATGTCTGCACCACTCTGACAAATCAAACCAGTATGGCTTCTGGATCATTGACTATCTACAATATGAGATAGCAAACCCCACCCAAAAAAACTCAGTTGCCTCTTATGGCAGGTTAGTGTCATTATTCTGTGTTCTCACTTTAAGCCTCAACACACTGGTAATTAGGTCACTAAAACCAGATTGAAAAATAAACATACGACCTACAAACATTGGTAAATTTAAGAGTTTCATTCTGCAAGCACATGCACTAAAAATTATGGAGTGGTACCATAGACATACAACTATCTGATGTTCACATATTTTATCAGCACTATTAATCTTTGATGTTAGGTACATGTACATGTGTGAAAAATTACTTTAGGCTACAAATATCCGTGACCAGTGTTCCCTCAGTTTTAGAAATTTTGAAAATGAGTCTATGCCCATATTAACCCCTTAGCTGTGGAGGTATCCTTAACCTGCACCGCGCCTATATCAACACCGGCCGCCGAAAAACAAAATGGCGGCTCACGCCGTTGGCGACACGCCCCATCCGACAAGATATTGTGAGATTTACACGTACCACAGTCCGTGCACATAGCTGGGGACATGCGCAATCGAAGCCGGTATATCCCCCACTTCCGAATTGATCGTTGTTGAGAATGGCTAGCTATTCGTGCACGTTTAAGAGCAATTAATCTGACCACATCTGCACACCGGTACGATGCCATGATGGTCGATCGGTTTTATAGACCATTTCATCATATTTTGAATAAAATAACATTGAATCGTGGCTTGAATCATGAATTATTAGGTTATTTAGTTTCACAGCAGTGAATATACAGAATGCTGTGTTGGTTTGGGGACTTGTACGTTTGATATTGAATATGTTGAAGTGGCACCAAAAATTCCTCTAGACCTAAGCTCAAAGAACGATTTTACTGCAAATCTACATGTTTTATACAGTTCCTACATGTTTTATATGTGCAAATATTATTTAAATATCTCTAACAACCAAAAAATTATCCCATTTTCAAAAGTCACCATCAATAAAAAAAATTTCAAAAAAGAATCCGGTGGCAGGGAGACGTTTCATATTTTTTAATCTGGCTTGCTAAAGGTTAAGGATACAATGAGGGGTTGCCGCTATTTTGCTTAGATCTTCTTCTTCTTAGTTTCCTAGGGAAACATTTCGTCTGGATGATTTATTATAAACTTCTAGACAGATTTTTTCCCTTGGGAAGCTAGGAAGATCTCCACAGAATGCTGGTAGTTTCTCATCATATCTTTAAAAATACCTCCACAGCTAAGGGGTTACGGGTGTATGATTCAGGACCAGACACATCATGGTCATCGAATCTGACAGATATTTTATCTCATATTGAAGTAATAGAGAATTTGAAATATAAAAACAAAGTTTCTGTGGCATTTTATTATGTTTAATAGACAATTTATTTTCATTATAATTATGCTAATTTGCCACCATTTTCAATATCGTTCAGTGTCCATATGAAAATTCCAGCAATGATCAACATTGTCGTCTCTAACACAATAATGTTTAGTTTGTGTTATTTCATCATTGACTTGTGGCACCTCATTGCTGTCCGTTTTATTGAAAATAAGTAAGATAATTCAGAAATTATTTTAAGCTCATCTCTATTAAAAGGGTCTTCCTTTACTTCTGCGCTTGTTCTCAAACTTCTGTAGATTAGCAGGATGTAGTCCGGAGGACAGAAATGCGTTGTGTCATGGTTTACAGTATTGACCCTATATGGAATGGGACAGCCAACTCCACCCCATAACCTCCCACTACATGCATGGAAAGTAAACAGTGTTGATATTCTTTGCTCCCCTCTCGGGCAATGGAATGAAAGTCTATTTTGTGATCACAAGTTCAAGTTTATATTTTCCTGTTTCATGTAAACTATTGTGATGTGAAATTAAAAAACAAAATATGACTTTTTTCAGGATTGACTTCCAGAATTTGTTGAGGTATTGTTAACTTCAATTTTCAAGGGCGTTTTAAATATTTTACTATTTTGCCCAAGTGTCTATTAATGTAACAAGTAACTCAGGACTCAACTGAAATTGGAAATTATCATATTTGGTTAATGAACACATAGAAGCTATAGATCTTACTTGCTAAGGTAGCAACGTTGACTTGTGGCATCTCATTGCTGTCTCTGTTTTTAGCTTCTTCCTCTTCCGCATCATCTTCATCATCGTTACCTTCAAAGTCTGCATCTTCTGATTTGTCTGCCTGGGATTTCTTCTTATCTGTTGCTGCTTTCTCAGTTGATTTGGAGTCGTCCAATGCTTTCGAAGTATCTTCAAGGTTCAAATCCTTATGCTCAGAGTCATCTATGGCACCATTCTCTTCCAAAAGAGATGACTCATTGTGCTGCTCAATATTATCATCTGCTGGTTCACTGTCCAGCAATGCCACATCTTCAACTTCTTGACCATCTGCATTTAGCTCTTGAATTCCTTCCATATGATTATCTAGAGGGAGAAAAAAATGTAACAATAGCTAAAATTACAAATATTAACTAAACAGTCATTTCTAGTCCCAATGAGGATGGTTTGAATATCTCACTAAAAGAATGAACAAAGACTACAAAAATAAACAACTTGTAGAAAACTGGCAACTAAACCACAAAATAAAACACTAGTCAGTCCTCAGCCATGTCTATGAAATAAAAGGCAGCTATCAACTCCCAGACAAGGACAGCAATGAGTAGGAAAATGTTTACCATCACACGTGGGTTTTCAACTGTCGGAAATCAAAAACAAGAGATAATGCAACAAAAAGTTCCAACCCAGAACAATGGATTCATGTCTAAATTGATGGGTCGTGTGGACCCAGGGTTAGTAGATAACCAAGATCCTAAAAGTACCTCCACATGGTGCACTCTGGAAACAAATACTGCCGTTCTTGCTGTATTCCTGGCTAACACTTTTAGGCTTGGTGTCCATGAATGCTGTAGATGGAATGAGAATTGCCTGCAGTGAGACAGAAAATATCTCCAAAACCTCTATGTCATTACATCCAACATAAGCAAGGAATCTGTGCATTCCAACTTGGTCGGCTTAAAAAGCAGAAAAATTGGAGGGGCGACCAATGTCAATAACATACTGTGATCTTACGAGTACACAACGAATCTGGAAAAGCAAACACACGCTAGAGGGCAATATAGTGTACATAAGTCGACTCAGTAGCAATGGAGCTACAATGGTCCAGCATGAGACCAACTGGCGGAAGAGCTGTTTGTGCTTGTGCATGTTCCATCACAATTGACCCCATTCAAAGTAGGAGTCATGACTCAGGTATTGGATACACCAACTTGAACATGCACTCCTGGGTATGGAAGGTTTGAATACAACTCCCGTTTGCACAAAGGGCAAGCATTGAACAAATGTCAGGGAGCGCATTGTTCAAATGTCTAAACGAAGCAGTGTTGAGACTCAGAATCTGGACACTGCAGGCAACGTAGAAGGGGCGTACATCTAACAACACTGCAAACATAGCCCAAATCGACTGTCTGCTGTTGCCCAACACGACTCAAACAGAGAGAACTGGGTTCATTACCTAACTGTATTCCTCTGGCTACCTCGCGCTACACAAGAGGAAAGATGAGTATGACATGTGAGTAAAACGAACAATCAGTATGCATTTACATATTTACCAATCATTAATATTTCTGGGTATGCCTCAAGTGTCCAAACCATATGCATAGTAAAAGCTTTCCAACTTTTAAAAAATTTTCCTAACATTTTTAAAAATGAAAGTTGTACATCTTACCATTGTCTTCCAAAAAAAATCCTTCATTTTGCTCAACTTCATCTCCATCATGTTCAAACTGTTCATTTCCTTCAGCATCCTGCTGCTCTGATACATTATCCGCCATCTGATTTATCAAAGACAGAAATAAAACATTATATTATAGGTAAGCACAAAAGTGAGAAAACAATAGTTAAATTATTCTTTGTTCCCTATTAAAGATTGATAGTGCTGTGTCGTATGAAACTTGACTACCACCTTTTTTAATGTCCAGCGCTGGATGACATCGGGAAAATACTTCTCCCTCCAAGGCCAGATAAATGGAACACCTTTATATGGAACAAAACAACAGCTCACAAACACATACATATATCACACAATGGCATTGAGTCAAAGGGCATGAGCCCATGGATCGTTGGATCAGCAACCAACCAACAACTAATACTAATACATAGCCTAATTATTAATTCTAGGCACCAGGGCTGTAGATAAGTTTTCAGTAAGGAGGCTGTTTTACCTTAAAATAAAATACTTTTGCACGTTTTCCCTCTCATCTTTCTTTTTAGGTCTACACTGTGACCTTTGTCCTAATTCCGTTCTACTACTGAGATGTATTACCTAACCGTTGCAGTCCGATTGGGCATTGCGTAACGTGTGATTGAATTAGAAGTAGGGTTAGAATTAGTATTTAGAATTAGGGTATGATTAGCATGTGCAACAGTTGTGATATTTAACCTACTTATGTTAAGTTTTGTAAAAATTCTCATCTGCATCTGGAGATGTGACATCACAGCATCAATCACTTTGATGGGTGTTTTAAAGAATTCCCTTACATCAGCTAGTTACGTGCATGCGCAATCACATTGTAAACGTTACCTAGGACAAAACTAGGACAACGGTCACAGAGCAGACCGAAAAGAAAAAATAGGTAAATTTTTCTTTCAGGTGTACACTGCATTATAAATAGCACACTGTTTACATTTTTAACTAGCTGACGTCATGGATTTCCGTTAACACCACTGAAATTATGGCTGCCATGACGTCACATTCCAACAATCACTGAGTTTCACAAACTCTAGACACAGATGAATCTGGTGTTTTTTTCAATTTACATAATTTTTTTATAATTTCCGCCACAGCTACAGTATAAGTCTTCACTGTGACCGTTGTTCTAGTTTCAAGGTATTACCTAACCTTTGCAGCATGATTAGTAGAATTTGCATTTAAAATTAAGATATTGGTAAATGGAAAACGAATATTAATTTCGTATTAGTATTTACATTAGGGATGGGGTAACTTGTAAGGCAAGGGTTAGGATCAGTTATAAATGAAAAAATAAATTAGTTATAAAAAATTATAATTTTATGTGTGCTTAATGTAGTTTGGGCTGAAGTACATTATAGTTCACTGTGACCTTTGCTCTAGCTTTGAGGTGTTTTCTAACCTTTGTGTTGTGATTGCCTTGCAGAGTGCTAGTATTGTATGATTTAGTTTTGAATATAAGTAGTATTTAAAATTAATATTTATTTAAAATGATTACATTAGAGTTAGTATTCAGCCTGTGGTTAGGGGTTAAGGATTAGGATCAGTTTCTAGTGTATTATTATATAAGTAAATTATTATTATGTACAATAGCGGGAAGATATAATTTAAGGGACATGCGCAGTGGTATACATTAGCAGACGGATTCGAGCAATTATGGCTCTGTGTTGTTACATGTGATCTTACTTTCGTTATAAATTCATATATGGAAAAGAAAGCGTGTGAAGTCGAATATTATTAATTGAAAACGATTGCATTAGAGTTAGTGTTAAGGAGTAGAATAAGTGTTCAGTATTTAGAATTAGGGTAGATTATTATTATATAGAATAGCGGGAATATTCATGGAGTTCGTTTCTGTAATTAAAAAAGTGTATCCCGCAGAGAATGCTGACTACAGTAAGTGTCTGGTTTTATTCACATTGTTACAGTTTCTCAACCCTACGGATAATTGATGTGTTATTAGGGAGATCATGACGTCAGCTAGTTAAAATTGTAAACAGCGTGCTATTTATAGCACAGTGGAGAACTATTCTGTACTTTTACCTGTAGTTTGTGTCAGGAGATGTGGCGTCACATCATCCTTAATTTCAATAATTTCATTTGCGTTACACGGAAATCCATGACGTCTGCTACTTAGAAATGTAAACATTGTGTGCTATTTATAGCACAGTGAAGACTTAAACCGTAGTTTTACCAATTTTCCTATGATTTGTACTGCAGACTCATTACGAGAGGTGTGCGCACAGATTCGAAATATTATTTCTAATCTCTAGTACTAGTAATATTATTTCTAATCTCTAATATAATTTCTAGTACTTAGAAACGTGGCGGAAGAAACACTCGAAGGCGGCCGATTTATTTCAGGACTTCTTGTGTGAAATCAAACACGTGTATCCACCAGGACAAGATCCGTGTGCCCAAGATCCGCCACATCATTGATAGTTCCTTCTCAATGGAACTATAAATGAGGAAGCCCTTTATCCGCCAGGCAAGGATGAATGAGGTGTTTTCATGAATTTTAACAATGTTTACATTTCGAATTAGCCGACTATGGATTAACCCGCCTTTTCCCGTGCAAAGGGAATGAAAAGATGGCCGCCGATTGATCATTCACAAAGCCACGTCGCGCGCAAAAACTTTCCTTTTTGCTTCCGCGGTGTGACGTCACGGCATCCATTAATTTCATTGGCAGTGCGCGGAAATCCATGACGTCTGGTAGTCCGGAATATAAACATTGCGCTATTTATAGCACAGTGGTTACTTGAACAAGAAATTTACCAATTTTTCGTATCAGTGTACACTGCGTGTGTAACACCAATGGATGCCGTGACGGCAGATCTCCCGACACAAACCACATTCTTAAAATATAACTTTTATAACTAATTTATTTTTTAATTTATAACATCCTAACCATATTTTAAATATAAATTCTACAAATCACACTGCAAAGGTTAGGTAATACCTCGAAACCTGAGCGAATGTCACAGTGTACACCGATTCATGAAATCTGCCAAAAATTCTTGTTAACCCATGCACGTCTACCGGACTAGATTGCGAACGAGAAGAGGACAACCCTTTTCACTTTCCTAGTAACAAAAACCAAACCATCTTTTAATTTGCTACAGTGGGAGGCTGTTAAATATCCCAAACTACCCCCCCCCTTTCCAATCTACCTACGCAGTACCCGAGCACCAGTACACTGCTGGAGTAGGCCTGCCTGCTAGGATCGTAAAATGTTGAAAACAAGATTTTATTTACATTAGTCGCAGTAAACACGCGCCAACGTTCTTATGTCTACTGGCATACAATGTTTACCAATACAATTATTTAATTTAAAATGATTTCATCTTCGCTAACATAATTTGTGAGAGAATTAAAACAACTTGAAACTGAAACTACCGTGCTAAATTTAGCCGTATCGGAAATAGGTAATAAAACGTTGGTTGCGCATAACAAATTGAAAGTGCAAAGGCAAACTGATCACATATTAATGGGAACACATCACAAGTGTCATTATAGTAACTAACGCAACAATACTGCTTGAACAAGTGTTAACTGTATATTCTTACTTGTATGATAGAATTCCTATTATTTGTTTTTAAAAATTGTAATGATTGTTGCGCAAACTTCGAATGACTAAATTGGCTGAAAACTCTTCACCCGGTTGTCTGCATTAGTATGCCAGATAATATGTGCTGCTCCTTCCGCATATATTTGTTTTATATATTAAGAAATATATTTTCATGAAGTAATATAAACGTGTGTTGGCTATTATATGAGATAAACATTCTTGAATGTAATAGATTGTAAGGTGTAATTTTAATTTAGATAGCAAGAATGAAGAAACACTATTAGAACTACATTCTTTACTTGGTTCTGTCCACCTCTGTTGCAACTACCCATAATGCATTATGCAGAAGATGGTTTATGGTTTGAGGAAAAAATCGAATACCTCCATGCTTCTCTTTCACTAATCTATATCAACCTGTCATTTCCTTTTTTCATTTACTGCTATTAATCCAGACAATATATGCGCCTTTAAAGATACAGTCATTTAGTGTTCATGGCGTATTCCAATGAGAACGAACGCAGAAGAGGTTGGTTGCCTGCAGACGGAATCGAATCTTAGGACTTCCGTGTTGATAACTGTGCTCTGTAGGCCTATGTGGTTATCTATCTATACGATGTAGCCCCTGTTTGCCTTGCGGCGTCAGAGGTAGAAGATTTCGCTGGAGATTGCCTTCTTGTGTGCTGTTTGTAAGCTTGTTCATGTGGCTTCTTTGATTTCGCCCGTGTGTTGTCGGGGCCCGAAATGGGAGCAAAGAATAGCAACACTATTTACCATCCATGCATGTCGTACGAGGCGACTAAGGAGGTTATGGGATGGAGTTGGCTCTCATCCCATATAGGGTCAGTGACTCAAAAGCCATGCTGAAGTCGGATGTGTCAGGCCGAAAGGCGCAGATATCGCAGCAATGATGTAAACCATGACAGCGCATTCCGTTCTCCCGACTACATCCTGTTGATCTGCAGGAGTTTGAGAACGAACACAGAAGAAGAAGAAGATTTCTGTGATCCATCTTTTACATGATCTGCCCCTGGCTTTATAGCTGTGATGTCTATGTGTCATGGCCATCTGTGGCATGCTGTCTGTTAGTAGTCTGGAAGTGTGTGAAAACGGCTTTATCTGTTGCCTTTCGGTGTGTTATCTCCGTAATAATCAGCACGGATATTCGTGCGATTTCCACCGGGAGCGTAGTTACGTTGTGCCACCGTTATGTGCCTCGTAGGCCCAGCACAGCCGATTTCGGCCTGTTGGTGTGTTCTAATACCGTATTGTTTTTGTTATGTCTTCTTCTTCAGCGTTCATTCTCAAACTCCCGCTGGATTTCTCTTGTAGCAGGACCATGGTCCTATTACATTTCCAGCAGGATGTAGTCCATGGAATATAAATGCTTTGTGTCACCGTTTCTTTTTTTGCGCCAATGGCCCGATATATCGGTCTTCTAATAAAGTATTCTGTCTGACGTTATCGTTTCTCATTCTATCTCTTAATGACACTCTGAGTATTCTTCGTAGACATGTCATTTCTGCTGTCACTATTTTTCTTTTGTCTTGTTCTGTCATTGTCCAGGTTTGGCACTGGTAGCACAGAATGGGATAATAATAGTCTGGTATAATGCAACTTCAGTGTCTATGTTTACATTTTTGTTCTTAAAATACGTGTCATCTGTCCATATTTTTAAGAACAAAAATGTAACATAGGAGGGATATGTGATATCTCATGTAAAGCGTACAAGTTGATTGATTACATGTGATTCAACCCACTATTGTAGTGTTTTTATATTCTTCTTCAGCGTACATTCTCAAACTCCCACTGGATCTCTCTTGTGTCCAACTATGACACAACTAGTTTGCCAGCAGGATGTAGTTCAGAAAATGGAAATGCATTGTGTCGCCGTTTTATTTGCACCAATGGATCAGCACATCCATCTTCGGTAGGGTGTTTATATGTGGAATCAATTGTTTATGGCAGTTTCTCCGGCACAAAATCACACGAACATTCGTAATGATTAATTGAGAGCCAACGCAGAAGATTATGTGCTCTAGTCATCATCATCAAGTGCCGTCTCCGGAACGAAGACTGGCTGCAACAGGCCTCCAGCATCTTGCTTTGGTGATGCACTCTACTAGATGCACTCTACCTGTTAATCTTGTGATGTTTCCTAACCACTTGTATCTTTGCCTACCGCATGCTCGCATCCCCTCACGCTACCCTCAAGTAAGGTCGCCAACAGGGTGACATGTCTTTTATGATGTCCAAAATACTTGATATGTTTGAATTTATTTACTTAATAGTTCTGTTTTAATACAGAGTGTTGTCATAACCTCTTTGTTCGCTTTATTCTCTTTCCTTGAAATTATCCCTATTCTTCTATATATCCACATCCCAAAGGCATCAATTCTGTCTTCTAATTATTTATTTATTGTCCATGTTTCTGGGCCATACAGTAATGTAGAATCGATGAAGAATTTTCAATTCTAATTTTACTTTGTGATGTGTTTAGATGTCAATATTTTCCTCGTGACATTGAAAGTACTTTTAACCATTCATATTCTCCTTTTAATTTATGTTTCACACTGTGAATCTACCTTTCATTTGTGAGTGTGTGTCCAAGATATCGGTACTGGTTATTTATTTTAATAGTTATTTGTTTTATACAAAGTATTGTTCCTCTGTGTTCGTTTTCTTCTTTCCGTCGTTATCCCTATTCTTCTAATTTCAAGATCTCAAATGCGTCAATTCTATCTCCTGCACAAAGTGTCTAAATATGTCTTTTTGTAGTATCCCTGTATGTATTTTTATAACGCATATTTGTATAACGCATATTTATATAACGCATATTCCTTTGCGAATTTGCTGCTTTATAGTATAAGGTTCCTAACTAATGGGTCACGACCCAAAATGAGGCAACCAATGGCATTTTCTAGAGTCTCAGACGAGTATAATTTCTAAATATCGATACATATTTCACCCGTGTGTTGCCGGGGCCCGGAAGTGGAGCAAAGAAAAGCAACACTGTTTACTTTCCATGCATGTCGTAAGAGGCGACTAAGGAGATTATGGGATGTAGTTGGCTGTCCCATCGCATATAGGGTCAGTGACCCAAAGCCATGCTGAAGTCGGATGTGTCAGGCCGAAAAGCGCAGATATCGCAGCAATGCTGTAAACCATTACACAACGCATTTCGTTATCCGGACTACATCCTGCTAATCTGCAGGAGTTTGAGAACGAACGCAGAAGAAGAAGAAGTATAGATACTTCGGCGCAACTACGGATCAACTCTTCACTGTGACCTTTGTTATAGTTTCGAGGTATTACCTAACCTTTGCAGTGCGATTAGTAGAATTTGTATTTAAAATTAAAGTATATTAATTGAAAAGGCATATTAATTTGGAATTAGTATTTAGATTTGGGCTAGGAATAAGGGTTAGGATCAGTTATAAATTAAAAATAAATTAATCATACAAGTTATAATTATAAATATGGTTGATGTTGTTTGCGTCAGGAGATGTGACATCACGGCGTCCATTAATTTCATTGGTGTCACACGGAAATCCGTGACGTCGGCTAGTTAACAGCACAGTGAAAAGTTGATCCGTACCAAAATAAGCAATCACATTTAAGGCAGCTTAGATATGTAGAGTTTATCGTCACATTGTTGAATACCTGGAAACTAAAAAAGCAGATCGTCTGGCTAAGGAGGGTACTGCTGATGATCAACCAGATGTGCCAATAAATTACCATTAAACGGAACAGATGATAAAAACAATTAGAAAGCCATCATCAACACAAAATGACGGTGTGTAAGTCCATCACACGTGATGATGACCATTTGTTACATCCACTTTTAAAGATTCAGTCTCCTTCTCTGTGTTCGTTCTCAAACTCCTGCAGATTAGCAGGATGTAGTCCGGAGAACGCGAATTCTGCGCCTTTCGGCTTGACACATCCGACTTCTGCATGGCTTTGGGTCACTGACCCTATATGGGATGGGACAGCCAACTCCATCCCATAACCTCCTTCGTCGCCTTTTACGACATGCGTGGAAGGTAAACAGTGTTGCTATGCTTTGCTCCCATTTCGGGCCCCGGCAACACACGGGCGAGAGGATTCAGTTAGAGTTATGTCCATGCCTAATAGTTACTTGTCAAGGCTAACAGTAATTTGGAAAAGCAACATCAGTATTGGAGTGAAAATCAAACTGTATAAGTCGCTGGTGCTTTCTGTTGTGCTGTATGGTTGTGAGAGTTGGACACTCACTGCGGACATGGAGAGAAGATTACAGGCTTTCAGGTACAAATGCTACAGACGACGTAAGAAATAAAGTAGAGATGTGTGCAGGTGTTCAGGGACCATTGCTTTCAATAATGAAGCGACGAAAACTTGCATGGTTCGGACATGTATGCAGGCACAATTCCTTGTCAAAAACAATACTGCAGGGAACTGTCGAGGGTGGGAAAAGCAGAGGAGGACAAATAAAGGCATTGACAGACAACATCAAGGAATGGACAGGGCAAGATATTTCCAAACTCATCCGCATCGCTGAGGATTTAATTCGCTAGAGGACTCTATGTGCTGAAGCATCCAACGTGGTACCCCTACGACTCTGAAGGGTTACGGGTTTATTGATTGATTGAATAGTTAATAAAATGATTACAAAGTTATGAACAGACCATAACAAGTTGTCATTTTGCGTCTTAAAACAGGACATGACCGACTCCGCAGCCGCATGTATACAGAGTTCAAGATTGGCAGAACAACCATGTGTACAGGCAACTCAGACAGCAGAACATATTCTTCAGGAATGCCCAGAACCCGCCGAAGACGGATGTGTCGGGCCAATGGCGCAAATAAAACGGCGACACAACGCATTTCCATTCTCTGGACTACATGCTGCTGGAAATCTAGTACGGCCATTGTTCTGCTACAAGAGATCTCGCAGGAGTTTGAGAATGAACGCAGAAGAAGAAGAAGATTGCCCAGAAAATGAAATACTGAGGCAAACAAACTGATCAATAGAAATAAAAGTGAAAGAAAAACTGTACGGACCTCAATAGGAGTTACAAAACACTGTCAAGTTTATAGAAGAGATAAAACTTCAGAAATTAGCACATTCCAAGCGAAAGAAGGAAGACACATAACCCTTAAATATTAGTTTTATATTTTGTGTTTCCAGAGTCACATTGCACTAAAGGATACAAAAGCGACATTGCTCGTAATTGCCGGGATCAATGCAAACTAAAATAAGAAACACAATTTGAAGGGATATACACGTAGGTTTGGATATGAAAATCAAGATATTCTCAGCGTAACAAGAGCAGTGGACATTATTATCTCCGCATATCCAATCAGCTTGACCCTGCAAAGGACCCCTAAACATAGCACTCTAGCAGGAAATGAAACAGTACAAGATACGCGAAGCTGGCATAACAATACTTAATCCTGCACAAGACATCATTAATCATCGTCATTATGTGTCGTGTCGACTAGCGTAGGCGATCACTATTATACACAACAGTCTATCCGCATTGACGTGCATAAGCCCCACTATTGACTTCTCACTATGTCAAAAAATATTCAGTATAGAACCATATCCAAAGAAAAGGGTGGGGTTTAAATCTCCCTCACCTTTGAGAAGTCAACATGTGGCATTAGAACTAGGAAGCAAGTTAAAAAAAAGCAATTAACCGTTCTCCCCTAACGGTTATCCCAATAATTGTCACAGAAAAACCCAACAAGAACAAAGAAATGACCCTTATTTTAGGTACATCCATACCGAAACGTATCTACAGCACTATATCGTGTATACATATATAACAGTTGAGGGATAAAGAAGAAGAGGAGTCTAGAGGCAAGTATGGATTGATAATATTAAAGACTGGACAGGATTGAGATTCGCCACACTTAAACAAAGAACTGATAGCAGAGAAGTATGGCGAATGTTTGTGTTGATGTTCCCAGAGTGACACCCCTACGACACTGAAGGGTTATGGATTTGATGATGATGATATATATGTGTGTGTGTGTGCGTGAGTGTGTGTGTTGGTCACTGCCTTTATATTACTTCATGTGTATTACGTTTGTATGTATTTATAACACATATTCACTTATTCACTAGTAACTATTGTTTTCTTACTGTAGATGAGGAGGGGAAAGAGAAGACGATGGAGCCAGAAGAAGACCTGACTGGATAATATCAAAGCCAGTACACGTGTTGTGAAGTTTCTAAACTAATCAGGATGGTAGATGATACATATTTCGTGGAGATAAGGATGTTTTGCGTCACTGTGTGTCGACAGTGTCACTTAATGAGTTGGCGGAGATATTGCTAGTCTTTTTGCAATCAATTCTCATTCCATCTGCAGCATCCACATTCATAGTTCCAATCCCTAAACGTGTTGGCCAGAAACAGCACGAGCCACTGTATTTCTGTTTCCTAGGTGCAACACAAGGAGGTACAGTTGGGATCTTGATTATCTGCTTCTTCTTCTGTGTTCAGCATCTGTGGTCATGCTATACATGCGATTATCTGCTAATCCTCGGTAGGCCAAGAGCAATGTGGTACCCTTAATCTACCCCCCCCCCCCCATGTAAACATCTCTTATGACATGTGGACCATGACAGTGTGGCTGTTGGTGCAAGGCGTACAAGACATATTACATGATAAAGTACTGCACCAATTGGGGAAGACAGCCCATAAACATCAGAAAGAGTTCACAATTTTGGTTAATTATGGGAGATGTGGTCACATTTTAACGGAACAAACTACATTATTTAACGAAACGAATTTTCGCTAAAGGCGCATAAAACTTCGTATTCATCGATATTCGCGCAACTCACTAGAGATGACCCATGCACATTCAGTGCGTTGCGTGCGGATTAATTGATATACTGCGAGTTATTAAACTCCGAGTCACTGACATTCTATGAAATCAAGCATAATATTAAACGTTGGAATTAAATCATGTGATGTGGCCACATCTCCCCGTATTGAACCAATTTTTTTTTTGTAAACCACAAATAACAACTCGACGTTTCGACTGAAAGTCAACATATATACATTTATCAAACACAGGAGCCAAGACGCAGTATTAAAGAACACGATAATGCGCTAGTTGCTGAAGTGAAACTTAGCCAATGGCTATGTAGCCTAAGTCAGCGGTTCTGAACCGTGTGATCCCTAACCACCACCCCCCCCATCCTTTCCACCAATTAAGGACACATGTTCTTCCATGGATAGTGACCTTTACAAAACTTTAATATACATTGTGTTGCATATAGAATAAATATTTGTATTTTTGTGCCGCAAATTTCCTATTATTTTTTCGGCAGCCTAAGCAAAACGTTGGGGGAGCTCAAGGGTGCCATATGGATCATTTTGAAAACCACGGGGCAAGCCTATCTGTTGACATGTATATCTCAAATCACAAAGAGACATCTAAGTGGTTATACTAGAGCAAACGTGCAAGATTCCTGTGTCATAGTGTCATATCAGTGTTTCTCAAACTTGTAACTGCCATCACCCCTTTCTTATTAACTCTATATTACACAGTGTAGTCTATTTTTATAACAACCGATTGGACTCACATATCTTGGTTACTTTTGTGTTCACAATTTTAGAAGTTGTTTCCCCGTAAAGTTAGGTGTTTTTCGATGGATTCAATAATATTTCAAGAGGATACACGATTTCTATAATATTCTGTATGTATTTACAAATGTAAGAAACATTATTTTTTTCCCTTCAAAGAATTGTGTAAACTAAAAAAATCATTTTGCAGGTTTACAAGGTAGGGCCTATATTTTTTCATATTTCATCTCACTTTAATTAATTTTCTTGAATGAAATATTCAGTATCGATACCGCTTACATTTATTTATACATTCAGTCTTTTGCCAAACAAGCAAATTCCCCTTCAAACCACACATTATTGTCAAAGTATAATCCGGAGGTCGTTGTGACTGAATTACCAGAATTGTGACCTCCACTATACTTTATGGTTGTAAAGATTTGATAGGCCTCTATACCTAAATTGTACTACTGTCCACAGTTGAAATGAGTGTACCTAATTATACAAAGTACATTTTACGTAACCACATATTATTGAGAAATGGGTACCACGCGCATTGAAACATTATTACAGTAAGTCATTTGCAAGGCAATTGCAAAGCCACTGTGTATTCATTTATATTGGCGAACACAACACGTCATATGAAGTGTGAGCATTTAGTGCTTATCCGTGAGACTTTAGTGTACAGCGGTTTATAATATAAACACCCTGTATAATAAATTTTTTTCGGATGGGGAGGGGAGTTTTAGAATATTTAACAGGTTTACCACTTCTTTAAATAAACATAGAAGCGCCAATGATTCAGCTGGAGCTAGATTTGTATTAATAGATTTACACGAACTTGTCTTATTTTCTGCACTTACAGAGTACATGTAGCGAACAGCTTCGATGTTTTAGGTGTGTATTGAGGTATTCGGTATTACCTAACGCTTCATTCTTGATTCTTCTTGATTAGAAACTGGCCTCACGGCACGTGGGGCATTCCCATAAGTGCTCCACCCTCTGTTCCAGCAGCCGTCCAACTCGATGATGTTTCGAGTCTAATTCCGCCGAAACAGACGTCGACATCAGGGCACAACTCTGGCCCTTGCGACAGGTTCTTTGTTGTTTCGCACACCCATGCCTTGCTCGTAACTAGTTCAAGCACAACGTCGGTCTGCCGGAACAAAATGGTAACTGTTATCGAAGGTTTCGACTAACGCTTCATTGTCCCAAGTTATCTCCCCTTCACCTTCAGCATGCAGCCGCGACCAATCGCTAAATAAGACCCACAGCGAAATAAAAACACAGCAGAATCAGCCCTCTTATCTGATGTTTTTGCTTATATAAAAACACAGCAGAATCAGCCCTCTTATCTGATGTTTTTGCTTATTGTTGTGCCTATCGTTGGCCACTATTTGTATAATTTGTGTTGCCTGCTAACACTGACCAACCAAATTCAGGAAAATAAGAGAAAGCATGACCCAAATACTTGATTGAATTTTGTTAGTAGGTCCTCTGTTGACAGAAGTCACGATACAGCAGGACATAAAGAACATTATGTTGAGGACATAAAGAACCATACCTGGGGGGGGGGGCTGCCTAATAACTAAAATGAACGTATGTGAAATAGAGAAGGGAGGTATTCTGATGCCGTGACCAATTTGCAATATAAAACATGCCGGCTCGTTGTAAGCATCATTCTAAAGTGGCTAATTTGACTTTTCTCTTGATTTTCATTGGCTGTTCGACTCTACACAAAGTGTCCAATGAAAATTATAGAGAAAGTCAATCGAGTCACATTAAAAGAGTTTTTTTTTCCAAATGTGACATCAGGTTTTAAATTGACGATCTATCACTGGAGCAGAGCTATAGCATCATCATCATCGTAATTAAGTGCCGTCTCCGCAATGAAGTTTAGCAGCAACGGACCTCCAACATTCCGTCTTTTGCCTTGGTGGTGCACTCCGTTAGACTGTAATCTTTCCATCTTGTGATGTTACTCTCCCAATTGTATCTCTGCCTACCTCTAACTCGTCTTCCCTTGACTTTACTCTCAAGTAAAGTCTTTAACAAGGTGTTATTCTTTTATTGACCAAAATATTTTATTTGCTCTCTATTTCTTTTAATAGTTGTGTTTTTCATGTGATGCGTTGTTAGAACATCTTTGTTCGTTTTATTTTCTTTCCGCAATTTTCCTTATTCTTCTACATGTCCACATCTCAAAGTCATCAATTCTGTCTTGTAGCTAGCACGGGGCGCAATATTCCAAGTTTAGGTGCATTCCTCTTTAAGTGTCATCTCGGCCTGTGTGGGGAGAGGGATCTCGTCACTTTGAGAAGCCCCGTGGAGGAATAAGAAAAGCAATCGTCCTATTTATAAACATTCCTTTATAAACATAAGGCCCTAACCTTACAAGCGACCGGCAAACGTGCCATTAACAGAAAACAAAATATGGGTGTGGTGCGTGACAACTAGTTTCTCTGTGTAATGGCAGAAGTTGCGCTGTGTCAGTTCTCAGTCACCAATTCATAAAGCTATGCTAGCACGCAAATTGTGTACATTTGTTGTCATATAGTGCGCAAGTTTGATCTGACTGCATACACAGCGCATACATGATATTTGCAGCCGAGCTGAATACCTGGATTATTTCGACTGCATATCTTCACTTGAGCGGAGTGTAACAATCCGAACCACAGGTAGTACAGTAGGCTTAGGGCCTATACGTTACACGTTTGGCTTTAAGAATAAATAATTTTACAATTCGATATTTTGTTTTCATTGCCGCCTCCCTTCTTAGCTTTTGTGTGACAAGTCTAAGGCTTGAATGTTTATAACTGTTTTAGTCTAGGCAATGTTCTCTAGCGGACACAACACCAAACCAATAATCAACATAGACAATATAGAACTAATATAGAATAATATAGAACTAGAATGTGTAAATAAACTCGAATGTCTGGGAGCAAATATAAACTGTCCGGAGATATTTCAGTCGAGATTAGATGAAGACTCGCAATTGCAACCAGGGCCGGATTTAGACTCGATAGGGCCCTAATCTGTTTGAGATATGGGGCCCTTTAACGAATAAGAATATATAGATAGTGAAATAAAAAAATAATTGGAGGCTCACAAGAAAGTGGGGGCCCTAAGCTATAGCTTGTTTAGCTTATATGTATATCCGGCACTGATTACAACACTCAAATTATCTCAAATGAGCATGATATGGCAAAGTAGTAATAACAACACCAAAGTAACCATTTTAAGATCATGTGTTTTCACAGTGGCAACATATGGATGCGAGATTTTGACTTTAAACAAGACAATATACAAGCATCCAGACAAAAGAAAAATAGTGACAGCAGAAATGACATGTCTACGAAGAATACTCTGAGTGTCATTCAGAGATAGAATTAGAAACGATAACATCAGACATATAACCAAAGAAATACCAGTATTGGAACACATCAAAAGACAACATATCAAGTGGTTTTTACATACTTCCAGACTACCAACAGATAGCATGCCACAAATGGCCATGACACATTGACATCACGGCTATAAAGCCAGAGGCAGGCCATGTAAAAGATGGATCACAAAAATCAAAGCCACAGGAACAAGCTTACAAACAGCACACAAGAAGGCTATCTCCAGAGAACTCTTCCGTCACTGACGCCGCAAGGCAAACAAAGGCCACAGCGTATATGTAGATAGAAAGACAGACAGACAGATCGACCGACAAACAGACATGCATACTAAGATAGGAACCCGTTATTTTTTAAATGTTGATCCATTGTATCATTTCACTGCATCACATCGCTTACTGAATAATTCAAACCATAGGGTATGGACAATGCCACTATTCAATGTACACAGAATCTTGTTATGTTTAAACTAATCCCATATCATGAAACGAGTCAATTGACATACATTCCTGCGGACTCATCAGAATCTGCCTTCTTAAGTGAAGCTATTTCACTTATTACGTGATTTTCATTGGTGACTTTGTGTATACTTTACTTTGTGTGTCGACAGCTGATGAAAACCATGAGATAAAAATAAAAAAGCGACACACATCAGAATGATCCAGATGGGATATCCACAAGACGGAAATAATTGACAATACAAAGCCATATTGATTAATTCTTATAAAATGACTCATTTCAGTTTTTCAATGATTTTTATTGGTCACTTTATACTTTGATCAATGTCCAATGCACATCACGGGAAAAGGCTAGTCATTTTAGATGGTTGTTTTCTAATTAGCCAACAGGCCTTCTATCCAAGTGTTGCGACAAGACTTGACGAATTGCACAGCAAGGAGAAGCATGACTTCTGTTATATGTGCCGACATTTGCACCAAGGGTTCAAACTAACTAACCAATCCGGGGCTCCAACAACTTGTAAGCGAATCGCGCAGCAAGGAGAAACATGACTTCTGTTATATGTGCCGACATTTGCACCAAGGGTTCAAACTAACTAATCAATCCGAGGCTCCAATAACTTGTAAGCGAATCGCACAGCAAGGAGAAACATGACTTCTGTTATATGTGCCGACATTGGCACCAAGGGTTCACACTAACTAACCAATCCGAGGTTCCAACAACTTGTAAGCGAATCGCACAGCAAGGAGAAACATGACTTCTGTTATATGTGCCGACATTGGCACCAAGGGTTCAAACTAACTAACCAATCCGAGGCAAGCTACATTGTCAATGACGCAAGAGCATAGATTTACCGTCCAACATCGTTCTGTAGTTCCATTGTGTGATTTTCTACAAAGTGAGAAGTATTCTGTCTAAATTTCTGTGTGCCGTGTTAGCATGAAACAAATCGAACAAGTCATTTAAGAAACTTGGATATCTTATGGGCCCGCAGGATTTGTATTGCAGACGGACGTGTTACAGGGCCGTAAATATGATTTTGTAAGGAAAACACGGCTAGGACAAGATAACATTAAAAAAGCGAATCTCTTAGTGTTTGGTTACTTTTTTGGGGCGTAGTGGTTGGAAAGAGAAAACAATTCGCTAACAGGGTTAAGAGTTTTATGTTTTTAATACACAATCATCTTTGTATTTTATTTCAGACCAAAAGTGGAGAACAAACAGTGACACTGTTACTGCCATGCATGTTGTATTATATGACTAAGGTTGTTTTGGGAATGAGGGTAGACTGTCCCAGTTGTGTCATGTGACGTATTCCTTCCAGAACGTTGTCTTCCCAATGAACTCCTCTCTGTCTTGGACCATACGGCTTGCATTTTCAAACGATGTATTCATGTTATCTTTAATGTCGTCAGTCCAACGTCTTCTTGGTCTGCCCTTTCTCCGCTTCCCAGGTACTCTTCCATCCATTATTTGTCTTTCTAAACAGTTGTGTCTCTTTATGTGACCAACCAGGCGTAGTTTTCTTTTTGTTATTATGTTCATAAACCAACACTCTGAAATCGTCAATGTGTTTATAATATCTGAGTTTCTGATTTTTTCCTTCCATGATATTCTAAGTATCTTTCTGTAACATTTCATCTCAAAGGCGTTTATCCTATTTGCCGCTGTTTTACTTAGAGTCCATGTTTCAAGGCCGTATGTTGCAACCGGAAAAATAAAAGCTTGTAACATTCGCAATTTCGTTTCTATTTTGTTGTTTTTCCATATGTTCTTCAACCCGTGTTATTTTACAATATGCCATTGCAAATCTCTTCCTTATTTCTGTCATGCAGTCTCGTGCACAGTTGATGTTTGCTCCTAAGTATTCGAAATTATCCACACATTCTATCTCGGTTTTGTCTATTCTGATTTTTGGTAGTTGTGTTGTTATATCTGTTGACATGATTTGTTAACTGTCCGAGTTAGTGACCCAAATGCCATGCTGAAGTCGAATGTATAAGACAGAAAGTCGCAAATATCACATCTAAGCTGCAAATCATGACACAACGTATTCCATTCTCTGGATCATGTAAGCCTTTGGCATCTGATGGGGACGACGTGGCACCTATGGGTTCGTCTGAATGACATCGGTTCATAATCAATAGCAATAACAATATCACTAACAATAATAATATCACTAACAATAACATAACAGTATAATAACAATATCAATAACAATAACATTAACTATAAAAATATCAATATCAATTAGAATATCAATATCAGTAACAATAACAATATCAAATAACCATAACAATATCGGTGAAAATAACAATATCAACAACAATATCAATTGTAATAACCACACGTGTGTTGCCGGGGCCCGAAAGGAGAGCAAAAAATAGCAACACTGTTTACCTTTCACGAATGTTGTAAAAGACGACTAAGGATGTTATGGGATGGAGTTGGCTGTCCCATCCCATATAGGGTCAGTGACCCAAAGCCACGCTGAAGTCGGATGTGTCAGGCCGAAAGGAGCACATATCACAGCAATGCTGTAAACCATGACACAACGCATTCCGTTCTCCGGACTACATCCTGCTAATCTGCAGGAGTTTGAGAACGAACGCAGAAGAAGAAGAATTGTAATAACAATATCAATAACAATATCAATAACAATATCAATAACAATATCAATAACAATATCAATAACAATATCAATAACAATATCAATAACAATATCAATAGCTAATACCGAAACTACAACAATGTTATGTTTTGCCTATCCACAGCAACCATGAACAGATGTGCTACAGCCTTGATTGTAATAGCTACAATTCTTGGACCTATTACTCTTATCTTCATGTCTGTTTCTTTCGGAACTGACCACTGGCTGGAGTTCCGTGTCAATACTAAGTTGTTTAACAGCACAATTATGAGCTTAACAAGGACAAACCCTGCGTTCGCGCGTTACCATCTGTCAAGAGACAGGGGTTTGTTCAGGGAATGTTATCCAGGAAATGATACCCAGTGTAAGTATAACAGTGGAATACATCTATAGCGCATTTCTTTATATAAATTTCTCAATATAACAAGAGTATCAAAATTTCCAACTATATTTATTCTATATTGTTTGCACTGTATATAGCAAAATTCTGTTATTAAATACATAGTTTGTCGGTCTTGACCATGTTGTTATAATGGGATTCTACCATACTTTCTTGACTATCTGAATCAATTAACATATGTGGGTCAATGGTTGGTTCGTTGCTGATCTAGCGGTCCGTGGGCTCATGGCCTTTGGCCCAATGCCACTGTTGTATGTCATTATTGTGCTTTGAAGTCTGTGGATGTTTACACCAATAGGAAGGTTTATACAGAGGAATCCATATATAAGGCATTTGTTTATAACAAATTTCCATATTTAACAATAATGATAATAATAATAATAATAATCTTATTGTATGTACTGTTCAAAATCCCCAATTATATTTAATCATATTGTATGTACTGTATATAGCGAATTTATGTTATTCAATACTATTCCGTTTTCCAAAAAAGTTGTTATAACGGGGTTTGACTGTATCTAACCACTGATTCAAGTTATTGCAGCCAAGATAGGTTTCACTGTGCTCGTGTCTGTGTGTGAAAAATCGCTAAAGGAGGGGGAGGCTTGGCTTTTGGCCCACATTGTGGCGAAGTTTCTAGTACTAAAAGTCATGTTATAATATCTTCTTATATTTATTAACGGGGAAGGTTTGAACCCCTAAACCCTTCCCTTATCTGCACATACTTTCTAATTTTAGTACTGCTATAAAGAATAACACACATGTGCGCACAAATTCACTAAGTTGGTACCTGACATGTGGGTTGGGGAAAGTAAACACAGCAAGAAAGGGAACTGGCCACATCATCTAACAGTTGCAGTGTTTTAGTACATGAAGTGTTATCTTCGTTTCGACGACACGTTGCTGCCAGGGACAATACCTTATCTACAAATTCACCGCAGCACACACATATATGCACGTGTATTTGTGTGTTGGTGGAGCGACCAGAAGGGAGGGGGGGGGGGAAGGTGTTAGTTATCCGGAACAAAACTTTAAATTTTCTCTTTCTTTTTTAACATTTTAACATGTTCTACACAGCAAGTCTGGTTTAACATGTCTACACAACAAGTCTGGTTTAACATGTTCTACACAGCAAGTCTGGTTTAACATCTTCTACACAGCAAGTCTGGTTTAACATGTTCTACACAGCAAGTCTGGTTTAACATGTCTACACAGAAAGTCTGGTTTAACATGTTCTACACAGCAAGTCTGGTTTAACATGTTCTACACAGCAAGTCTGGCTTAACATGTTCTACACAGCAAGTCTGGTTTAACATGTTCTACACAGCAAGTCTTGTTTAACATGTTCTACACAGCAAGTACAGTTTTTAATAAAGTGAATATCCATCTCTGTCGTCAGTGTTTTCCCCTTAACTGATTTATTGTAATGCAATCATCATCCAGGATTTGTTCTGCGGTCAGTCTGTGCTGCTTGCCCACATGGACACAGAGGTGATGGAACCAGCCTTAGTTTATTCTGTTGTGTCAGTTCCTGATACGGAAATGATAACCTGCTCAGTTTTTCTCAAGATAGTGATGTCTTTGATGAAGATCCTCCTTTCCTGGTAGGTCTTCTTCTTCTGTGTTCGTTCTCAAACTCCTGCAGATTAGCAGGATGTAGTCCAGAGAACTGAATGAGTTGTGCCATGGTTTACAGCAGTGCTGCGATAACTGCACCTTTCGGCCTGAAACATCCGACTTCAGCATGGCTTTGGGTCACTGACCCAATATGGGATGGGGCAGCCAACTCTATTCCATAACCTCATTAGTCGCCTTTTACGACATGCATGGAAGGTAAACAGTGTTGCTATTCTTTGCTCCCCTTTCGGGCCCCGGCAACACACGGGCGTCCTGGTAGGTGTTTTCTTTGTCTTTTTGTTCTTGTGTTGCTTAATCTTTTTCTAGCCTATCTACCTCTTTATTTCTTGGTATGCCACAGTGGGATAGTATCCACTGTAGTACTACCCTTCTTTGGATGCTCACTTCTCGCATGGCTTCCTTCAGGTCTGGCACAATATCGCTGTCAATGGCTTGTAGGAGACATATCATCAGTAATATACACCGCCTGTTGACATTGGCTTGTGTTTTTAGCTATTCCTGCTGCAATGTACTTCTGCAAAATAGTTGTAGCGGAAGATTCCAGTTGGTGAACATGTGCGATTAATTTTTTTGGTTTGTTTTCTGAATATTTTATATAAACTCCAGCCTCTTCTTAATTTTTCTGGGTGATGATCCATCATTCTATACTTATATCCATGCTTCTCTGGGATACATATCTTCAATCATGTTGCATATTATTTTTTTCGTTTGGAGAGTATTCAGTTCTATCATAGTATAGTTGTTGTTTATGGTGGTTTTGATAGTGAGATTATGAAATTGCTCCCACGGAACGGGAAAAAGTGTTGATGTTATTTTTTTTAATTGTCTGGTAGTTCTTCCTCATATTTTCTGTTTAGTTTTCTTATTTTTAATTATTGAATAAAACTAACCTTCTACTGGCTAGGTCACGGGACATGGTCTTCACTGTGTGTTCTGGCATGCTCTTGTACTTTTCTTCATGGACCACAGTCTTAGTATTCCGCCTGTATGGTAAGAAGATGATGTATGTAATTTTATCCGTTTCATTTATGGGAGAGGCCTTCATGGCACATGTGATAAGGCGTAGTGCTTGATATTGTGCCTTGTCCACGGCTTTTAGATGGAAATTGGCTACTGAAGTCGATGCTGTTGATCCATATTCCAGTACTGGTCTAACTGCACCGGTATATACTTTCTTTATGGTTGCTTCATTGCCCCATCCTCCAGCTTGCAACTGTTAATTTTATCAGGATGGTAAGGTTCTTTTTAGCTTTTGCCACTATTTTTACAGTCCCCCCCCTCCCTCCAATGTCAGTCTCTTATGTAATGTCGTACCCAAGTACACTTGTTTCTCTTCTATGTGGATACATGCATATTCATTTTTCTCTCTCTCCAACTTTGTCCTTATTTGAGAGTGTGAAAAGTATTATTGAGGACTTTTCAGTATTGATATTTCCATCCATTTCTCTGCACATGCTGCTATGTTGTCTGATGCTTTTTGTATTTTCTTGTTGGCGATCGTTTCTGAACACAGAAACAGATTTGAAGACAGTAATGATTATATTATTTTGAGGGGCTCCATGTTTTAGGAACACTTGTTTGCTGTTGTTACCTTCCATATTGACTTTGCTTTCCTATTGTATAGGAAGGATCGTATTCACTTACTCATGTTACCCCCTAATTCCATTTCGTTGCAGTTTTACTATAAGTCCATCTTTCCAGACTTTGCCAAAAGCTTTTTGGGAGATCTATCCACAGGGTGAAAACTGTCTTCTGTTTTTCTTCTTCTTCTGCGATCAGTTTCCTATGCTCATAAGTCTATACAGGAAGGTGGGCCGCCTCCATGAAATCAGTCGTCAGCAGGAGGTCCTCACGGTTGCCCCACAGCTTCACCTTCAGATCTGTCTCTTGAGGCCATATTTTATCTTCTGTTTTTGAAATGCATCTTCTATGATCTGGGACAGGAATATTATTGGGTGTTCTGCGCTATTACAATCTCTAAATTCAGCTTGTTCTGGCACCAATAGCTTCTCTGATTCTAGGTAACATTTAATTTGTCTGTTGACCATCCTTTCCATTGTCTTGCAGAGACAACTTGTTAGGCTTATTGGTCTATGCCTGTCAGAATTCTGTTTATCCTTGTCTTTCTTTGTGATACAGGAGCGCTTCTTTGCATGACTGTGGTACATTGCACGTAGGCCAAATGTAGTTGTATATCTGTTGTAAACATTACTGAATATTCTAGATTCTTAAACATTTCATTGATATTGACGTCTAGCTCTGGTGATTTTGTATCCTTTAATTTCCGTATAGATACATTTAGTTCTTCTAACGTGAATGGTTTAATGGTTTAGACATAATACCAGGATTGTTTGTGTTGTTCAAAACTTTAAATTAATCTTAAACTCGTGTACATTCTTCTGCAATATTAGTGTAGCCAAAAATGGCGGCTAATGATATTTTGCAAAACTCTACTCTCACCACAGTACCCTACATATCAGTCTAAATTCCACACTTGTTAATGGCAAATACATTCATCGTTTGTTAAATGTAAAATCATATAAAGAAGACATTATAAAATACAACATTATTTAATGAACCAAAAAATAATCAAACATCAATTTTGTGATCGCCTGCAGGTACCCCTTAGGTATCTTTTGTTAAGCATGTAATTTGTTTTCATTTGGTATAAGAATAATTGCGTTTTATTGAAGTAAATGTCGATTATACCGATGTTACAAATTGGTATAAAAAATAGAGCCATGTTTATAGCATTTATAGGAAAACTCCCGATTCTATTCTCGGCAAGAGTGTGGTCCTCTTGGGAAATAGTTACTGAACAATAATCGTGAAATCCGTTTCGAAACTAACAATTCAGAATCGAATACTGATCTATATTATTTTTTTTTCCAATTTTTATTTAAAACAAGAAATATTTACAAAACCAAATACATTTGAAATGTGCAGTGTGAATTTTGTTATGAGATGGATTAAACAACATTCATGAAAAATTGTGATGAGAGTGTAATGATAAATATAATATGTAAAAGAGTTGATTTTTTCATCCTTGCACGCATATTATCCGAGCAAAAATGCATTTACACATACATACATACATACATACATACATACATACATACATACATACATACATACATACATACATACATAGCATATATACATACATACCCACACACATACCCAAATACTGATCTATCGGAACAAACAAATAAATGCATATGGGTAGTTAACGAGTTTCCCTCTCTTTTGGAGAGGCGTGGCTCTTTCAACCAGCGGACAAAGTCCAATTAGGTTATATCAGGACACACTACTATAAAATATTAGAGGTAACAAAGACCCCATCGATTTTTCTTAATATATTGTATTATAAATGCATATCTTTTGTTGTTTGTTAAGTACTGGATTCGACTAGGCCATCTTGGGATGCCTAGTCGCGTCACTTTCAACCTAGTCCTAAGAAGGACTTTTTGGTTATATCGCAACGCTGGGTGCGGACAGGGAACTGACGAAAAGTTCTTGAGCATTGGCGAAAATGTCGAAAAGGCTGTCGAAAGTTTGCTGAAGCTTGTTTACAATCTCGGGACGTACTGCGGATAAGAAGAGTCGTTTCTCTCTTGGAAGTTTCCAAGTCCACAGCAGGTTCCTACCTCAGCTGGAGATCGTCCGATCCTTGCTACCGTAGCCAGATTACTCTGTTGCCCAGGGTGCTCCGCGGGGAGGCGTAGCAAGGTCTGAACCAGTATGAGTCCTGGTCCTGGCGAACGAAGCGAGCACAGTTGCTCGCTTCAACGTCTCTGCACCCCATAAATGCATATCGAGTTCAACTTACTCTAATATACAGCCCGCCTAGTTAAAAGAAACATTTTAAGTTAATTATGTTTACATTTCAACTTAATCAATCATGTTTACAGTACACTTTAGTCACGTTTACTGTTAATTTTTACGTTTACATTTCACCTTCGCATGTTTAGGACTATATTTCAATTTAGTTATGTTTACATGTTACCTATAAACATATCTCAGATTATTCAGCTTGTTCGCTCCCTTCAATCAGAACTGTATGGTAAACATATCCCAGATTATTCAGCTTGCAACCTCCAACCGCAATTCCTGGCATGTTTTCTGTTTCGCGTAATAACATCTGTCTTGTTCTTCTGTGTTTGTTCTCGAACTCCTGCAGGTTAGTAGATGTAGTCTGGATAACGGAATGAGCTGTCATGGTTTATATCATTGCTGCGATATCTGTGTCTTTCGGCCGGACACATCCGAATTTAACATGTCTTTGGGGCACTTTGACCCTATATGGGATTGGACAGCCAACCCCACCATAAAACCTCCTTAGTCGCCTCTTACGACATGCATAGAAGGTAAGCAGTTTTTCTATTCTTTACTTCCCTCTCGGGCCCGGTAACATAGGGGCAATATCCTCTGTATTTGTGGGAGAAAGATCTGGTGATATTGGACATCCCAGTCTATGAAACATTCTATGCAATGGAGTCATATCAACCATACGCTAGTTCCAGCGATAGAATGTTGTATTGAGCCAATCATTCTTTATGTCAATACTTCTTTAACATTGTTAAAAATTCTTGAGACTAACGGGAATTGAACCAGTCCGTTTAAAGTTTGCCGTTGAACGGACTGGTTCAATTCCCGTTATTCTCAAGAATTAAAAAAATTGTCCCCTGGCTTCCTACTTAAATTTACTTGTTTAACATTGTTAGGTGGGTATCGCCCAGGAAAGTAGACATGACAGAATCGAGCTGACAATGCAGAATGCAGCCATCTTTGAGCAGGATGTTTTTGAGGGGTTCGATTCGCACATAGAGACAAGTGTGGTCGCAATAGATCTTTAGGATCCTTACAATATGGCGCCCTTGGATGCCTTCATGGATCAACTATTAAATCTTGCAGTAAATCATTTTGTCGTGCGCTGTCTCCTGTGATTTTCAAAGGGTAATCAGTACACATCACTAGCAATGACATCACATGTGCTGGCAGAACGATATCATACTCCACTGATATCCTGGTGTATAGGCCAGATATCGAGAAGAGTAGCTCGTCGAAAGACAAGGGGAACTGGTCAGTCTGACGAATTGATATAAAGATACGTGAGCAGTTGTAAATCCTTTTAAGGCATTCGTGACTTGGTTTTCCTTGAACAATCACATGATAAAACACCCATGCCACATGTTTCGTTGGCCGGGAACAGGTTAGAAAGAACTTCACAATGAGATACCTGGGTGTGGTTTTTGACAGAAGTCTGGTTTTCAGGGAACATGTTGACCACGTTATCATAAGGGCGGGCAAGGGCTTAGCAGCAATGAAGTTTATGGCTGCTGGGCAGTGTGAGCAGAGATTGTTATTTATTTTGTACCAGGGTTTGGTGGTGGCTGTGGTGGAATATGCACTGGCAATTCTGACTCTTAGCCAAACTCAGATCGAAAGACTGGATAGAGTCCAGAATGCAGCAATGCGTATCATTCTGGGATGCACAAGAGACACATCGACAAGAACTATGCGGTACTTACTCGACTGTCCTACGGCAGAGCACAGATTACAGTATTGCCGTGCACGTGCGTACCCTCAGATACCTGCAGATAAGGAACATCCATTGCATTCCGAAATACAGGAAGTTAAAGGTTGCAGACGTAAGAGAGGAAAGTCGTGGATGGGACGTGCTGAGGATGTCATACAAAGTATGTGCATATTGCAGGATGTGACAACAGTTGCGGAATGGTTAAGTCTACCCACATATTTCAAAACTTGTTTGAAAGTAGTGATAACACTCGGCAGGGAATGCAAAGAATGGTGTCACACGGCTGTAGAGCAAAAGGTGTAGGCTTTGGTCAGTGGGAATGCTAAAGAGGGGAATGTGATTATCAATAAATCAATCAATCAATAAAACAGTAAAACCTTCAGGGTCGTAGGGGTACCACATTGGATGCTTCAGCACACAGAGTCATGTAGTGAATTATATCCGCAGCAGGGGTGCAAAGGGAACGCATTGCTCTAGGCGGACCCAGGGTTAGCAGATAACCAAGATCCCAAATGTACCTCCACGTGGTGCACCCTGGAAACAGAAATACAGCAGCTCGTGCTGATTCTGGCCAAATCATTTGGGGATCGTGTCCGAGAATGTGGAGGTAGCAGATGGAAAGAGATTTGACTGCACAAGAGACAGACAATATCTCCGACACCACCAGCATCACCACATATAGCAACACTGTCGACATACAGTGAAGCTAGTCAGTCCAGTCCGAACATTGGAGGGGCGGCCAATGTAAAATGCACGTAAAGGTAAATGCATGGCGAGAGACAAATATGTTTCACACAGAGTACAATGAAACAATGAAAGGGCAGAACAGCGCTAGAGGGCAGCGCGAACTGCAAATAGAAAGTGAAAAGCCCCTAGGAAAGGGAACTACAAGCTCCGTCAGCTCGAGACGGGCTTCTAGTTACCAGAGTTCCTAACAGGCAGAGACCCAGACCCATCCATCGGCGTTTGGTAAAGCAAAAGACCTAACCCAACTCTAATGTCGAGCCTTCCTAAACCGGAAATATGCTTGCAAAGAGAAAGGGTTCTGTACCCGATGGGTGTAGGCAAGAAAGGGACAACGATGGCAGTCCTGGCCCAACTCTACTGTCAAGGTTTCCTATACCGGAAGTAACTTGCAGAGAGAAAGGGTTCTGCACTCGATTCGCTCAGGCACAAAAGGGACAACGATTTAGCCCTGGCCCAACTCTACTGTCAGGTTTTCCTACACCGGAAATACACTTGAAGAGAGAAAGGGTTCAGTACCTGATGGGCTCAGGCGCTACTGGGACAAGGACGCTCAGCTCGAGAACGCCTTGCTCTCAAACGCGTGGTGTGAGACTCGAACTTGGACAAGGGGTACACGATGTCGGTGAATGACACCTCGGCTAAGAGGGCGAAAGAGCCAGGGTCCAACTCCTCTGTTGAGTTCTTCCCCTTAAGGAACCAGGCTCATGGATGAGAAACGGTTCAGTACCCAATGGGCACAGGCACAGCACGTCCAATTACACGAGGCAAGTTCATAGACAGTGGAACACCTCGTTCGAGTGAGACGAGAGCTAGAAAATCGTCTGGGCGAAGAGTCTTCACTACGCGTGCCTGGAGACAGATATAGAGGCTGTCACAGGCTAAGGGTAGCCCACCCGAATTGTCAAGGCATGCCGAAATCGGATGTGCTAGGCCTACAAGGTGCATAACGGTGGCACAACGTAATCACGCTCCCGGCGGAAATCGCACGGATATCCGTGATGGTTACAATGGAGCGAACGCAAAACAAAAAACATATCCGCAGCGATGCAGGTGAGTGTGGAAATATCTTGTCCTGTCCATTCATTGAAAGGCATGGACAGACAACATCAAGGAATGATGTGATTATATATACTGATGGATCTGTGATTAGACGTGTTCGCAGTGCTTTGGTAAAATCAATGAGGAGAGTGGGACCTTCGCTGTGACTGCAAGTGTCATGGCTATGGAGGTTATGACGATGGTCGGGACATTTGAGTGGCTGGACACACAGAAGGCAACACAGATCTACATCTTGAGTGACTCTGAGTATGATTGCGAAGGTACGGGTGGGTATCGTTTGCGAACGGTGGATGGGCGAGGTTGGGAAGTAGCTACATTTATTTTCGTGCCGGGACATGTAGGTGTTCGAGGTAATGAAAGAGCAGATCAACGGGCGTCATGCGCGATGGTGGCACAGGGCAATGGATCGAACTGACGTTTTTAAATCCATAAGAGATATGGTACTCAAGAGTGAGATTAGTGTGGATACTGATTACTTTTCGAAGGCCATGATTAAAAATCAGGGTTTGGAAAGCAGTGTTGCTAGAAGTGAACATTTTGAAGGGCGCAGAAGAATGATGGTCAACCAGCAGAGGACCGGTACTGTCAGCAGAAGTGCAATGGGGGATACACTCAAGGAGAGATAGGAGCAACTATGGACGTGTCCAGTTTGCAGTGGTGATGATCAGACGACTAATTACTTAACATTTTTATGGATGCGATGCATGGACAGTAAACAAAAGAGCTCAATTTGTATTAGCTAGAAGCAAATGAGATGTGGGGGGGGGGGGGGGGGGGGTTTAAAGAAGAATAATGAAAATTCCATGGACTGTCAAGAAAATTAATGTAGAAGTTCTCATAGATGCTGGAGTAAAAAGATAAATTATAGCAAAAATTAGAACAAGACAGTCAAGATGTTTTGGGGCACATGATGAGAAGAACAAAACTTGAACATTTAGTAGCTACCGGAAAGATTTAGGGAAGAAAGACGCCAACTGAATTTATTAATAACACAGGAGACAGAGAGTTGTGGAGAAACATAATAGAATATATAAACGCAATTAGATATATTGTTAATTCGCTTGAAATGAGTTTCTATGTTGAATACATTTTAATTCATTTTCTTTCTTGGAATTTAAAAAAAAATAACGTCCCTGGGTGGGCTTGAACCACCAACCTTTCGGTTAACAGCCGAACGCGCTAACCGATTGCGCCACAGAGACTGCCGTAACTCGATGCTCAGCAAAACATGTCATCGTCACACTGCATTTTTGGAAATAAGACTTGTCAACATCAAGTGAATATAAGTAGGAAGCCAGAGGACAATTTTAAAAAATTCTTGAGACTAACGGAAATTGAACCAGTCCGTTCAACAGCACCAAATCGCATAGCAACTATTGAACACGTGTTCTTCCGTACTTGACTAACCGCATCTCCAAAAAAAAATGCAATTTCATCAAGCCATTCAAACCATGCACACAAAGTCACCCGAACGGACCAATCGAGACAAGGACTATTACAACAACAACAAACATCCCGTACAGGTATTGAAATATCCTCAGTAACAACAAACACATAACATAATATCCGTATTAGTTATACAAGGGCCGATAGGTCTTCTTGTAAACATGGATAACATATATAGACAATACAATTTTGCTTCGAATACCTTCCATGCATGTCGTACGAGGCACTAAAGAGGTTATGGGATGGAGTTGGCTGTCCCATCCCATATAGGGTCAGTGACCCAAAGCCATGCTGAAGTCGGATGTGTCAGGTCGAAAGGCGCAGATATCGCAGCAATGCTGTAAACTATAACACAACGCATTCTTTTCTCCGCACTACATCCTGCTAATCTGCGGGAGTTTGAGAACGAACGCAGAAGAAAAAAAAGAGAAGAGTAGTAAGTCTTTTCAGCAACGCTCAGAGCATCACATGGATATGCGGTCCTAGCCATGCGGGAGTCAGGGGCAACGAAAAAGCGAACACATTGGCGGGTAAAGCTATAATGGATGGAAAATAGATGAGAAGAGACCGGGCTGAATTAATTCGAACATTCATGGATACATTATAAACCGATTAATATAATGTCGACAAATACAATGCACATGTTCAGCGAATGATAGAAATAGGAGCGACCAGGGGAGTGGGGAGAAAGCGCGTCTTCACTGTAAAGACAAGAAGAACCCACAATCAACGGCTGACTGGTATACTTTTTCTTCTTCTTCTTCAGCATTCATTCTCTAACTCTTGCTGCATCTCCCTTGTAGCAGGACCACCGTCCTGCCAGATTTCCAGCAGGATGTAGTCCAGAGAATGGAAATGCGGACTGGTATACTATGCTTACATATGTTTAGATGGCTGACAGAAAAGCAGGCAAAGAAATTATGGAAATGGCCGTGTGCTTTGATCATCATCCTCGTGTGACATATTCTTTCCAGAATGTAGTCTTCTTTATGGACCTTCTGAACACATCGCGATCTTGGGAGAGTTGACCTGCCTTCTCCAGGAACATGTTTAAATAGTCAGATATATCATTTCTCCATCGTCGTCTTGGGCGGCCTCTTCCTCTACTGCCATTTACTCTGCCTTTTGCTAGAAGTCTTTCCATGCTGTTATATCTCTTTAGATGACCAAACACGTTCAGCTTTTCTTGTTATGTTGTTATTTAGGAGCCAGTCATCTTCGACGTTTAATGTTTGTAATACTTCTTTGTTTGGCTTATTTGCTATCCATGGTATATGTACAATATTTCTTTAGCATCTCAATTCGAAGGCGGAAATTTTCTTTGCCAATGTTTTATTTAGAGTGCAAGCCTCATCACCGTGTGTTGCCACAGGGAATATGTATGTTCATATCATGCACAGTTTTACGTTACTACTGATACATTGCCAGAGATTGTGTAATGCCAGTGCATTGATACTGGTTCCTAATCAAGAATAATAAACATCTTCTTGCAAGCGGGCTCATAGATTTGCGAGAGAATGTAAATCTATCTTTCTATTCGCTAAACCTTTTGTTGCCTTTCAGCGTCAGGGGAAGAAGAGTTTTCTGAAGATGACCTCGTGTGTGCTGAGTATATTGTGGAGTTTGTCCCCTCTTTTATTTCGGTGGTCCATCGTTTTCGTGGTCGGCCTATAAGTATGCCTTCACTGTATCTGTGTAGCATAGCTTGCTGTGGTATGCTGGCTCATGGTAGTCTGCTGATGTGTGCAAACCATTTTGAAGTGGTACCAGTTCTTTGTCTAATGTCTTCATTTCGCACTCTCTCCCGTAGACATATTCCTAGGATTCTGCGCAAGCAAGCCATTTCAGATGTCACAAGTTTACGTTTATCTTGTGCTGTCGTTGTCCATGTTTGGCTGTGGTAACACAGAGTTGGTATAATAATTGTTTTGAATAGTGTTATTTTGGTGTTTAAATCTACATTTTTGATTCTGAAGATTGGTGTCATTTGTCCTAGGGCTTGGTATGTTTTACTACATCAATTGTGTATTTCTATGCTGCTCCTGCCGTATGTTGTTATATTGCTTCCTGGGTATGTGATATTCTGTCACTGTTTCCAATATATATGTTGGTGTTTCTTTTTGTCCTTCTATCTTCATTACTTCAGTCTTTTCTATATTTATCTTCATGTTAAACGTTTGACATGTTTGATGTAATATGTCTATTTGTCTTTGTAGTTGCTCTTCTGATGATTCTTCTAGTACTTAGTCGTCTGCAAATAGCAATTCTTTTAAATTTATCCTTCAAATTTTTATTTGAATGTAAATAATCAATATTTTTCATAAGTTTTCGCGGACCACCAGAGAGGATACCGCGAACAACATTTTAAAAACCGATAGTCTATGCTACACATGAAAACGAAAATGGTCAAGTTTTCCTGCGCTCAACGTTCAGCCACAAATATTTTCCTTATATTATATATAATACGTGGGTCATATATGTGTTAAAGCAGGCATACGTGAACTCTGAAGTAGCTATGAAAACTGGTTAACATTCGTGATAAAAAGACCCACAAGTGTAGGAGTTTGCAATGTTTGCCTAATCTAGCACCATAAATTAATCGACAAAGAATTACATGTATATCCAAACTGGCATGTCACGGTTCAGTTATCAATATTGCTAAGATATAATACTAGTTGAGACTCTCCCAGCAGGATCCCTCCTACACAATTCACATGATTCTGTGGAGTCGTCACGTTCCAGGATATTGCGATGTAAAACTGTCACGTTACCGAACATCGTCATACGGTTTCTTTATGAAGGTGTATGTTAATTCCCCATTTCTATCTATCTATATGCTGTGGCCAGGGCCGGATTTAGACTTGATAAGGCCCTAAGTTATTTGAGAATTGGCGCCCTTTATTAGTAAAGATTATATCTCAGTGCCAAATATGATTTTCAGATACCTAGTGGGAGCCCTAAGCTATAGCTTGTGTGGCTTAAACGCAAATCCTGCACTGTCTGTGGCCATTGTTTGCCTCGCTGTATCAGGGGTGGAAGGGTTCGCTGGAGATGTCTTCTTGTGTGATGTTTGTAAGCTTGTAAGCTTGTTCCTGTGTCTTCTTTGATTCCCCATTTAATCGAGATAAATCATAATTTAAATTATATAGAAGAACTGAATGACTTCATAAGATTTCTTAATTTTAAAACACCACATTTATGGGTAAATTAATAATTCAGTCTAATTCACATATAGCGCATTCTTTTATAACGAATTTCATTATTTAGCAACACTTTTTCCAAACACCCAATTACATTAATTCTTTACTGTTTGTACTGTTGGGTAATAATATAGCGAATTTCTGTTATTACATACGGTACATATTTTGTCAGTCCGAATCAATTTGTTATAATGGGCTTTGACTGTATATAGAAACATCTGTGATTTGACTGTATAATATAGAAACATCCATGACTTGACTGTAATATAGAAACAACCATGGTTTGACTATATAGTATAGAAACATCCACGATTAATCCAGTTTACTGCATTATGTTTAAAAAAATTAATTATCAATATCGACAAACAAAAAAGCGAAAGCAGAAGGGAAAATTAGCTCCCCACTAATTTTAACATATTTCAACCACAAACATAATCCACATTGGTCATATTAGGTCGGATGACAATTAAAAAGTGTGGACAAAGTAATCTAAGATTATGTAGTCACCGTTTGTGGGATAGCCGGGCTTTTAAAAAAGTGATTTTAAAAAAAATATACAAATTTACTTGTCTGCATATCGTAAGGGAGACGATTTAGATTAGCTTGTAAGCGTCCCTATTGCCTCTGCTGTGATATCACTTTCTGACAACTAATGCACAAACTGAAGGGAGAGAATCATCCAGTTTATCTGCAGAATATATTGAGATAGCCTAAAAAAAATATAAAAAAACAATGCAAAGATCTGTCTTGGGTAAACTCTATAGCCAGATGAAATAATAGTCACGCCCATATGTTGCCGGAATCCGAAAAGGGAACAATGTATAACAACACTGTTTACCTTTCATTCATAACGTAAAAGGCGACTAAGGAGATTTTGGGTGGAAATGAATGTCCCATCCTATATATGATAAAAGTGGCAAAAAGCCACGATGAAGTCGGATTGTCGATCCAAAAGGCTCATATATCGCAGCAAGGCTGTAAACCATGACACAACACATTACTTTCTCCGGACTATATTCTGATCATCTAGCAGGAGTTTGAGGTCGAACGCAGAAGAAGAAACACAAGTCATCTGGGGTGTGCAGAAGCTCTGTAAACTTCCACATAGGCCTATAGCTGGAAAAAAATTTCCATTACACGACATAGAGAATACGAGGACTGCAAAGGGTACCGTATTGCTCTCATGTGGACCCAGGGTTAAAAGATAAAAAGATCCTAAAAGTACCTCCTCGTGGTGCATCCTGGAAACAGAAATACATCCGTGCTATATATGGGTCGTGCTGTGTTCCTAGTTAATACTATTAGGGATCATATCCGTGACGCCCGTGTGTTGCCGGGGCCCTAAAGGGGAGTGAAGAATAGAAACACTGTTTACCTTCCACACATGTCGTAAAAGGCGACTAAGATGGTTGTGAGATGGAGTTGGCTGTCCCATCCCATATAGGGTCAGAGACCCAAAGCCATGCTGAAGTCAGATGTGTCAGGCTGAAAGGCGCAGATACGCAGCAATGCTGTAAACCATGACACAACGCATTCCGTTCTCCGGACTACATCCTGATAATCTGCAGGAGTTTTAGAACGAACGCCGAAGAAGAAGAAGATATCCGTGAATGTAAAGGCTTCAGATGGAATGAGAATTTATAGTAATAAGACTAACGATATCTTCGACACTTCTGCGCCAACACTGACAACCGTACTGTCGACACACGGTGATTCTTGACTCTTGATTAGAAACCGGCCTCACAGAACGTGGGGCATTCCCATAAGTGCTCCGTCCTCTGTTCCAGCAACCATTCGACTAGGTGGTATCGAGTCTAATGTTGCCGAAACAGACGTCGACATCAGGGCACAACTCTGGCCTTTGCGACAGGTTTCTTTGTTGTTTCGCCCACCCATGCCGTGCCTGTAACTAGTTCAAGCACAACGTCGGCTTGTCGGAACAACATGGTAACTATTATCGAAGGTTACGTCTACGGGAATTAGGCTATGACTCGCTCAGCCGATGCATTGGAGGGACTGTCAATGTTAATGGGTAGATGTCGTCACATATATCGAGAGTCGTGCGAAAGTCTCCGCAATGATGGCAATGTGAGTGCCAGAGGGCAGCGCCACGTGCAAATAGAATGGAGAAAATGCAACATGGAAATCGGAACAGAAGTACTGTTCAGCTTGAGAACAAGTTTCTAGTCTCCGGTGCTACTAAATATATGTAGAGACTCAGACTTGGAGGAGAGGTTCACAATTTCGGTGAGCGATACCTCGGCTAAGAGAACGAACGAACCCTATTCCAACTCTTCTATCGAGTGTTTCCTATACCGGAATAATGCTCACAGATGATAAAAAGTTCAGTACCCGATAGGAACAGGGACAATTCGCCTAATTATGCGAGACAAGTTCACTTGCAGCGTATCACCTCGTACGAGATAGACGCAATATACCCAAGCCTAATTCCCGGATTACCGCCTCCTTGGAGACTACTATTCAATGACTTGTTTTGGCCTGCATAGTCCAAGGGCAGAGAGTGGGGGGATACACCGTCACGGCGTAAGTCGATACACATTCGTCGTCTGGCGACAGATAAGACGGCTGTCACAGGCTAGACAAGCCCATCATAATTTAAGGCATGCCTATAACTGATGGGATATCTCCCTGCTTAATTATATAAAAAACTTAACCCCCCCCCTCCCCCAATAAGTTTTATAAATCTGAAAACGAAGTAAATACTGTACATCTTTAGTTTCACATTCTAAGAAAACGGTTTCAAATTCAAACTCCACCGAAGACGGATGTGTCGGGCCATTGGCGGAAATAAAACGGCGACACAACGCATTTTCATTCTCTGGATTACATCCTTCTGGAAATCTAATAGGACTATGGTCCTGCTGCAAGCGATGTCGAGTGGGAGTTTGAGAATGAATGCTGAAGAAGAAGAAATCCAAACAATTTACCTGACATATCCGACTTCAGCTTCTGGATCACTTAAATCATATATGGGAAATAATAGCCAACATTCCACACCAAAGCCTAATTAGGCGCCTCTTACGATATACGTGTCAGGTAACAGTGTTGTTGTTCTTTGCTATCCTATTCCCCTGCCACACACGAGTGGGTGGGAACTTTCCATCTAACACTTGTTCATTTATAAAGAGATACTGACTCGAATTCCAACTGCAAAGATGGGGGTCACTCACGGATGTCAAATATTAAAATGTTCATAACCACTAAAATGATTTAGGCTAAATATCATAATTTGTGCTCTGGGAGGAAGATTGAGAAATGGTACCATTGCTCTTGGAGGAAGACTGTGAAATGGTACCATTGCCCTGGGAGGAAGACTGAGAAATGGTACCTTTGCCCTGGGAGGAAGACTGTGAAATGGTACCATTGCTCTTGGAGGAAGACTGAGAAATGGTACCATTGCCCTGGGAGGAAGACTGAGAAATGGTATCATTGCCCTGGGAGGAAGGCTGAGAAATGGTACCATTGCCCTGGGAGGAAGACTGAGAAATGGTATCATTGCCCTGGGAGGAAGGCTGAGAAATGGTACCATTGCTCTGGGAGGAAGGCTGAGAAATGGTACCATTGCTAAGGAGTCGTTGATGATGCGATACTACTCATGGAATTTCTACTCCACCCTTGATCACTTAGTGGGTAAAACATCTTAGATTAATTCATCACTAGATTTATTTGTCTTGTGTTAGTAGATTATAATTATCCATGACGATTTTTTTTTCCCTGATTAGTTCTGGATATCGCACCCAATGTTGTGGATGGTTACTGCTTCAATGTTGACTATGACCTACCATCGTCTGTAACTAACCCGAGCAACAGCTACATGTCCAGACTTCGTAAGTTTACCATGTCAAATAGGCCTCTATATATATATATATATATTCTCCTGGATTAGCAGCTTTTTTTTGGTTTAGTAAAATGTAAGTCTTATGAGATACGCCTCTTTCAACCGCCGACTTTAATCTACATTAGCTATTTCAGAGCTTTTTACCATAAAAAATAGTAGTCGTAATCCAGTTATCATGACCTCCAGGTCATGTATAGAAAGGTAGGTAAGTGATGAGTTTACCACTTCTTTGGTGATGTGCGCCTCATTCAACCAGCAGACAAAGTCCAAGTTGGCTATATCAAGACACACTACCAAAAAATATTCGATGTAATTATAAATATCCATTGTATTATTATGTAACATTAATGTATCAGAAGTTAAAGATAACAGCCAAGTGTAATGTATCAGAAGTTAAAGATAACAGCCAAGTGTAATGTATCAGAAGTTAAAGATAACAGCCAAGTGTAATGTATCAGAAGTTAAAGATAACAACCAAGTGTAATGTATCAGAAGTTAAAGATAACAGCCAAGTGTAATGTATCAGAAGTTAAAGATAACAGCCAAGTGTAATGTATCAGAAGTTAAAGATAACAGCCAAGTGTAATGTATCAGAAGTTAAAGATAACAGCCAAGTGTAATGTATCAGAAGTTAAAGATAACAGCCAAGTGTAATGTATCAGAAGTTAAAGATAACAGCCAAGTGTAATGTATCAGAAGTTAAAGATAACAGCCAAGTGTAATGTATCAGAAGTTAAAGATAACAGCCAAGTGTAATGTATCAGAAGTTAAAGATAACAGCCAAGTGTAATGTATCAGAAGTTAAAGATAACAGCCAAGTGTAATGTATCAGAAGTTAAAGATAACAGCCAAGTGTAATGTATCAGAAGTTAAAGATAACAGCCAAGTGTAATGTATCAGAAGTTAAAGATAACAGCCAAGTGTAATGTATCAGAAGTTAAAGATAACAGCCAAGTGTAATGTATCAGAAGTTAAAGATAACAGCCAAGTGTAATGTATCAGAAGTTAAAGATAACAGCCAAGTGTAATGTATCAGAAGTTAAAGATAACAGCCAAGTGTAATGTATCAGAAGTTAAAGATAACAGCCAAGTGTAATGTATCAGAAGTTAAAGATAACAGCCAAGTGTAATGTATCAGAAGTTAAAGATAACAGCCAAGTGTAATGTATCAGAAGTTAAAGATAACAGCCAAGTGTAATGTATCAGAAGTTAAAGATAACAGCCAAGTGTAATGTATCAGAAGTTAAAGATAACAGCCAAGTGTAATGTATCAGAAGTTAAAGATAACAGCCAAGTGTAATGTATCAGAAGTTAAAGATAACAGCCAAGTGTAATGTATCAGAAGTTAAAGATAACAGCCAAGTGTAATGTATCAGAAGTTAAAGATAACAGCCAAGTGTAATGTATCAGAAGTTAAAGATAACAGCCAAGTGTAATGTATCAGAAGTTAAAGATAACAGCCAAGTGTAATGTATCAGAAGTTAAAGATAACAGCCAAGTGTAATGTATCAGAAGTTAAAGATAACAGCCAAGTGTAATGTATCAGAAGTTAAAGATAACAGCCAAGTGTAATGTATCAGAAGTTAAAGATAACAGCCAAGTGTAATGTATCAGAAGTTAAAGATAACAGCCAAGTGTAATGTATCAGAAGTTAAAGATAACAGCCAAGTGTAATGTATCAGAAGTTAAAGATAACAGCCAAGTGTAATGTATCAGAAGTTAAAGATAACAGCCAAGTGTAATGTATCAGAAGTTAAAGATAACAGCCAAGTGTAATGTATCAGAAGTTAAAGATAACAGCCAAGTGTAATGTATCAGAAGTTAAAGATAACAGCCAAGTGTAATGTATCAGAAGTTAAAGATAACAGCCAAGTGTAATGTATCAGAAGTTAAAGATAACAGCCAAGTGTAATGTATCAGAAGTTAAAGATAACAGCCAAGTGTAATGTATCAGAAGTTAAAGATAACAGCCAAGTGTAATGTATCAGAAGTTAAAGATAACAGCCAAGTGTAATGTATCAGAAGTTAAAGATAACAGCCAAGTGTAATGTATCAGAAGTTAAAGATAACAGCCAAGTGTAATGTATCAGAAGTTAAAGATAACAGCCAAGTGTAATGTATCAGAAGTTAAAGATAACAGCCAAGTGTAATGTATCAGAAGTTAAAGATAACAGCCAAGTGTAATGTATCAGAAGTTAAAGATAACAGCCAAGTGTAATGTATCAGAAGTTAAAGATAACAGCCAAGTGTAATGTATCAGAAGTTAAAGATAACAGCCAAGTGTAATGTATCAGAAGTTAAAGATAACAGCCAAGTGTAATGTATCAGAAGTTAAAGATAACAGCCAAGTGTAATGTATCAGAAGTTAAAGATAACAGCCAAGTGTAATGTATCAGAAGTTAAAGATAACAGCCAAGTGTAATGTATCAGAAGTTAAAGATAACAGCCAAGTGTAATGTATCAGAAGTTAAAGATAACAGCCAAGTGTAATGTATCAGAAGTTAAAGATAACAGCCAAGTGTAATGTATCAGAAGTTAAAGATAACAGCCAAGTGTAATGTATCAGAAGTTAAAGATAACAGCCAAGTGTAATGTATCAGAAGTTAAAGATAACAGCCAAGTGTAATGTATCAGAAGTTAAAGATAACAGCCAAGTGTAATGTATCAGAAGTTAAAGATAACAGCCAAGTGTAATGTATCAGAAGTTAAAGATAACAGCCAAGTGTAATGTATCAGAAGTTAAAGATAACAGCCAAGTGTAATGTATCAGAAGTTAAAGATAACAGCCAAGTGTAATGTATCAGAAGTTAAAGATAACAGCCAAGTGTAATGTATCAGAAGTTAAAGATAACAGCCAAGTGTAATGTATCAGAAGTTAAAGATAACAGCCAAGTGTAATGTATCAGAAGTTAAAGATAACAGCCAAGTGTAATGTATCAGAAGTTAAAGATAACAGCCAAGTGTAATGTATCAGAAGTTAAAGATAACAGCCAAGTGTAATGTATCAGAAGTTAAAGATAACAGCCAAGTGTAATGTATCAGAAGTTAAAGATAACAGCCAAGTGTAATGTATCAGAAGTTAAAGATAACAGCCAAGTGTAATGTATCAGAAGTTAAAGATAACAGCCAAGTGTAATGTATCAGAAGTTAAAGATAACAGCCAAGTGTAATGTATCAGAAGTTAAAGATAACAGCCAAGTGTAATGTATCAGAAGTTAAAGATAACAGCCAAGTGTAATGTATCAGAAGTTAAAGATAACAGCCAAGTGTAATGTATCAGAAGTTAAAGATAACAGCCAAGTGTAATGTATCAGAAGTTAAAGATAACAGCCAAGTGTAATGTATCAGAAGTTAAAGATAACAGCCAAGTGTAATGTATCAGAAGTTAAAGATAACAGCCAAGTGTAATGTATCAGAAGTTAAAGATAACAGCCAAGTGTAATGTATCAGAAGTTAAAGATAACAGCCAAGTGTAATGTATCAGAAGTTAAAGATAACAGCCAAGTGTAATGTATCAGAAGTTAAAGATAACAGCCAAGTGTAATGTATCAGAAGTTAAAGATAACAGCCAAGTGTAATGTATCAGAAGTTAAAGATAACAGCCAAGTGTAATGTATCAGAAGTTAAAGATAACAGCCAAGTGTAATGTATCAGAAGTTAAAGATAACAGCCAAGTGTAATGTATCAGAAGTTAAAGATAACAGCCAAGTGTAATGTATCAGAAGTTAAAGATAACAGCCAAGTGTAATGTATCAGAAGTTAAAGATAACAGCCAAGTGTAATGTATCAGAAGTTAAAGATAACAGCCAAGTGTAATGTATCAGAAGTTAAAGATAACAGCCAAGTGTAATGTATCAGAAGTTAAAGATAACAGCCAAGTGTAATGTATCAGAAGTTAAAGATAACAGCCAAGTGTAATGTATCAGAAGTTAAAGATAACAGCCAAGTGTAATGTATCAGAAGTTAAAGATAACAGCCAAGTGTAATGTATCAGAAGTTAAAGATAACAGCCAAGTGTAATGTATCAGAAGTTAAAGATAACAGCCAAGTGTAATGTATCAGAAGTTAAAGATAACAGCCAAGTGTAATGTATCAGAAGTTAAAGATAACAGCCAAGTGTAATGTATCAGAAGTTAAAGATAACAGCCAAGTGTAATGTATCAGAAGTTAAAGATAACAGCCAAGTGTAATGTATCAGAAGTTAAAGATAACAGCCAAGTGTAATGTATCAGAAGTTAAAGATAACAGCCAAGTGTAATGTATCAGAAGTTAAAGATAACAGCCAAGTGTAATGTATCAGAAGTTAAAGATAACAGCCAAGTGTAATGTATCAGAAGTTAAAGATAACAGCCAAGTGTAATGTATCAGAAGTTAAAGATAACAGCCAAGTGTAATGTATCAGAAGTTAAAGATAATAGCTAAGTGTATGATATGGAAAAGACATCAGACTGATTAGAAATATATGTTGGGAATAGATGGCATCAATATAGTGTGGAAACAGCTACTCACCATACATAGAAATAAGAAGAGGGGTAAGACAAGGATGCATTTTATCACCCAGCCTATTTAATTATCTACACAAACAATATCTTTAAACATATAGAAGAAATGTCAGGACTCAAGATCAGTGAGAAAATAATAAACAACCAGAGATAAGTAGGTGTCACTGTACTTTTAGCAGAAGGTGAACATGAACTACACAGACAAATAGATCACGTCAATAAATCAAGTAATGAATATGGACTGGATATAAATATTTAAAAAAAACAACCAAAAACCATGACAATCAGCAAAGTCACAGAAGAAAAGGGGCTAAACATAAACATACAGAGAGAGAGAGAGAGAGAGAGAGAGAGAGAGAGAGAGAGAGAGAGAGAGAGAGAGAGAGAGAGAGAGAAACTACAAGTAGAACACTATCAATATCTTGGACACATAATCACAAATAATGGCAGATGTGAAACTGAAGTTAAAAGGAGAAAAAGAATGCCTAAAAGTACATTCAATGGCATGAGGAAATTATTAACATCTAAACAAATTACAAACAAGTTAAAAATGTATATTATAAAATGCTATACCTATTCTATATTAATGTATGGCTCAGAAACATGGACACTAAACAATTAGAAACAGACAGAATTTATACCTTTAAGATGTGGATATATAGAAGAATAGGGAGAACATCATGGAAAGAGAAGAAAACAAACAAAGAGGTTCTAACAACACTTAATATGAAGAAAGAATTATTAAAGGACACAAAGAAGCAAATAAGATATTTTGGACACGTTAAAAGACATGACACCTTATTGAAGATCTTACTTGAAGGGAAGCGAACAAGAGGTAAGCAGAGATACAAGTGGGAGAGTAACATCACAAGATACACAGGTTACAATCTAGCAATCAACCAAAACAAGAAACAGGGGATGTTGAAGGTCTGTTGCAGCCAACCTTTGTTGCGGAGATGGAGGAGGCATGTGAGACAGCGATGGAGGAAACAGTGAGGAGGCATGATCAGACGACTTGATGAATCTGCTTTTACATAAATATTTTTGGTAAAATTTGGACATGATTAAATTTTATATACATAAAAAATTATACATTATTGTTTCAGTTTATTTGTTCCAATTTATTCTCTTCCAAAATTACGGTATAGACTTGAACAGATCCTTCCTGGCATTTTTCATCATCTCCATTGTGTTATACGTAGTAGCATACATCTTTGGTCTCGTCTTGTGCTGTTTACGAATGTCAAAGTGGGCATACATTGCAGGGATATTTGCATATGCTTCAGGTAAGGTAGTATATTTCTAGGGTTTATTTCCTGACATAGGGCCTAATAGTTATTTCATTTTCTGTGTGCTGAAGAAGTCTGGAGTTTGATCCCAGAACGTAATATCTTGTTTTAAACAATTGTTTGACCAAAGATGGATGTATCAGGCCATTGGCGCAAATAAAACGGTGACATAACGCATTTCCATTCTCTGTGCTACATCCTGCTTGAAATCTAGTATGATCATGGTTCTAGTACTAGGGAGATCCAGCGGGAGTTTGAAAATGAACACTGAAGAAGAAGAAGTTTGACAATCTGACTAAGCTGAGAGTTTACAGAGCAGAGATACGTACAGTGCTGTTATACGTTGGTGAAGCATGAACTGTGTTTAGACAATATATGAGGACACTCAATCACTTGTACATAGCTTGTGCCAGAAACTACTTTAACATCAGATTGCAAGTCAATATTTCAGATACCACTGTCTTTGACTGCTCTGGGAACGTTAGCATTGACACTATTCTGATGCAGATTAATGTTGCTTAGTACATTAAATGTTATCTTCATCATAGCGGCTGGTTGCTGCCATGAGACATTTCTTTATTCACATGTTGAGGTATTTGTATACCTGTGGAATGGATGTGCTGTTGTTGTCTTTATTTTGATAGACTAGTCCCCACCAAAGACGGATGTGTCGGACCATTGGTGCAAATAAAACGGCAACACAAAGCAATTCAATTTTCTGGACTACATCCTACTGAAAATCTAATACAACCATGGTCCAGATACATGGTCCTGCTACATGGTCCAGCTACATGGTCCTGCTACATGGTCCAGCTACATGGTCCTGCTACATGGTCCAGCTACATGGTCCTGAAGAAGAAGATAGACCAGTCCATTATTTATAGTAACTTGAGAACATATACGTTGGATTGACCACATGTTGTTGGGCCTAAAAGGGGAGCAAATAATAACAACACTGTTTACCTTCCATGTATGTCAAAAGAGATTACTAAGGAGGTTTTGGGATACAGTTGGTTGTCCCATCTCATATAAGATCAGTGATCCAGAAGCCACGCTGAAGTCTAATTTGTCAGACCAAAAGGTTTAGATACTGCATCAATGCTGTAAGCCATGACACAACACATTCTGTTGGTTGGTTGGTTGGTTGCTAATCCAGCGGTCCATGGGCTCATGCCCATTGACCAAATATTATTGCTGGGGAGTCTGTGGATTTTCATCCCACCCCGGGCCAGAGAAAAACTATCACACTACTAGGAAGGTAGGTTTCAACCTATGAACTGCTCCGAGCCACTGCAGCCAAGATAGGGCTCACTGTGCTCATTCCCCGCCACAATTGACTACTGGTTATGCCGAACTTCTCTATTGCTCCAGGCATGCAACCAAATGTTCAAGTCAAAAGGATCGTCACATCCTGAGTCAGTGTGCCTCTATGATGGGCCTCAGCCATAGGAAAAACAGTGCTGTCAGTTTCCTCCTCCCCACCACTGCGCAGCAAATCTCTAGCTCTCTCCCAACCACAGAGGGTGCATACATAAACAAATAAAGAAAAAGAATACAACATGGCATAAAATACATTGTAACAAAAAATTAAAAGTATGAGAGGCATAATTGTATAGATGACATGCCATGAAGCTTCTATAATAGATAACCTCAATATAACGGCATGTCATCTACTTAGGTTTTTCTGTTGCATGGGTGGTTTGTCTAATGGGCCATTGGTGAGACCCACAGACGCAAACTTTCTGTTCTTCAGACTACATCCTACTATTCTGCAGGAGTTTGAGAACAAATGCAGAAGAAGAAGAACACATGTTGGATGTCTTGGCTAATTTCATATTGTTTTTTGGGATGCAATTTGGTTTAATTTGGAAAACATGTGTTGAAATAAGTTTCAGAGTGAATCAGTGTCAGCTGAATGGACCTGGTTCAAATCTCATTTGCAACCTTCTAGTGTGTTCACTCACATGTAGAATTTACATCTTGCATGAAGATTAATTAATTTTGTATTGTAAGTTTGAATTGGTGTTGTTGTTGATAATAAATTTTATAAATCGTTCCCAATTTCAGGTTTTTTTCTAGCTGCCGCTATTGCATTCTTCCATGGTGCAGAATACATTGAGAGAAATAAATTAGATGGTGGGCAAAACTCACAGGAAGCTCAGTTTTATCCAAGCTGGCCTCAAGTAAGTTTGTTTTTTGCTTAATTTTTAATTCTAAGATTGATTTTTAATTTTTTATTTGCATTATTCGTTGAGGTGAAAATTGGACACATTGGGTAAATTAAGTTTTCATAATCACTGGAAACAGAGGGAAACATATACTTTTTCAGTGTTTATTCTCAAACTTCCGTTGAAACTCTTGTAGCAGGACAATGGTCCTATTAGATTTCCAGTTAGATGTAGTCCAGAGAATGGAAATGCATTGTGTCGCCATTTTATTTGCCCCAGTGGCCTGACACATCAGTCTTCGGCGGAGAAAACATACAAATCTGGAGAATTTCTACCAAAAGACCTTCATCAAGTAAACCATGGCATACGGTGAGGACGGTAATGCCTAGGATCACATCTTATAGATTAATGAGAACAGTTATTTGAGAGCATGGTCCTTTACTCATCATGTGCAATATTATAATGTTATGTTGTGTTGACAAAGGCTGTGTGGTGAAATATCGATAAGTGTGTTTTCTTGTATGTTTCAAATGATTAGCAAAATTTCGTTACTCCATGTTTCAAATGATTAGCAAAATTTCGTGTAGGTAGGTCCCATGTCAGCATCCTAACATTGGGACGAAGATAACTCTTCATGTACTAAGCCACAGCAACTATTAGGTGGGTTGCTAATTCCCTTCCTTGCTGTATTTACCTTCCCTAACTCCTTGTGTCAGGTATACATTTACAGCCTGGTCAACTGGAGGAGAGGTAATGTCAGGTGAGAAATCAAGACCCGACTGTACATTTGTTTGTTTGGATGTGGTTTCGAACACAGCACTCTGTAACCAGGTGATAGTAAGCAAGCTCTCTATCAACTATGCAGTTGTTATCTATTATTGAAACAAAGTACCGGTAATGGAGTTTTGCTAATTATTTCCTTACCTATTATCGATTTTATGTACTTATATAGTTTTCGTGCATAGTGTACTTATAAATTGAGTTTATGCATTAGATAATCTATTTTTGTTTCTATATTGCATATTTCAAGTACTTGAAGGATGCCACAACAATTGATTACGGCTGGTCTTATGCCCTGGGTTGGGTAGGTATGATCCTGGCAGCAATAGCCGCAACCTTGTACATACTGGCTGGTTGTTACATCACAAGTGAACTCTATGAAGATGAGGAAGTCCTCAGTAAAATAAGACACAGAGATTTCCCTTATGCTTTGGAGCCAGTGTACGCCTACCAAGCGGATCCCTATTATCCTAGTTATTATAATAACCCACGACCTTACATAGGTCCTTTTTCTTCTGATTACTACGCCAGACCCTATCCACCGATTGGTTATGATGACACCAGAAATGATATTTGGCAGTGGAAAGAAGTTGAGAGTTGAAATATCTGAGTGATATCAAAACTTTGATTTTACTAGTTTTATTTTTTTTACATTAAATAAAATATTTTTAACAAAACAAATTTTATTAGAGGAATATCTCTCTAAATAGGTGACCTTAGGGCACAACATTTGGGAAATTTTGTATGGCTACACCCAGATATAAACATAGTAGATTCATGTCTGCAGTTGAAGTCATACCTCACTGAACTGTGGTTTCAATCCCACAATTGTCTGAATACTATCTATAACTTCTGGATGGATAACAAAATATTAAAATTAGATACCTAACTACAATATAGAAATATTATGGCTTATAACTAACTATAATAAAGAAATGTTACAACTAATTACAACAATGAAATTTTACAAGTTATAACTAACTACAATGAAGAAATATTACAACTAATTACAACAATGAAATTTTACGTTATAACTAACTACAATAAAGAAATATTACAACTTATAACTAACTTCTTCTCCTTATGGCCCATGTTGTGTGTTGCTAGTTATCATGTCATTCCACATCCTTCTATTTTGTGTTCTGTCAATCATTTTGGATACCAATGTTCTCCCATGCCACAATGCTAGGTTGTCAAGCATCTTCTCTGTTGTCTTCCTCTACCCTTATTGTTCTTCAACTTGCCTTTCATTACAATGTGTTCCATCTTTCCTCTTCTCATGATGTGTACAAAAATGTGGACTGTCTCTTATGCAAGTAAATTCAAGTAGGAAGCATGAGGATAAATGAAAATAATTCTTACAGCTGATGGGAATTGAACCAGGTCTGCTCTAGCAGCACCAAATCACTTTGCAACACAAGACAACACAAGCGATTCGGTGCTTTCTGATGCAGTAAAGTTGCTCTATGTTTTTAATTAACTTCTACAACTAACTACAATAAAGAAATATTAAAACTTATAACTACAATAAAGAAATATTAAAACTTATAACTACAATAAAGAAATATTAAAACTTATAACTACAATAAAGAAATATTACAACGTATAACTACAATAAAGAAATATTACAACTTATAACTACGATAAAGAAATATTAAAACTTATAACTACAATAAAGAAATATTAAAACTTATAACTACAACAAAGAAATATTGTGTATTTTAAAACTGTTTTGAGATTTCTATATCCATCTTTGTCTTACTTTCTGCACTAATCAACTTCTTCCCTGTACACTATCATGTGGTGGCAACTCCTTAATTTATAACAAAAATAACATTGGTTAGTCTAAGGTCCAGTGTTAGCATTACAAAGAATTTCACTACTGATGACCACATCAGGTTCTCAGACATTGAATACTTGCAGTAAGTGTTCAGCAGCCATTTTTCATCATCATTTATTATTTCTTCCTCTTCCATTCGCTAGTAATGTCTATATTTGTATTATTGTTTCTTGTATAAATAGGACAGTGTTTTCTATTTCTTGTTTTGTACCATAGAGTTTAACATTCATGTTTGCATCAGAAGGCCAGTATATGTCATAATTTGCACATTTTTGAAGGACATTCTCTGCAGTTTGGTTGGCTTAACCACACATACAAAGTTAACAAATGCTGACAAATACTGTGTTAACAATTGTTAACAAATACTGAGTTAACAATTTTGTGTTCACATGGTTAAGTTTTTTGTGCCCAGTTCCGAGTCGAAATCTGCATCATCATGACACTTTTCATAAGTTTCTATATCATCTTGTTGAATAATAATACCTTTTTCACATTTTCTACAACAATACCATCTACAAGTAAACTTATTAAGGAGCAGTTGGTACTTTCCTGTTAAGCTGGCACACACATTTAACAAAACAAATTGTAACATAAAATGAAATACCGGTATAGCATGACAAAGAGAGAAAAGAGTCAGTAAGAATACAAAAAGAAAATAGTAGAAGAAATCAACTAAAAAATGGACTCATTCCACTATTGTCTTTATATAATTTCTCTTCATTAGTACGGCTGTGAGATCTTGCTTTAAACAAGACAATATCAAGAAGTAAAATTCATTTGAAATGAAGTGTTACAGAGAGATTCAACAAATATCAGGGACGGAGAAAAAGAAGAACATAAAATTTTTTGTATAAATGCTGAAATTAAATGGCTTCTAAATGCAATTATAAGAAGGAAGCTACAATTGTTTGGACACTTAGAGTCATGATAGTATGGAAAGGTTGATTATAGAGGGCAGAGTACCAGGAAGGAGAAGAAGAAGAAGAGTCATGATAGTATGGAAAGGTTGATTATAGAGGGCAGAGTACCAGGAAGGAGAAGAAGAGTCATGATAGTATGGAAAAGTTGATTATAGAGGGCAGAGTACCAGGAAGGAGAAGAAGAAGAAGAGTCATGATAGTATGGAAAAGTTGATTATAGAGGGCAGAGTACCAGGAAGGAGAAGAAGAAGAAGAGTCATGATAGTATGGAAAAGTTGATTATAGAGGGCAGAGTACCAGGAAGGAGAAGAAGAAGAAGAGTCATGATAGTATGGAAAGGTTGATTATAGAGGGCAGAGTACCAGGAAGGAGAAGAAGAAGAAGAGTCATGATAGTATGGAAAAGTTGATTATAGAGGGCAGAGTACCAGGAAGGAGAAGAAGAAGAAGAGTCATGATAGTATGGAAAAGTTGATTATAGAGGGCAGAGTACCAGGAAGGAGAAGAAGAGTCATGATAGTATGGAAAAGTTGATTATAGAGGGCAGAGTACCAGGAAGGAGAAGAAGAAGAAGAGTCATGATAGTATGGAAAAGTTGATTATAGAGGGCAGAGTACCAGGAAGGAGAAGAAGAAGAAGAGTCATGATAGTATGGAAAGGTTGATTATAGAGGGCAGAGTACCAGGAAGGAGAAGAAGAGTCATGATAGTATGGAAAAGTTGATTATAGAGGGCAGAGTACCAGGAAGGAGAAGAAGAAGAAGAGTCATGATAGTATGGAAAAGTTGATTATAGAGGGCAGAGTACCAGGAAGGAGAAGAAGAAGAAGAGTCATGATAGTATGGAAAGGTTGATTATAGAGGGCAGAGTACCAGGAAGGAGAAGAAGAGTCATGATAGTATGGAAAAGTTGATTATAGAGGGCAGAGTACCAGGAAGGAGAAGAAGAAGAAGAGTCATGATAGTATGGAAAAGTTGATTATAGAGGGCAGAGTACCAGGAAGGAGAAGAAGAAGAAGAGTCATGATAGTATGGAAAAGTTGATTATAGAGGGCAGAGTACCAGGAAGGAGAAGAAGAAGAAGAGTCATGATAGTATGGAAAGGTTGATTATAGAGGGCAGAGTACCAGGAAGGAGAAGAAGAAGAAGAGTCATGATAGTATGGAAAAGTTGATTATAGAGGGCAGAGTACCAGGAAGGAGAAGAAGAAGAAGAGTCATGATAGTATGGAAAAGTTGATTATAGAGGGCAGAGTACCAGGAAGGAGAAGAAGAAGAAGAGTCATGATAGTATGGAAAAGTTGATTATAGAGGGCAGAGTACCAGGAAGGAGAAGAAGAAGAAGAGTCATGATAGTATGGAAAAGTTGATTATAGAGGGCAGAGTACCAGGAAGGAGAAGAAGAGTCATGATAGTATGGAAAAGTTGATTATAGAGGGCAGAGTACCAGGAAGGAGAAGAAGAAGAGTCATGATAGTATGGAAAAGTTGATTATAGAGGGCAGAGTACCAGGAAGGAGAAGAAGAGTCATGATAGTATGGAAAAGTTGATTATAGAGGGCAGAGTACCAGGAAGGAGAAGAAGAAGAGTCATGATAGTATGGAAAAGTTGATTATAGAGGGCAGAGTACCAGGAAGGAGAAGAAGAAGAAGAGTCATGATAGTATGGAAAAGTTGATTATAGAGGGCAGAGTACCAGGAAGGAGAAGAAGAAGAAGAGTCATGATAGTATGGAAAAGTTGATTATAGAGGGCAGAGTACCAGGAAGGAGAAGAAGAGTCATGATAGTATGGAAAAGTTGATTATAGAGGGCAGAGTACCAGGAAGGAGAAGAAGAAGAGTCATGATAGTATGGAAAAGTTGATTATAGAGGGCAGAGTACCAGGAAGGAGAAGAAGAGTCATGATAGTATGGAAAAGTTGATTATAGAGGGCAGAGTACCAGGAAGGAGAAGAAGAAGAAGAGTCATGATAGTATGGAAAAGTTGATTATAGAGGGCAGAGTACCAGGAAGGAGAAGAAGAGTCATGATAGTATGGAAAAGTTGATTATAGAGGGCAGAGTACCAGGAAGGAGAAGAAGAAGAGTCATGATAGTATGGAAAAGTTGATTATAGAGGGCAGAGTACCAGGAAGGAGAAGAAGAAGAAGAGTCATGATAGTATGGAAAAGTTGATTATAGAGGGCAGAGTACCAGGAAGGAGAAGAAGAAGAAGAGTCATGATAGTATGGAAAAGTTGATTATAGAGGGCAGAGTACCAGGAAGGAGAAGAAGAGTCATGATAGTATGGAAAAGTTGATTATAGAGGGCAGAGTACCAGGAAGGAGAAGAAGAAGAGTCATGATAGTATGGAAAAGTTGATTATAGAGGGCAGAGTACCAGGAAGGAGAAGAAGAGTCATGATAGTATGGAAAAGTTGATTATAGAGGGCAGAGTACCAGGAAGGAGAAGAAGAAGAAGAGTCATGATAGTATGGAAAAGTTGATTATAGAGGGCAGAGTACCAGGAAGGAGAAGAAGAGTCATGATAGTATGGAAAAGTTGATTATAGAGGGCAGAGTACCAGGAAGGAGAAGAAGAAGAAGAGTCATGATAGTATGGAAAAGTTGATTATAGAGGGCAGAGTACCAGGAAGGAGAAGAAGAGGAAGAGTCATGATAGTATGGAAAAGTTGATTATAGAGGGCAGAGTACCAGGAAGGAGAAGAAGAGGAAGAGCAAGAAGATGATGGACCAGTGACATTAAAGAATGTACTACATGTCTCTGGCCTATGCAGGACTACTTGCCCAGGACAGAGAAGTATTCAGATGAAGACAGAGTTCTGGAAAGAATATATCACTTGATATAAAATCTTCATTAGACTTCTCTAGCCTGTACAAATGATACTGCATCTATCTCAGTTCGTCGCAATCTTAAAAATATTCATATTAGCAACATTCATAGAAGCCATTGTTTTGTGAGATAAAAATTAAAGCATATGAACACATAATGTTATTAAAAAGGGTTTTCTAAAAAGTATAAGTTTGTAATATTTTTCTTTTTCTTCATCATTCTTTAGTCAGTTATCAGGTTACAATACCAATAGCTGAAATGAACTGTGTAATTCACTTCGGGTTATCCATTGAAACCTCTCAGATTTGGAAGAATCATCAGTAGGTTATATTTTCTCCCTCTCTATTTTGCAATAACACAAGTTTGTGTACCTGCTTAACAAGACAGTACCAAGAAGTGTCTTCATTAGTCAAACAAAGAGATGATAGAACAAAATGAATAAAATGAGTACCACACCAACCGAGAACTAAACAAATTAATGGTCGGAATTAAGTCCAGAAAGCTTGACAGTACCGAACTCCAAGTATAGAGCTTGGTAGCCTAACAAAAGAAAATGATAACATCCAGATATTTTTCAAAAATGCAATGACAAAATATAACTCCAAAAAATCCAATTTAAAAAAAAAAGATGCAATGAGCCAGATTTGAACTGCAACTTCTTGAGCACACAGCAAATGACGTAGCCACTACACCATAGAGATCACCATGCAGTATTCAGTGAGGCTAGAATATAAAAAATTGGGAAGAAATTGTTTTGTTAAATCCATAATTTAGATATTCTTCACCACTGTGTGTCAGTACTGTACCCGGATGAAGATCATTTGTTTCTTGTCTCTGATCCAACAAATTATCTGTTTACCATCATGGCTACAAATTGTTGATTTTTAAATTATGGTTGTTTATTTTTACATGTTTATAATAGCTTTTGATTTTTTTAAAGAGACTGTCAATATCTTTCACTATTTTGAACTTTTGATTTTTAGAGGGGTTGTATTTTTTTTAGTTTTATCATCTGACAAATTTTTCATTCTTAGAGCACTATGATTTGAAGAACTTGATAATTAGAGAGGTTGTATATTAGTTCTATGATCTGAAGAACATAATTTTTAGATGGATTGTATTTTAATTCCATCATCTGAAGAACTTTTCTTTCTTAGAGGAGTTATATTATATTAGCTCTATGATTTGAAGAGAATCTGATTTGTGAAATAGTTGCCAACCCACCAAGCTTATGATCTTGACAGTATGCAAAAATAATGTTATATTGAAAATATTCCACAAATATTTATCTATAGATCTTCTACAATATATTATAGATCTTTTACATTATAAAATAACTTTAATAAATCAAATATTAAAGAAACTTGGCTGATGTTTGAGAATGTCATGATGTTTGACATGAGTGACACGAGAGTGATGTTATATTTGAGTGATGATGTTTGATGTGAGAGTGACGTGATGTTTGAGTGACAGTTAAGAAGGTCACAAGGTATTTTCGTTGTTCTTAATAAAAGTCAAATTTCAGTAGTCACATTTATGAAATCACATTTCAGTAGTCACACTTCTGAAGTCACATTTTAAGTAGTCACATTTCAGTAATCCTGAAATTCACTCAGTTTAAAAAAAAATATCCATAGAAAGGTATCAGCTCAAGTGCTACAGATGTTTGTCAAGAATTATTTATATAGAACACAAGAGAAATGTGTTTGTCCAGAAGCAAATAAACAAACTTGCAGGTTATCAAGAACCAGAAATGGCAGTGGTGAAACACATAAACCTGTTTTGTTTGGACATGTAACAAGACATGATTTGCTTTCTAAAATTATTTTGCAAGTAACAGTCAAGGGTAGAAGGAGGAGAGGGTGACAGAGAAAATTCTGGATTATTAACATCAAGGAATGGTCTGGGAGTGATTTTTCTACACTTCTCCGAATGACTGAGTTGTTTGGTTTGGAGAAGTTTTTGTGCTGATGTATCTTCCTTTAGTTTCATTCTCAAACTCCCGCAGGATCTCCCTTGTAGCAGGACCATGATCCTAATAGATTTTCAGCAGGATGTAGTTCAGAGAATGTAAATACGTTGTGTCGCCATTTTATTTGTGCCAATGGCCCAACACATCCGTCTTCAGCGGACTGATGTATCCAATGTGATACCCGTTACGACCCTGATGTTTTATGGGTATTATTATTGTAAACAGTATTGAGACATGACTACATTACTCCACTGAACCATATGTTCCCTGGGCCTGAAAGGGGAGCAAAGAATAGCAACACTGTTACATACCAAGCATGACGTGAGGCAACTAAAGAAGTTTGTGGTGGATTTGGCCGTACCATCCTATTGAGGGTAAAAAACCCCCCAAAAGTCATGCTAAAGCCAGATGTCTATTGTCTTTCCCCAGGTGGTTTGTGATCCACTCTTGCCGTTAAGCATAGGGGTGATTGGAGCTCGAGCTTGCGTTCTAAAGCCAGATGTGTGGCCTCGGCTGTGCTATGACCTTGTCTGTTGAGAATCTCCCTGACGTTTTCTATCCATCTTTTCCGTGGTCTTCCTCTGGCTTTGTACCCTGATCTCATTTGGTTATATGCTTGTACGGGCAACTTTTCATGGTGCATTCTCATAATGTGGCCAAACCACTTGATCTGTTCTCTCTCTATGTAATCTGTATAAGATATTATACCTATTATTTCCCATATATTCATTTCGTAATCTATCAAGCCTGGTGACCACAGCAGCTTTCCTCAAGCATTTCATTTCACATGTCACTATCTTTCTGTAATGTGAAGATGAGAGAGACCAGGTTTGGCACTGGTAACACAGTGTTGGTAGAAATATACTGTAGATCATTTATCTCTTAACTTCCATCTCGATCTTGGGGTGGAGTAGTAGTGGTGACAGTTGACATCTCATCTCTATTTCTCTATTGAGGCTTCCATTTTCTGTAAAAATACTACCGAGATATTTGAACTCTGTTACTTGTTTTACTCCTATATTGTCTATCTGTATGTTTAATGGACTCATTGTTCTGCATATTTTCATGGTTTCCGTCTTTTGTGTATTGATCTTCATGTTGTATTTTCTACATATTGCAGATAGTGAGCTAACATGATTTTGTAGTTGTTCTTCGTTTTCGTATATGAGGCTCTGATTGTCTGTAAATGTTGTTCATTTATTTCATTGTTTAGTTGCTCTGAGTTGTTTTGTTCTGAAATGGTGATGTTTCCCTCTGTACCAAGTGTATCAGGTCAAAAGGCACAGATATTGCTGCTAAGCTGTAAACAGTGGACAACACATTCTACACTCTGGACTACATCCTGCTAATCTGCAGGAGTTTGAGAATGAACACAGAAGCAGACAAGAGTTAGCAAGGAATTGAGTAGTAAGATACAAACAGAGATGTACAAATTCAGATAGAGAGATAATACAGTGGAATCCCTCTATAGCGCATTCTTTTATAACACATTTTTCTATATAGCAACACTTTTGAAAATCTCCAATTATATTTATTCTATATTGTTTGTACTGTATAGGCCCTATAGCAAATTTCTGTTATTACATACATATTTTGTTGGTTGGAACCAGGTTGTTATAATGGGATTCCACTGTATTTGCTACTGATCTGAAACTCTGAGATGAGGTTTGATAAAGATTCAAACTATGAGATGGTGGTGATACAGTAGCCTTTGAACTATTAGCAACGCCGAAGACTGATGTTCTGGGAACTGGCACAAATTAAAATGGCGGCAAATCGCATTTCCATTCTCTGGACTACATCCTGCAGAAATCTAGCAGGACCATTGTTCTGCTACAAGAAAGATCCAGTGGGGAGTTTGAGAATGAATTCAAACAAACAACAACAACTGTTAGCACATAGCTCTTGACAACCCATAGCCTTTCTGACAAAAGCACAGGTTCTTCTTAGTTGAGTAACTGATGTGACACCTGAGCTTGTGTAAGGTTTGTTGTCTGACAGACATGGCTGTTTTTTAGTGTTATATAGATTCATGTTTAGTCATGGAATAGAGGCATTATAGTGCAGCAGTAACCCCAGGATCATCATGTCCTGCATTAGGGAGGCCTGCATAAGGATTCAAGCTATAACAGGTGTTATAAGGATTCAAGCTATGAGATAACAGGTGTTATAAGGATTCAAGCTATGAGATAACAGGTGTTATAAGGATTCAAGCTATGGGATAACAGGTGTTATATAAGGATTTAAGCTATAAGATAACAGGTGTTATAAGGATTCTTCTTCTTCTTCAGCGTACATTCTCAAACTCCTGCTGAATTCTCTTGTAGCAGGACATGTCCTACTAGATTTCCAGCAGAATGTAGTCCAGAGAATGGAAATGCGTTGTGTCGCTGTTTTATTTGCGCCAATGGCCCGACACATCCGTCTTCGGCGGTATAAGGATTCAAGCTATGAGATAACAGGTGTTATAAGGATTCAAGCTATGAGATAACAAGTGTTATAAGGATTCAAGCTATACCAGGTGTTATAAGGATTCAAGCTATGAGATAACAAGTGTTATAAGGATACAAGCTATACCAGGTGTTATAAGGATTCAAGCTATGAGATAATAGATATGATAAGGACTCAAGCTATCAGATAATAGAAGTGATAAGGTTTCAAGTTATGAGATAATAGATGTGATAAGGATTCAAGTTATGAGATAAGATATTTGATACAGATTCTTCTTCTTCAGCATTCATTCTTGATAAGGATTCTTGATCTGCAGCATTCGTTCTCAAACTCCGGTTGGATATTTCTTATAGCAGGATAATGGCAGTACTAGATTTCCAGCAGGATGTAGTCCAGAGAATGGAAGTCTGTTGTGCCGCCGCATTATTTACACAGATGGCCTGACACATCCATCTTCAGCGGAGGATAGGGATTCAAGCTGTGAGATATGAGATTTGATAAGTAATGAAGTAAATAACACAATGTCTGACTTGATCAACTTTACTATTACTTAATCTCAGAATAAATCAACAACTAGGTTTGTGATGCAGGTTAATCGTTGTTTGCAATCACTAGAAACAGTTTTTGGTAAACAAAAGATTGTTTACACTAATCATCAATAGCTAAGGAAAAAAAAATACACAAACACTCACACACGCACGTGCAAACACTCACACACGCATGTGCAAATACTCACACACGCACGTGCAAACACTCACACACGCACGTGCAAACACTCACATGACACAACATTCACTTTTAAAAGCACATTATATGGGAAGCAAAGGTCAGTTAGATAAAAATTGAATTATTATAGCTCCCAAAGCCTGTGTTGCCGAGGCCTGAACGGGGAGAAAAAAAAATAGAGATCTTAACTGTCATGCATGTAGTAGGAGGCTACTAAGGATATTTGTGGTGGTGGTGGCCGTCACATACCATAGAGGGTCAAGGTGATCAGGAAGCCATACTGAAGCCAATTGTGTCAGGTAAAAAAGGCAAGGTTGTTGCAGCCAAGCTGTAAGTCATCACACAATGCATTCTGTTATTGAGACTACACCTTATAAACCTGCAGGAGTTTGAGAACGAATACAGAAGAAGACTTTATATAGAAAATGACCCTAAAATAAAAATTTTGGTTTAAACTGAAGCTTAAATTTTTATATGTCTTTACTTGAATGTTTGACTCTGCAGCAGAGAGATATAAACCACATCCTGAACAGCCAGAGTATCAGGTTCAGTTTCCACCGCAAGCAGACCGTTCAGAAAGTAATGTTGTTCGCCAAGTTTTTCTTCTTTATTTTACTTGAAACATGTCTATATCTGCAACTCTGTCTCGAGAATAAAACTCACAGCTCTCTGTAGCCCTGATTCCAGTGTTGTTCCCTGTGGTCAACATGTCCGCCCCAGTGCCCCCATACCCGAAGTACATGTCTGGCACCCTGTGCTGCCTGTCCACATGGTCGTGTTGCTAATCTTGAATTTTGTGCACATGTGACTGTGGAGTCGGCCTCGTCTCGCGGCTAGAACCATAACCCATCTCAATCTGTTCACAATGTGACAGTTATCCTGTGCTAGTGGCTTTCCCACTGACTTGATCCTCCATTTTCTCAGACGGCCTGCACATTTGGCCAGTTCTCTGCAGCACCCCCCACTCCCTCATTTCCTGGCACTCCAAAGCGAGAGGGCACCCACTGCAGTCACTCTAGACTGGCAAGCACCAACCCTGCATCTGTCAGGAATACCACGGACTGTGGGCCAGGGTCGAGCAGTTGCCACTCTATTTTCCCAGATCCCTGCATCATAATTATTGCAGAATATCCCCATTGGTGTTCCGATCAAATCTCCAGGCCATTGTGGACATTCTATATATACACCTGCACCTCAATTCCTCGTTCGTCAAGTATTGATGACCATATGTTACATCAATTTTAGGCCATTCAGTTAGAGTTATGTCCATGACTGAATTCATAGGTGACTGATAAGCCTTACGGTGGCCCTAAAGTTCCTTAGACAGTTTAGGTATGGCGACTTCAGATGCTGTTTTGATCTGCCCTTAACTTTCTAGCTATTCTCTGTTGAGGTGCCACATTTTTTCCCCATCATTTTGTAGTGTATCCATGACAACACCCTCTTCATCATTTTATAGTGTATCCATGACTGCTCTAATTAACCTAGGCCTGTCTCTTCTCATTACACTGCCATCCACTATAGCTTTACCCACCAATATGTCATCTCTTTCATTGCTTCTGACTCATGCGTGATCTAGACAGTTATACATGTGATGATTTGGTCACTGTTTTGTAAGCATGATCCACTCCTTTTTTATTATGCATTTTTCTATCTTGTGCAGCGTGTTCTATGAGTTTGATAGTGATGACTGCAGGTGTTGGTGTCATCAACCAAGTGAGAACCACTGTTAATGTCTCTATCTTCATTCTCATTCTTGATGATATTTCCGGATAGCAGTAAATTTCCTTACTTTCATCCCATTTGGACAGCAGTTGGAACCTCACCTTCACTGAGTCACTAAGTGTGCATGCATGAGAATAGTTCTGTGACATCATCCATGACAGTGCTTCCATCAGAGTTTATCTTTATCTTCTCATGGTTGTAGTGAAGGCACAGCTGGATTCTTTGACAGTTTTTCACACTAGATCATGCAAAAAACAACCCAAGTACAGTAATGATTAAAAATGACTGACACACCTCACCGAAAACAGATAGATCGGGCCATTGACGCAAATAAAACATTGACGCAATTTAAATTCACTGGACTATATCCTGTTGGAAATCTATTAGGACTATTGTCCTGCTACAAGAGAGAGAAATCCAGCGGGAGTTTGAGAATGAACGCTGAAGGAGAAGATGGACACGTTAGTGTAGATCATTACATCATGTTATAAAGTGTTTTTGTCAATTATGTCCCTGACTTCTGCATCCACCGCCACCAGATTAGCATGCATACTCTTCTTTTGAGTTCTTTTATGTCATTCAGTTGAAGTGATAGCTATATAAGTTAATGGGAAAAATATATAGAAATTAATCAACAGTCAAGATAATTGATGTTTTGCTTAACATCAATGTGTGTAAGAAAGTCAACAACAGAACTGATAAATAGGATTGAAAAGCTGTGGTAGTACCTTGATCATGTGTGCCAGTTTTTATAGCATATGATGATCACAAACTTTTAAAATATATATAGATTATAATATTCTTGAGCTGATAGCCATTTTGCAATATAATCTCTTCTGCATACATCTTTGGTTTGTAAATATTCTTTCTGGCATATACTAAGACCATCTCACCCATTCAACATTGCCAGATAATACATAATTATATAGACCAGAAATCTAGTATATCTCATTAATTAATTCAACTATAAACATCATTTGTAAAAAGTGAAACATTATAAAAACATACTACTGTAACTATATGGCATACTACATATATTTTTGGATTCAAATATGTCTACTGCACAAAATAATTATAAAATCTAACCTACAAAAAATGTGTAATACATTTTTCAATGGAATGGGACTGTTCATTATAAATATGGTAATTATTTGCTTACATGGACTCCACTACAACAAGATGTCACAAATGGAATACAGCTAATAAAAGTCAAAACTTATCACCAATGTCTGACATCTTTCTATTGATGCATTTGGCTTTCATTTTTAACAAATATTATTCAATAATATATATATAAAGACACCAATATATAAAAACAGCTTATAAGAGGATCCCACTGTACATGCGAAGCAAAGGTCAGCATGTTAATTTACAATAGAACTGACACATTTAGAAGGGCCAAACTTTTTTTTTTAAAGTTGAACTCGGAGACTATGGATATGTCCAGAGAGCTATGTTTTTGAGGTTTAGCTCTGAGGCTATGGATATGTCCAGAGAGTTATGTTTTTGAGGTGTAGCTCTGAGACTATGGATATGTCCAGAGAGCTATGTTTTTGAGGTTGAGTTCTGAGACTATGGATATGTCCAGAGAGCTATGTTTTTGAGGTTGAGTTCTGAGACTATGATATGTCCAGAGAGCTATGTTTTCTCTCATAGTTTTCATCTGTGTGCAGATCAGATTGGTTCAGTAGGCCACAAGCCTCCTTACATAGCAGGATAGTTGAGTGTAGCACTTGAAGCACTTTTTAGATCTAGATTCTAGTTCGCAGAGTGTACTTTTCTTTCTCCGCATTTGTTCTCAAACTCCTGCAGATTAGCATAATGTAGTCCAAAGTATGCATTGCACTGTGTAATGGTTTATAGCTTGGCTGTGATATATAGTGTTTATAGCTATGTTTTGTGTTCTTACACCGCTTGCTTCCTGGGTCACTTGACCCTCTATTGGTTGGGACAGTCAGCTCCACCTACACTACCCCCTTAGTTCCCTCTTACAATGTGAATGACAAGTAACAGTTTCGCTATTCTTTGCTCCTCTTTCAGACACTGGCAACACATGGATGTGCAAAGTGTCAAATTCCATGCGTTGCACATTTTAAGAAGGTTCAAAGCTGTTTAACATAGAGGAAACAGTGCAGGAGAGCAGCGAAGATAATCCACAAATATCCAGTTGAGCTTCTTGTTCACAGTTTAACATTTCTGTGCATGCGGTTGTGTCTGTGGGTCTCACCAATGGCTCACTAGACAAACCAACCATGCAAAAGAAAACCTTAGTATATGACATGCCTTTATATTGAGGTTATCTTCTTATAGAAGCGTCATAACATGTCATCTATACAATCCTGTAGTTGTAACCTTCCATAACAGTTACCATGTTGTTCTGACAGGCCGGCATTGTGCTTGAACTAGTTACGGGCACGGCATGGGTGGGCGGAACAACAAAGAAAACTGTTGCAAGGGCCAGAGTTGTGCCCTGATGTCGATGTCTGTTTCGGCAACAGACTCGAAACACCATCGAGTCGAATGGCTGCTGAAACACAGGGTGGAGCACTTATGGGAATGCCCCACGTGCTGTGAGGCCAGTTTCTAATCAAGAATCAAGTTTAACATTTCTAGGAAGTGAGTCAGGTTTTCTTGACAGTTGGATGGTTGCTGATCCAGCGATCCAATCCCTTTGACCCAATGCCATTGTGTGATATATGCATGTGTTTGTGAGCTGTTTTGTTCCATATAAGGTTTTCCATTTATCTGGCCTTGGAAGAAGAAACATTTTTCTGGCATCACCCAGCACTAGACATTCAAAAAGGTGATGTTTGACAGTTTCGTAGGGATGAGTGCACAGTCGGCATCCTGGAGTGCTTTATATTTTTCTTGATAAATGTTGCTGTATTTGAAAGTTCTTCAAGATTTCCATACAGCTTTCTATAAACTGGATAACAGCTTGAGATTGTAAAATCTATTCTTAAACACATTATCCTCTCTATCTCTTCATTTCTTCTTCTTCAGCGTTCATTCTCAAACTCCCACTGGATCTCCCTTGTAGCAGGACCATGATCCTACTAGATTTCCAGCAGGATGTAGTCCAGAGAATGGAAATGCGCTGTGTCGCCGTTTTATTTGCGCCAATGGCCCGACACATCCATCTTTGGCTGTATATCTTCATTTGAGTTATAGTTTCATGAATTGACATACTCTGAAGAAAACCATAGGTCCTTGTCTCCACCAGCACATGGTAAAAAGTATGCATGATGACGGTTCCTACGGCTCGTTGGTACACATACACCTTATAAAACTCCTCAATCATCCTGTTCTGTGGGGGTGGGGTGTGGGTGTTATTCTAAATTATTTAATTCGCAATATCATATCTCCTGCCAGTCTAATGCTCTCATTTAGAAAGTGTTCATGTAGAGATTTTAACACAGTGGAATCCCTCTATAGCACATTCCTTTATAACAAATATCCTATATAACAACACTTTTTAAAATCCCTTATTATATTTATCCTATATTGTTTGTATTGTATATAACAAATTTCTGTTATTATATATATAGTCAGTCCCGACCAAGTTGTTATAATGGGATTCCACTGTATGTCATTCTCGTCCATAATTAATTCCCTTAGAATCGATGCTTTAAAAGCCTCCCTATCTTTGACAATTTTAAACTGATTTTGTTATGAACACAGATTTTCAAATTCACATCTAACAAATCATGGTTCTTAAGGAAGAACTATGTATAATCTATACACATTTCAGCTCCCTGCAGAGCTGAAAGCCTGAACAAACCTCTGCCATCTTGTCCTAACATTGAGACCATCTGGCCTCGATTGGTCCGGTCTCTGTGACTTGAGTACACAATTTGAATGTCTTGCAAAAATCACATCTTTTATTGGTGATGCGGTTAGTCAAGTACGGAAAATCTTGTGTACGAGAGTTGCTAGGCAATTTGGTGCCGTTGAACGGACTGGTTCAATTCCTGTTAGACTCAAGAATTTTGAATTTATCATCTGGCTTCCTTCTTGAATTTACTTGTCCTAACATTAGCTATTCCAGCTCTTTCTATATTCTACTAAGTCATTGTTTCTCATACTTCAGCGTTCATGATAAACTCCTGATGGAACTCTCTTGTAGCGGGACAATGGTCTTACTAGATTTCCAGCAGGATGTAGTTAAGAGAATGTAAATGTGTTGCCATTTTATTTATATCCCACTGTACAAGTTTTATTTTATTTTTCTCTTTCACTTCTCTCCTCCTTTTTCTCCCCTTCCCTCTGTTATTGTGAACAACAAGTCATTCTACCGTTACTTGTAACGACATTTACTTCAACATTCTTTTCGACTACATCAGATTTCAGATTATATTTTTTTCTTTATCACTTAGATTTTTCTTGTATTATACTTGCTCAGTTTTTTTTTCCTTATTCTCTCTTCTGTTCTTGCCATATTTGTCTTTTTCCTCCTTTTTATCTTTCTCTCATCTTACTTATCCTTACTTATCTCTCTTATCATCTTCCCTTGTTCCTCTCCCACATTAGGATTCTTGGTTTGTAATATTCATTTCTTGTTGTTTGTTATTGTCCTGATGAAGACTTTTTTAGTCGCAACATTGTTTCTATTGATGTTGTTTTGTATTTTGCTGCATAACTATTCTCCTTATATATATATCTCTCTCTTTTCCCCTTTCCCTTTGTATCCATAGTATCTTTAAACATATTATGTGTGTGTGTGTGACTGCTGTTTAGTGAGTCCGGTTGCTACCTTGTGTCAGCGGGATTGTCACATCATGCATACTTGTGTTATTACAGTGATGGGCAGTATGATAGATCTACCGACTATGCTGGGTTATGGCCAATGAACGGCGTACTGGGACCGCCAGTCAATGTGTAATGACAAATACACTCAAGGAGAGATCTGAGCCCCTATGGACTTGTCCGGAGATCAGTAATGATGATCCAACAATTAACTAACTAACTATGCCGAGATATCTCTGTGTGTGTGTGTGTGTGTGTTCGTACCTCTGTTTTCTTTTTCTTCTGCATTCATTCTCAATCTCCTGCAGATTAGCAGGACGTAGTCCCACAATCTGTACTTGGGAATACACCCTGCTAATCTGCAGGAATTTGAGAACGAATGCAGAAGAAATAGATGTAGTATGGAGAATGGTATGAGCTGTGACAAAGTTTACAGTTTGCATGTGATATCAGCAGCTTTCAGCTTGAGACATTCAACTTTAACATGACTTGTGGATCATTTGGCATTCCGTGGACAGCCAACATATCCTTAGCCATCTCTTACAACATGCATGGCAGGCAACAGTATTAATATTCTTTTTTTTTCCCTTTCGGAAGCCCAGCAGCATAATTAAGAGCTTATTCTCTGTCAGTATTAATGGTTCTGCTATGAACAGAAGTTCAGTAACTTACGGAAGTTCTGTAACTTATGAAAGTTCTGTAATATAAAGAAGTTCTGTAATATACAGAAGTTCTGTAACTTATGGAAGTTCTGTAACTTATGGAAGTTCTGAAATTTAAACTAGCACGCTATAATTCTGATAATGAAGAACAAAACCACAACAATAATGCTGGGAAGTATACATTTCTATAAATAAAACCAAATCACAACAAAAAAGTTTGTATATTAGTAAAACAAATTCCACAAAATTATCACACAAAAATTGTCAACAGAAATTAATGGAAGATGACACATTTAACAAGGAAGAAATAGTAGATTAAAAAAAATATATGTTAAATCATAAATAAATATGAAACTATGAAAAAACGATATATTCAGGAACACTTAAAGTGGCTATATAAAAAAATAGCATATTAAGATTTTAAGACCAAAAATACAAATTATGTATATAATAGCCAATATGGCAATTTATACCATTACCAAAAAAGTAATGTTTTCCGATAAGTTTATTCCTGTACAGCAGTGGAGGGCAACCTACATCCTGCAGGTCAAAATTAGATGATGGACCAAAACTGGACCTCAATTTATTTTGACAGATTACATTGCAATATCCCTGGAAAAGAAGCCACAGACAAATTAGCCAAAGAAGGTGGTGCATTGAAACGGAGTGACATAGAAACTACTTACGGAAGTCAATGCAGCAATTAAAGCCACTCTCAAATCAAAGTGCAGATGTGATCACCCAGATCAGCAGTGCTCAACCTGTGGGTCATGACCCCTTTGGGGGTCCAATGACCATTTCACAGGGGTCGCCTAAGGTCCTTGGAAACAAATATTATGAAGTAGCAACGAAAATAATTTTACTGCTAATAAATTGACTGCTACCTTTGTCCGAGTCGTCAACGTGAAAGTCTGAAAGAGACAATGACAGAGTGAGACTGATTTAATTACTATATACTCTGCCCATTGCTCTAATAAATATCATTTCACAAGCTATCACGGGCAGCTGTAAACCACACCAAAATGGATTCTGTTCTCAGAGGTATACCTCGATAACTGACAGGTGTATGAATAAAAAAGGAGAAATTACAAGCACTTTAACCTGTATGTACAAAAACATAAAGCGCAACAATATATAAAAATTATTATATAAAACTTGAGAATAATAGGAATCACATGGGCATCTGTGACGATGAAGACCTAAGATAGCGTCAAAAAGTCAAGTCAAGCATCCATGACTATGGTTAGCTGTGAGATGGTTAGCTGTGAGATGGTTAGCTGTGAGATGGTTAGCTGTGAGAGTGGTACATGAACCAATTGTCTTGTACGGCTGGCCTACTGTACTATCAATATGGTTACAGACATCCACAACTCAGTGGAAGTGGTAAAACACTGAATGTATTAGATATCAACGCCGAAGTTGGATGTGTCAGGACCGTTGGCATAAATAAAACAGTGATACAATGCATTTCCATTCTCTGACTAAAACCTGCACCTACTGGAAATCTTTTAGATCCGTTGTCCTGCTATAAAAGAGATCCAGTGGGAGTTTGAGAAGGAGCACCCAAAAACAGGGAGTTGCTAAATTGTGATAAAGAGGAAACAATTTTTTCCTCAAATATTTGATCTTGCATGTTCAGAACCAACTGACACATGGGAAAGCAGTGTCTGTCAGTGACTTTAATTTTGAAAATATGAGAAAATAATATATTAACCTTCACTAAGCTAAATACACATTACATATCTTCCTGACTACACGTCAAATTTGTTTTTTGATTATTGTGAAATGAAGATGAAAATAATGCAACACCAAAATTTATTTTAGAAATGACTGACTCACATCTTTTTTTCCAATACATAGGTGTCAACTAGTATGGATTTTCCGTATTAATACATATTTTGCACCCCCCCCCCCCAAAAACCCCCAATTAAAACTTAATTTTTACATTTAAAAAAAAAATAAAACGTCACTTGGTGTTAAATTTCATAGTAATTATTATTAATGCTAATATTTTTTTTATCTCACATGCTCATATTGAGGGGTGGGGGAAAATTCTTTTTTTTTTATGTTAAAAAAATAAATTTAATGGGGGTTTACAGATTTGTGAAAAAATAAGTTGCCACCTATGCGATCAATATATTCCATGAAGAAATTCTCAAACCTAACAGCTATTTCATAGCTACACTAAATAAATAAATAATATATCTATATGTCACTAACCTTTCAGATCAATCTTGAATAGTAAAAATACAAATTTCATAAAAATGGCTTCCATTTCAACTAGATTAGAGGATTGTAGCAGGACAAATGCTAATTTCAAAAATGTTAGTCTTTCCACTATTTTTGTCAATCGATCTTGACTGAAAATGAGGCTATATAATTGCTACATTGTTGCCACTTTTTTCCAGGAAGAAAAAGCCTAATTAATTTTAAAAAAATATTTGTATATAGTGGGTTTATATTTGCACTGACAGCGTAGTAAAGAATAAAAGACTAGTTGAAGACTACTTGAAGGTAGAGTTGAGAGGCTGCAAGCAAGAGAGCAAGAAGTAGAAAGAGATACAAGCAGGAGGGAAATATGAGATGGACATGTCTCAGTCTCGCAAAGTGCACCACCAAGGCAAAAAAAGATGAAGGCCAGCTGCAATCAAATTTTGATGTGGAAACAGCACCTGGTGTTGAAGCTGAGGCTATAAAATTTGTGTCTTCGGTTGGCATATCTGGTGGTTAAAGGAATGATGGAGCCGTCTCTGAGGAAACGTTTGTAGTGGTCGTGAAGGGAATAATAGATACCGTCTATTTAAGAATACAAGTTGATCCATTTAAAAGCAGAAGATGTAACTTAAATGTCAAAATATACCAAAGTCAGAAAGCCATGTAGGTTGGTTGGTTGCTGATCCAGCGGTACATGGACTCATGCCTTTTGACCTAATGCCATTAAATTGCTGGGAAGTCTGTGGATTTTCTGCCCACCCCGGGACAGAGCCAGAGAATAACTATCACACCTCCAGAAAAGATAGGTTTCAACCTATGCACTGCTCCTAGCCACTGCAGCCAAGATATGGTTCACTGTGCTCATTCCCAGCCACCAATTGACTACTGGTTATGCCGAACTTCTCTATTGCTCTAGGCATGCAACCAAATGTTCAAGTCAAAAGGATTGTCATGTCCTGAGTCACTGTGTCTCTATGATGGGTAAAAAACAGTGAAAACACCATAGGAAAAAGCAGTGCTGTCAGTTTCCTCGTCCCCAGTGCTGCACAGTACATCTCTGGCTCCCTCCCAACCACAGAGGGTGCATACATATATATTCAGGTAAACATCAAACACATTTCAACAACAAAATAAAAGCATAATTGTATAGATGACATGCCATGAAGCTTCTCTAAGAAGATAACCTCAATATAACGGCATGTCATCAACTAAGTTTTCTGTTGCATGGGTGGTATGTCTAGTGGACCATTGGTGAGACCCACAGACGCAACCATATGCATGCATAGAAAGCCATGTAGGATAGGTGTGTGATGGGGGGGGGGGGTTGGGATATTTCCTCATGACATCAGCATTTATTTCATATATTGTGAATGCAGACTTAGCCCACTGCAGATCTTTACCCCAAATCACATTGTTAGCAACTATCCTGAATTCCCATGGAAAATAAAAGTAGCCTGACAAGATAATGTGCTTAAGAACTTAACAATACAACATATATTTCAGTTTAAACATTTACACAAAAAAACCACAATATTAATGATAACAGCAGGCAGAGAGTGAGAAGTTGAAAGAAAAAGTTAAATCAAACATAGCGAACAAAATATTTGTCTTCAATTGATCCTTGAACCATCAAACTTCTGTGAGAGATTGGAATGTTGACTTCTGAGGAAGTCATGTGTGGTATCAGGAAAACCCATAAATTAGAAATAAACCTGCTGCAGATCTTTGCCCCATGCAAATCTTTACCCTCACCTACCCTATAAACCAAAGTTCAAAAAAAATATTATGGAATCCTTTTATTATAAGAATGAAAGGACAAGTAAAATATTGCTAAACGGAAAATAACACAAACTTTAGCAATGGTTAGATGCAAGGTAATTCATTCCATTCCCCCCCCCCCCAACCGGTACTCACATAAAATACAACATTCAGGATAATACAATGCTACCTTTCCCAAGAGGCATTGCCATCCTCATAAAATCTGCGACCACCAGGTACCAGAGTGTTCTGCGATATTGGATTCCTTCATTCATTCAGTGCTCTCTCTCCGCAACAAAGGTTGGCTGCAACGATAGCTTCCGTCATTACAGTAAATTCAAAGGATAGTCACTGAATGGATCAGGTCAACCATTAACTTGGCTTTTAGATTTGCCTTCAAATCGCACAGTGGGTTAATGGTTTTTGTACAGACGACTGAGCATGAGAAGACAAGTTTCACTGTTTTTTTTTGGGTTGCATGGTAGATAGGGTATGTTTGCTCCCTCCCCCGTTTTGCTTTAAACATGGGACTGACTAAACAAACAAATTCCCAAATTGTGTGTTTGTGCATATCTACGTGAAAAGTTCGATGGATGGAAGTTTCACTCTGAAATTGCTGAATAAAGTGTTGGGGCAGAGAATGTGGCAGTTATAATAAAAATCATCCATGCTAGTCTGGGACTCATTTCTGGCACATCTCTCCGAGAAAGTGGAACAATGTTGCCATGAGATGGGACTGTATCTGTAATTACTGGGATACTTACTTACCTCCTGCAGCCACTAGATATCTTCCTCTTCCTTTTAACCATTTAAAGACAAGATTTTAGCAAAATCAAATGAAAAATATCATCTGATTTAGCTGTGACAAAGGGTTGCAATATTAAAAAACTGACATCATTAACAATCGCTAAATGGGTCAAAGAATCATGGTCAGATATTCTGTCTGAAAAGATTGTCCCATCTTTCAAAAAGTGCCCCATGAGTAATGCAGTGGATGAAAGTGAGGACAACACTATCTTTGAGGACGATGCCGACGATGATGACAATGTACAGGTAGACAGTAATGTTCCCATGACAGAGAATTAAATTTGTGAACTATTTCAGAATTCAGTGATTCCAATTTCACATAGCAATATTCTATTATTAAATACACATTTCGTTGGTCCGGGATACGTTGCTATAATGGAATTTGACTATTATAGTTAACAGCGTACAAAACAGACTGAATCAACATTTCAATGATTACATCTGTTTTGTGAACTGTTATCTGTATTTTTTCATGTGATTTAGTTTGTTTTACAAATTTGTAAAACTTATTACTTTGTGTTTTGCGTTCATAATGTGGTTTGTGTTCATACCTATTGGTAAATAATGTTATTGCAGCTCCAAAAATAATCAATCTTAAACATTTTTCTTTAAGATGTGAACTTTTTCTAAGAACTGCAGCTGTAATGGGGGAAATGAGTCTCTGATAAATTTGGCTTTATGAAATCCTGACACTGTAGATAAAATTGAGTGGGTACTGGTATAGACAGCAAGCTCTGAGGTATCATCTGTGGGAGTGCCAATCAGTAGATGTGTGTATAACTGCATATCTGAGCCTCCTGGAATAAGATCCTCACTTTTGTTGTAACTGCAAATAACAGAAAATGATCGTTAAAACACATTTCTTCTTCTGCCTTCATTCTCAACTTTCTGCAGATTGGCAGGATGCAGTCCTGAGAATGGAATGCGCTGTGTCACAGATTACAGCTGTGCTGTGATATCTGTGTCTTTTGGCCTAACACATCAAACTTCAGCATGGTTTCGGATCCCTTTGACCCTCTATGGGATGAGACAGCCATCATTTTCCAAAAATCTTCCGTAGTCGCCTCTTACAACATGCATGGCAGTCAACAGTGTCACTATTCTTTACTCTCTGTCCAGCAGCAAACGGGCAGATAATCTATTTAAAATATAGGAAAAAAGTGGTTATAATTATCATCATCACACTTGCTGTGTGTTGCCAAGGCCCAAGAGGGGAGAAAAAAAGCAACACTTTTACCTGCCACCTGCCATAGGAGGTGACTAAGGAGAGCTTAGGATGATTTAGGATTCTAATGGACTTCCCACTCCATAGCGAGTCAAAATGATCCAGAAGTCATGCTGAAGTTGGATGTGTCAGTCCACAAGACGCAGCAAATATCACAGCTAAGCTGTAAACCATGACACAATGCACTCCTTTCTCCTGACTACATCCTGCTAATCTTTTAGTCTAAATTGTATTTGTTTTTGTGGTTGTTGTTAAACAACCACAAAAAAATACCATCTTCATCAGGAAAAAAACACAACATAAAACAGTTAATTTTACAAACACATAGTATAATACAGTTATCAAACATGAAATACTTTCGCTGCCAACAAGAATTATATTGACAAACAAAGACACACATAATTTTCTTACATCCAATCTGGCCTGAGCTGGGTGAACCTTGTAACACCTGACTGAGCTGTAAACACATCGATGTGTACATGAACATCTGAGGATGTTAAATTATTAGTTCTGATGTTTTCAGTAACATAACATTCACTTACGCATAACGTAAACATAACTTATGCATGCATCCGTTATAAAACAAAATACAACCTTTTAAATAAATATTTCACACGCACGCACACATGTATATATATATAAATATTTCACACGCACGCACACATGTATATATATATAAATATTTCACACGCACGCACACACATGTATATATATATAAATATTTCACACGCACGCACACACATGTATATATAACCACTCCATAGTGTCATTAGTAGGAAAGCAGAGATGATATAATAATTTCCACTGTTTCTGCTGAAGATGGATGTGTCTGACCATTGATGCAAAGAAAATGGTGACACAACACATTTCCATTCTCTGGACTACATCCTGCTGGAAATCTAGTAGAACAATGGCCTGCTACAAGAGGGAACCAGTGGGAGTTTGAGACTCAACGGAGAAGAAGAAAAAAAGATTTCCCATGGTGTTTTTGTGTGCTCAAAATGTGAGACAAAATGGCGGATTTATTAATGTGAATGAGTGCAGTTAATATTAATTAAAAAGGAACACACTTGTATATTCATATTTTGTTTGATTAGTTGTTAGCAGTTAGACGTAGTCCGTGATGAAGGCAACATTAGACATGGTTATAATGTGTGCCAGCAGGTCACAGAAAATAATGACGCAACCACATTAACCTGTAGCAGCCCAATGTCGACATTTTTCGACATGTTTACTCAGATGTCGAAATATGTCACCATTGAGGTAGCCATTTTTAGTCATGGACAACAATCTTCCATGTTAATTTCCCATCATGCTCTTATAATAACTGTGCAAGAGTGATTGTCCCATGAATTATTTGTGGTGATATAAATTCATTCATTCATGTTCCTTTAGCATTGAAGTTAGCGCATAGGGCAGAGGTCAGATCTCTCCAATTCTGTCTGTTCAAAGCTATTCTGTGTAGATCTTCAATAGCATGAATATTATTTGTTTTAATTTCTCTAAGTATTTTTCTTCTGAGTGTTTCCTTTGGTTCTTTCTGGCACTTCTGCCTGTTGGTATCCATGTAAGAGATTGGTAAAATTTGTTTTTGATTGATTGATTTGAAGATTACCCAGTTGTAATTTATTCAACCTCTTCATGTTTGCAAGCTAACTTTCAGTGACACAATTGTTTGGAAAATCTGATTCAGACGAAGACGATTTTTGAGGCTTTTGTGTTGCAGGTACTGTAGATCAAAATGTGGCGTTGAGGGAGATGCTCATAATATTTAATAGTGATGTAGATGCTGTCATTTATAACGAGGAATTTGAGGAGCTGTGTTTTCTGCAGAAAGGACTACGGATGCCCTTGAAACACAGGACACTTCCATGCAGTGAGTCTGGAAGCAGGAGTACAGTAATGTAGCCTGGCCAAGTTCTAGGGATTGAAGAGGGAAGAACCGCCCATTCACAAAAATAACCGTGCAGAAGACAGATATGTCGACCGGAAGGTGCAGTATTTCAGCACAGCTGTAAACAGACATAATGCCACAAACGTCCTTTTCAGGATGAACAACGAAGAAGAAATCAATAAAAAAAGTTATACCAAAAAAAGCGATCTCGAGTTCCCAGTTTGTATTTTGTTCAGCTGCCCAAGTTACCAGTATGTATTTTGCTCAGCTTGCCAAGTTACCAGTTTGTATTTTGCGCAGCTTGCCAAGTTACCAGTTTGTATTTTGCTCAGCTGCTCGTTACCAGTTTGTATTTAGTTCAGCTGCTCAAGTTACCAGTTTGCATTTCGTTCAGCTGCTCAAGTTCCCAGTTTGTATTTGATAATGCATTGAATTGAGAATTACAAAGATATACTGATTGAGGACAACAAAGACCACATGATAACCGGGGAGTGGAATTCTAGTTCACGTTGCAACTAATAGGGTCACTGTCTTTTTTCCAGGTTTGTCATCTGAGGCAACTAAGGAAAGTTGTGGAATAACCTAACAACTTGTCACCTATGTAAAAAGAAATCATCATTTGTCGCTGCATGTCATCTTTATTTTTTTGTCCTCTGTTAAATGGAAATGATGGCAATAGATGATATGATAGAGATCTGCAGGCCAGTGCACCTTCACATTATCACTGCAGATGGGTCAATAGATGTGACAGAGGAATGATGAGCTAGTTAGCCCAGATGTATCTGCTACACTACTGGCAGGAAAAGGTGATCCTGGGATATTGCAGCACTGTAATGCCTTCATAAACTCTGCCAACACATCTATGAGTTTGGGTGTTACCTAGGTTAAGCAACTAGGAAGATCTATGTTTTTGTCAGAAAGGCTATGGGTAGTCAAGAGTTACCTGCTCATAGCTAAAGAGATTATTTCATCATCATCATCATGTGTCAAGAGTTACCTGCTCATAGCTAAAGAGATTATTTCATCATCATCATGTGTCAAGAGTTACCTGCTCATAGCTAAAGAGATTATTTCATCATCATCATCATGTGTCAAGAGTTACCTGCTCATAGCTAAAGAGATTATTTCATCATCATCATGTGTCAAGAGTTACTTGCTCACAGCTAAAGAGATTATTTCATCATCATCATGTGTCAAGAGTTACCTGCTCATAGCTAAAGAGATTATTTCATCATCATCATCATGTGTCAAGAGTTACCTGCTCATAGCTAAAGAGATTATTTCATCATCATCATGTGTCAAGAGTTACCTGCTCATAGCTAAAGAGATTATTTCATCATCATCATGTGTCAAGAGTTACCTGCTCATAGCTGAAGGGATTCATCATGAGCAAGAATAACAAAAATGAAAAATAATGAAATAATTGACAATATCAAAAATGGAGAATAGTAACAGATAGATTGGTTCTGCATAAATGACATACGTGGGTTATCCTGTTCCAACTGATGTATAACTTGAATGGCCTCCCCTCCTGGGTAATTGTGATGAGCTATGTACAGAAACCCTGACGTTACTATAACATTTACCAACAGCAAACATGATGATCCAACAGCGAGCAGCTTTCTCCACAAAGACTTGCCCTTGTTTAGCCAGCTGTTATGGAAAGCAATCAATCAAACAGGTCAAGTTACAGGTCAAGCAGGTCAAAATCAGTTACAGGTCAAGCACTGCTGTTATAGAAAACAATCAATCAAACAACAAAATCAGTTATAAGTCAAGCACTGCTGTGATGGAAAACAATCAATCAAACAACAAAATCAGTTATAAGACAAGCACTGCTGTGAGAAACAGACAAAATTATGATAGATGCTAACTCAGGCTAAAAGGCAATTAATTCTTCATTTCTTTCAGACTTGTTTTTTTTCAAGTACTGTTTCCACAACGAAGGTCGGCTGCAACAGATCTCCAACTTCTTCTGTCTCTTTCTTTGGTGGTGCACATTGCTAGACTGTAATCTGTTCATCTCATGATATTTCCCTCCCATTTGTATCTCTGTCTACCTCTTTCTCTCCTTCCCTCAACTCTACCCTCAAGTATGGTCTCCTTTGAAGTGCCATGTATTTTAGGTTGTCGAAATAAATGTTTTTGGTGAGTTTCATTTCCATTAATAGTTATTTTTTTCATAAAAAATGTTGTTTTTGAATCTCTGTGTTCATTTTATTCTTTTTCCATGAAGTTTTCCCTATTCTTCTATAAACATCTCCAAGGCATCAATCCTATTCTTCTATATATCCACATCTCAAAGGCGTCAATTCTATCTTTTACCGATCTGTTCAATAACCACATTTCTGAATTATTAATGTAGAATAGATATCAAGGGACATATTCCTTCCAGAACATTGCCTTCGTCATGGATACTCGTCATGACCTATCTGTTCCGAGCAAGCAGGCTTGCATTGGCCAGAGACGTGCATACATTCTTCGATGTCACTGGTCCATTGTCTTCTTGGTCTTCCTCTTCTTTTATTTCCCGGTACTTTGTCCTCTAGAATCAGCTTTTCGATACCATCATGTCATTTTAAGTGTCCAAAATACTGTAGCTTTCTTCTTATGATGCTATTTAAAAGCCACTCTTCATTTAGTTTCAGTAATTTCAAAATTTCAATTTTCTTTTTCTCTAATCATAAAATCCATAGTATCTTTCTGCAGCACTTTATTTCAAATGAATTTATTATTTTGGATATTGTCTTGTTTAAAGTCCAAGTCTCACATCCATATGTCACCACTGGAAAAACACATGATCTTAAAAGGGTTACTTTAGTGTTGTTATTATTACTTTGCCATAGCCTTTTCATTTATGTTAATTTGAGTGGGGCAATTGCGAGTCTTCTTCTAATCTCGACTGAACAATCTCAGAATAGATGTAGCATTTTATAATACTCATTTTTAGTTTTCATTGTAATTTGTTAAGATGTTATATAACATGTTATATACCATAACATAAAACAGAACATAAAACATAACATAACATAAAACATAACATAAAACTTACAGCATTGATAGAGCACATGCCACTACTGTATTGATAACAGGAAATGTATAGATGATGAATCTAAGTTCCTTGTGAGGTAGCAGTGAAAATAGAAGAATATAACCAAGTGCTGGCCACAAGAGGATCATGACATGCCTGGTTAGATATACTCCCACTGGAACTAGCACGATGGTGGCAGACAAAGCTCTCGGTAGTACTGAGTAAAAGTACCAAAGAAATGGAGATGTCTGGTGTTGGTTAAGGCAATAATACTCTTCGATCATGAAGTTAATATTCTATCTATGTTATTATCTTATTTAATCTAATATCTATCTATCTATGTTGCTTCATCGATGAATACAGTGCGTAGGGCATAAATCAGAGCTCTAAAGTTCGGGCGTAGTGGTTATAATGTGTGCAATTCTTGCACATTGTTGAGACTCATAGTTATTCCTTCTTTTGTGGTTGTTCTGCGAAAAGTCTCTCTTGGTCTTCCTCTTTTTATTTTGCCATCTGGTACCCATTTTAATGCTTGCAGTGGCAGTCTGTTTTAATTCATTACAAGTACATGTCCGATATAAGTTGATCATTTTCTTCTTATTGTTGTAGAAACATATTGCTGTTTGGCATCTTCTTTTACTTGCTTGTTTGACTTGAATTCTTCCCAACCAATATTTAAGTTCAATATTAATATTTTAAAAATCTGGTTTTAAAGAAGGTAAAAGTGTAACAGTTATCAATTTATGTGCGCTTTCTTCGTTAAAAATTATACTACATAAACGTTACCCAATAGAGGGGTGTTAAGTGTTGATTACGCAATGTTAAACGAGCACCACTGATTTGATAATGGCTGTCATCAACACATGCACCTGTCATAGGCCCTATATGTGTGAATTCTAGGCTTTGTCTACCTAGGCTTAAAAAGTCTGTTTGCGGCGAAACACTTGGAAGAAGTTGGCAGGTAACTCAACGGGTACATAGGCACTAACAGCAGAGCTGTGTGGACAGCATAGGGCACAGATAGACACATAGTATGCTCTGCCCATCCACTGCACCTGATTTTCTCCCAGTTGTCTCGACTTGTATATGTCCATGTAGTATGTAAGTTAGTGGGAAAAGCACCGGTTTATTAATTTATGTCATAGCATATGGTTTTACCATAAGTGCTCAGCTACCTAAACAGCAATTCATTAAAAAAACAATACCATATTAATTTCACCGTGAGCTTTTGCTCAGTACAGGTGGCAACAATCCTCAACTTTTGTAGAGCTTGAGCCCAACTGCCAATTTTTTACTGGTGACTGAGTGAACCATGGAAATTATTTTAAAAAAAAATTTATTTATCTGATCCTTGGGGTTGCGAGCTTTCACTCTTTCTTCACTGTGCCAGTTGGTTACAAATGAGGAGTCATAAGTGAACTCAAAAACCCAGGACACCTGGTTGGCGAGTGAACTGAAGCCTTAAAACCTAGATCTGGTTGGTGAATGAATGACTTAGACACTACACTAATATGGCTCTCAAACAGGGACAAGTATGATGAAGTAGGCAAAGAGGGCAATATATAAAAAGTTTGACAGACAGTCAGGGGGAACGGCAATGTTGGGGGGAAGGGGGGATCTCTCTCTCTCTCTCGTGTGTGTGTGTGCGTGCGTGCATGTGTGTGTTAGGACTGACAAGAATAATATCATGATGGCAGATATGTGTCATTTTCCTACATTTTCTGTCAGTGTGTTGACGAGGAGACTCAAAAGGGAATCAAAGAATAACAACACTGTTTACCTTACATGCATGTCATAAGAGGTGACTATGGGGTGAAAATAGCAGAGCTTGTCTAATAAATATCAATATTTATTAGAAACGCTCTATTTTCACTTGACCTTGTTTCTTTGGTGTGAGAGACATGATCAAGTCATTTTAGCAGTTAATATATTTATGGTTTGGTGTTTTTTTTGAGTTTTTTTTGTATTTCTTGAAAAAGGTCCCAATAGGACCGCACTGTAGGAAAATTGTCATGTTTAGTTTTATTGCATATTTCTTACATACCTTTTTATCTAGATTTGTTCATAGTTAGGTATTCCTTGTAACCTGTTTATCTTATGTGCATTACTCATTGGCTATGAAAAGGATACGCCCCAATCTGAGCTTTTGTTAAGTACAACATTGAACCACATGACCTCGCCCTCAGGCCAGAGCCACCGTTTCCAAAAGAAGGAGTCCACAGCAACAGTCAGACCTGCAGGAATAGAAGAAAACATATATTTGTATGTTGCTTAGGAAATGGTAAAAACACTAAATGTATTGTTGCCAATGCCAAAGTCTGATGTGTCTGGTCATTGGCGCAAATGTAAAAAAAATACAGCAACACAACGCATTCCAGTACTCTGGACTAAATCCTCCCGGAAATCTTGTAGGATCATTGTCCTGCTATCCCAGAGATCCAATGATAGTTTGAGAAGAAAACAGTCATATGTTACGGAACAGTTTTCGTATGACAAATTATTATTATAAGTAATAATTATTTCTTATAATATGACAATTATAATCTGTAACTATAATCATTCCTCTTGTCTTCTTGTTCTCGTTCGCAGTTTGACATGTCTACACAGCAAGTCCTATTTTCTTAATAAATGCTGCTGTATTTGAAAGCTCCTCAGTGCTCCCATACATCTTTCTGTGGATATACATCTCTGCAGACATGTCAACTATTCGGTTTGCATGATACCATGGTTGCTGGTGCGCCTCTCGGCCTGGCATCTCTGACCTCAGCACCTGTGTTTGCTTGGGCAGGATTGTGACCCTGCTCGATATTGGGTTGGCCCGACCAATCTTAGTTTCCAGCCTCTGCTGGCTGGACTAAGCCCCATCTCCACATCAAGAAGTTGGCCGCGATGGGACATTCCTCTTGTTATTCATCACCTCACTGTATGAATCACTTCAATGAACTGATACTGTCTACTTTAGGTCATACATAGAGCATGACTTTTACCAACTGAAGACCTACCAACAGAATTCAACCAAATCATCTGGGTCATGTTTTAAATATTCTCATGATTTTCGTTGGTCGGCTTTGGAAGGCAAACATAAAGTATATTTTCTTCTGCGTTCAGGATTCTTTTGGTCTTGCCAGATCTTCAGGCCAGTTGCCAGGATGAAGCTCCTGGTCTCCTCCAGGTCAGAGCGGCTGCCCCAAAGTTTTTGCCTCAGTTCAGCCCATTGTGGCCATGTCTTGCCTCACAGTTCTTTGTATTCTGAACAGCCGTGGCCGCCGAAAGATGGATGCGTATGGCTATTTCCACAAATAAAATGGCAATACAGTGCATTTTCATTCTCTGGACTACATCCTGCTGGAAATCTTGTAGGAGCATTGTTCTGCTACTGAGAGAGAACCAGCGGGAATTTGAGAATGAAAGCAGTAGAAAAATAGAACATCTTATAGGATGTGTTCTGGGGTCTGTGTGCCTGTTCTGAATGGACATTCATTTGTGTGGGCCACCATGATCCGGTACAGGTGGCACTGTAGTCTGCAGTGGCCAGTTCTAAGCCGGAAGATGATAGTCTGTTGTTGCCTATGAAAGATGACAGTCTGTTGTTGCCTATGAAAGATGATAGTCTGTTGTTGTCTATGAAAGATGATAGTTGGTGTTGATAACTGTATCAGCAACTCTCCATCTAACATAGAAAATGCTGCTAATTCTTCTTCTTCTTTTGTTCACTTGAAACATGGAGTGCAAAGGGAACGCATTGCTCTAGGCGGACCCTGGGTTAGCAGATAACCAAGATCCCAAATGTACCTCCTCGCGGTACACCCTGGTAACAGAAATACAGCAGCTCGAGCTGATTCTGGCCAAATCATTTTGGGATCGTGTCCGAGAATGTGGAGGTAGCAGATGGAAAGAGATTTTACTGCATAAGAGACAGACAATATCTCCGACACCACCAGCATCACCACATATAGCGACACTGTCGACATACAGTGACGCCAGTCAGTCCAAACATTGGAGGGGCGGCCAATGTAAAATGCACGTAAAGGTAGATGCATGGCGAGAGACAAATTGATTTCATACTGAGTACAATGAGACAATGAAAGAGCAGAACAGCGCTAGAGGGCAGCGCGAACTGCAAATAGAAAGTGAAAAGTTCCTAGGAAAGGGGAACTACAAGCTCCATCAGCTCGAGTGGAGCTTCTAGTTACCTGTGCTCCTTACAGGCAGAGACCCAATCATGGGCGTTCGGAAAAGCAAGAAGACCTAACCTAACTCTAATGTCGAGCCTTCCTAAACCGGAAATATGCTTGCGAAGAGAAAGGGTTCCGTACCCGATGGGTTTAGGCAAGAAAGGGACAACGATGGCAATCCTGGCCCAACTCTACTGTCAAGGTTTCCTATACCGGAAGTACACTTGCAGAGAGAAAGGGTTCCGTACCCGATGGGCTCAGGCACAAAAGAGGCAACGATTTAACCCTGGCCCAACTCTACTGTCAGGTTTTCCTACACCTGAAATACACTTGCAGAGAGAAAGGGTTCAGTACCTGATGGGCTCAGGCGCTATTGGGACAAGGTCGCTCAGCTCGAGAAAGCCTTGCTCTCAAACGCGTGGTGTGAGACTCGAACTTGGACAAAGGGTACACGATGTTGATGAATGACACCTCGGCTAAGAGGGCGAAAGAGCCAGGGTCCAACTCCTCTGTTGAGTTCTTCCCCTTAAGGAACCAGGCTCACGGATGAGAAACGGTTCAGTACCCGATGGGCACAGGCACAGTACATCCAATTACACGAGGCAAGTTCATAGACAGTGGAACACCCCGTGCGAGTCAGACGAGAGCAAAAATCATCTGGGCGAAGAGTCACCACATACACGCGTGCCTGGAGACAGATATGGAGGTTGTCACAGGCTAGGGTAGCCCACCCAAATTGTCAAGGCATGCCGAAATCAGATGTGCCAGGCCTACACGGCGCATAACGGTGGCACATTGTAATCAAGCTCCCGGCGGAAATCGCACGGATATCCATGCTGGTTACAATGGAGCAAACGCAAAACAAACAAACAAACTTGAAACATGTCTATATCTGTAATTCTGTCTCCTTAATAAAACTCACTGTCTTTTGTAGTTCATACAGTGTCCCATAGAGCTTTGATTCCAGTGTTGTTTCCTCTGGCCAATATGTCTGCCTCAGCGTTTCATGCTCAGAACACTCTTGAAGTATATGTTTGGCACTCTGTGCTGCCTGTCCACATGTACACATGGCCGTGTTGCCAATCTTGAACTTTGTATACATGTGACTGCGGAGTCGGTTGTGTCCTGTTCTGAGACATAGAATTATAACTTGTTCTGATCTGTTCATAATGTGATAGTCATCTTGTGTTGGTGTTTGTGGCTTTCTTATTGACTTGATCATCTGTTTTTTCTGATGGTAGGTGATTGGTATATCTGGTTGGTCTTCGGCAGCACCTTCCTTAGCCAGTTGGTCTACTTTTTCATTTCCTGGTATTCCACAGTGAGAGGGTATCAACTGCATGGTTACCCTATACTGGTAAGCTGGTAAGACAATTCACTAAGTAGTAGTGCTGCTAATGAAATATACCACCAACACACATAAAGTACGAGTGAATGTCTTTTAAAAAAAAATTTTTTAGTAGGTAGTGGGAACCTTCATACTGAAATATTCACTGTTCAGACATCTTAGGATTTGCTGACACAAGAAGAAAATTAGAAAGAACATTGAAGGCATATGATATGTTATTTCCAACTTCTTAAAAGTGATCTATTACCAAGTAGTACTTTTTCAAGGGATCTATTACCAAGAAGTACTTCTTCAAGGGATCTATTACCAAGAGGTACTTTTCAAGGGATCTATTACCAAGAGGTACTTCTTCAAGAAATCTATTACCAAGTAGTACTTTTTCAAGGGATCTATTACCAAGTAGTACTTTTTCAAGGGATCTATTACCAAGTAGTACTTTTTCAAGGGATCTATTACCAAGTAGTACTTTTTCAAGGGATCTATTACCAAGAGGTACTTCTTCAAGAAATCTATTACCAAGAGGTACTTCTTCAAGGGATCTATTATCAAGAGGTACTTCTTCAAGAAATCTATTACCAAGAGGTACTTCTTCAAGGGATCTATTACCAAGAGGTACTTCTTCAAGGGATCTTTTACCAAGAGGTACTTCTTCAAGAAATCTATTACCTGGATGTCAACCTTTTAATTTCCTATTATGCCACAGTTGTCTGGGATCTGCTGCAATGTTGTATCTTTTGTAAAAGTGCTTCTTCATATGCATTCAGATTTAAACTCATATGTATTATCAGGACGTAGTCTGGAGAATGGAAAGTATTGTGTCATGGTTTAAGCATTTGGTCTGACCCATCCGATTTCAGCATGATTCTGGGTCTCTTTGACTATATCAGATCACTCTGCCTAATCCACCCTAAATGGCCTCAGTCGCTGTCTATGACATGCATGGAAGGTAAACAGTGTTACCATTCTTTGTTCCCATTTCAGGCTCCAGAAACATACACAATTCTTACCTAAAATACATGCACCTGCAAGAATAGTTGTGGACAAGAAACGTATTATGCCCAGCCGCCGAGCTGCTAGTTCATTGAAAATGATGAGCCCTAGAAACATGAGCAGGTCAAATCTGAAGATGATGATGGATGCTCCAGACAACCAGATAAACAATCTGTGCTTCTGGTGTAGCCAGCAAGACAAGGCCAGTAGAACTGAAATAACATGAGACACATATTGAGCAATAGAAGATGTAAGTAGAACGTGTAAGTAGAACGTGTAAGTAGAAGATGTAAGTAGAAGGTGTAAGTAGAAGGTGTAAGTAGAAGGTGTAAGTAGAAGATGTAAGTAGAAGGTGTAAGTAGAAGGTGTAAGTAGAAGGTGTAAGTAGAAGATGTAAGTAGAAGATGTAAGTAAAAGGTGTAAGTAGAAGATGTAAGTAAAAGGTGTAAGTAGAAGATGTAAGTAGAAGATGTAAGTAGAAGGTGTAAGTAGAAGATGTAAGTAGAAGATGTAAGTAGAAGATGTAAGTAGAAGATGTAAGTAGAAGGTGTAAGTAGAAGATGTAAGTAGAAGATGTAAGTAGAAGATGTAAGTAGAAGGTGTAAGTAGAAGATGTAAGTAGAAGATATAAGTAGAAGATGTAAGTAGAAGGTGTAAGTAGAAGATGTAAGTAGAAGATATAAGTAGAAGATGTAAGTAGAAGATGTAAGTAGAAGATGTAAGTAGAAGGTGTAAGTAGAAGATGTAAGTAGAAGATATAAGTAGAAGGTGTAAGTAGAAAGTGTAAGTAGAAGGTGTAAGTAGAAGATGTAAGTAGAAGATGTAAGTAGAAGGTGTAAGTAGAAGATGTAAGTAGAAGATATAAGTAGAAGGTGTAAGTAGAAAGTGTAAGTAGAAAGTGTAAGTAGAAGGTGTAAGTAGAAGGTGTAAGTAGAAGATGTAAGTAGAAGGTGTAAGTAGAAGATGTAAGTAGAAATAATAGGAGATGATAACATTATTCTTCTCAAACTTTCACTGGTTCTCTCTCTTGTAATAAGACAATGTTCCTACTAGATATCCAGCAGGATGTAGTCCAGTGGGGACAGAGCAGCACAGTGGTTAGCGCACTGGCTTCACATGAGTGGTCCTGTAATCATTCTCCAGTTGAGGTGGAAATGTTTTTCAGATTGGCTCCTGGGTCAACCCAGCCTTAATTGGGTACTAGATTAATCAGGGAAGTAAAGACTGAAAAGGAGAGGAGGTGGCTGCCGCCTTCATATAGCAGAGCCACTGAAATGTAAGATGACTAACGTCTCATACCCCTATGGCATTAATAAATGCTATGCGTTTACTTTAGTTAGTCCAGAGAATGAAAATGCATTGTGTAGCCGTTTTATTTGCACCAATGTCATGACACATCCATCTGATAACATTCAAATTGGAACAATGTTACTCCACCAAAGATGGATGTGTCAGCCATTGGCACAAATAAAACAACAACACAACGCATTTCCATTCTCTGGACTACATCCTGGTGGATATCTAGTAGGAGCATTGTTCTGATACAAGAGAGATCCAGCGGGAGTTTGAGAACATTGTCCTGATACAAGAGAGATCCAGCGGGAGTTTAGGAACATTGTCCTGATACAAGAGAGATCCAGTGGGAGTTTAGGAACATTGTCCTGATACAAGAGAGATTCAGCGAGAGTTTGAGAACAAACGCTGAAGAAGAACAATGACACACATGCACACCAACCTAAAACTGAGACACATTCATCATCATCATGTGAAAGATCTAGAGGTCTCATTGCTGGCTTACTAAACCAACCACTATGAAACAGTAAACTCTACACACCTGTTATTCTTTACCAAAATTTTAACTCTTAGTTCGGCCACACACGAGGCATTTCAGTTTTTGTAGTCCTGAAGGGGCGTTACAGACCTGACATATTTATTACCCAGCGGTGAATGAAATAATTCGTGTGGAGGCTTGGATTTCGCTTCTGGTTCAAAGATACTGTTTCTCAATTGCAATTTTCCACATTTTATACAGCAGCCAGAGTTTGTGCATTTGCAAGCACCATCAACATTTTCCATCGTCATATTTTTGTACAAGTCCTATTAGATTGTCATTGTTGTTGACCAGTGCACATTCAATATTTATACAGGTATGTCAATTTCGTTATTCTTCATGTTAATTTAGTAGGCCTAATATCATTACTTTACATACAGTGTCAAATTTGTTAGATCATGTTTACCATAAGAATGTGCAAAATAAACCTATAATGCCACGATCAAACACTAGTTTAGCATGTATATCTAGTTAGATCTCATTTTACGTGTGCAAATATCATCGAAATTAGTTACATTGCGCAATTAGATCATGTAAAAGATTCATTCTTTGTGTAGCATTAACGCTATGAATTTGTTCTGTGTGATAGTTATCAATCGCGGTTGGATCCCCATAACCGTTCGAATAAGTTTGTTGCATGCTACACATACACAGAATAGTAATTTACTTACTATTATAATAAGTATATGTTATACGTTTCTTTTGTGAGAATGTATTAATAATATTTTAAAATTTATTTCAAAACAGGATGGATCACTGCAGTTCACTACACATGCGATTTTTGAATGATTTGTGCAGAATTTGTGTAGGAAGAACATTATCTAAGAAAGATAAAAGGATGCAGAAGAAACCACGGTCCTGTAGCTTATATCAAAGTGACCTTGCTAGTATTTATGGGATACTTATCATGGACGATAGTGAAACAAAAAATTCAACCACATTGTGTGTCAAGTGTGTAATGCGAAATCATAAACTCAAAATCAACAAGGATAGTCAATCTCTAGCTCGAGCCAAATTGATAGCTACTAACAGTGCCCATATCTGGATGGAGTTTAATCCTAACCTAACTGTTTTAGAATGTTCCGTGTTTAGTCATCATCAAAGTATGAACTGTGGCAGCATAAAAAGAAAGAGAGTTTTTGATAATTCTGATAATGATCATGATGTATCTGAGCCTGTGTTATTTCCTGCTACAGAAACAGAGGAAGATATTCTAATGCCAGTGACGGCAAGATTGTCTTCACAACTCACCAATAGTAATAACAATCCAACAAATTTAACAGTACCCACAGCTCGCCGTTGTCTTCAATATAATAATGGAATATTTTCCACATTTGTAACAACTGCATATCCACAATGTAGTTATACCAGCACACCTTCCATATTTTATACCAGCACACTCTCCACATATTTTAGACCTTCAACACCCAATAGCATACACGATTCTGCTATATCTAGCATATATCCTGCAGTTACAACATGTACAGTTTCTGAATTCAGAAAGTTCAACAAGTAAAATATTATCAGTTTCTTGGATGCATAGTCACAAATGACGGCAGATGTAAAACAGAAGTTAAATGAAGAATAGGAATGGCCAAAAGTACCCTCAATGACATGAGGAAAATAATAAACTCTAAACAAATTACAAACAAGTTACAAATGAGAATTATAAAATGTTACATCTATTCTATATTAACGTATGGCTCAGCAGATACATGGACACTAAACAAACAGAGGACAGAATTGCTGCCTTTGAGATGTGGGTGTATAGAAGAATAGGGAGAACATAATGGAAAGAGAAGGAACTAAGCAAAGTTAAGAGGTTCTAAAAACACTTAATATGAAGAAAGAATTACTAAGAGAAATCAAGATTAGACAAATAAAATATTTTGGACACATTAAAAGACATGACACCTTATTGAAGACCTTACTTGAAGGTAAAGTCAAAGGGAAACGAGCAAGAGGTAGACAGAGATACGTGTGGGATAATAACATCACAAGATGGACAGGGTACAGTCTAGCAGAGTGCATCACCAAACAAGAGGCAGGGGATGTTGAGATCTGTTGCAGCCAACCTTTGTTGCAGAAATGGTACTAGATGATGTCTACCTGCCAAGTTTCTGGCTTGCCTCCCCTGATTTCATCATCATCAAGTGCTGTCTCCGCAACGAAGGTTAGCTGAAACGTATCTCCAACATCTCCTGTCTCTTGTCTTGGTGGCAAACTCTGCTAGACTGTAACCTGTCCATCGTGTAATGTTACTCTCCCACTTGTATCTCTGTCTACCTCTTGCTCGCTTCCCTTTGACTTTACCCTCAAGTAAGGTCTTCAATAAGGTGTCATGTCTTTTAATGTGTCCAAAGTATTTTATTTGCCTGATCTTTATTTCTCTTAGTAGTTCTTTCTTCATATTAAGTGTCTTTAGCACCTCTTTATTTGTTTTCTTCTCTTTCCATGATGTTCTCCCTATTCTTCTATATACCCACATCTCAAAGGCTGCAATTCTGTCCTCTGTTTGTTTAGTGTCCATGTATCTGCTGAGCCATACATTAATATGGAATAGATGTAGCATTGTATAATTCTCATTTTTAACTTGTTTGTAATTGTCCCTGATTTCACCAAGGGACAATTGAAGGGTTTCTCTTATTTCCCTTGAATTTTCTAATTGCAATTGAATTGACAGTGGGCGTGAACAGTGAACACACCCACCTCTAGTTTATTGATATCTGCTAAAAACTAAAAGTTCATCCAGTCTCAGGTGTGTCTAACAGATAACATGCATATAGTCAGGATAACATGCATATAGTCAGGATAACATGCATATAGTCAGGATAACATGCATATAGTCAGGTTTCACAGCACTTCAACTATGTCAGGTTCATAGGTTAAAAGAATTGGGAGGCGGGGAAGTGTTGAACCACCCCTCTTCCCCCTTAGGAAATACCAACATGACTTTTAGTACTAGCAGACATATTGACCCATCCCTGAAAGCAAAGATATTTGGAACCAATATACAGCTCCAGACATTGGCAGAGTTCATCGTTAAGACTTGTCTGATGGTCTAGACATCAAGTAGCGAACATAAGACTTGTCTTTTAATGGTGTAGACATCAAGTAATGAACATAAGACTTGTCTTTTAATGGTGTAGACATCAAGTAGTGAACATAAGACTTGTCTGATGGTGTAGACATCAAGTAGTGAACATAAGACTTGTCTTTTAATGGTGTAGACATCAAGTAGTGAACATAAGACTTGTCTGACTGTGTAGACATCAAGTAGCGAACATAAGACTTGTCTTTTAATGGTGTAGACATCAAGTAGTGAACATAAGACTTGTCTTTTAATGGTGTAGACATCAAGTAGTGGACATAAGACTTGTCTGACTGTGTAGTACAATAGGTCGTCTTTTCAAGTATGCTCTAGACCTCTGAGAGATGTACGTTCTGGATCTATGGGAGATGTATGTTCTGGATCTATGGGAGATGTATGTTTTGGATCTATGGGAGATGTATGTTTTGGATCTATGGGAGATGTACGTTTTGGATCTATGGGAGATATGTTTTCCGTATCTCTGAGTGATGTGTGTATTGGATCTCTGGGTGATGCGCGTTTTGGCAACTCTAAATTATGTGCATTCTGAACTTCTCAGTGTATCATTCATTTTTAATAAAAAATTAATAAGAAACTTTATTGATTGATTTATCCTACTTTTTGTGCAATAAGTGATGCTGTTTTCAACAAATTGGGTTTCACACAAAAATAAACAGCAAACGAAATCAGACAACAGGCATAATAAAAAAAAATGTGTTTGTTCTCATACTCCCGCTGTATCTCTCTTATAGCAGGACAATGATCCCACTAGATTTCCAACAAAATATAGTCTAGAGAACGGAAATGCATTGTGTCATCTTTTATTTGTACAAACGACCCGAAACATTTGACGGCTAACTAAAAATTAATAACACATGGAGAACTGATATATTTTAGCTACCCCTACACCACACTAGATACATGCATAGAAATAAACTTACCAAAACTCAAAGCCAACACGTTCGGCAGTGTCCTTGACATGTAAAACATAAAGTGAAATTGGGTTATGGTGACCAGAATAAGCCAGTTTTTCACATTGTTCCCAAAACCAGACTCAATTGCTCGACAGAATACGATAAAAGAGATAGCTGTAGCAAGTCCAACAGCAGCTCTAGCTGTCAAATAATACAATACAAAGAATAAACATTTAATTATGTTATTAATTCTGAAATATACTGTAAATATGGGTATAATTTAATATACTGTAAATATGTGTATAATTGAGGCATTTCTAATTCATGACGTTGGAAATCAACTTTTGTTGAATTTTGAGGCGCCACTAATGCATAATATCTTATCACCAGTACAATGTATAAAGGTCGGCGTTCGAGCCACATAGTTTGACGAGTTTGGTATGCAAAGCAAGCTCGTTATCAACTCTGCGACTGTGGCAAATATGTGTATAGAGTCTTTAAGTGCTACATCCAGCAATTTGTGCATACAACAGAAGATCGGGCTAGGATGCATGAGGAAGACCAAGAACTAGATGGGTACAGACAATCAAAGAAAATTTAAAGAGACACAATCTGACCATGGCCAATGCGACCCAAATGGCCGAAGATAGACAACTCCTACTTCTCACCAAGACGCTTAACAGCGCAAGTGAAAATGATAATAGATAAAAATGCTATATAGAGTCACTTCTTTCATATGAAAGCACAACATGGACAATAAATGAATAAACAAGTAAGAAACTAGAGACCACAAAGATGTGTTTCTTAAGAAGAGGAATGTTGCGAATCCCATGGAAGGCTAGAAAAACTAATGAGGAGCTACTGAGAGAGATTGACACCAAAAGTTAGGTATCAACATCAGACAGCCCACACAACATCAGACAAAGACAGTCCACAGAACAACAGATATAAGCAACCTTAATTTATTGGTCTCATCTTGAGAAAAGAAGCTTTGGTATACAATGTAAGATTGGTATACAAGGTAAACAAGGTAAAATTTGGTATACAAGGTAAAATTGAAGGGGAACAGGAGCTTTGGAATATCAGCAGCAGAGCTTATACAATATATTCAGATTTTGGAACAAGAAATTTTGAAACAAAAACATAATACAGTAAATCATGAGGCTATTGTGCAGACCATTAAGAAAGCAATAACTATCTATCTATATTCATCCAGTGCCAAATATGGTGCATAGAGTAGAAACCAGAGCTCTCCAGTTCGAGTGATGTGATGCTACTGAGTAATTCTTGTATGTTGTTGAGACCCATAGTTATACTCTCTTTGATGGTTGTTCTATGAAGATCCTCTCGTCTTCTTTTTATTTTGCCATCTGGTACCCATTTTAATGCTTGTAATGATAGTCTGTTTTCATTCATTCTAAGTACAAGTCCGATATAAATCCACCATTTTATGACTACATCAACATACATCAAAATCTGCAAACAGAAGCAGACACGATGGATATTGATATCTTAATTGAAAATTTTGGAGAAGGAAGAAGAGGAGGAAATTGAAATTGTGTTGCAAGAAGAAAAGTCTAGAGTGATGACTTAATAAAGATGCTGTCAAATATTTAAAGGAACTACAGCAATCTGCACTCCAACTAAATGATTCAGATATGCTTAGTCTGATTTCTCAAGACAAAGTCTTTGTGGACTGTCAGTAGCCAAGAGTTGATTATTCTCAAGACAAAGTCTTTGTGGACTGTCAGTAGCCAAGAGTTGATTATTCTCAAGACAAAGTCTTTGTGGGATGTCAGTAGCCAAGAGTTGATTATTCTCAAGACAAAGTCTTTGTGGGATGTCAGTAGACAAGAGTTGATTATTTTCAAGACAAAGTCTTTGTGGAATGTCAGTAGCCAAGAGTTGATTATTCTGATTATTAAAAATTGATTATCTTGTGTTTATCTGTCTCTATCTTGGTAAAGACCTTCTTAGTGGAAACACTAATTCTGTGTATTGTTCCACGTAAAACTGTTATGCAACAATTTACACCTCTTATGACGTACTCGTGTACAGAAAGCCCTTTATGCTACTGGGAAAAACTACAGAAAAAGTGAATCCCACATTCGAGCAGGACCACAGTCTTGCCTAGCAAGTAAAGGTGATGAAGTCAGCGACATTTGCCAGAAGGTGCATCACAACAACCAGAATGTCATACATTATCACATAGCGAATGAAAGAAGAAAAATAATTGTACCAATCAGTTGTTGGTTGTGCATTTTTTATATCTTTCAGAGAGGAGGCACTTTCTTCCCTCTCCTTTGGTGACTTCCATTTCTATAATTCTATGAACCTATGAAATCCAATGTTCCTTCTAATTTTCTTCTCATGTGAGAAAATTTGAAGATGTCTGAGCAGTGACTATTTCCATGTATTTTTCTATGAAGGTCATTCGCTTGTAATTTATGTAAATAGGTGGTAGATTTTGGGTAACAGTTATTTTTGCAAGCAGGCAGTAGATTTTGGGAAATATTTATTTATATAAGCAGTCAGTAGATTTTGGGTAACATTTATAGCAGGCGGTAGATTTTGGGTAACATCTATTTATGTAAATAGACGGTAGATTTTGGGTAACATCTATTTATGTAAATAGGTGGTAGATTTTGGGTAGATTTTAGGTAAAATTTATTATGTAAACAGGCGGTAGATTTTGGACAACATTTCATGGGCAGTACCTTCTAATGATAAACTCAATGTTCCTTCTAGTGACCTCACATTAGAAAGAATATTGATGGCACCTATAGACATGTTCTGTATGCAATGATGATGACCTAATGACTAACTTACTACCGAACACGATAAAAAAACTATATTACATCTTCCAATAAACATTGACTTTGTAATGAGACAGATTTGTATATGCCACATAGCACAGGATGATGATAGGTCATTGGCCATTTTCTTGACCCAGTGCATAATCTTACCGATGTACTGTTGAGCAAATTTTCCAGCCCCAGTCACGTTACTAATTAGGACAAACGGTGATGAAACAGCTGCAACTGCAAGAGGTCCAAGGAAACTTCTGGGTACCACACCAGGGAACTCCAAATGGTCATACTAAAGAACATAATTAAAAAGGTAAGAGAAAATACACTACTTTTATAACGGATAAGATTGTGGTAAACCCCAATATGAATGTGTGATATATGAACACCCCACTAACCCAATATGAATGTGTGATATATGAACACCCCACTAACCCAATATGAATGTGTGATATATGAACACCCCACTAACCCAATATGAATGTGTGATATATGAACACCCCACTAACCCAATATGAATGTGTGATATATAACAACAATAACCCAATATGAATGTGTGATATATGAAACACAATGTAATATAATTTTTTTGTGTGTATCTGCGTTCATTTTCAGACTCCCACCTGATCTCTTTTGAGTAGGATATTCCTACTAGATTTCCAGCAGGATGTAGTCCAGAGAACGGAAATGCAATGTGTCACCATTTTATTTGCACAAATGGTCTGGCACATCCAACTTGAGCATTGAAAACTAATATGTTCAGATTTTTACCACTTGCACTGAACGTCTGTAACCGCATGACTAGAAGTAGGTCAGTCATATGAGAGAAAGTTCTGCCAAAGATGGATTTGTTGGGCCATTGGCACGAATAAAACAGCGACAACCTATTTCCATTCTCTGGACTATATCCTGCTGGAAATCTAGTAGGACCATGGTCCTGCTGTGACAGAATGAAAGCCGTAGTTTCAGAATTAATGCTGAAGAAAATATGAGAGAAAGTATAGGCCAGTCATGGGAGAGAAAGTGTAGGCCAGTCATGGGAGAGAAAGTGTAGGCCAGTCATGGGAGAGAAAGTGTAGGCCAGTCATATAAGAGAAAGTATAGGCCAGTCATATAAGAGAAAGTATAGGCCAGTCATATAAGAGAAAGTAAGTCCTCATCTTCAAGGGCAAAACAATCCAAGTCCAACTCGACAACACCCTTTATTGTGAAAAAGAGGAGGGTGTCGGAGACACATGTCTATCATGTCCTACTCCGACAAGTCCTACTAACCTAGCTCAGTTAGTGTTGAGAAACACGCTTGTGTCGACTGGTTGCAGTTGTATTCATGTATTATATTGTACTCTGTTACTCAGACAGTGAGTATAAATTAAAGTGGTAATGTACAGAAATATGTCTCCAACCATTTTTAAAACAAACCATACATTATTTAACAAAACTAACTTTCACTAGTAAAGGCGCATACAATGCAACATCCATTGTTCTGCATGCAACGCACTGAGAGGGTCCCCTAATCCCCCCCCAAAAAAAAGATCATTGGGGGTTGGGCTATCACTCAGTGCATTGCACTCAGAACGAATAATCTGTAGCAGACGTTCCGTTTATTTATCTCTAGGTAACAGAAGCTGGAATGTAAGCAATCACACCTAATATTAAAAAGTTGGAATATGGGGTACACATATTTCCGTATTGAACCGTTAAAGTTAAGTAAGACCTACTGAATTCAACTGTGTGTTTCGTGTAATAATACTTGAGTCGTTTAGAGGCTTACGTACTGACTACTCACTACATGTTGTGTACTGTGTACTCTAACTCGAGTGTAAAAGTAAAAAGTACCTTGTCAATGTTGAATCCGTGATTAATCACATCATGGATAGCTTGCATATTAAAGCTTTCTTCAACTTTTGTGTATGGGCATACTAATAAGTGTATCAACATTACAACTACAACGCTGACTTCTAGTAGTTGTGCCATTTTTGTGACGGTGTCTCTGTCGTCTTGGATGATAATGTAGACATAAACATTTGGTTATTGAAAAGCTGACTAAAACAAGCTTAGATAACTCTTGTTTACTAATAGTAGATCGTTAATTAAAAGTTTCTTCTTTTTATAATACATTCTCAAAGTGCTTTGTATCCAAAGGCATAAAGGACTTATTTTATTGTACCCAGTCCCTATCAACAAAGCAGTATTCATCCAGCTGAGGTACCTCTCAGATCCCTAAACTCTGTAGCTTTATACTGTAATTATAGGAACCTCCGAAAAATGCATTTGTAAAACAAGACATCGCAGTATCGAAGACAAGACTAATTATTATTGTTATGTTATGTACCTCTAGGGCCATAGGCGGCGTATAGGGCAGAAACCATAGCTTTCCATTTCTGTCTTTGTGTTGCCAGGTCTTTCAGCTCCTGTGTGTTGTTTAGGTTCATTGACATGCCTTCTCTATTAATGGTTCTTCGTAGAGTTTCTCTAGGTCTCCCTCTTCTTCTTACTCTCGGTGGCACCCAATTTAGTGACTGAACGGAATTCTTAGGCTGTTCATTCTGAGAGCATGACCGATGTAAGTCCAGCGGATTTGTCTAATAAAGGAAGATATATAGGTTTGTTTGCTTTCCTCTCTGTAGTGTTAGATTTAAAGTCACCCCACTTAACATTCAGAATGGTACGTAGTTATTTGTTTTCAAAGGAGTCTAGTCTCTTATCTGTGGCTTTTGTGGTTTTCCAACTTTCGCATCCATATGCTAGAATAGAGATGATGTTGGAGTTAAACAACCTTAGTTTTGTAGTGTTTCTTAGTGTGTTTGACGTCCAGATGTTACGTAGTTAACACTCGCTGCAAAGGCAATACGGTGTTAAATTTCTTTTGGATGAGTCTCCATCCAGTGCTAGATTGGTGCCTAAATATGTAAAATTGTTAACTTTTAATAATGGAACATATTGAATTTTCATGTTGTCGCTGGATCTCGTAAAATCTAGTATATGAGTTTTTGATGTGTTGATTTTCAACCCTATCTTATTTGAGTAGTGTAGGAGATTGTCAAGCTTAGATTGAGCATCTGTGTTGTTTGCGCTCAAAAGAGCCAGGTCATCTGCGTAGTCAAGATCTTCGAGAACGGTATTATTAATCCGTTTTATTCCTGTCAGCTCATTTCCAGTGCTCTTTCTCATGACCCAATCAATAGCGACGCAGAAAAGTAATGGGGACATGATGCATCCCTGTTTAACGCCCGTAACAACTTGGAACCATTCTGACTTCTCAGTGTTTGTTTGAACATAACAATGTGAGTTGGTGTAAAATGCCTTTATAACATTGATTATTTTAGTAGGAAAACCGTATTGTTGTAGAATATTCCATAACGTAAGCCGATGAAGACTATCAAATGCTTTTTCAAAGTCAACAAAGTTGATTATGATTATTATTATTATTAGGTATGTTGATTATCCTCTTCGCAAACCGGAAAAGTCCATAGGTGATCAGATCTTCGTTTCAGTAAATCTCTCAGGGTATAACGGCTGATGGTTCCGGCTCTCTGTTGGTTCACTGCTCTTTTTGAAATCTTTGTCAGGGTTCTCTACGGGCCACGCCCATCCTCACTCCCAATTCGCGCATTCTCGATATTGACTCATGCTCATTCATCTGCCGAAGACGGATGTGTCGGGCTATAGTGTGATAGATATTGGATCTGCACGTGGTGTCTTTGATGAAAGATCTGCACTTCGTTGACAGAATAACAAGTGACGATGCTAGTGTCGTCACTTTACTGTGACAATAGAACACTCTTAATCAGCGTCACAAATAAGCGTGACAATAAAACAAGATGCTTGTCAAGCGTTGTAGACAAGATCCTTTCTGGAACCTCTGGTGATGTGGCCAAGTCTAAACCTGTGGAACTCTTCTTGACATCAAATAAAAATTACTCAGGCACTTCTTGTCTCAATATAAGGACGACTTTTAATATGAACAACAAATTCCGGAGTATTTGCTATCTCCGAAACGGACATCAGAATATGAATATAAAATGTGCATGGTCAAAGCATTGCTTAATCAACTAACACTTCCAAATGAATAAGCACATGTTACGTATAAACTTAATGAGAATAATAAAACATCTCGTGTTTCAACTCTAATCTCACTTTTTCCAATACTACTTCTATACAGCCCTATGACTGTAGACCTGGGTTCCACGACAACAGCTGGGCAGTTTCGGAACTTTTTCATCAGGAGCGAATGCGACCGTCCGGCTCGGCAGTCGCGCAACAAAAAAAGTTTTGTTTTTTTTTACAAGTATAAAATTAGTCAATTCCTACTGAAAATGGGATGAGAAAAACGAATATGACATCAGAAAATGTTTATTAGCTCTAGTTTTTGAGTTATTGTAATTTCAATATTTGTATTAAAAATCCTATTTCTTATTGTTTCCTTTTCCTCTTGTATACCACTTCTAGAGCTTCTCTTGTGACATTCCAGCAGTAGTCAGCAAGCATGGATGTATTCCACTTACCCTGGTACCTTTTTTCCATCAATGCAATGTCTTGGTGGAAACGCTCCCCATGTTCATCACTTACTGCACCACAATTTGGAGGGAAGAAATCAAGATGAGAATCCAGGAAGTGGATCTTAAGTGACATGTTGCAACCTAATTGTTGATATGCTGTCAGAAGTTCATTAATAGCAACAGGATAGTTCTCACTTCTATGATTGCCCAGGAAATTTTGTACAACACATTTGAAAGATTGCCATGCACCTTTCTCATTCCCATGAATAATGATATCAAAATGCTCATCTTTCAACAGTTCCCTTATCTGTGGGCCTACAAATAATCCTTCCTTTATTTTACCATCACTAAGGTAATGACATTTTTTCCTCAAGTACTTAAATGCCTCTCCCTCCCTATTCATGCCCTTGATAAAGTTCTTCATTAGCCCCAATTTAATATGAAGAGGAGGTAGAATTATTTTATTTCTATCAACCAAAGAAATTTGCTGTACATTCTTTTCACCAGGCTCCATAACCTTCCTATCAGGCCAAGTTTTCCTAATGTAAAGAAGCAGTCACTTACATGATCTCTCGGCTCTCTCCATATCATAGGAATCGCGAAAGGCATTGACCGCACTTTACCATTCAGCCAACCACAGAGTTTCACAGTACATGTAATACAGCAAATGTGAGGTGCCCAGGGTTTGTCTTGATCACCTATCTTACAGCCGAAGTAAAGATGATATGCAGTTTTAATTAAAGGTGTAATTTTCCGTTTTTGAGACGACAACGTCCCCTCGCCACAAACATAGCAAAAATTGTTATCACTATTAACGCACTTTCGTGACATTATGGAATCCAATCTTTATACAAATTCAGACATTTATAGCACTGGAAAATAAAATATATATATACTACTTAATTAATTATATACACATGTTGAAATATGTGGTTTGTTTTTTTACATCAATACGATTTAAACAATATAGCGGCCATTGAGAGAAGTCGCACGGTGTCAACATGCATTCGTCGCTAAATAAATCTTTCGTCAGAAAAATTTTCCACTTTTTTCGACACAATAAACAAGGAATATCACAACAATAAGAGCAAATTGAGAATTTTTAATGTGATATTCATTTTTCTCACCACATTTTCAGTAGGAAATGATTATTTTCATGTCTGTAATTTTTTTATGTGTTGCGCAATTCGATTATAATCGAATCCTCTTCCTCACTCAACTTCTAAGTTAATCCAAACTTCCAGAAACTTCCAACCAATCAAAGGCTTTCATTTTCCCAGAAGAAAACCCCTGGCCAATCAGAAATTGATCCTTCTGGTCATACAATAAACCCACGTTGCCTCAGACCAACCAGAAAACTTCTACCTGGTATGATTCCCGTATGTCTATTATCTGACATGTTCTTAGGTAAACAAACGTTGCAGTTGATCGTTGCTTGACGCGTTCTTATAAAAACACACGTTTGGGTTTTATCGTCGTTCTTAGATAAACACACCTTTGCATTTTGTGCCACCAACGTCCGTAGTGACAACATTTACACAAGAGCAAAACATTCAATGTGTTGCATTTCACGCCGTCCATCTCTCGTTATCTGTGAAGGGTTCTCACTTCTTACTGTGAAACCCCCTGCCTGTGAAGGTTCCGAAACCAGATACTATCACAATAGACGCAAATAAAACGGCGACACAACGCATTTTCATTCTCTGGACTACATCCTTCTGTAAATTTAATATAATCAAGAGATATCCAGTGGGAGTTTGAGAATGAACGATGAAGAAGAAGTTAATCTGAAAATCCTCTGATCGTGAGGATTCACGAAGAGCAATGAGTATGTCTGCTCGGTCCATAGGCTGACCGTCTGTTGTGATGGCGAGGATAGCTAATTGGTCGGCTCGTTCGTTTCCAGCCACGCCCGCGTGTCCGGGGACAAAAATAAGCGTGAGTCTTCGTAGTGATGCCCGCATTTCTGCTCTCTCAAATGACTCTGCCCATTCCCTACGTACGTCACATGTTTTGACTTTCTGAATCATATTCAAAGAGTCGCTTAGTATGCACGCAGGGTAATAGGCTTGTGATTCCAGCCAGTTAAGAGCCTGTGTTATTGCGAATACTTCCATTGTTAGGCTGCTTGTTTTTGCGGTAAAGGCACAGCTGGCTTCATGTACTGTTCTTCCTTTTGATTTGGCAGTAAAGGCCCATGCGCATCAGTGGTGACGGATTACCGACCCATCCGTGTAAATTACAACATCTGTGTCATCGGTATTCTCGCAGATTAGTGCCTTGACCTCAGCATCCACGCTAACGGGGCTGAGTTCCCTGCACTCTCTTTTGAGTGTAATGACGGTCTTGGCTGCCTCTTGAAAGACCGTAGAAATACGGACGATGTGGGCAGTCCAGCGGAGTTAGGACCTAGTCAGCAGGGCATGGATGCTTTGCATTCTGGACTTTTGAAGATTTCCGTGTTAGGTGCTCGATCCTGCCAACGTACTCCTAGGAGATTTCTTAGGCACCAAAAGTGGAAAGAGTTGAGCTGTCGAGCGTGTCTCGAATAGACCATCCAGGATGACGCAGCATAAAGTAGTGTTGGTAGAACCACTGCGCGGTACACGTCCAACTTAGTTGTCAAAGTTAGACCACGCCTGATCCAGACGTTGGCACGAAGGATCCCGAATTCCGCACTGGCGCGAGCAATACGCAGGGCAACATCCTCGTCAATTGTCACAGTTTGCGATAGAATTCTGCCGAGATATACAAACTTATTGACAGTATTAAGTTTTTGTCCCTTTACTGTGATTACTGGTTCTGTGTAGGGGACACCTGGCGATGCTTGATACATTACTAAAGTCTTCGCGGTGCTGATAATGAGACCGAACGCATCATAGGTCAAAGAAAAAAGGTCCATACTGTCCTGCATGTCATTCAGATTGGTAGCGTTTAGTGCACAATCGTCGGCAAACATTAGTCGCGAACAATGTTCGTCTTAGTTTTCGTCTTGATCTTCAATCTACTAAGATTGAAAAGCCCCCCATCAGCTCGATAGCGAAAGCAAATTCCTGCACTGATATTCCATAAGGTATCTCGGATGTCCAGACCACAAAGTGAGCCAATCGAGGTGCGAATAGCACGGTTCAACTGTGGAACTTGTGGCACAACGTAATTCACGATCCCCGGCGGAAATCACACGATTTATTCGTTGTGGTTATAAGAGAACAAACGCAGAAGAAGAAGTACATTTTTCACCATCTACTAAATGGTAGCTGGTGTTGCCAAGATGGTAATCACAGCCCTCAACTTAACCAGGGGTCCATTTCTGAATTCCTAGTATTCCACTGCATGATTGCCCTTCTAGAATTCTAGTGTCAGCCATCTGAGTCTGTACAAGCTGGGCATAGAAAATATTGTGATATTTCCTGTTCTTTCCAATACATCAGTGTTAGTGACTTTGTCCTCCCATACATCAGTGTTAGTGACTGTCCTTGCCATACATCAGTGTTAGTGACTTTGTCCTACCATACATCAGTGTTAGTGACTGTCCTGCCATACATCAGTGTTAGTGACTGTCCTGCCATACATCAGTGTTAGTGACTTTGTCCTGCCATACATCAGTGTTCGTGACTTTGTCCTACCATACATCAGTGTTCGTGACTTTGTCCTGCCATACATCAATGTTCGTGACTTTGTCCTGCCATACATCAGTGTTAGTGACTGTCCTGCCATACATCAGTGTTAGTGACTTTGTCCTGCCATACATCAGTGTTCGTGACTTTGTCCTGCCATACATCAGTGTTCGTGACTTTGTCCTGCCATACATCAGTGTTCGTGACTTTGTCCTGCCATACATCAGTGTTCGTGACTTTGTCCTGCCATACATCAGTGTTCGTGACTTTGTCATACCATATATCAGTGTTAGTGACTTTGTCCTACCATACATCAGTGTTAGTGACTTTGTCCTGCCACCCAACTCTAAGAATTCTATGTAGGTACCTCTTGTGAAAGCTGTTTAGTCATTCTTTCCTGGTGCTTATAGGTGATCCGTATTTCACTGTTGTAGAAGTGGGTGCTGAGGACACAAGACTGGTAACCAGGAGTTTAGTTTTTACGGTTAATTTTCGGTTTCCTCTGACCTTTTATTTGTTAGTCTATTTTGTTGTAGGTGCCATACAAATCTTGATGCTTACATATTTTTAATCCATGGATAATTTATTGTTGACTGAGAATCCAAGGGCCACAAATACGTCTTCAGTCTGCTGAAGATGGATGTGTCGGGCCATTGGCATAAATGAAACTGAGAGATAATGCATTTTCATTCTCTAGATTACATCCTGTTGGAATCCTAGCAGGACCATTCTCCTGTTACAAGAGAGATCCAGCAGGAGCAGGAGTTTGAGAATGAACGCTGAAGAAGAAGAGATTTTTCCCCCTCTTTCTCATCTGATTTTTTATGACCTTTATGCAAAAAAATCATTGTGTCGAGGGGGGGGGGTGAGAAGAGGCGGCTGTGCTTTACCAACCTTCTAAGTTCCTACTAGTTCTAAAAGCCATGTTCTAATTAATGGGGGGGGGGGATAAACCCCCCTTCCCGCCCAATCTACGGGCATGAAGGAGACTAGATATGTAATGGTTAACTTCCTCTATTGCATCCCCATTGATGACAATGTATTAGCTGCTTGATGGCAGTCTACATCATTAAATTACGAACCATTCCAATCCAGAAATAATACAAATATAAAATATAGCATTTTCTTGTTGTTCAGTAAACTTTATTAAAAACATATTTATGTAAATGTATATAAAGTAAAACATATTTATACATTGTATAAAGCAAAGTCTACACCTGTATAACAGTAAAACACCAATAACAATGAACTGTTGCTATAGTGATTACACAGTTATGTATCACTAGAAGATAGTTTGGCTACACAAAACCTAAGACAATGAAGTCTGGGTTCTTTTTTCCAATTAATGCCTACCGACATATTTTATGGTTAGTTAATCTAAATATCGTATCAGTAATTAATTTAAATATTCATATTTTAGGGTTAGGGTTTAGTTGTGTTTTACATATCTAATCTTAACCCTAACTATATTTATATTTAACCCTTGTGGAACTGGTTAGCAATTAGTGCCTACCTATGTAATTATTTCCCTTGGCGGTAGGTACTAATTGGAAACAAGAACCGAAATCTGTACTGTAATGAAATAGAAATAAATGATCCTGTGAAGTTTTTTAAAACTTTTTTTTTTAGTTTGAGTCTCATAGATTGGCATCTATGAATAAGAGATACATGTAGAAAGGGAGATAAGATGCTGGATGGTGAGTGAGCCAGAGTGATTTCCCTCTGCATCAAGTACTGACACTGGTAACATACTAAAACAAGAGTGTGATGACTAAAAATACTGCACTGTGCATCCAAAGGCCTGACACCTCTAGTACCTTGGTTTGTTCCACATCACTGAAGATCTATCTCATGTGTTGTAAGTAAGCATATCTTGTCTAAGGCATAGATATCAAAGATTCACTGTGTAGTGTGACAATAGAGCAAGCACCCTTCTTTTCATAGCAAAGTAGAATATACAGAACTAAGGTAAACCTGGTAGGAGAATTATCCACAATCTGGAACATCCATGGGCAATGGATAATGAGACAATATTCATAATTGAAACAGCTGTTTTTGTCTCAGTATTTACTTCAGTGTTTATTCTCAAACTCCCATTGGTTCTCTTTTGTAGCAGTACCATGGTCCTATTAGATTTCCAGTGGAATGTAGTCCAGAGAATGGAAATGCGTTATGTCCCCATTTTATTTGCGCCAATTTCCAGACATCCAACTTTTGCTAGAAGTTCTAGCATTCAAAGTAGACCATCCAAGAAGATTGCTATGAACTCCATTAGGAACCACTAAATAATATCATCTGTTTGCTTCCTGTTAACAATTCATAATCAATCACATCAATAAACCCGTACCCTTCAGGGTCGTAGGGGTACCACATTGGATGCCTCAGCACACAGAGTCCTCCAGTGAATTCTATCCTCAGTGATTGGAATGAGTGTGAAAATATCTTGCCCTGTCCATTCCTTAATGTTGTCTGTTCATGCCTTTTTTTCCCTCCTCTCTTCTTCCACACTCGACACTTCCCTGCAGTATTGTTTTTGACAAGGAATCGTACCTGTATACATGTCCGAACCCAATTAGTTTTCATCGTTTCACTATTGAAAGCAATGGCTCCTGAACACCTGCACTTTATTTCTTACGTACACATTGGTCTTATGTTCCCTATAGGAAATTCGTAGAATTCATCTATGAATTTGAATTAGTAGAATTGGAGAGAAAATTACAGGCTTTCGAGTACAAAAGCTACAGACGAATTCTACAAATTCATAATACACAAATATAGAAGTATGGCTTGGAAATTAACATTGATAAAAGTAAGATATTGGTGACTAGTTTTATCAAGTATTGGTGACTTGTGATATCACGTAAGATATTGGTGACTTGTGATATCACGTAAGATATTGGTGACTAGTTTTATCAAGTATTGGTGACTTGTGATATCACGTAAGATATTGGTGACTTGTGATATCACGTAAGATATTGGTGACTAGTGATATCACGTAAGATATTGGTGACTAGTTTTATCAAGTATTGGTGACTTGTGATATCACGTAAGATAGGGTGAATAGTGATATCACGTAAGATATTGGTGAGTAGTGATATCAAGTAAGATCCCATGAAAATCCAGTTAAATTTTGAAAGGAGGAACATAAACAAAATGTGCTCTTCTGTCCATAAGTCGAACACCATATCTCCTCGATTTTGGATGTGGAAACCCAGAAAAAGTGAAAATACATCATTCCTATAATTGTTGCCTGGGGTGCAAAGGATGTTGCATTTGCTCTCGTGCGGACTCAGGGTTAGCAGATAACCAAGATCCTAAAAGTACCTCCTCGCGTTGCACCTTGAAAAAAGAAATACTGCTGCTCTTGCTGTATTCCTGGCTAACACTCTTAAGCTCGTTCATGTCCGTGGATACTGTAAATGGAATGAGAATTGCCTGCAGAGAGACAGGAAATATCTCCAAAACATCTACACCATTGCATCCAACATCACTGTCAGCACACACTGATGCAAGGCATCTGTGCACTTCGACTCGGCCGGCTTAAAAAAGCAGAAACATTGGAGGGGCGACCAATTTCAATGTCCCTAACATTCGGTGATCTTACGATTACACACAGAATATGGAAAAGTTAACATACACAAGAGGGCAGTGTAGTGTGTGAATCAATTCAGTGGCAACAAAGCTACAATAGTCCAGTACAAGACCAACTTCCGGAAGTGCTGTTCATGCTTGACAACACACAGAAGCCCACATGTCCCATCCCAATTGACCCCATTCAAAGTAGGAGTCATGACTGTAGTATTCAATACGCCAACTTGAACATGCACTTCTGGGTATTGAAAAAAGCTTTCAATACAGCTCCCCATTGTACACAGGACAAGCATTGAATAAATGTTAGGGAGCACATTGTTCAGATATCTGACCGAAGCAGTGTTGAGACTCAAAGTATGGACATTGCAGGCAATGTAGAGGGGGGTGCAAGTCTCTAATGACACTGCAAACCAAGCCCAATTCAACTGTCAGCCATTGCCCAACATGGCTCATACAGAGAAAATTGGGTTCAGAATCCAAGGGCCCACCGTGAAGCTCCTCGTCTGAGATTCATATTTTACCTATATCTTTGGGTAATATACACAATGGCAAAGAGTCAAAATACACAGACTATGCCTGGCGATGGATTGGAAGGCCATCTCAAGCGAACGAAGCAAGTGCGTGACAGGTCAAATCCGAGACCACCAATGTGTTTGGCAAAGCAGCACCTCATCTAGGAATGTGTATTAACCCTGAGTTTAATTTGTCGTCGCCATTACCCAACACTGCTCATATGGAAGAAATTGAGTCTGGGACTTAGGGATACAAAGGGTAGTAATGGAATGGTGTCCCTACACAGGGACCAGCTCGCTGGCTGTGAAGAGCATCATCAAAGGAAATACAAACAATGGGTGACCCAAGCAAACTATCAGCTTGTCTCGTGACATATACCTCCTCTGAGTAGAAGGCCCCTTCAATAGCACTAAGCCGAAAGCTGAAGCCTCCTGGTGGGTATGAAATAAAGCTCAGATAAACCTCCCCACTGCACATAGGAAGTAAGAGCTAATCGCTCACAATTCCTGGGGTTCGAAAAGAAGAAGATCATTGTTGCCTTTCAATTACATTACCTACTAATGGTATAACAAATTACTTTAGGCCTACTTATCGATAGCTAAAAATCATTCAAAGTCCAATTCATCTGAGTCTCCAAACAATACGTGAAACTCTTCTTCTGTTGTAATAGTGTCCTCATATACATTGTTGTTACAATCCTCACTTGATTCTTGATTAGAAACTGGCTTCACAGCACGCGGGACATTCCCATAAGTGTTCCGCAATCTGCTCCAGCAGCCATCCCAGTGTATGTAGACTCATAGTTCCGGTGAGGTGTTGATTGTGTGATCTTCGGGACTTTCCAAAATATTTACTTTTCCTCCCCTCACCTCTGAATACTCCCATTTCTAACATTCTCTGTATGTGTATGTTCTCAACCTCATTGACATCATCTGCATCTTGAAATGAATTTATTACTGCCTTTATTAAATCTGCTTTATCTCTTCTCAGCATTGCCTGCCAGTAAGTCGGCTCTCTCGTTTCCTCTGACCCCAGCAAGACCAGGGCAGAATATCCATGTAATGCTCTGGACAACTGAGTTGTTCAATAAGGCCCACCATTCTTTTCTTAGCATGAACTTTTCTATCTTGCGCAACATGCTTTGAGAGTCTGTGAGTATTACCGGGTGTGTTGATGTATAAGTTATCAACCGATTAAGAGCTGATGTAACTCCCTCTATCTCCATCCTCATGCTCGATGTGACAGTAGAATATGCTGAAGATTTCTCAACCAACATCACGCCATTTCTGTAGACAACAAAACCCCAACCGCTTTTATTTGTGTTTCTGCTAACAGAGCCATCTGAGTATATAATTATGTCTTGTGGTTTCGAGTGTAGTTGGGCTAGTTCTTGCACTGTATCCTGAGCCCTGACTGCCGCCCATTTTCGATACGCTTTATCTAGTTGTATTATTACTTCAGTCAGTGATTTCTTCTCAGTGTCTACCTCCACCCATTGACTGCCCTTTCCTATTTCTTCCAATTCACATACTATTCGCAGTGTGTCTTCAGCTTCTGCCATCCATGATCTGCCACGCTTGATACGTTTTCCCTTTGACTCATCTAGACGATGGTGTAATGGGTGGTGGTTGTATTCTGTCACTTTAAGGTACGACTTAACTTGTGCTACCTGATATCGCACTCTAATGCTGGGGAGATCAAGCAGAAATCTCATAGTAGAGATGGGTGTATCTCTAGTACACCCCAGTACCGCTCTCATTGCCTCATTTTGAACTTTTACAATCCTCACTGTTGCTACAATCTTCAGCCTCAGTTTTATTCTTCGTCAGATTCATCATATAAAACATCATCTTCCAATCCATCCAGTTTGTTACGGATACAGCATTTCTTAAATGATTTTTCAATCATATCTGACGAAAATATTTCACTATTCATTTTCAAGATTACGGGATAATGTTTATTTCTTATGTTCGTTCTTTCATAAATAATGGTCGTAAACATTTGGCAAACAAGTGTGTATTGTATATGCAAAGAAGCATGAATATAACATTAAATTTGCGCTACCTATGTGGCATCAGAATACGCAGAATACCACAGTCAGCTGTTGTACGTGGTCACAATTAGCAGTATACAAATTGTCACCTATCAGATAATATGCTCACCTGTTCATAAGCCGACATACACCCCCCCCCTCTTTTTCCATTGAAATTTTCCCCCAAAAAGTTGGATTTAGAACAAGCTTATATGGTAAGTTAAGACTTGAGATGGCGATGGATGACATGGCAACATTGAATATAATGTGGAAAAATAAAATTGGTATTATAGTAAAGATCAGTCTATTCAGATCGCTACTTCTAAATAAACTTTTATACATATGTGACAGCTGGACATTCAATGCAGACACGGAAAGAACGATTCAGGTATTTGAATACAAGTGCTACAGACATTGATTAAGAATGTTATAGAGAACACAAGACAATCCGGCAGCAAATAAACAAAAGTTATCAAGAATAAAGTTATCAAGAATCACTTTTGGTAGTAGTGAAATGGCATAAACTAGTTTGGTTTGGATATGTAATGAGATACGAGTCACTTTGTAAAATTATTTTGCAAGGTATAGTCGGGTGGAAGAAGAACAGGAAGAACAGGAAAATATCCAGGATTGATAACATCAAGGAATGGTCTGGACATGTTTTTTTCTACACTCCTCAGAATGGCTGAGTTCAGAGGTGTTTGGGGGCCGTTATTGTGTTGATGACTCCGTGTGGGGTGTGGGGCCCTGACAGGTTGTGGGTCTTATTATTATTATATTAATATAATCAACCAATGAAGTGCCATGCAGAGTGGCATAGGTGATCATGTTTCTCCACAACTCCCTGTCTCTTGTGTTGTCAATAAGTTCAGTTGATGATATATTTTGTGCCACAGTGACAATCCATCCATAAATTTATCTCTTTGTCCTCCTCTGTCTCTTCTCTCCTTGATCTTTCCCGTTGTTACTAAATGTTCATTTGTGCTCTTCTCATCACGCCATAAAAATTTTGATTGTCTGCTTCTAAATTTTGATTGTCTGCTTCTAAATTTTGATTGTCTGCTTCTAAATTTTGATTGTCTGCTTCTAAATTTTGATTGTCTGCTTCTAAATTTTGTTATAATTTATTGTTTTACACCAGCATCTCTGAGGACTTCTACATTAGTTTTCTTGGCTGTCCATGGAATTATCATCATTCTTCTTAAAAGAAGAATATATTAATACACAAACATCAAACAAATTCAAAAATTTACAATAAAATCCTCACTCAATAGAAGTGGCGATGGACTAGATTTAAGTATATTTGGCCACAATAGAACAGAAAATGAGCCAGATGGTGTTGCTGCCATATCTAACATGAAAATAAACTTGAAAACTAGTCATGTTATGAAAAATAATGTTTGAAAGAACAGCTCACAATATTATTCATGCCCCAAAATTTTGCTGTCAAATTGTTTATCTAAATAACAAACAGAAACTAGATAATGGACCAACTAATTTTCTAAAATACATTTGTTTTTTGCAACACTAATTTTTCACTTCAAACTATTTCTTCTCCCATATGTTACTGGGGCCTGAAATGAGAAGAAATGAGAAGCGAAGAATGGCAACACTGTGACCTGTCATAGGAGATTAGGTTTTTGGGGGCAGTTGGGTGGATTTGACTGTTCTATTCTTTGCGTTAGCAATGTTAAACATGACCCTTGACAAAAATACAAGTGAAAAAGATCACAGCGTGTGAAATAAGATGGTTGAGGGAACCTATAAACGTCACCAGAAGATACCGACAGAGAAATGAAGATATCAGGAAAGAAATAAAGACCATCTCAGTTCAAGACTACATTGAGAGACAGAAGACCTGGTTTGGCCACCTCTGTGGCTCCTAGGTTGGAATATAGCCCACATTGAGAACCACTGGAGATGCAACCAACAACCTTTCTCGAAAATGTTCTTCTTGAAAAAAAATATACTGTACTCAAATGTAGTTTTAGCGAATGTACACTAAAATTAATTTACTATTCTACAAGGTCATTTCTAATTTTAGACAGCATAAAGCTTCATCTGTTCCTGCATGTCATCCATGCTGCCTATACCAAGTTGATCTTGTTGCTCTTGCATCAATCTGAATATTTCTGCTAGCTGCTTGCATCGAGCTTCTTTTTCTTGTAGTAGCTGTTGCTCGCTCAGAGATTGTTGGATTGTTCTTGAAGCTACTGACAACTGTACACGTTTAATTTCACCCGGAACATGCTTGTAATATTTTACAAGATCCGGATGATTGGTTAAGATCTGTTGATCTGAGAAAAAAAAAGATTGAAATATGATCATATAATGTTTGAAATTACTGGTGCCTTTAATTATCTAGATACACATAATTGATGCCACCTCCTTGCTGTGGAGATGGGGCTTAGTCCAGCCACCGGAAGCTAGAAACTAAGACTGGCTAGGCCCTCCTATCAGCATACAGAAGATCAGGTGGTAACCGACATGTAGCATTATGTTCCTAGAAAGTGATGACTGCGTAGTGAGACTTTCGTTTTATTTTTGTGAAAACCTCACCAGCATTCTATTTTTACAGTTATATGTTTTTATGTTGTAATATCATGTTGTTGATAACCACCTTGGAGTAGAGGGCACTCCAACTTGTGGCATTGCATTTCGTCATTGTTTGTTTGAGAATCCCCAAGAATTATGATCGATTAGCTCTTACTTCCTATCTGCAATTGGGAGGTTTCTGAACTTTCATACCAAGGAGGCTTCACCTTTCAGCTAGGTACAATTCTTATTGGAAGAGATTTCTACTCAGGAGAGGAACATGTTATGAGACGAGCTGATAGTGTGTTTGGGTCACCCATTGTGTGTCTATCCTCTAAAGAGACGCTTCGCAGCGACCGAGCTGTTCCTTGTGTAGAAAGACCATTTAATTACCACCCTCTGTGTCCCTAGGCCCCAGACCATACTCCCATATGAGCTGTGTTGGGTAATGTCGATGGTTGAATTAGACTCAGGGTTAATACATCTTCCTAGATGAGGTGCTGCTGTGCCAAACAATGGTAAAGATTTGCCAAACATTATTACATCTTGTTATGTATTCTTTTCATTATAATGTGCAGTAGTATTTTACTAGCGTGGCTGATTAAGGTGATTGTTCTATAATTTGAAAATATTTGCATGTCATCGCTTTTGGGTAGTGGTATGCATACGGAATGTTTCCAGTCCCTAGGCCAAATTTCCATTCTCAAAATCTTATTGCATAGCTGATAAAAGATATTAATACTGCTTTCGCCCTGGCTTGAATCATTTCAGCTGTTATGTCGTCACAACCTGCTGCTCTTCCTCCCTTTAAACTGTGAATTGTTGATCTAATTTCTTCTATTGTAAGCTCTGGTTCTAGTGTATTTCTATCTGTGTTTATTTGTTTTCCTAGGTCATTTTGGTGTGGTTCTGAGTACATTTCATTACAATATTCTTTCCACTTCTCTAGAATGTCATGTTGCTCTGTAATGGTGTTTTCTGATTTGTCTTTTATGACTTGCATAGATGTTTTGTATCAAAAATTAGAGGCAGACAGTCAAGGTTTCTAGGGCATGTGCTGAGAAGAACACAGCTTGAACACTTAATAACCATTGGAAAGATCAAAGGGGGAAGAGATAGAGGTAGACAAAGAGAAAAGTTACTAAATGGGCTTGTATCGTGGCACGGTAGAAGCTCACCAACCGAGCTTATTGACAACACAAGAGACAGAGAGTCGTGGAGAAACATGATCGCCTACGCCAGTCGGCATGGCACTTGATTGATTGATAGATGTTTTATGTTGTATGCTTTGTGGTATTTGCTGCGAGAAACATGTCTATCATTTTTCCTTCTTTATAACAGGTCCTCTATTTTTTGGCAGGAGCCCTTGATAAATTGTTGTTTATCCTGTCTTATTTACCTTTTTATTTTCCTCTTGAGTTGTTTGTAAATTGCATGACTGTTGTTATTGTTCTTGACTTTCCTTCTATCTTCCATAGCTTTATGGTTAGTTAGCTATTCCTCTAGGGCCAAAGACGGCATATAGGGGGGATGTCATAGATTTCCATGTCTCACATGGTAGTTTACGCAGAAACAATACCCAGTCTGCGTAAGGAAAACATTCCCTGGTCAACTTAGCTATCAATTTTGTGTGTGTGTTTTTTTAGTTTAAAGTTTTTAGTTTCTTGAAAAATATCACATATGGACCAATACATGGAAAATTGTCCTGTTTTGTTTTATAGTTTTTTATATACTTTAATTTTTTTAATTTATAGATAGGTTTTTCCAGTAACCTGTTTCACTTATGGTGCATTACAATTTGTTCTTTTGGTTGCTGCGGCACCCTCCACTTTGTCGGACAACTTCCGACCTTTTGGTTATTTATATTTGTTTCCTATGGTGTTGTGAATCTTCTTTTTTTGGCCACTTCATGAGACAGGCAGGTTTAGAGAACATAATCACAACACTCAAGATTGAAGGCACCAGAGACAGAGGGCGACAACGTGAGAAAATATTAGACAGTTTGCCAACAAGGAAACAACAACGACTTTGATACATAATACTGTGGAGAGAGCTGTGGAGAGCCATGACCGCCTACGCCACCCGGCATGGCACCTGATGATGATGGTGTTGTGTAAACAGTGTATTTGTAATGACTAAGCTGTTTTCTAAACAGAATAGAATTAGTGTTTCACTCTGATCGTTTCTTTCTTCCAAACCGAAACTTCCTTTCACCTTAAGCTCGTGTACTAGTGTCTACTCTCTCCAACATTGGCATTAAAATCTCCCATTATCATCAACATGTTGTACTTATTCGTTTTAATTTATCAATTGTTGCCTGTAGCACGGTAAATTTTAACTTATATTTATTAATTTATATTATAATTCCCACAAAATTTTGATAACATCAAAAGTTTACCTGATATAATTAAACTAGAATATACTATACAATATTCTATATAGGGTAAGATATATAGGCTATATTATATATAAGTAATTTACACACCGCCAAAAACACTTTCGCTAGCCACATCATCATCACCGTCTAGATCGGCTTCATCGTCGCCATCGTTACCAGTAGCATCACAGTGAGTCTGAACATCTTCAGCGATGATTTTTGCTTCATTAAAATATACTGAGTCATCAGATGTACGAATATTAAAAAAATTGCGAAGTGAATATCTTGTTGATATTGCAAGTGCAATAATTGTTATTACAATAGCTATGCTATAAATATACGAAGACTGCTCTTCCAAAATTTTCATGAAATCCATCGTAGGAGGATTGAATTCATTGATACAGTGTTGCCACTGAAGTTTTAGAAATAACCCAGATCACCCTATAAAAAACCCAGATAGCGCTGACACTGTACAAATAAATCTAAAACATTATACATTTGACTTGTATGCTCCGCTAGGATTGTGAAACATTCATCAACAATTAATGAAACATTACCAATCAATATTCTCATAAAAAACTTGTCAAAAAAGCTCTGATTCTTGGAGAATAATCAGAGATCCCTAGGTCTAATCGAAAAAGCCCAATTATGCGGGAAAATTCCGGTTTGGTAACTCTTTATTTATAAATTTAACATGGGTTAGATATTAGTTGTTATCAACCCAAGGGGAGCAAATAATACTAACATGTTATTTTCATGTATGTTGTAGGAGGCGACCAATGGGGCGATTTGGCTGTCCAACCCATATAGAGTAAAAAAAATTACCCAGAAGCCATGCTGAAGTCGGAAGTGTCAGGACGAAAGACGCAGATATCACTGTAAATCTATAAACTAGGACAACGTTCTTCGGACTATATCCTAATAATTTGCACGAGTTTGAGAACGAACGCAGTAGAAGAAGAAGTATCGCTTTTGTTTTGTTAACCAATTTAAACACAATTTTATGTGTTCAGATAAATTGTTTTCTAAATGTTTATTTATTACATTCATACAGAATTATTTTTATCTGGTTTTGTTGCAAACTTGATGTACATTATTTTGAAAATAAATTTGGGATTTTTCATTATGATTTGTGGGTTACAAAATAATTACCAAAAAGCCTTAGTGTCAATCATGTCCCGTAGATATGGGGGGGGGGGGGGGTGTTTAGGGTGTGCAACCACAACCCCTACCTCAGTAGGCCTAAATCTGACTTTGTAATAGTAACTTGAACAAAAGGTAGGTAACCTCACTCCTTTAGCGATTTTCCACAAACTGGTCATCACATTTATCGTCAAATAGTGAAATCTACACATGAGAATATAGAAAAGAAAGTGCTAATGTTACGAACTTTTATTTTTCCGGTTGCAACATACGACTGTGAAACATGGACTCTAAGTAAAACAGCGGCAAAGAAGATCAACGCCTTCGAGCTGAAATGCTACAGAAAGATACTTAGAATATCATGGAAGGATAAAATCAGAAACTCAGATATTATAAACACACTGAATATTCCAGAGTGTTGGTTACTAAACACAATAACGAAAAGAAAACTACGCCTGTTTGGTCATATAAAGAGACATAACTGTTTAGAAAGACAAATAATGGAGGGAAGAGTACCTGGGTAGAGGAAAAGGGGCAGACCAAGAAGACGATGGACTGACGACATTAAAGATAATATGAATACATCGATAGAAAATGCAAGCCACATCGCCCAAGACAGAGAGAGGTTCAGAGAGTTCATTGGGAAGACAACGTTCTGGAAGGAATACGTCACATGACACACATGAGAATATACGACCTTTTCTTTTTTTAGGTAAAACGCCCTTCTTAAGATAATCATATCCACGGCACTGGTGGAGGTGAACGTTAGTTGGTCGAAAGGTTATCCTCACTGCCCATCAAACCATGCCCGTGCTTCAGTAAAGACCTGTGTACAGAAAGTAAACATGACCTGAAAGATAATCATCCATGCCCATCACACCATGAATGGGCTGTGTAGCAACGGACCATATTTACCATACTGACCATATGTGTTGCTGGTTACTAGCATAGGCTCTTCTGTATGCCCCTCCCCCGTGACATGATATTCGTGTAGTCTCCTCAGGGTTAGAGATTCACATGCATTTACTATATATATCACTCGTTCCATCTCTCCAAGAGCATTCAGAACATAATCGGTCCAATGATTGACGGTCCCCAAGTACGACCAAGAAAACCTATATATATATATATATATATATATATATATATATATATATATATATATATATATATATATATATATATATATATATATATATATATATATATATATATATATATATATATATATATATATATATATATATATATAGTTAGTTATGTATAGGCCTATATAACATGTATATACAATAAGTGAGACAACAGTAAAACAATTATAAAATGTATGTATAAAAAAACATACAATAAAACTGGCAAATAGGCATACGTCTTTTCAGCTAAGTGGTTGCAGAGAAGGATTTCGTAGCTGTGTGATAAAGGCCCTTGCTGTCGACACGTCATGTATAGGGTGAGTTTTGTAATTGTATCCTCCGACAGAAAAAAAAAACCCCAGTCCTTGCTGGAGATCGAACCCTGGACCTCACGGATGAGACCAACGATCTAGTCTTTCGGCCCTGCACCACACTATAGTAACAATCATCAAGTGCCGTCTCAGCAACGAAGGTTGCCTGCAACAGACCTCCAACATCCTCTGTCTCTTGTTTTTGTGGTGTAATCTGCTAGACTGTAACCTGTCCATCTTGTGATGCTTCTTCTTTCGTTCACTTGAAACATGTCTATATCTGTAATTCTGTTTCCTGAAAAAAACTCACCGTCTCTTGTAGTTCACACAGTGGCCCATAGAGCCTTGATTCCAGTGCTGACTCCTCTGGTCAACATGTCCGCCACAGCGTTTCATACTCAGAACACTTTTAAAGTACACGTTTGGCACTCCGTGCCGCCTGTCCACATGGCCGTGTTGCTAATCTTGAATTTTGTGCACATGTGACTGCGGAGTCGGTTGCGTCCCGTTCAGAAGCATAACCCGCTCTGATCTGCACATAATGCGACAGTCATCCCGTGCTCCTCCTACAGGCTCGACCATCTGTCTCCTCTGACAGCAGGTGACTGGCACATCCGGTTGGTCCTTGGCAGCAGCTTCCCTAGCCAATTGGTTCCGCCCTCTCATTTCTCGGCACTCCACGGTGAGAGAGCATCTACTGCACAGCCACCCCACAACGGCAAGATAGTCCATTAAGCAATCTTTGTAATTCTGTTATCTTTCCAGGCCGGAGAGCCCGAAGCACCGACCCTGCATCCTTTAGGAATACAACTGACTGTGGACCAGGGTTGGAGCCCAGCTGCCACCCTAATTGCATGGATCTTTGCATCATAACTATTACAGAACTTTCCCGTTGGTGTTCTTCCGCATCTCTAGGCCCGTGTGGACACTCCATATATTCAACTGCACCTCATTTCCCACCGCACTCTGTGCCGATCCATCTGTGTATACTTTGACCTATATGTCTTGTGGATACTCATCGCCCAGGAAACCGAGGGTGACAGTCCCCCGCTCTCTTCTTCCTCGCCCATTATTCCATATATTGGTATTCCATGCCTTTCACTCCAATGGGTCTGTTCTGGTACAGACCTTAAGTGGCTGTCAACTTCAGTTAGGTTTGTAAGTTGTCCACGGAGTCATTTCGCTTGGTGGATAAAACTGCTTCTTTCTAGTCTCCCCATTGCTAGATATTGGAATCTTTCCTTCATTGGATGACTTGGCATACACATAAACTTTTCTGCTTTTATTAGTACTTTTGTGTCTCTGTGTTCGAGTTCTCCCCATTTTGTGCATATCTACTATGGTTGTTGATTTCATTGCTCCCAACATTATCCTAAGCCCTTTGTTTTGCACTTTAATTTAGATCCTGTAATGTGGTGTTTGATGCAGGACACCACGCAGCAGAACCATATTCCAGGTGTGGTCTTATGCTTTGCTGGTAAATTTTACGGCGTAGGTCTATATTCCCACGGGCTCCACTTAGTTTTCTCAGGATAGTTAACTTCCTCCTGGCTTTTATTGTTGTTTTGTTTATGTGTTGCTTCCATGTCAGCTTATCATCAAAAGTAACTCCGAGGAATGTGGGTTGTTTGTCTTCTTTAAAAAGCTCTCCATCATCTTGATATGACCAGCTTTTTGTTTTGGTGAGAGGGTAAAAAGTGTAGTGCTGCACTTTTGTGTGTTAATGCTGAAGCACCATCTACTTGCCAATAGGGTTAAGACATTAATAGCTCTTTGTATTTGTTTGGTGGCCACTGTCGCATGTTCTCCCGTGCACCAGATCGTCAGCATACATTGCCGCTTTGATCCAATGTGGTAGTTCGGCAACTAGATAATTGATGTAAACCAAGAAAAGTGTGGGTGACAGGACTCCTCCCCGGGAAACTCAATGACGCAGTAGGATTTTCTTGTTCTTGCCACCATCCAATTGCACATTGGCTTTTCAATTATGCATACATTTGTGATGGTACTATCCCACTTGTATCTATGCCTATCTCTTGCCCACTTCCCTTCGACTTTACCCTAGTAAGGTCTTCAACAAAATGTAATGTCTTTAAATGTGTTCAATGTCATCTTTATTTCCTTTAGTAACTTCTTCATGTTAAGTTTTGCTAGAACCTCTTTGTTTTCTTCCTTTTCCATGATGTTCTCCCTATTCTTATATATACCCACATCCCAAAGGTATCAATTCTGTCTTACAATTATTTGTTTTGTCCATGTTTCCGAACCAAACATTCAAACATATTAGATGCAGCATTTTATAATTCTCTATTTTAGCTTGTAATTTGTTTAGATGTTTATATTATCCTCATGTCATTGAAAGTACTTTTAGACATTCCTATTCTCCTTTTAACTTGTTTCACATCTGACATCATTTGTGATGTGTCCGAGATATTGATAATGTTTTCTTTGTTGTAGTTTATCTTCATATATGTTTATCACATGTTCTTCTGTTAACTTTGCTGGTTATCCTGGTTTTTGGATGTTTATATTCAGTCCATATTCTTTACTTGATTTATCTGTCAAACTGCGTTATCCCCGTTAAGGGTTGGAGGGAGGGAATTGAATAGCTGTGTGATAAAGGCCGCATGCTCTTGCTGTCGCCACGTCATGTACAGGGGTCGTTTTTTAAATTTATCCTTCGACAAAAAAAAAACCCCCTCCTTACCGGGGATCGAACTCTAGACCTCACTATTGATAGTGTTCTACTTGTTGTAGTTTCCCTCTCTGTATGTTTATGTTTGACACCTGTTCTTCTGTGACTTTACTGAATATCATCGTTTAAAAAAAAATATTTATATCCAGCCCACATTCTTTACTTGATTTATCCACTTGATCTATTAGTCTTTGTAGTTCATGTTCACTGACTGCTAAAACAGTGTCATATGCATATCTCTGGTTGTTGATTATTTTCCCACTGATTGTAGTCCTGCCATTCATTCTATATGTTTAAAGATTTTCTCTTTGTAGATACTTAATAGGCTGGGTGATAAAATACATCCTTGTCTTACCCATCTTATTATTTCTATGTATGGTGGGTGGCTGTTTTCACACCTTATTGATGCAATCTGTTTCCAATATATACTTCTAATTAGTCTGATGTCTTTTCCATCTATGCCTATTTCTTAAAGGCATTTGATTAATTTTTCACGTTGGACTCTGTCAAACGCCTTGTTGTAGTCTAGGAAGGAAATATAGATACTTTATTGGACTTCTATATATTTATCTATCAATAGTAGGATACTAAGTATAGCTTCTCTGGTTCGGTTGTTTTTCCTAAAAAGAAAATAGTTTTCCTAATAGTAACAATAGTACTTATGTAAAACACAACATTGATCAGCTCTACAGTAAACTCACAGACAATAGTGTAAGGGTATGAAAAAATACAAATTAAAGTATACAAGGCAGTTTCAACCTTAAGGTCTTTTTCAAGAAAATACAAGACAAAAAGTAACAACAGTAAAAATAATGACACTACTTGTATTTTTTCGTACCCATACCCTATATACCTTGAGGAAAGCTTAGTTATACCAAGGAACACCCACCTCCACCCACAAAAGAAAATAAAATAAATAAGAAGTGAAGCATATTTTTAAGAAGCCCAGATTAATAACGGGATTCTTCTTCTTCTTCTTTCGTTCACTTGAAACATGTCTATATCTGTAATTTTGTCTCCTTAATAAAACTCACTGTCTTTTGTAGTTCATACAGTGTCCCATAGAGTTTTGATTCCAGTGTTGTTTCCTCTGGCCAATATGTCTGCCTCAGCGTTTCATGCTCAGAACACTCTTGAAGTATATGTTTGGCACTCTGTGCTGCCTGTCCACATGTACACATGGCCGTGTTGCCAATTTTGAACTTTGTATACATGTGACTGCGGAGTCGGTTGTGTCCTGTTCTGAGACGTAGAATTATAACTTGTTCTGATCTGTTCATATTGTGATAGTCATCTTGTGTTGGTGTTTGTGGCTTTCTTATTGACTTTATCATCTGTTTTTTCTGATGGTAGGTGATTGGTATATCTGGTTGGTCTTCGGCAGCACCTTCCTTAGCCAGTTGGTCTGCTTTTTCATTTCCTGGTATTCCACAGTGAGAGGGTATCCACTGCATGGTTACCCTATACTGGTAAGACAATTCGCTAAGTAGTTTTTTTAAGTCTGTTAGTTTTCCAGACTGGAGAGCTTGAAGCACTGACCTTGCATCTGTCAGGAATACCACAGGCTGTAGGTCAGAGTTGGAGTTCAGCAGTTTTTTAGCTGCCACACTAATTGCCTGGATTTCTGCATCATAATTATTGCAGAATTTTCCTGTCGGTGTTCTGATTGTATCTCTAGGCTTGTGTGGATATTCTATATATACACCTGCACCTCCATTCCTCACAGCATTCTGTGCTGACCCATCTGTGTACACTCTGACCCATATATCTTGTGGATATTCCTCATCCAGGAAACTGAGGGTGATTGTCATTCGCTGCACACTGTTCTGTTCGTCCTCGCTTAGTATTCCTTTCACATGGGTCTGAATGTATATTGGCATTCCATGGCTTTCACTCCACGGGGTTTGCTCTGGTACAGACCTTAAGGGGCTGCCAACTTCAGGTAGGTCTGTAAGTTGTCTACGGAGTCGTTTAGCTTGATGGATAAAGCTGCTCCTTTTCAGTCGTCCCATTGCTAGATTTTGGAATCTTTCCTTCATTGGATGACTTGGCATACACTGAAACTTTTCTGCTTGAATTAGTACTTTTGTGTCTCTGCGTTCGCCAAGTGTTTGCATTCTTCCCATTTTCTGCATCTCTGCTATGGGTGTTGATTTCATTGCTCCCAACATTATTCTAAGTGCCTGGTTTTGCACTTTATCTAGATCTTGTAATGTGGTGTTTGATGCAGGACACCACGCAGCTGAACCGTATTCCAGGTGTGGTCTTATGCCTTGCTGGTAAACTTTACTGAGTATATTTCCACTGGCTCCCCATGTGGTTCCACTTAGTTTTCTCAGGATAGCTAGCTTCCTCCTGGCTTTTGTTGTTGCTTTGTTTATGTGCTGCTTCCATGTCAGCTTATCATCAAAAGTAACTCCGAGGTATGTGGGTTGTTTGTCTTCTTTCAAGAGCTCTCCATCTATCTTGATATGACCAGCTTTTTGTTTTGGTGAGAGGGTAAAGAGTGTAGTGCTGCACTTATCTGTGTTAATGCTGACGCACCATCTATTAGCCCATAAGGTTAGGGCATCGATAGCTCTTTGTATTTGTTTAGTGGCCACTGTTGCATGTTCTTCCGTGCACCAGATCACCAGGTCGTCAGCATACATTGCCACTTTGATCCCATGTGGTAGTTCAGCAACTAGGTCATTGATGTAAACCAAGAAAAGTGTGGGTGACAGGACTCCTCCCTGGGGGACTCCATGACGCAGTAGAACTTTCTTGCTCTTGCGACCATCTAATTGTACCCTGGCTCTTCTATTATGCAGGTATGCTTTTACCCATTTGTACATTCTTGAGCTAACCCTGCAATTTCGCAATTTCTTTAGGAGCCCTTCTTTCCAGACCTTATCAAATGCTTTCCTGAGGTCTATCCATGCTGCTAGTACCAGTTTCTTATCTTGGAAGGCATCCTCAATCTCTTGGGAGAGGTAGGTTGCCTGATCTTCAGTAGAGTAGCACTGTCTGAAACCTGCTTGCTGTGATACCAGAAGGTTTTCACTTTCAAGGTACCACTGCATCCTAAGATTGATAATGCGTTCCATTGTTTTACATAGACAGCTTGTGAGGCTGATGGGCCTGTAGTTGGAGACTGTGTTGCCATCTTTTCCTGATTTGAGGAGTGGTATCATTATTGCTTCTCTCCACGCCTGTGGTACATTACCTGTGGACCAGCTTGTGTTAAAGATCTGCAGTAGCTTTGCTCTTGCTGCACTTCCCAGGTTTCTAATCATTTCATTGGACACTCCATCAGCTCCAGGGGACTTTTTCATTTTCAATTTGGATATTGCATGCTCCAGTTCTCTCATTGTGATTGGTGCCTCCATGACTTCAGGTATAGGTTCACCTTGTCCAATGTTTTGCTGGTTCTCTCGAACCTCCTGTTGTTTGTCTGGGCTGACTTTGACGTTATTGTCTTCTGCAAAGGAATCTGCAAAGTAATCAGCTGCATGTTTACCTGTTAAAATGTTTCTATCTTTATAAAGTGTGATCCTGGTATTTCTCCCTGTACCTTCATCATTTAGTTGTTTTACAAGTTTCCATAATTTCCTAGTATCTCTTTCTAGGTTCAGCGACTCTGTTTTTTCTTTCCAGCTGCTCCGTCTGGCTTGTAACTTGGCTCTTTGAAATTTAGCCTTTGTTTCCTGATATTTGTTGTGATGTTCTTGGCTAGGTCTGTTCTCAGCCTGCTGTCTAGATGTTTCCATCTCATTTTGCAGCTTTTCCAGTTCATCATTCCAGTAGGGTTTGTAGTTTTTGCGTGCCCCCCTGGGTATGGTTTTACTAGCAGCATGTAGTATACATCTATTAAATTCACTCACTGCTCTATTGATGTCTTTGTCCAAGTTCATGTCCTTAGCTAGAACACTGGTTAAATGCTGGTACATTTTCCAGTCTGCCCTCTTATAGTTCCACCTAGTGAGCGTGCTGCTGTCCTTGGTATATTCATTGTGAATTTCCAGAAATACTGGTCTGTGGTCACTACCCCCAAGCTGCTTTCCAACGACACGTGTGATGTTCCATTCCAGGCCTGGTGAGTAGAATGCCAGGTCTGGTGTAGAGGTGGTGTGCCATGCTCTCGAGTAGAAGGTTGGTGAGTCTGCTGGCTGGTTAATAAGAATGAGATTATTTTCATCCTGCCAGCTCTCAAGTTCCTCACCTCTCTTGTCGATATGATCGTAGCCCCAGCTCTGAGAGTGGCTGTTGAAGTCACCACACACCATAAGCCTTTCTTTGTCTGGAATTGTGTCTAGTGCCAATGGTTTATCATTTGGGCAGTAGTAGTTCAGGAGATGGAATTCTGCACTGTCTGTTTTTAGGTGGAGCATCTGGTATTCTGCCCCGTCCATGTATACTTCCAGCTGACATGCGCTGATATTGTTTTTAACTAGTGTCAGAATTCCACCCTTTCGCCTGTCTTTTCGGTCAGATCGGTAGCACTGGTAGCCTCTGATTTTGAAGGCTATGTCGCTGCTGAGGTGTGTTTCTTGGATACAGCATATATTTACTTGTTCTTCACTGAGGACATTTTCAAGTTCCAATTTTTTGCTGTATCCATCTCTTTTACTGTTGACACCCTCAGCATTCCAGTGCATTATTTTTATTGGTCGTTTGTTTGTTTGGCCAGTAGCTCTATTCCCTTGCCTCCTGGCTCCTCGGGGCAATTGAGAAGGACTTCCAGTAACTGAGGTTGGGCCCTTTCGAGGTATAGGGCCCGGCACCATCCCTGCCTGAACGTCCGCCACAGGGCAGGCACCATAACGTTTATTAGATGCAGACATGTTTCCATTGTGTTTTATGCGTGGCAACCTGATTATCTGTGCGCCTTTTGGCTGGTTGCCTCCGTCTTCAGCACTCTGCTTACTTGGGCCGGACTATGGTCCTGCTCGAGTGGGAGTGCCCGACCAGTCTTAGTTTCCAGCCTCTGATGGCTGAACTAAGCCCCATCACCACTTCAAGGTTCTGGCCTTGATGGGGAATAACGGGATAATACTGCAGCATTATTTTAACCACAACAAAAAAATTGACACCAACTGCAATTAAGAAAAACAACAAACAAAACACAATCAGTTAATTTTGTCAATTTTATTTGTGTCTTTTTGTTGTTAAATTTCAAAACTGCTCACATTTCAAAAACTGCATTGTCGGTAAAATAAATGAAGCCATATATTCAGATTGGAATGATGATGATGACGACGATAGTAACATTGCAAACACGCATGCAGCCTGCCAAAACCAATGTTAGGAAAAAATATAACATGATATTAATGTTCTAGCTAGACTTCAACATAAACAAAAATATTATATGACTACAAGAAATTTGTGAACTAATTACCTACATTTCTACTTTAATATACGTTTACACGGGTTTTAATAACTTTAATTCCTATTCTGTACATCATTATTGTTTCAGCTTGTACCATAGCTTTAGATTTTAAAAATCAAAAATTGTTCTAATCTATCTACCTGTAGTCTTTTCTCTGCTTTTACTGTTGTTGAGCAGTGAACAATGATCAGTTTTTGGGGTATGCCGCATTTGGTCACTTGATACACAGTTTTAGATTTAGAAATTTTTAAATTATTTACAATTTCAAGAGAGGATTCCAAGAGATCAACCCTGTCATTTCCTGCTACGTTCCTGTAATTAATATTTTGAGCTGTAGTAAGCTTGAATACGATTGAATGGCTTATGGAATTGAAGATAGAAGGACTTGTGGGAGTTGCTCCCCCCCCCCACACCTGTGCTATGATGCTAATTTTTAAACCAATTATTGATAATCAAGAAAGCACCACACAATAAAATGTTCAAGTCAAACTACAATGAACATGTTCCTAATATTCAAAACCAAATTTAATTTTTAACAAATAAAATTACAAATTTCAAATTCATAATCTGAGGACACAATTTACTAATATTTTAACACTTTACTGACCAAATTTGTCGATTGTGATTACACTTGGTAATTAGTTATGATGTTGCAATCTTAATGATTGTATTATTAAATATATCTCACCAGAGTTAATACATCATTCCATAATGAATGTGAAATATATGGGTTGTGATGTTTTTTTTGGGACAATATTAACAATTCATACTTATTTTGTGGAAGAATTAGTTTGTGTGTTCCAAACAATAGATAAAATCGACTTGTCTTTTCACAAATTTTTTTAACTTGTTACAGATCTGGTGTTTACAAGTGATTTCTGACAAAACAACTATTCACCATGGCACTATGCAATTTTTAAACAGTACATTTCATTTTTAAAAAAAAAGTAAAGCATTGTCATTTTTACTAATGTTTTAAAATTCTTGGTAATTGGAGACAAGTACACTCTATATTTCTGGTCAGTAAAGTGTTTGAACAAAACATACTATACTCACAGCCTGGGTAAATAAGATACACATAAACTCCAGTACCAAACAGTAACAAACAGATGTAAGCCTAAGCAGACAACAATTTGACATCAAAAGTAGACATATGATTTAAGAAAATGTGACAACAGAAAAAACATCTGCCTCAACAAGAATAAAAAAGCAATGAAGTATGGCTGTTGTACAAATTACAGAAATATTGTCTTTGTAAAACTGGCATACGTTGTACTTTTGTTGCTTCTGTCATTGGTCAACAGTTTTACTGCAGTTTACCACATACAGAATCCAGAACAAGCAATAACAAGATACATTGTATATAATACATCATTCTCTGTGTTCAATCATTTTTAAATCCAAGCGACTACTCCATAATTTCTGCACGCTGTAACCAGATTTGACAATGTAAAGTTTTATACGTAAAGCAGATCTGAACTAATTTGATAGTTATATGGATTTTATATTTAGCAAGGGGATTAATTTGTTTGTCATTTTTGACGCCCACAGAAGAAAAAAAACCACTTTGAAGTGGCTGGTGCCTGACTGAAGATATACCAGTAAAAACATAAAAGCAAAATACAAACTTACATTCTAGTCACATATTTTGTGGTACAATTAATATTTACTGTTATATCTATTAAATAAATGCTGTTATGTATTTGTGAATGTGTTTCTGAACTTATCTGTCTGACAATTTAAGCGGTTATTGAAATCCACCACCCCCAGAATGATACACCAAGTAGGATAGTTTTACAAAAAATATTTTGGCAGTGTGGATGCCATACACTCAGACTATCTGTTAAAAAGTGGCTAACATTGTAATACCAAATGGTTGCCAGCTTTCATGTGATTGGATGTCTACATATTCTTCTTCTTCAGCGTTCATTCTCAAACTCCCGCTGAATTCTCTTGTAGCAGGACCATTGTCCTACTAGATTTCCAGCAGGATGTAGTCCAGAGAATGGAAATGCGTTGTGTCGCCGTTTTATTTGCACCAATGGCCCAATGCATCCGACTTTGGCGGAGTCTACATATAAAATGTTAGAATTTACCTTCTATGTGCAGATATACCTCTTCTGAATAGGAGATTTCTCAAAGTATTGCATATCTATACTGCTTCGAAAAACTAAGGAACAACCACTCTAGCACACACTTACTATAACAGCATGATGGGAAATAAATATGGACGATTGTTGTCCATGACTACAAATGGCTACCTTGATGTAGACATTTGTCAACGTTGGACGTCTATCGCTAGATGACATTTGTAGACTACGGGTTGCTACAGGTTAATATCTTAACATCAAAGCAAGTATTTGTCTGGGTACTTTAAGAAAATATGGCAACCTTCTAGAATAGATCTGACATTTGAGAGATCTCACTGGCATAGTGGGTAAGCCATTCACCTTGTGCTAAAGAGGTTGCAGGTTTGAATTCAGCTCTCAACATATTGTTTATAAAGTGGATTTTCTTTGGGAGATCATTGGGAATTTTTGCTTGAAGCTACAGAATTACGAGATATGAGAGGTATTATCTGCAGGTATTGTGCTACATTGTTGAGAGAGATTTAGTACACATGTGGAAACCAGAATACAATGAAATCAATCCTCTATGCACAATATTCTAGGGGCTATAACTGTAGACACTGGTTTACCAGTGAAACTCTTCAAATCCATAAATGTCCACTTTGAGTATCTAATCTAAAATGCACTGTAAAAATAAGTATTATATTTTTCTCTCATGATAAAAGCCCAAGTGAAATATTATTATTATTATTGTTTTGGCATGGCAAGACGCTTTCTCTCTGGCAATGTATGGTAGATATGAACATGTAAGATGACATCTGTAATGTTTTGATGGCATGAAGTGGGGGAAAAAAACTTGCTATCTTGCACGAACCGTAGAGGCAATCATGCACACAACCTGTTTAAAACAACTGATCAATCATTTTATTTACATTATAGTGAAATATACAGAGAGCATGTGTTTCAAAATGTACTGCATAATACGATTAAATATGTAAAACATCAACATTCCATAAAATGTTTCAAAAAACAAGAAATGACATAGTAATTTAACTGTTATTAAAATGTGCAATCTTATAAAATATATGCCAAGAATAACAATTTGTCTCGCTCAGAAAATTTACAAAATAAATAAATTTGAAAAAAAGAATAATAAAAAGATAAAAGTTTCTGTTTTCGTTATTATACACACTACATCAGTGTGTTAATACTACAATTCATTGGCACCTGTAAAAGTTACATTTTTCACACGTATATTAAACAAACATATTTTAATGTGTCAATAATTCAAAGGATAAGAGAACTTAAATATGATGGAAGTTGTAATTACAAAAACTTTCATGTAAAAAAAATGACCTGACGTGCCCTGGAATGATTCATATAACACATGATAATGTTGGCATCTCACATGCCTAGAACTTTTATATTAAATTTGTATCCCCGATAAGCTAATAAACATCACCTGTTGTCTAATCTGTTGTCTTTAACTATAACCCCGTAACCTGTCAGGATCATAGGGGTATGACATGCCAAAATCAGATGTGCTGGGCCTACAAGGCGCATATTGGTGGCACAACGTAACTACGCTTCCAGCGGAAATCACACGACTATCAGTGATGATTACAATGGAAACAAACAAACATAGGGATACGACATTGGATGCTTCAGCACAACAGAGTCTTCCAGCAATTTCTATCTTCAACAGTGTGGGTGAGTGAGGAAATATCTTTTCTTGTCCATGCCTTTGATGTTAATTGTCCATGCTTTTATTGGTTGTCCTCTGCTTCTTCCACCTTCAATAGTTTCCTGAAGTATTGTTTTTGACAAGGAATCATGTCTTGCTGGTAATCCAATAAATCCTTATTTTTAATAGTGACTGAAATATATTTTGGCAAGACTGGAAAACTCCTTACCGAAAGGGTTAGGGATATGGACACCAAATGTATGGGCATGTGTTTCTTCATCTGCAAAAATAACTACACCAAAATGAACGAGCTCAAAAATTAAAAAAATCAAGATCCATATGTAGAGCGGATGTATTACGGATTCCATAACTATTTATAACAGCAACACACACACACAATTCTTTATCTGCGATCAATTATCATCTTGTTTGATATTAGTCAGGAATAGAATGGTTTGCTTTAGACTGTTCTAGGTTCCCCACAAATTGTGTTGCAGAGATATGCTCCTATGGGCCAGATTGTCATTCTGTGAACTGTGAAGTTGGGACAGTCTTGTAGTATGTGTGCTCTGGTGTATATGATGTTGCCATGCAGAAGCAGAGCACAGCAATTGTTTTTATTTTATTTCAACTTTCGTGCTGCTTCCTGACAACTATAACAGCTCCATGTCTAATGCCAGGAAGGTTTGCAACATATTTAAACAAATTAAATCTTGCAACGTGTTACAGTAAATAAAATCTGGCAATCTTATTTGATGCTTAATTCAACTTTACAATAAAGAAATCTGGCAATGATGTTTAACATCTGTGATGCTGTGCAGCACAAAAAAAAAGAAAGAAATTGAAACAATAAAACAAAACAATTAGCAGCAATTCCTCTTCTTATCATTTCAATGAGAATCTTTGAGCTGAGGAAAACATTCCATTTATCAAATATGTTCGCGATAGATTAGCAGTCCCCCTACTTCTGTCTATCTCACATGACCCCCCATATCTGCTTGTATACAGCAGCCCCCACCACCAGGTAATGAGCATGGCTAGTCGGCTGAACTATGTGAAGTTACTCAGCACGGGACATCTTACCCTACGGTACACACAACTACTAGTGGAGAAGGCGGAAGGGCGCATTGGGCTGAGGGCACATCAAGGACAGTAACTCTACTAAGAGAGGGAGACAATATGACCTACAGAGACTTCCAAACCTGAGGGGCTCCAGGAATGACCTGAAGCAAATTACAATTCACTGAAGATATTAGCAGTGTAAGATAATAACTGACTGAAGAACGATGAAGAAGATAAAATTGAAAGAAAAAACTGAAGCAGAAAAGAAACTTAACAGCTTCATAGAAATCAATTTAGCTTGAGTTGCACAATCTCAGCTTGAGAGACAAAATCAGGAATGAAGAACTAAGAAAACAATTAGGGATCACGTCAATATTAGAATATTTTCAGAAACAACAAGTTAAATGGTTCGGCCACATAAATAGACAGAAAGAGCAAAGTATTATCCAAGAAACCCTCAATAAACGATATGAAAAGAGTAGACCTATTGGACGCCCTTGTAAAAGGTGGATAGATAGTGTATTAGAAACACTCGGAAATATAACAGCAGAAGAGGCAAATAGAAGAGCAAAAGACAGTACAATCACTCCCCTCTCAACACCGAAAGATACACGAGGACAGAAAGAAGAAGAAGATAGAAATCAACAGGCCACTTTGTTTCGCTTGAGAACTAACCAAAGTCACATGAATATGATTTCACATGCTAATTAATGTTCATACATTTCTGAATTCATAAACTGGAATAAATACTTCAGCACTGTTCAACATTCAATTTATATAAAAATCTGGCAACAGGATACAGAACTGAATCAAAATCTACAGGGTATATGGATGTCATCTTGACGTAGAAGAGATTGAAAATCATACTGGCGAGAAATTTGAGGAATGATATGACCAATTTGCATAAACACTGAAGAATTATTACATGAGGTTTCATGAAAGATACAGTTTTACTTGTTATTATCAATGTTCCCTCTAATATATTTCTTATGTGAGCAAATCAGAAGGTGCCTGAGCAGTGAATATTTCTATGTGATGTTTTCTACTACCTAAAAAAATGTAATTAGCTCGCTCATTATGTGCTTGGTTGTTATTATTCGTTAGCGCCATCTTCTTTCTATGCTAGAGAGGATATTGGTTATTATATGAATCCCATAACTAAAAGGACAACTGACACAAAAAAATTTTATGCACTGAAGACTCAAATTAGAAATGGGCATTGCCAAAGACGGATGTATCAAATCATCTGTGCAAATAAAACGGAGACACAATGCATTTCCATTCTCTGGACTAAATCCTGCTGGAAATCTAGTAGAACCATGGTCCTGCTACATGAGACATCCAGCTGGACTTTGAGAATGAATGCTGATGAAGAATAAATTGCCAACACGGACATCTGTGGCCAGGTCAATAGCAACACAGACACTGGAAAAAAGGTCAAGCAAGTACGACAGTTCACTATATGACCAGAATGCTGTATGAGCAATGCTTATAAATAGGTTGCAACATATATCTAGCCAACTAGCAACATAGCTACAAATATTAACAGTTCAGTAGAATTAATAAAAACAATGTACATATTAGCTACCCCTGAAAAAAAGTCAGAAGTTTCATGCCACTGACATAAATAAAACGGTGAAACGATGCAGCTTCATTCTCTGTACTACATCCTGTTTGAAATCTAGTTGAAATTTAAACCTCTTGCTACAAGAATTCAGAAAGCTTGAGATTAAATGCTTAAAAAATAAATGTGTGTGACATCTAGTCCACACACTCTTGAACAAGAACTCTTGTTCACTTGAACAAGATTGAACCTATAATAGTATGCAGGGAGTGCAATGAAGGTAACTGCGGACATATGATACACAATAGAAAATATAACTGCACTATATGCACACAGAAACAATGCAATAATACAGGGTGTCTATAAAGTTTCTGTGCACCAAATTTGAAAAGAAATATATGTGCTCAATATGATGTCATTTGCGTTGTCCTGGTGTACAGCATTACTGTTAGCTGTAGAGTTATAACTTGTATTCGTTTAGTTGACCAAGAATTGTGCTAAGCAATTAGAGAGTATTTGTGGTGGAATAAGTGTTCAATAATGGAGGTAAACATACAGAAGATATAAAACTTGGGCAGATATTTTCTGATGCACAAGTCTCAATGATTGCTGTAGAAGTAAGATTGTGCTAATAGCCACTTTAGGCTATATATGGTTGACATGAGAAGTAGTATTTCTTTCATAAATATTGTAGCTTCAATGGCATTGTACAGATCCCCCACAATTCATGTGAGATTGTGTCGCCAACACTGTTAATGAGTGCATAGTGACTTTATGGACACCCTGTGCTTTGAAAACATTTTAGTCGATCATTTTACAACAATAAATGTATATAAGTTGCAACGAACAGTATATAGCTTTACATTACATACAAGTAACTGACATTGGTTTTTTTTATTGAAAGAGAAAATAAAAACAAATTGCAATATTTTAAAATTGATTCAAAATATCTGCACTTTCAGTTGTAAATAGCTGTCATTTCCAAACATATCAATTTAAAATCTGGCACATTTATTCCTTTAGCTGATACATTGTTCTCAGTAACCAATCCCAGCTGTGCTAAATTCTTATATATATTTTCAGTAACCAATCAACAGCTGTGCTAAATTTCTTATATATTTTCAGTAACCAATCCCAGCTGTGTTAAATTCTTCTGCCCAATGACTTTCCCACCCATGCTGATTCCTTTTCTTGTCCTACAAAATTAAGAGCTTCCACAGTTCTAGTTTTTTTTATTGATACCAGAAAATATATACAGCATGGATTGGATGTTCAATGCGCACTGACACATGGTAATTTCAGAGTGAAATAATTTTTAGCAATGAGGGGATATAAAAACTAGTTTTACTTGTCTTTAGCAGTCAGAAGGAGGAACAAGTAAACTTGCACACAGCAGCTAAAGGGTTAAGCAAGTCTAAGAAGATGAGGTCCATTTAAAGTTTGAATTGGTTTTCCTTATAAGCTATCAATTTATTTTTTGGGGGGGAATCTCCCTGGCCAGGAGATATTGTTTACAAGTGCATTTTTTCTGAGATTCCTGGGGATTATCTCTTCAAGCTACCAAGTTACGTTGTACTCTCAGGTTTGGTGTCACTTCATTAAGAGGAATAGAGTACATACGAGAAAAATCCTAGTACAATGAAGTTAATCTTCTCTGCCATTCATTTATTTTATTATGTCATCTTTATTCTATATATAATTTTAACCATCTTTCTAATTTCTAAAAAACAACTTTTAATTACCGAAATGTTTCTGTGTTAAATAATGCATCGCGACATTTTAAAGTGAAAATAAAGAATCTTTTGTTATAGAAGTTGCAATGACGATGTATACAAAAGATTTCTTAAAATTGTATTTCCCTCCGAATGAAAAAATCAGCCCAACTGTGGAATCGACCCAAGGTTTCATGGCTATCAGGCTGATATTCTAGCCATTTGCTCTAGTATCATGCATAACTGAGACCTAAAGATTCAGCAATTGTTAACAAGCAGTTGTCCCTTATCCCGGATATACAGAAATTATTATTACTATTTAAGTATGGACATTTGTGGCAGCTTGTATACAAGCAATTTGTGTTTGATAAATACAAAGGCACCACAAGGGGGATATCTCTAAATTACATCAACAATTAAGGTGGGGGGGGGGGGAAGAGGGAAAGAGTGGTTTTGATAAAAGTTTTATGTCAGATATAACTGTTTGTAAGTACACCAGTTTAAAATTGTTTGAATGTGAAACATTTTTTTTCTAAAAAACTTTATTCTGCTAACAATTTTTTAGGTGGAGGTACACATTTTTGGTCGTAATTTAAGCAGGGAGTACCTGAATTCTCAACAGTTGTTGACGTAATTTATTCACAGTCCCAAGAGAGACATAACTGTTGAAGTTGAAGAAAGATGATGCCTTAAAACATACATACATACATACCTACACAACATATGCATAATAGAAGCATTAAAATGTGAGACATCATCAAATGTAGTTTTGCTGTTATATGCAAATATGGAACATGTACTATGAATGTGTACAAAAATCAATACCCTCTATACCTCCTGATTTTGAAACCCTGCATGAAAAATAATCGTGAAAACAAGAGACCAATCAATGAGCAGGACCAAACATATAAGACAGATGTTGACCAACTCCGGAAGGCAGATATAAAATAGTTCAACATAACAGATAACTTATCAATGCATTACATCCATGATTCCAAGAACGGCTAAGAATTTAAGTGCAGATCATTACATTTACAATATATTTTTATTCACTGACATTAGATGTGTATACAAATTACTAATTTGTAGCATTGATTCTAAAACACATTTGAATCATATCATCAGTCATCTGAATAGATCATAGAAGTACTCACTATGATTCTATGTAATACTAACACCAATAAGTAACGAAATTAAGTTCAACAATACTCTCTAGGGTTTACTCCCCCATCAGATAACCACCTAGTACTGTTGTATCACCGGGAATTCTTATTGTTTAATAATAACAGGTCAAATAAAAAACAAAAAATAATATTTGGTGTTGTATATTAGTGACAGTTGTTAACTGGTTATAAGATATTAACCACATTTAATCCACACAAAAAAAAAAACCGGTCTTATTTACCACATCCTTCTAGTTCTATAATTAGGGATAAACAATTATAGCACCTAACCAATCCATGAAAGAATGACCAAATATTTGAAATAAAAGACAATCAAATCACAAAACATATACCCTGTATTATTATTCTGACAGATAAGTGCTTAGATTCTGTGCTCTTTTCTTCTTGACTTGTCACTGTTTTATTTATTTTTTATTTTCCCCTTTTTCCGCTCTCAAACTCACACTGAATCTCTTTGGTAGAAGAAATATGGTCCTACTAAGTTTCAGCAGGATGAAGTACAGAGAACAAAAAATGCACTGTGTCACTATTTTATTTTTGTCAACGTTGTGACACATTCGATTTTGGTGTGGCAACAAATATGTTAGTGTTTGTACCACTTCGACTGAACGGTGGACAACTGTAACAATATTGCTAGTAGACCAGACCTTACAATAGAAATGGTTCCTATAATGAACATGAATCTGAGAGCTAACCACAGTCAAGAATGCTTGACCTTTTCATAACTATAGGTAGTGCTGTCGACATCGCCACAAGTGACCACTGTTTCATTGCTTTCACCAGAGTATCTTTTATGAGTGCAGCATTTATCTTTACAGCAATAGTTACATTTTCTCACACCATTGACGGGGGTTTGGAAACATTACAGAATTAGATCAATATTTTCTGTGACTAAAAAGCATGCTAGGAGTAATGTGGCAGAATCACACCTGTTAATGCTTTTCCTGACCAGATTTATTTTGGCACCTATTTATTTCTGTATTATATCATAATCTTCAAATCCTTCTCTGAACGCTTTCAATTCTCACTTTTCACACATTAACAATTTAAATCTTCATTTGAGAACTGATAACCTGTGAATGGTTTGGTGCTATCCATGCTAATGATTGCCTTTAAGACTACAGATATGGGGGGGGGGGGGGGGGGGGAGAGAGAGACAGGACATGATTTTCAGGCACTACCAACCTTCTCTTCTAAAAAAAAAAAAGGACTTACACATGAAAACTAGCGAATGACCTTTCTTTAATAAGATAACCCCCCTCCCCCTAACTCATGATGGTAATCTATGACTCCGCCTGTCCTGCAATACTCAATACTCTTTTTCCGACACTACTAGGGTTTCTTAATTCTAAAAATTGACACCACTTCCGTTATATATGTACCTAAAATACATCAAATAAATAATTTATGGCCATTAAGATTCTATTAATTTAGAAAATATTAGTTTTTAAAAAAATGACATCAATTCGTGAACCTTGCAACATAATACGCTCTGACATTCATATAAATAAATATGGCCAAATGTAAAGTATATAATAAGTAACAATAGACAAGAATGCAGAATGTGATAATTAAGAAACATAAGACAGAAATGGAACACTCTTCCTTCAATACCATCTAAACTGTCATTAATAATATTGCACAACCCAACAATTCACCACATTAACACCAAAAAATAAAAAAACAACAACAACACACACACAGCTGTGTCCAGTCTCATCTAACAATTCTCTAATACAAATCAGATTAAAACAATTGTTGCTACGGAAACTTTTGCTAATTAAACTATACCCAATCTCTTACCTTAGTAATAAAGTCGACATTGATTGTAATTGTTCTGTTTCCTCCATAACGTTATTAGCTGTTATATTAATGAATACATTAACATCTCTATTGGTATTGAATGTCTTTTGTGTACTTTTCTTATGATCAATTTGGTGGATGTTTATTTTGAAATAAAAAACATACTAAATAGCATTCAGTTTTAATGGTCTCCTGGCATTTCTCTTTACCCATAAATATAACCCCCCAAAAAAGGTTACAATGCAGTTTTACTTAGAACAAAGATAATTAATCAACATTTTGATCTTTATATAATTAATGCAGGTCCGTTTGCTTGGGACAGAGGGGCTTTCAGAGTATAGACGATGAAGATAACGTTTGGAAAGAATATGTCACTTGATAGGTATATATGAATGAATGTATGTATGTATATATATATATATATATATATATATATATATATATATATATATATATATATATATATATATATATATATATATATATATATATATATATATAATCAACATGAAGTCAAGCACAAATAAATATCTACTGGTGGAAAGTGTAGAGGAGAAAGACATGGCACACTCCAATCAGGTACGAAGAGAAGCTGTATGGCAATGCAGAAACCCTAAAACTGACTATTTCATAGAATCAAAAGTCCCAATCTGAGTGAAAGATTGTCAACAAACAAGTATTCAATATGTTCAATGTAAAACAGCATTTTGTTGGTGCCATTGTAAAGTAAATTGTGGGAATGTCACACAAAAACAATTTGGTTGAACTTGCTCAAGGTTTGAAAGTTGATCAACTACATTGTCCTGGCAGTGTGATATGATACATGGGCATTGGCTAAAAATTCAACAGATAAATAGCATTGTCCTATAGTGGATATATTGTCAAAGTATGAGGCCATTTCCGCAAATAAAATGACGACACAACGCATTTCCATTCTATGGATTACATCTTGCTGGAAATCTAGCATGGTCATTGTCCTGCTACAAGAGAGATCCAGCAGGAGTTTGAGAATGAACTTTGAAGAATAATACAGGATATGCTTCAATTCTTTCAACTAGTAAAATTTAATTTCAACACATTTGTTTTAAAAACTCGCATGTCTGACCTTTTCGATGGTGTATCGATATACTCACAGACGCCTACTGCCTTCACTTATGCTGTAAGTATCAATAAATTCACAGACACCTACTGCCTTCACTTATGCTGT